>JASJET010000121.1:13432500-14632500 GCA_034092305.1 Diaprepes abbreviatus
ACAAAAATGCAAAGTGGCACAGCTAAAACAAAGTAACCGCCCTGCTCGCGTACATAATTTTAAATAGATATTGTAACCGTTACAATGTATTTGTCCTGTATATATCGTAAATCCCAATACTCTGTATCAACACTTTCAGTACTAGGAATACTTTATTACTACTTCTATTTACCTTAACAACTGTATTGCTTACGCTTACAATCAACAGACTAACTTGACAATGCAGCCTACTGGCTTACGGAGGTTTATATACTACCAATGAGCACTCGCGAAAATTCTCGTTGACGTTACAATCCGGGCGCCTGGAATATATTCCACTCTTTTCCGCGCTCAGCCAGCAGCGAATTCGGCTTTGCCAAACCTAACCCAAACTCCGTGTTACGGGAAATTGGTCCCTCATCACACTTTTGAGTGAATGACGACCGTAAAAGTTCCTCTTTACACTTTACGGGATACCAAGGTACCGCGGCGCACACCTTGGGCACCCCTGGCATACGGTATGGTAGTATAGTTCCTTGTATCGGAGAATTTAGATAGGAAACTACTTAAACACGGTAGAAAATAGTCAATGTAAAGATGACGTTCGACTGGCGATATTTTCTTTTTCACATTGAAAAGTAGGTAGGTTTAATATCTTGCCAACATGTCTCGGAATTTATATTTTGTACAGACAATTATTTCTTGCAAATATTACTCTCGATTCGATATGGCTCCACTGACAAGTCCATAAGGTGGTCCAAATACGTATGGAGAGAGAACCAGTGTTGTTTGCAGGAAATGAAATATTTGTACTTATTCTTTCCTTTTTTATGCTTCAATGGAAAATACAAGTAAGCAACTATCCTTTCAGATCTGCCTGGTTACGATACTCTTGATTTTTTGCAGAGAAGTCTTAACTCAAGTCTCATATTACCACGTGTTTTCCTCTCAAACTGTACTGACTAGTTAATAGAATGGAGTTAATTTTTGATTCACTAATTTCCGTCTATCTCTGAACCTGTTGGCTAAAGCAATAGTTCGTCAGTAAAGGCCATGAGAAACCCTGCGACCATTATCTATACTCCTTCAAACTCTCTCAAGACCACAAAGTATAACGATGAGTTTACTGTCAATTGCACCTGTCTTAAGAATATTTGGTCAAGGACGATATTAACAGTATGATTAGTAAAGGTCATGAGAAATTCTGAGAGCATTATTTATACTCTCTGAACCATTTTACGAAGATCATGAACACCAGAGTTTACTCTCGGATTGCATTAACCTTCAAAATGCTTTGTCAAGCTGTGTCAACATTGTGGTCAAGCTGAAAGTCACTCAGAATACCCTTTTACGATAATTGTTATATTTTGTCAAGAAATTCCAACTTCAGTTCGATATTTTGAAGAGTCGCACTATCAAAGGTTAATATTGGATCAAGTTCAGTTTAAACTAGAAAATCGTAATTAAAAGCGTAACAATAATAACTTTAATTCTGGACAACGCACTCACAATGTAAATAAGTCATTACAGATTTCCGTATTCTCGTTATAAGCTAGATTGCGTGAATCGCGTAATAGTTATCATTACTTACAAAGTTGCAAAAACTTTTCCTGGATATCGATTTCAACGAATTATTATGCTAAATTTTTCACAATAATTTTTCATCTGAATCTGAAGAAAAATAAACGAAAAAAATTAAAAATATTTTTTCAATCTTATAAATTAGTTAACCTAATTTATCCGCATCAATTTTCCTGGAAAGTATTTAGTCTTAGCTATTATACGAAATTTTTGTGATTTTTAAAATTTACCGTTGGGAAATTAGAGAAGGGGGTATTTAAGTAGCCATTTTGGAGGTTCATATTTCTGAATGTGACTGAGCAAAAATTTTCTATAATTTTTTTTGTGCTTCTGAAGACCTATCTAATGATACCCCAGTTGATGCATGTTCGAAAAATAATTTTTTTATCCCTTCTTGTACACAGAAAGGTAGCCTATTTTTTTTCTTTTCCACTTGAGCCCCTAGTCTATCTTTGGGTTCTTATAAAGCATATTCAAGCAGAATTGTATTGCAAAAGATTATAAACTGACGAAATTATAAGGCCGCGATAGTTCTTCATGAACTGTAAAGCGATATGCGAAACGTTTTATAATCCCTTTCTAAGACATATGCTGTTTGCGCAAAAATGATAAAAAAATAACATTTGATGAAATTCAGTTTTTAGGATCATATAAATAAAATCTGTTCAAAAATGTACAATATTTGAAATAAAGACAAAGTTGTAAAACGTAGTCTCATCATATTTCAAATTACCACATATATTCAAACTTTGCTAAAAGCCAAAAATAACAAATCTAACTATAGCTGTTTTTTCTAATAATGTAAATATTTTCGTAATTAAAAGTGTAGATTTCGTGATTATGCAATAATTGTATGGACATAGTTTATATTTTAGAGACTTTCAGTTGAGGTAGTCAATATTGACAAACATAACATCATTAAAGACTACATGATATTATGCTAAACGGTTACACTCAGTTCCTTAATATGATAAAAAGGGCGAAATTTACTTAGTTCGCAAATCGATTTATATTTAATTTTAATAGTAATAAAATAGTTGTTGAATATATAAATAACTTTTTAGAAAGCTGAATATGAAATAATAAATATAAAATACACACACATACACACCTACACACACACACACACACACACACACACACACACACACCATCACGTACATTCACACACATAGTGTTGGTGTACTTTTTATATTTTACATTTTTTATATGATTGACGTTTCGGTAATTTATTTTGCCTTCTCTAGAATTTACAGTGTGCAGTTAAAGGTAATGGCGCATTTTTTCATATAATTTAAATTATCTAGAACATATTGTATATTTACTATGAACAAAATTTCACGAACAACACTGCAAACCGTGTACACATTAATTTAATATTATGTCAAATTAAGAAATTAGTTTTTATAAAATCACAGTATAAAGAGTACTGAAAGAATCAAATGGGATTTTTTGTAAAGTAATGAAGATTGTGATTTTAAAATTATGTTTTTTAATAGTTGTTTTATAATAGTGCTATATATTCTGCTAAGTTGCTTGGTGCCTGTCATAGCATTTACTGCATGTTTATTTTCTTGTATCACTTCCAGAATTTCTCTTTTCTTTTTTTGTAAGGATTTTCAGTTTTTTAAATTTTGACTTTTTTAAAATCAATGGTAGTTTTCCATGCTATGTGTTGTTAACGTCGTTTTATTTTTTTTTCGTAATTATGTCCATTTTTTCTGTTTTTTAAGAGTTGGCTTATTTGTCCTATGTATTCGTCATTGTAATCTTTGTATGGAATACTGTAAACGACATGTGTTTCTTTTTATTTTGATATTTTAAATTTTAGTTTACCACAGCATTTTTTAGGTGGTTGTGAGTCTTAAGGCTGACAGTTCTGTTAAGTTTCTTAAAGGCATTTTGGAGCGTTTCGAAGAGTGTTGGGATATAAAGAAGTGACACGTATTTTTGATTTTTCTGTTTTGTATTTGTATGTGATGAGTTTCTTCTATCAAAAAAAAAAAAAAAAAAAAACGAAACAATGAATGTATATATCACCTAACACAGCAAAAATTTTATAATTCAAAATGCTCTCCCACTACGACTCCCAAAGTTGCACACAGAAGAGTTTCCCCTAAGATCCATCGTAGAATGTATCCAATCTCCCCTAGAAAACCTCTCAAAATATCTCAAAAATATTTTACAGAACATTGTTGACAAAAATAACCATTATATAAGAGATTCGATGAACTTTAAAAACAAAATATAAAACATAACCATCCCAGATGGTCATAAACCTATATTTTTAGACGTTATTTCATCATATATAAAAGTAGCAATTAACTTAACAAATTAGATCATTTACTGAAATACTCTTAAATAAATTCTTAGATGAACTTGAACCAACCTTAAACTATACATACTTCATACACAACCGAAAATTTTATAAATAAATGGAAAGATGCGCAATGGGAGCTTCCATTTTCAGTGTAATAGCACAACTTGTGTTTGTGTTTGTCTATAGGTATGTTGATGACTGTATCACAGCAGCATCCAAAATCAATGCGACTTAATGTTGAAAAAATTTAACGCCTACCACCCTAAACTATAGTTCATAATAGAAAAAAAGAAACCAAAAAAAAATCAGTTTTGTTGATTTAACCTTACTCATATTAAATATACTTTAAAAACAGAATGGTATACTAAAAAATAAGGTACTCCAGATATTTATATTTTAAATCCCAACATCCTCGATCTTACGAAAAAGTCGATGTTATAGTCTTTGCAGATCATAGGATTAAACTGTCAAATCCTGAATACCGATACCAGGTTATTTAACAAGTAAAAGAAGCCTTAAAAATTAATAGTTATCCTGAAAATCTAATAAACAATATCTTTCAAAAAATAAATCATAAATTTTATAACGAAAACTCACCACATACTAATACAAAACAAAAAAATGAAAAATTCATATCACTTCCATATATCCCGACATTCTCCGAGAAACTCCAAAAAGCTTTTAAGAAGCATAACGTAATTGTTAGCCATAAGAATCACAGCCTGCTAAACTGAAATCTGAAATATGAAAAGATAAAAAAACATGTCGTTTAGAGTATTTCAAGCAAAGAGTGCAATGATGAATATATAGAATAAACAAGCCAACATTTAAAGAGCAGAATAAATGGACATAAATAAGAGAAAAAATCACCATTCCTTTAATTTTGAGACAGTAAAAATTTTAAAAACTGAAAACTACAAAAAAAAAGAGATCTTTTGGAAATGATAGCGGTACAGAAAAAAATGAACATGCAGTAAATTCTAAGGCAGATACCAAGCAACTTAGCAGAATATATAAAAATATTATGAAATTACTACTAAAAAACATAATTTCAAATCGACAAGACATTGCCCTTTCGGACTAGACCCCTTAAACCCTCAATAACTAAAACAATCTTTATTACCTTCGCATCTGGTTCTTTCAGTACTAATATAACTTCAAGATGACCCATGTGACCATCTTTATGTTCTTATTTTATGAAAACCAATTTGTTAATATAAAATAATATTAAATTAATATGTACATGGTGTACAGTACTGTTCGTGAATTTTGGTTCAAGCTAAATTTACAATAGGTCCTAAATAATTTAAATTATATCAAAAAATGCTTAATTACTTTTAGCTACAACCTGTAAGTTCTGAAGAAGGTAAAATAAATTTTCGAAACGTCAATCATATAAAAATGTAAAATATAGAAAGTACTCCAACATTATTGCGGTTTGATTTAATTTTTTAACGGACCATAAACCCAAGAAAAACAAAGAAATTAAAACATATTATTGTCCAAGAAAATAAAAACAAAAAATATATCTCACACACACATACACTCACATATATACAAGGTGTCCAAGATAAGGATCCTAAGCATGGGGATCTCGGAAACAGTTGGAGATACGAGGTCGGTTAAATTAGAGAAAAGTTGCGCAATTTAGTGCTAAATTAAACGCAGTTAAAAAAATTTAAAAATTTCAAACACTTCCGGAGATTTCCGGAAAAAAACTAAATTTGGCAAAATGGTTTTTAATTTTTGCAGGCTTTATTTAAAGAGATATCAGAAAATAAAAGGTAGATTCTCATTGCCACTTTCTATTTTTTATAATTTGGTCTAAACAAAATTTAAATCCGACGTTTCATTTCTGAGATACCATCATGAACTTTCATTTTTTATATGGAACAAAAAAAAGTATCCCATGTATTTGATAGCATTTTTTATTACAAATTCAACGATGTATCACCCTTGCATATCGAATACGTAGTTCAAGTACTTTCCATAAGAGCTCCATGAGAGCGAGAGAGAAAGGTATATCAGTTTTATAAAAGCCAATGAACTACACACTTGATATGCAAGTGTGATACACCGTTGAATTTGTAATAAAAAATGCTATCAAATACATGGGATACTTTTTTTTGTTCCATATAAAAAATGAAAGTTCATGATGGTATCTCAGAAACGAAACGTCGGATTTAAATTTTGTTTAGACCAAATTATAAAAAATAAAAAGTGGCAAGAAGAATCTACCTTTTATTTTTTGATATCTCTTTAAATAAAGCCTACTAAAATTAAAAACGATTTTGCCAAAATTCGGCTTTTTCCGGAAATCTCCGGAAGTATTTTGAATTTTTAAAATTTTTAAATTGCGTTTAATTTAGCACTAAATTGCGCAACTTTTCTCTAATTTAACCGACCTCGTATCTCCAACTGTTTCCGAGATCCCCATGGTTAGGATCCTTATCTTGGACACCCTGTATATATATATATATATATATATATATATATATATATATATATATATATATATATATATATATATATATACAGGCGCGGATCCAAGGAGGGGGGGTGGTGGGGGCGATCGCCCCCTCCCCCCCAAGAGCTTGGAGTTCAGGAAAATAGACCCGATTTTGCCTCTTATGCTATAGTTTATTCAAGAACTAGAGAGAGTAATAAATCATTTTTTACCTTTTTTTTTCTTCGCAAACTACTTGTGTTCTTTAGTCCGGTGTCTTTGGCAAAATCTGTTAGACACATTTATTTTTCATAGGAATTGGTTAGAAATTTTATAATCAAAAATACCGGTCTATAATAATGGACTATTTGGTTTGGATAACACTAAATATTTGGTTTGTGTGAAGTGTTAAAAATTATTTTAATCCTTGTCATAGGCGTCGGAAGGAGGTTTATTTTATCACCAAGTATTTATGGCATAGAATATTATTTCGGTAATAAACTTAAAAGAAAAAGTTGTTATAATATTATTTTATTTTTTATGATTTTGAAATAATTCACATAGAATAGAAAATATAGATAATTTTGACATATTTAACACAAATTACTACAGTATTTTTATTATTTTTAATTTTGGCACAGAAACCGTTTTAGGTACATTCGGACTAAAACGTAGCCTTTTTCTCTCAAAAAAATTCTAAGTTATAATTTAAATACTTACAAAATACCCATTATCAAAAATGCAAGAAGTTAAACACATAAAAAAATCAGTTCGTCCATATAATATTAAAATTTTGTTGAAGCTATCGGTCATTTTATTATTAATTAAAAACATTTTTAGGATATTTGACGTTTCAGTTTATTTATTTCTTAAACCATCTGCAGAATTAAAATTGAACGCTAAAAAGGGATTCAAATGTAATTAATTTTTATATGTTACAGAAAATTTAAATAATAAATTGTGTTTACGTTGGTAAACATTACGTATTTAATTTGTAATCAAAGTCAGTGAAGCTATCTTCGCTCAAATTAAATATAATTGGTTCCTCTATCTCACCGATCATGAGATCGAGGTTCCCCATTCTCTTTTATTCTTTTATTATCTGGATTTTTCCCAATTTTCTGTACTAACTTTATTCAAAAAAAAAATAAGTTCAGTTAAATTACTAATTTTCTAAGTTGTGTTATTTCTAGCAACTCTACCTTGTACTTGAGAGAGATTTTCCTTCTCCAACGGACATTTTCCGTACGATCTATAAGAACGGATTTCCTATCTGGTTTTTCCCAGCAAAAATCAAATTCTCTGAGCAATTTCAAGAGCTCGGTTCTTTTAATTTCAGGTAAATCCCGATATTCATTGATTTTAGTTAGAATTTTGTCGACGGTTGGGATTTGTTTCTCATAATAAAATATATGTCCAACTCCTTTTAGTGTTTGTGTGATCGAATGTAGCTTGGGAGTACTAACAATTCCAGTTGTTTTTTTCTCCTTCAGTATTCGGTACATAGTAGATTTTCCAACTCCTGTCATGTTGGAATACTTCTCAATAGAACTTTTAACATTATTATCGAGATATTGTTATCTTAAGGCATCATTAACATTCATCGTAATAAGTTTTTCCTTGAAGAAAAAATGCCCTGATTTAACGATTTTGGAATAAATATAGATGTGGAAGCCATATCTTTTGGGTATCTCACTAATCTCAAATAATATATAAAAACAAGGACAAACAAGATAAATCACTAAGGATGCACTGTAAAGTGTACTTTGCTCACCGACAGAAATTAAATTGAACTATCAGAAATTTTATTGCTGCAGTAAATTTATAAAAGCTTGTAATATTTAAATATAATTAAATATAATTAGACTTACGGCAGTCCTCAGTTACTTGCGCACTGGAGCAGGTACGTTGAAGGTTTCGGTAACAGTTTTCTTACTCTCTCTAATTCTTGAATAGAGTATGGGAATGTGTATGCTTGCGATTCTCCTTTCCCTTCCCAAGAGCTTTGAGTTCAGGAAAATAGAACCGATTCTGCATTTTATATTAGGAATATGTATACTGCTGATACTCCCCCCCCCCCCCTTACTCCGTTGACAACCTTGTTTTTCTGGTAATAGCCCCCCCCCCACCAAGTGCTTTGAATTCAGAAAAATAGACCCGATTTTGCCTCTTATACTAGGAATGTGTATGCTGCTCGCATCCTCCCCCCGGTCGGCAACTTGTTTTTTCTTGTGATCGCCCCCCCCCCTCCACTCTTCAAAAGCTTGAAATTCAGAAAAATAGACCCGACCCATCCTGTCTTTTATATTAGAAATGGGAATGTTGCTGGTGTCTCCCCCCCCCCCCCCCCGTCGACAACCGGCTTTCGCACTTTTATGATATCATCGCCCCCCCCCCCCAAAGAAAGAGGCTGGATCCGCCTCTGTATATATATATATATATATATATATATATATATATATATATATATATATATATATATATATATATGTATGTACTATATTTATTATACTTATTTTCTCCTGTTACTAATTGACATATTTAAACAAGATATTTGGATTTTCTTTATAGGAGCGTCACCACGTTTGCAACATTGTTGATTTCGCTTAGTTGGAATCAGTAATATTGCCCTTGCGAAAATCTGATAAGCGGTCAATTATCAGATTAATAATTATAAAGTATAAATATAATAACTCCCAAGTTCTATAAAACTACACCTAATGCCTTGGAAGATATTACACAAAGAATCCAAATAAGTTCTATTGAAATTACCCCGACAGCGCTTAGGGGAATTTAAAAGAAAATTTAAAAAAGGTAGAATTCTATCCGAGGAATAACGATGGACAATTTGGACATTGAGGAGACTAAATCTTATTCCGTATATTTTTATTTACTTTGCTTTTGGCAAAATCTGTTTGAAAACAATTAAATGCATATTTTTGGTATTTTTGCTTTATTCTTTTCTCAGGTCTTTCTGTAAACATTAAAAAATAAAAATGGGGTTATTTTTTACTTATTTTGACTAAATAAAATAAAAATCAAGATTGTATTTAAAAGAAAAAAAATTGCGTCAAATTTACAATAGGAACTAATGCCAGCTTTAACAGTTTTTGATTTTTTAAAGGAATTAACTTATCCTGACTTTTAGATTTTGCCTTATATCTTAGAATCCGGAAGTAACTTTTGCGAATGAATCCCTTAATATGTTTTTTTTTTACTTTAACTGACATCGTAATTCTTACCATTTTGGGGATAATAGTAGCGCTATTACTCTATATAAGGTGAGCTAAAATTGTATAGCAAAATAACTTTTTTTTTTGTTTAATGGCTAATTGTATTTTTCTGTTTTTTCCTTAAATCAGTTGTGGTTTCTTGAATATTTTAACCTAAATAAAGATCCTCTGGGTCTAAGGTTGTATTGTAGACCATATTCAAGATAAAAAGACTTTAATGTTCAGATAATTATTTGGGATAATAATTTTATTAATGAAGATAGTAATAAGTTAATTATAAAATATTAAAGAATGCCATTAGTGGAGTGTAACTATATTTTAAAATGCTTTCAAACATCTTCCTACTTTTATTACATAATCTGTTTACTATGTGTAGGCACTGCAGTAAGTCCTTTTATTATAAAAATGATTAACTTATGACCTATAGGATACCCAGAGGACGTGTTTTATGTAAAAATGTTCAAGGAATCAAAATGGATTTAAAGAATTGACCATTAATATCTAAACATTCCTTTGTTCCCATACAAGTGGTTGCAATATGATTTATTCGATATTTTAAAAATTAACCTTCAATAAGAGTAAATTATAATCAAAAATTAATTTCTCTATTATAACTAGATCTTAATAAATTAAACATGAAACACCATTATGACACTACCTTCAAAGATCCCTGACACTACCTTCAAAGATCCTTAACATTTGCAGACCTATATACAAGTGATTTTTTTCTTCACATTTTTTTTTATGTACAATCATACATTATAATTAGTCATCATTATTTCTGGACACCCTGTATAGTGATTTGAGAAAAAAATTATTGTTATTTGCCCTATTAAAGCTCAGGTGTACTCTACTATCCAAATAAAATATAGTTTAAGTAAATCATGCTTACATAAAAAAATTCAAAAAGTATGGCAGAAACTAAAAAATATAATATTTTTGGACAGTGCATTTTGGATGCGGTGTTTTTTTTTATTCCATCAATAAAGATGATATCAAACTATATCATTAACTTGTACGTATTCAAGGTGTACCAACTTAAATGTGCACTATTTCTAACTTTCTTATTATTATAAATACACGGTTGGTCAAATTAGCAAAGCATTTTTTCTGATAATTAAGGCGGAGAAAGTAGAAAAATATTCTAACATAGCGTTTCTGAATAAATGATGTAAATTCATTTATTTGAAAGGAACAACTAGTAAATTTTTACTGCTACGTTTGCAAATCATCTACAGAACAAAAAAGTTTATATGCAATATCACCCTAAAATTGAAAATAACCGAATTTTTAGCATATTTATCTTTTAGACAAGTTAGCTAAGTATTTCTGACATAATACTATATTGTCTATGTATTCGTTTATTTAAGCATAAAAAGAAAAATCTATATTAAATGTTCAAACACATGAAAGTTTTATTCAATAGATTTTCGAGCATTCTTTAGTACACATTTTGTGGATTTTAAAACTTTTCTGCCATCGATGGATGCTATAATGTGTCTAATACCATATTTAAGTTCGCCTAGGTTAGCTTATCTCCTTTTATAGATTTAGTCCTTGATAGAACCCCAAAAATAAAAGTCTAATGAAGTTATCTCAGGAGATCTAAATGGCCAACATTTATTGCTATACAGTTATCTTGGAAAAGCCTTTTTTCATTTCATAAAACTAATGGGAAGGACCATAATCTTGTTGAAAATAGATTCTGTTACATGCCTCTAAGTTAACATCATGTAAATATTCTTTCAGTAATTCTAACAATATATCAACATATCTCCCGCTTGTCAATGAACTTTCATAGAAAATTGGTCTAATTATTTGGCTGCCTGTTAAGCCACATAAGAAATTAGCACTAAATTTTACTTGCGGATACCTGAGATGAGAAGGAAAAAAAAGTTTCTCTAGACCAATAGTGCATGTTTTTGCGATTAAACATACCACTACTTGAAAAAATATTTTCATCACTCCAAAAAATGTGTTTTAAAAAGATGGGATTTTGCCTATATATATATATATATATATATATATATATATATATATATATATATATATATATATATACATATATATATATATATATATATATATATATATATATATATGTATGTATATATATATATATATATATATATATATATATATATATATATATGTATATATAATAACCATTGGAAAAAATTATTCTTCTTTCAGTGTCGGCATTTAAAAACGTCTGCAAATGGTCAATATCTGTAGGGAATAAACTTAAACCATTGTTCCTGGCCAAATCTCTAGTCGAATTACTTTTATAGGCTTCAAAATATGCCAATAAATTTACTTCTACTTGTTCACTTTTTAGTTCTCGTCTTTCCGAAACTCCTTCGTTACTTGTAGATTTGCTATACAGCTTTAGAAAATATCTTCGATTTGATTGGTCACGTTCAGGGTACATTTGATCATATTTTTCCATTGTTCGAAATAAATTTTTTCGACAGAATGGTACGGTTACTATTTTTCAATATGCGAGAACGTCATTTATGACCAAAAACCTGAAACTACACTCAGTATGTAAAATTTCATAAATTTCTTGCTATTCTTGACAGTAGATACATGGAATTAAGTTTTTATTTCAAAAATACACAGACAACTTCTCTAGATAACTATGCTAATAATTAGGTATTTTCAGTTTTAGCCAAATATTGCCTATGAACTTTTTGGTCTTGTAGATAATGTAGATAATTAGCAAAAAATGTCGCGACGTCATGGGTTCCCTCTCTCTTTCTATTTCCAATTCTCGCAATATGTTTCGCTCAACGTTACTTTGTTCTCAGTATTGTTTACTTCATGACTTCCATCATTAAACATTGTCTTATCCAGTCGATTGATTTCTGATCTATTAATCTCTTTAATAATATCTCTCTCCATGTGGGGTTGAGATTATTCATGGTCTTTCTGGTTAGTGCCCTTGCCCAACACAATCTAACAGGACCGGGATTATACATTGCTTGAGTACTTTCACTTTCATGTAATTTTTTAATTTTTTTTCCTTATTTTGTAACATGTGTTTTAATCTTCAGAACGCTGTCCAGGTCAGTCTTATTCTCAACATTTCTTTATCTATGCTTATGTTGTGACATAAGTATATGTATTTCGTCAATTCTTCCATTGGCATTCCTATTCAAGCATGTTGGTTAATTAAATGGTTATGTGGTTTTTTTAATTATTTTGGTTTTCCCTCTTTTCATTGTTAGCCGTACCTCTTCTGATTTTTCCCTCAATTCTTTTATCATTGTTTCCAGCTCTATCAGATCTCCCGTTGTAAGCACTATATGGTCTGCTAGTGTTAATTCCATGACTTTCCTACTGCAATTTATGAAATATGTATATGAGTATATCTGAAAAGCCAGGTTTTGTTCGATGAAGACAGTCATTAGCACTAACAACAAGATCACATAATATGAAAACATAAATACAATTCCATTGAACCTAGATTTTTCTCTCTACCTAAAATTCATAAACTTGTCTTGTCAATGAGGACTACCATATCTTCATTAATCTACCTTAATGGTCCCTTGGCAACTTACATTATTAGATACTTAGATTAGCTTATAATACAGATAATAGTTTTTAAGTCAAGGATTCCTTTTCTTTCAGTGAATTCATTAACAGTCGACAATTACTATTGCGAGTTTCGATGTTGTCTCTCTTTTTACTAATTTACCCCTTGGACTGGTCCTAACAAGTTTTAAAGACCACTGGAATGATATATTTAATTTCTGTACAATAGACTGGGGCACTTTCGAAAAGGTTCTCACTTTTATTTTTGACTCAAACTATTTTGTTTTTGAAAACTTCTACTATAAGCAGCTCCCCATAGGGGTTCCTATGGGGAGCGAATCATCACCAATATTGGCAAATTACATTTTAGATGATCTTATTGAAGACTGTTTAAAATACCTTCCTTTTATACATCCCTTTTGTAAATAAGTACATTGATGATCTCCTTCTTGTTCTTCCGGCACTAAGAATAGATGAAATCTTGTAGATATTTAACTCATACAACTTCCATCTTCAATTTACAGTCGAAAATGAAGATTCGTCACATAGTTAACCATTCCTGGACATGTAAAGTAACACGCACAGAAACCAACCATTTGAAAACCAAATGGTACAGGTACAAATAGATTTGTGAACTTTCATTCTTATCACCCTTCAAAATGAAAACCAACCTCATATTGGGGATGAAAAGGTGGGCAATTAAACTTACTCATCCAGACTTTAGAAATGATAGTTTACAACTGTTCAAAACAATTTTCTTACAAAATTTATACCCGGACTTTATGATCAATAAATTCTTACACAGCACACAATATGATATACCAGAGAATATTTTTGAAAGGATAAGCCAACCTTTATTAATACATACACAAACAACTGAATTATCACCACCAGATAACAACGCGGTTCGACAATCGACCTACATGTTGCTACCATTTATTGAAAATTTAACTCCTAGACATACAGAAGTTTTCCAAAATGGAACTTCCATTAAAACTACGATCAAACAAATTTAAATAATGCGCTACTCTACTCCAAAACAATAAAAATACCTGTCTCGCTGAAAGAAAACTAGAACATTATTTATAAGATCCCATGCCTAAATTGTGACTAAGTTTATATAGGCCAAACTTTTAGAAATCTGACAGGTAGACTACGTTCCCATAAAAGCGATTGTAACAGAGGAGTCTTTTCTTGTACTCTTGCGGAGCATATTCTAAAAGGATCATATGATGAACTTTGAGAGGCCAAAAATCCTAGCAAAAGAAAATAATTTTCATAAAAGGCGCTTCCTAAAAATTGTTCACATAAACAACGAACCACTTTCCATGAACAAAAGAGGAGACATAGAAAACCTCAGCATAATATATAACTACTTGCTACGACTAAAAAACAATAGAAATCGGTCTCCCACTGTTCATTTTTCTCAGTCGGATACTTTTTAGTCACTGTTCTGAATGTTACTATCACACTTGTCCAGCTGAGTGTGGAGTTCGCCTTTTTTGATTTCTAAATTACTTTTTAAACTTTATCTATTAAAAAGGGCTTGCCAACTAACAATTGTCAATTTCATTCAAGAATTTAAAATAGCGTTTCAACAACGTCCATGTACTAGAAATTAGTTTCTTAACAAAATTAGAGAATTTTTGCCTTTTAAAATATTTCTTTTCATGTAATGTGATCTTATTGTTAAGTGCTAATTACTGTCTCTGTTGAACAAAGTTTTTCATATATACTCGATTTGATAGGTCTTTTTTCTTTATTTTTATTTTAGAAGAATGGAATTAAGGAAGCTAATTTTCTCTTTTGTAGAAGTCCTGATGAAGGGAATAGAATTTCTCGAAAGCTAGACTAACAAAAAAGTTTTCTTTTCTGGCCAACCATCCTTTTGACTGCAGCCCCGCAAAAGTGCCTTAAACCTCTCGGTTTAGTTGGTGTTGTCTCTCTCTCTCTCTCTCTCTCTCTCTCTCTCTATATATATATATATATATATATATATATATATATATATATATATATACCTGAATTTTCGACCTGTGTGTTAATTTTATTGAATTTTATTGGAGATCTTGTTAATCAAGTTAAATTCTCAATAAAAATTTATACGTATACATACATTATTTAACATGCAAAAATGTTGCTATAAAAATAAATGAGGAAAGTTTCTAAAATTTGTTTTACCAGGTAGTCAACATCGCGGCATAATTTTTGAAGGGGTAGATATGGGCAAATAAAATTTTATGAAGCCGATTTCTACTCGAAGTGTAAAAATACACACACAGAGCTCGGAAAAAGTACCAGTAATAAAAAAAATCAACAATAGCATGGCTTTAGAAATGAAAACGAGCTAAAATATATGGGCCATTAAACTACATATGCGGCCTAATTATCTTCATATTTATGTTCTCAAATGTCATAAACTGACCCATTTAAAACAATAATAATATACTCCGAAATACAGATAAACACGAAATTTTATGAGTATTTATGGAATGAATAATGTAACAAATGGTAATGGCTTATTGAAATTTTTTAAAATGGCCTCTTGGCAAGATAATAATCAAAATGCGGCTGCTAATAGGAAGTAAAATATATGCTCTGGGGCTCAAAATGTTAACACGAGTACTGATAGCAAAATCTATTGGCCAAAATTATTTGTTCGCAGGAAATACACTTTCGAACGTTGTTAGGCCCATTAAAATTTTTCAAGGTGTTACCTTTGGAGAATTCGCAGTACCATCCATAAAATGCGGCTGAATTAATGGCCTTAAAATAAGTGATTCTATGCTGAAAATGTTCAGGTTAGGAAAACGCATTTTCTAATATCATTTGGTCCTCTAAAACTAGTCAAAATGATACTAAATTTTAGGATGACATCTATGAGGATATGTACACAGCTACACGAATTTGATAGCCCTGAAATCAGGGAATTTTTTGAACAGAGAAGAACTCAACAATATTCTGAGGAATATTAATCGAAATACATCATGTAACAAGAGCCCCTTCGAAAAAATATCAAGAGTGTATTGAAAAAAATGGTAAATATTTTGAACCTTAGTATGATAATGTAGTTTGTAGTTATTAAATTTTAGCAATAGGAATGCAATCTTATAGAGAAGTGCTGTAATTAGCTTTTATTTATTTTTAAGTAAAATAATTATTAAAAATTTGGTGTCAAATATTTAAATTTTTATTTAAAAAGTGTTTTTAGTTATTTTTAGGATATAATGTTGTTTTTTACATTAGCATTTCACACATTATTATAGAAAAAATTAAGAATTTATAGATGAGTTAAAATTAAATACGGCAGTCATAAGGGAAAACAAGGTTAGTGATGGCCCCAGAAAACAGAAACGTTGTAACTTGAATTTGACTAAGTACACGTATTCAGTATAAAACGTAGCCATACAAAAATATTGGAAAATAAACAAGTTATGACCGATCTATGATAATGTAATATTTTACTTTTTTTATTACATCAAAAACGCAAAAAATCAGAACCGATGTACAAGCACCAATAACTTACACACATAATTGTCTCAAACTTTCCTCATTTAACCTCATTTCAATCTTTATATATATAAATATCTTTATATATCGGTGGCAAAATAGCAAAAATTTTCCATAGACACAACGCTGAAACCATTTTCACCACAGACCGATAAGTAAAAAATCTTCTGTCAAGACCTAAAGAAAAAATCCCTCTTGAAAACTAGGGAGTATAAGAAATTTTATGCGGAGAATGCAGCTTTCATTACGCAGGACAAACCAATCGTAAAATAAGCGCCTGAAGAGACGAACATATAAATACTGTCAAGCAAAAACAATTTCATCTGCACTGGCCCATCACTTGTTAAACTCAGGACATAAGATAAATTTCTTAGGAACAAAAGTGCTATGGAGATGTAAAAACCTGTCCACAAGAGTTATAAGGGATGCCATCGAAAGTGCAAAGAGACTCAATGACATAAAAAGCAGAAATGATAGCCGGCGATTGCCTAATACTTGGAAAAACCTGCTTACGAAATATCAACCAATAGTAGGTAGTAAAAAATGGATCACAAGCTGATTCCGTCCAATATTTCTTCTGTAGGATTATACAAGGGGGTGAAATATTGATTAAAAACACAGCTTGATGTGAAATTTGTACATTGAATAAGAATAGGCATTTCTTGTAGATTTTGGATCGCTGAATTTCGAATTCGGCCTAACTGCAAAAAAGCGATTTTGGCCTCGATTTGAGGACATTTTTTTTCTCAAAAAAGTTTACATATCATCTTTAAGTATAAGTCTTAATATTTCAAATGCCACTGAGTTTGTACCAATATTTATCTTTTCTTCGAGGTGTATGAATTTTACAAGTTTCGAAAACCTTCACCATTTTCCTCTATCCCGGTTTGTCCCGGTACCTATATGAGGGTGACTTTATTGTTCTCACGCAAATAATTTAATTCCTCTAGGCATTCTCAGACTATCTTGGAGCTGATGATTAAAAAGCTCAGCGCACTGATGGCAGCTTGACTACCCGACATGATGATAATCTCTTGACCGTGATAGTTTTTTCCTTGTTGAATTGAATACATTTTCTATTGGCGTGTATTTCTGCCAAAAAGATCCTTGGTGACTTACCCAAGCTTTCGTAGTGTCTGATGCCGGGTCCATACACTCTATTTCAGTTCCGTCTATTGTTTTTGAGCCATCTGTATACCATATAATAGATTTCTTGTTGAGTTTTTCAATGGTGTTTCTGTTCTACCCGCTTTTGTGACTAAACTTTAAGCTGAAGTTTTTCCCAAAGTTAAATTTCTTTTTCATTTCATTTTGGGGTATATCCCAGACTTGTTGATTTCTGGATAAGAGATTGAGCCTTCGTTTTATAGCCTCATCTCTCATCATTTTATAAATTGTCCACTTCGCCATACTCTCTAGAAGTATATGTAGAGGTATGAGGTTTAAGATTAATTCCATAATGGCTGTTGGGCAGGTTTTTATTGCCCCCGTTATACACACACAAGCCATTTTTTGAATTTTCGAGAGTTTAGCTCCCATATTAGACATACTGGATTTTCTGCTCCAGATCACTGCCCCATATGTGAGGATTGGTGTCAGTATTGTGGTGTACGTCCTCTGCAGAATTTTCGGGTTTGCACCCCATCTTTTTTCCACAAAATTTCTATAGTCCATCAAGGCTTTTGTAGCCTTGTTGATGACTTCTTTTTCGTGCTTGTTCCAGAGGAATATTTAACCTCTGACTTCCATTCAACAACATTCGCATCAATTTTGATGGTTTTCAGATTGAGGTTTATTTTCGTTGTGAAGGCTACTAGGGTGGTTTTAGTGGGATTGATGTTTAGTTCCATCATCTGGCATCATTACCTGGTGTCTTCAAGCCGTCTTTGAACTATGCCACAGAGGGTATTCTCGAATTTCCCTCTTGTGATCACGACCACATCACCGGCATAGCCCTGACAAGATATATAGAGGTCAGTCAGATCACAGAGGAGTCGATCTACAATTCACATCCTCATAAATAGAGAGGCTACTCCTCCCTGAGGCCAATTGATCTTAAATATTATATCCATTATTTAACAAAATATATATATTTTTAGGTCCATTTTAGGTATTCTGTTCCAGATAAATCAAAAATATATAACTCAACAATCAATATTTATTTAATTCGTAATAGATATATGTAAATATGTACGCATTTAAAGGCTATTTTAATAATTAAAAAAAAATCCCTTGAAGATTTTTTTAGGGAGCCATCTGATCAACCACACATTTTTAAATTTATTAGTAATCTATGACAAATATCATACTTATAAATCGAAAACGAAAAAGGGATAAAGAAAATAATATATTTAAAAAAAAATCTATTTTTACGAACACAGTAATAAAATAAGCGAAGTGTGAATGCAAAAACCCCGAAAATAAAACGAAGTTGCTCAACACCGTCTTTCTCTCGTATTTTAATGTACCTACGTTTTCCATCTTAAACCATACTAAATTCGTTGAAGGTATTGCGTCGGAATGTAAATGTTTCTGCACGTGGTTTAAAATTCAAACGTGATGTTAGTTGTAAATGGGCCGGTTTGCAAGCAAATCATTTTCCGAAAGGTATTTTTATTTGTTAAATTTGAAGAATACTTTTTATTAGCAACAGTTGCTGAGTAAGAAACTAAATTTTAATAGAAATATTTTTAGCAGAGAATACACAAAATTTAATTGTTTTTGCAATTAAAAACTAACAATTAATTATTTGTTTAATCACGCCTATCGCAGTTAAAATTAATCAAATGAAATTGCGAAAACTCGTGACTAACAATTAATTAATTGTTACATGATAAGTTTAATTAAGACAATAATTTCTCAATAACATTTAAGTAATTTGTTGACAGTCATTTATTCATCAATTCAAGTTAAATATTTACAATCACTTCTCTCCTTAAGTTTAGTTTTGACAATCACATATCAATTTAAGTTTAATTTTAGAAATTATGTCTTATAATAGTTTAGATTGAATTTCAATTCCATTCTCTCTTGAAACATACTATCTAACAATTTGTGGCTCTTTGGCAAATTAGTCATAGTGGTAATGGAAAAAAGTCATTCAACTGCTGCTGATCTCGGTAAAGGCGTGTTGTGTTTAATAAAAATACTTTTTATTTCAAGATATCTATTAAGTAGCTGCAGTTCCTGGCTTTGCTCTGCAAAAAAATACAGAATTAAAAATTCAGATATTTCCGAGAGTCCGAGAAAATTGTTGTATAATATGGATCTTCCACAACACGTAATGGGATCATAAAGTAGATAAAAAATTTCACAATGTTTTCATCGAATTGTTTTTGCATGAAAGTTTTGGCTGGTCATATTTCTTTTTTTTACTCATTTTGATCACGCTAATGCAACCAGGTTTTTTGTTTTCATCTGTCCTCTTTTTCTTTATGTATGTTTTATACTCATCGATGCATTTTCTCCGTGTTTTCGCGTCAGGTGGCTTAAAAAGTTCGACGTACAGTTATTTGAATTTAATTTTTTGATTTTTTGGACTTTTCTTACATAAAGCCAGAACCTTATTAACTGTAGATTCTTCAGTACCGGAAAAAATTTCCGTCGAGTAAATAAAGACGCGCAAAGGCGATATGAAGCATCCTGCGGCAGAAGTTTACGAGGGCACAAAGGGTGATTCAGGTGAACCTGGGTCAATCGACTCAACGGTCTCCATTTTCTAATCACAGCAAAAACGAAAACAGAGTAACTTGTTTTTCAAAGAACATCATCACTTCCTTGCTGCTTACAGTGAACGACCAATAACGTAATAGGAATAATGCACAGCGACGAAGTGCACGAGAGAGCAGCAGGAACGAAACTGATTGAAGTAAACTGATGTAAACACACAAATAAGTTAGTATTGTTACTGACGTTGCGGAAGAGTTGTGGGGGAGAAGAAGTGACCAATTGTCATTAAAGAATATGTAGCTACCTACAAACACGTTTCAACTTGTAAACTAGTCGACCGAGGAATTAAGGTGGCAATAGCTCAGTGGTTAGAGTAGCCATACGTTAAACAGTATACCCTGGGTTCAAGTCCTGGTTGTGCTTTAATTTTTTGGATCTCTTAGGCTCTCTCAAGTGTGCACTGCTTTGAAACTAGTATCGTTCATAACATCATGGATTGTCACAATCATTAAGTGATAAATTTCACTTAGTATTTGGTTAAAAGAATTAAATAATTATAGGCAGTGTCTATCTTATTTATATAGAAGTGGGTTAATTGTTAGTTTTAATTGTTTTTTTAGAACAATTGAAAAAGTTAATTGCAAAGTACAATTAACATTTTAATTGCAATTAATTTCATTACATTAAATTAACCGCAATTATTTTTCAATCAATTAATTAATTGATTAAAAATTTAATTGACTAATGCCCAACATTGAGGGAATAGCATCACAATATTTCAAATGCACATTATAAAAGTTATCATCACCAATTTATATACGATGTTCATAATATTTTACTACATTTTTTAAACCTACTGTGTTTTTATATTTGTTTATATAAAAATTCGTCTTAGAGACACTTCAAAAATTATGTGCACTAGCAAGGTGCTTAACAGCCCTATTAAATTATCTTACTTAAAACTACAAACCAAAGTAACACATCGACATGAGGCTTATATTACATACGCAAAGATCATGATTTTGCAAGCAGGCAAAAAAAACGTACAGGAAACAGCTATCTACCTAAAATTCCCATTCCGTAAAATGTGGGCTGGATATTATCGGCGTTTTTTTTGTACTCGGGTCGATTTGACTCTACTAATGAAACTATAAAGTCGTCGAGACTAGTAAAAAACATTCCCAAATACATAGTCTCTCTCTCTCTCTCTCTCTCTCTCTCTCTATATATATATATATATATATATATATATATATATATATATATATATATATATATATATACATACCAGGTCAGCCGACGCAATAGCGGATTACTACAATGTTTATATCAGAATTCTGTTCTTGAGCAAAGTGATGGCAAACTACAATAAAAAAAATAATCACTGTATTTCTTATGTTCTATAAAGCCAGAAACACAGCTTACAGAATATTTACATTTAAATCCGCTACAAATACTTTGACCCTGAATGTCATTATTCGCCAGGTTTGTAAAAAATGGTATGCATATCTTCATGATGGAATAAAGACATACTGAACACACATTGCTGTTCTATATGAGGTGTCCCATATTTGGAACTTTTAGGGGGTATTGGAGTTATTATCGAAGATGTAGTGTGGCGGTTTTCACTTTAGTCTCGTACTTTTTAACGAAACGAAAGATTTCGGCGTAAAATTTGTCATGGTTCTCTTAATTTTTTATCTACAGGGTGATTTTGAAAATATTCGTTTTTCAGCCATTCCTCGTATTTTCGTTATGCAGTAATTGATCAAAAAGGTAAAAAATGTTTTTTATAGAGTTTTTTTTACGTAATGTTCAGTGGCGTACTCAGTTTTTTCTAAAAAGCTTAGTTTTTGATATATTAACCAAACTTATGATTTTTAAGCTGGACATCCTGTATATTATTTTAGATATTGATCGACAATAATTTAGGATTTTCAAAAGTATATAATATATTTATTTTATTTTGAAAAACCAAGTCAGAATTCGATATTTTCAATAATTTACTTTATTTTTAACAGTAGACCATGGCCAACTTATGAGAAACAAATGCAAAATTTTAACAATAATAATTATGTCAAAGATAAGTTATTTTAACAGTTAATTTTATTTTTCTATGTTTTCAATTGTAAATACTTAATCATTATTACATTTTTTACTGTTATTATAAAATTAGGATATTGAAATTTGATTGCAAAGAAACAAGTACAATATTAGTTCATATAACTAAAGTAACAAAAACAAAAAGAGACACTGAAACAAAAAACAACAAAATTTTTTTTAAAGATGGTTTTCAAAATAACAGCCGTTTTCTCGAATACAATTTCAGCAGTTTTGTTATTTTTCTAATTACATTTAAAAGAATCATAGGTCTATTATAAAGAGTTTGAAAGGCAAAACCGATTGCCTCAATAAGTTCCGCTATAGATTTATGTCGTTTTTTATACACTTAATTTTGCATAGAATCCCACAAAAGAAATCCAAAACAGAAAGATCGGTAGATCGTGGGGGCCATCTTACTGGTCCATTGGTACCTATCTATCTTTGAGGAAAGTTATTGTCCAGAAATAGCCTAAACAGCCCTGAGTTACGGCTCGCAGCACTGTCTTTTTGAAGATAAATGGAACTGAAATTGGCCAATGAAACAGTTTCAAGCTATGAGACCTCCCTCATGCATCCTGTAGGCCATGCATTAGCCTAAAATAAAACGAAACACCAACTCATAAGCGGCTTTGTTGTGATCTTTCGAAAATTAAGTAGTGATTTTGTGCAGAGCAATGCCCCGTGTTGTGATGGCTAAAAATTCCCGCACTTGAAAAATAACATTCGTCAGACTAGATGACAAATCTGTCAAGATTCGTTGGTGTGGATTTGTTCTAAATACTTTTGACAAAACGTTACTCGTCGCTCAGCATCATCGGGGTGTAAATGTTGCACTATTTTAAATTTATATGGATGGTATTTGTACTTTTTCGAAATTCTTTGAGCGTCAGATTTTTCTAAATCAATTTCCTCCTATATTTTTCAACAGTATGATGAAGTTGTTGTTGCTGCCTAAAATAATACATTTGCTTCTTTTCTCTCTCTGTCCTCTTCAACTAGATTTCTTTTAAACGAGCAAATATGTCTGGAAAGGGTTGCATTCTTTCTGGATTCCTAACACGAAGAAAAACGATCGCCAGATATGAGAAGTTATTCTAATGATAACGCTTTAAATACATTACCTATTGAAATGTAATTCAGAAGCTTCTTGGGGACTTTCATTGCTTTGTATAAAACATACTAACATATACTTTCCACAGTTATCATAAACGGCCATTTAAATGCAAAATGAATAAAAAGTAATATAAAAACACCTATGTAACAAAAATTTTTCATAAATAATAACACTCTCACAAAATTGTGAAGTTCTGGATGTCTGCCTTTTGTTTCTTATAAATAAATAAAACTGTTACAAATAAAGTAAATTTTTGAAAATATCGAATCCCCACCTTGTTTTTCAAAATAAAATAAACACATTATATATTTTTGAAAAGCCTCAATTATACTTAATCAACATTTAAAATAATATACAGGGTGTCCTATATAAAAAATCATAAATTTGGTTAATATCTCAAACGTTAAACTTTTTAGAAAAAAGCTGGCTACGCCTCTAAACTTTACGTAGAAAACTCTATAAGAATCAGTTTTTGCCTTTAGATAAATTAACGCATAACAGAAATACGAGACGTGTCTGAAAAAAGAAAGTTTTCAAAATTATTCTGTAGATTAAAAACTAAGAGAGCCATGACAAATTTGATACCGAAATCTTTCGTTTCGCTACAAAGATAGGATAGCAAAGTGAAAATCGCAACACTCTATCTTTGATAACAATTCCAATAATCCCTAAAAGTGCCAAAAATGGGATACCCCGAACATGCATCTTGTACTCAAGCCGATTGCGAGAAGAAGAAAAATAATCAATCATATTTATTACACAAATTCACTAAAAAGGTTTTAGGCCTAGACCTGATCTATTTGTTTTGGAAATTAGATATTGTAGTTAAACAGTTGTGTTTTACTTACAATATCGTTATAATTTTTTTATATAGGTCAACATATAAACCTTTGTATATTAAAAGTAAAGCTAAAAATCTGGCGATAAAGTACTGGCATCGTTTAATTCTCGAAAATCAAACATAAAACTTGATTGACTTATTGTTGAACTAGCCAATTTAAATCTTTTAATTGGACCAGATTTACAGTTGGACCAGATTTGTGAATTAGGGGTGTATGATTTAAAATGTTACATTATATGCAATCTTTGCTTACTTTTTCACACACATTTGTACTTTACGTTTAAAACATGATTATTAACTAATGAAAATGACAGATGTTTATCTTAATAATTTAAAAACCTGTGTTAATTTATACCATGAATACTAAATATAAAATAACGTGGGATCGATCTGGTCGTCGTTTTATTTAGATGATGCAGATAAACAGAATAAAGTAAAAACAATGGAACAAACGCTGAATTTTGAGAAGTTCGTAAAGTAATTATACCAGCAAATCTCTCAGAATATTTTAAAAGTACGCGTGTTAAAAGGAAATAATGAAAAAATGGCTTCCAGTCACGTAATCTGATGCAGAGTTTCGTTAAGTTTGTTGTCTTTGAAATAGGATATCCCATAATGAATAGCAAGGTATAAAACTAATTTATAGAAGTTGTTATAAAAAAAGAAGGTATAATTTTTGTTCATTAGTAAATAAAATAGATTCTATACCTTCAATTTAAAATGTTTTTCAATTTTTTGAAGAAAAATTAGTGCGAACCTTGTTAAATATTTAACAATTCGATGTAAAATATATATAATATATGAGTGATAAAATATTAAGGTAAAAGGTGTAGTTTCAATGCTACTCTCGTTATTAAAATGATGTTATACAAATTTGCTGTTAAAAGAGCCTTTATCCGGGTTCATTATAAATTGAATTTTCCTTCAGCATCGATCGGCCCAAATTAAACCATCCTACTGCTTCCAGATTTTCTAGTCAATTCTACCCGGTACCGAAAAAACAAACTAGGTATTATAACGCTTCGCATACTTGAATCAAACATTAAAAGGGGAATAGAAAAGCGAGAAATGAGACAACCAGGCCAAACAGTAGAATAGTAGAAGAAAAGGACCCTAAAATAAATCGAGAAAAGGTACTAATAAATGCCTTACTTTTGAATAAAATAACCTAAGAACTAGAAACCATGAACTTCGGAAGTGTCCTTTTTCCTCTTCCAATTTTTACATGTGATCGTGAGTACATGATCAACAAAGGATACGTCCCAAATAAACTAATGCTCTTGTTTTTGCCCAGAACGGATCAAGGAAAATAAGCGGCTAGTATTGCCTGCGTAACATTTACTTTAAAGGAAAATAAAACTTCTAATTATACAAAATATAAAGTCTTTCTGATAAGCAATCAACAAATTGTGCTCTAAATAATAATTTTGTAGTTACGGCTTAGATGAGGGCGAACGAAAAGTGATAGCGAATCCGGGTTTTTTCAATCTTTACAATTACAACTTTTCTATTGTATTGTGAATTCAACATGGGGATGACGTCAACAACTTTCAAATGGCGATATCACCTATCAATTTCTTAAATGGAATATACTGTATATTATCCGTTATTTTAAATCTCCAACAAATTCAGAATATAAACCCTTTTGATAGAAAAATAATAAAAACCATATATTGATTTGTTGAGATGATCGTTAGTTCATGAAAATTCATATTACGTATAAACAAGTCTTGAGAACTATAGACCCGTCAGCCTTCTCAGCCACCTATATAAACTTTACACTCGTATAATCACCAATAGACTAGAGAAAAAACTGGATCTTTACCAGACTAGAGAACAAGCTGGGTTCCGCTCGAGCTACGGGACATATGACCATTTGCAATGTATCAAAACACCTATTGAAAAAACTGTAGAATACAACCGACCACTAAATATAGTCTTTGTCGACTTTCATAGGCTTTCGATACCGTGGAATTGGTGTCAATTTTAAGAGCATTAAAAGAATGCAGGGTAGACCAAAGATATTTCAACATCATCTACAATATTTATAAAAACTCAACAACAACAATTAACTTACACACCATGACGACGAAAATAAAAATAAGAAGAGGAATTCGACAGGGAGATACAATATCCCCAAAACTGTTTACGACAGTGCTAGAACATGAGTTTAAAGCTTTGGATTGGGAAGAGAAAGGTATTATTACAAATGGGGAAAAATTGAGTCATCTTAGATTCACTGACAACATAGTCCTAATATCAGATGATCTACAAGAAGTCAGAGAAATGCCAGAAGAACTACAACAGGCAACACAAAGAGCAGGTCTGAAGATAAATTATAACAAAACAAAAATGATGACTAATTTAGTACCAAGTGAGCCTATAAAAATAGAAAATGAAATCATCGAAATTACCTAGAAATATAACCACCTTGGTCACGATGTTCGGATTGGCAGGAATAACCAGACGTGTGAACTTTCCAGACGAATAGCTCTGGGATGGGCTTCTTATGGAAAACTCAGGGATATATTCAAGACAGATATACCCATAAACCTGAAACGGAAAACCTTTAACCAATGTGTTTCCCAGTCTTAACATATGGAGCGGAGTCATTAACATTGACGAATACAACTACTAAGAAACTGCAAATAATACAACGCAGAATGGAGAGATCCATGCTGGGGGTGTCCCTGCTCTCAGCGTCCGAAACGAGGAAGTTAGGAGGAAAACAGGGGTAGATGATGTCACTGTGCGCATTGCAAGGTTAAAGTGGAGATGGGCCGGACATGTGGCTAGAATAGGGGACAACAGATGGACGAAAAGAGTTTTGGAATGGCGACCGAGAGCGGACAAATGCAGTCAGGGGCCACCACCAAGCAGATAGACAGACGACCTCAAAAGAATAGCAACAAACTGGATCGCAGTGGCTCAGAATAGAAGAGGATGGAAATCTCTTGAGGAGGACTATGTTCAGCAGTGGACAGAAATGAGCTGATGATGATGATGATGATGTATATAATATGAAAATATACCAAGACACATATTTTCAATAGACGTGACATATTTCGTAACACTATTACTTTGTCAAATGTCGGGTTGGTAATAATAAAGTAAAGAAATAAATATTATAGAGGGTGTTCAGGTACCTATTTTACAAATTCCAAGTTGAAAAATTTTTATGGTTGAACCGTAATAAGGAAATTGGAGTAATTTGTAACATTAAATAAATTTAACAATGACGAATTATTAACATCAAATTAGTAATACAAAATGTTATAAATATCCTTAAGCCATATTTTTGCTTTAATTTTCGTTTCTGTCAGTAGTCCTACGTAAGTATTTTCTTTCCAAGAAGAGGAGCTATGGTTCAATCCCGGACTCCATCGTTATCAGATGATATTGTCTCATTTCTATGCATATCTGAGTGACTTTAAATCCATACGAGCCCGATTGTGCAGCCGTCCCTTGTAAGACTATTCAGTACATCCTCGCACTCATCGTATACCAGTCGCCAAGTTTCCGCCTTACTGCCTGACCATATGTTTATTATCTTATTTCTGCTTATGTCTCGCTTACAAAGATGATCATGCTGCTTGGAAGATTACATTTTACATTATTCGAGAGAGTAAAACTATCTTCCTCCCGTGCTACTACCAAACACACTCCGGCTATAGCTCGAGATCCATTTGGTAACCGCCAGGATCTATTTTTCGGAAGATTTTGCTCTTGTTCCCAATCGTCTCTGCTTGGCAAAAGTATTTTAAGAGAATAATTAAGTTTCAAAACTGGTACCATTTACTCTATTTGCATGGGGAGTAATGGACATCTCTCCACCATGCTTGCCCAGCGATATAAGTGACTGCCAGTTAGAGTTCCGAAATATCCTAGACAACTGAGATGTTAAACAGTCTTTAAAGAGTCATTCTCTATATATATGTGTGAGGAGGAGGTAGGTTCGTTGGGCCCTCCAGAGCTCTATTGGAGCAGTCATTGCACTTATTATTCCTACACAGGCAATTCTTTGAACATTGTCAAGTTGAAGGCGGTGTTTTTGTTTTGTTGCACTAGGCCACCATAAAATGTGCACCCAGAGGCTTGTTTATAAGCCCAGATAGCATGTATGGCCTGTTTGGTATGAGCCTTAATATAATGATTCCAGCTCACTCCTGTGTTCAAGTATTTAACTTTTCCCTTACATTGTCTTGTAATGTTCCCGTCACTGTAATTGTAGGCAGCCTCCAGTTTTTCTCTTTTTTGAATGGAGTGCTACCTTGATCTTATTCGGGTTTATTCTGGACCCTTTATATAGCATCATCTTTTGATGATGCGGAGGACCTACAATATTGGTCGTCCAGGTCCTGAATATCGAGACCAGGACGTACAATAACTAGGTTATCAGTATATGCCCGTGGATATATATTAGCCTCGTTTAGTTGCCTTAATAGGCTCTCCACTACAAGGCACCACAACGAGGGTCATAAAACTCCTTCCTGCAGGCAGCCCCTGCTTTAAAAGTTATATTGTTAGACTCAGCACATATAAGCCTCTGAGGTAACATTGCTTTGATCCATGCGACAAGGTCGGTTCATACCCTTGTCGTTGTAGAGCATTGTATATCAAATCGTGTGAAATGTGTTGTCATACGCCTCCTCTATATATAGCCCTATATGTAGATTTTCTCGCCTGATGGGAAAATTGTAAAAAATGGAAGGGACATTGCACTATTACTCGCTACTTGATGTATCGGCTCATCAACTTTTCAGTCTATTTAATAAGAAACTGATTAGGCTAATTACATTTAAAGACTTAGGTAGTCTTTTCTTTCTACCTACAGAGTAAAGACTACTTTTGTCTCCTACTATGCCATCGCCATGTACCTCAAGCTTAGGCACGATGGTTTGTTATCATTGTCAGAGGAATTATGTAATAGTCTACAAAGTTGGTACTGTTTGGGAGTGTGGATTCAATATTACACTGCTACACATGAAGCCAAAATAATGCGTTTTTTCGATAATTTCTGCTTATCTAACCCTTACACTGACCTGTAAATTGTCGTATCACGTGGCAAAATTTGGAGAACAATCACAACATGTTCTAATTGTTTGCTAAGCAGGTATAAGCATGTACCTATGCGATATATAAGTTGTTACAGCCTACTAGGGTGTGACGTTGCCAAATCTACGTTTTCTCTAAGTTTAGGGAAATTGTGCACAATCTAGAGACACCGCATGAGGGGCGTCTGGGGATAATCCTCATCTATAAAGTCCTAACCCCCTAGGATAACGGAGATACCAATTACACCCCATGTAATTCCAAATTTCACCATACTTCGTAGTCGTCGAACGGTTAGCTACTTATCGATGGGCCTCTATATACGGGAATTATATCGTCGCTTTTGACACACTCGATATCCGATGATTATAGAAAACACCAGTTGTACGAATCGGGTATGTATACATCCGGGCGGTCGTCGGATGATTAATATTGGATATACGAGCGAAGTGCACAGAACTAGTTAATGGTGATAGCGTTGTAGTAGCGATATTATTTTCACCGTGGGTAAACGATGTCGTTGTGATTTTGTGTGAACAAACCGAGTAGTTCCTATTATATATGTGGTGAAGTGTCATTAAAAGCTTAACGAAAAACTTTGAGCACACTTGTAAGAAAAGCCTGCGAGTTATATTTTGGGTGCAAAGTTGGTGATCAAGACAAAACTTGGTTCGAAAAAATGTGCTTTACACTTGATCAAGAATATTAGCAAGATGGCTACTGGGTACTCACAAGTGTATAAAGTTTGGAGTGTCAATATTTCCCACTTTTGCTTAACAAAATCCTGGAGTTTTCTAGTAAAACCAAATATAAAATTGAATATCCTAATATCCACTCAGCTATTAAACCTATACATCATGACACTTCTAGCATACATGTCCCTAAGTCTCGAGCAAAACAGGAAATTGATTCGGAGTCGGATGAACTAGATGATTTTGAACGAGAAGCCGGTCCAAGTTTTCAAAAGAAATATGATTACGAATATATTAGCAGAAAATAGCCTCATTTTATGTCTCAGAAAGAACTCAAGAATCTTATTCGTGATTTGGATCTTTCCAAAACAAAGTTAGAGCTGCTTGGATCTCTCTTACAAGGAGTGAAAATTTCCACGATTCGAAAGGGGCAGTCTATGCTGGCAGTATTTTTCTCAATGGCAAATGACTCAGCTTTCTATCATGAAATTTCGGGTTTAATCAACGAATTTAATCTTTCCTATAAACCTACCGAGTGGCGACTGTTCGAAAATAAGTCTAAAGGCAGTTTTATTGTTTAATGCAGATGAACAACCATATCTTCCCATCGGACAAGCTGTAAATATGAAAGAAATATACGAGAAGACGCGTATATTACTTCAAAGCATAAAATACGAAGATTAAGATAATGGAATATCCGTGCTTTTTATGCGAACGTCCTTAGCAAATCCTTAGTAGAGCTGCAAAAAATATATTTACCTAATCTGCACATAAAACTGGGTCTTATAAAAAATGTTGTCAAAGCGAGAAAAGAAAACAGGTCGAGGTGGGTCTGTTTTGTGGCCATCAACGTCTCTAGACCTAAATCCCTTAGACTGTTACTTCTGAGGACATTTAAAAAAACTAGATTATTCAACACCAATAAATACTAGACTAGAACTACTAGCGAGAATACCATAGCTTTCTAACGAAGTAATAATCCTGGAATATTATTTGCAGTACAGAGAAAAAATACTCGAAGAATAAGAAAATGTATTGAAGTACCTGGAGCCCACATTGAACATTTGCTAAAATAATATTTAAATTTTTTCACTATTTTTGCATTTTAATGACTTAATTGAGCCTCGATCAACCCTTTGAAAGGTTTCTGGACTTGACAATGTCTGAGTTAGAAATCCTTCAGCATAACATCTTCTTGCCTTCGAAGAGTTAGACAACGCATCCCCATAAATTAAAGCACATCAGTACACCCTGCGAATTTTATTTTTGCCTGTGTGTGTCTAGCATTAGTAACTTCAGCTCTGTAAATGACACTTGTCAAAAATTAAGTCCAACGAGTGTGGCTGCAAGTCCGTTCCTAAATTCTCTGATGATCTAAAACATCTAATGTAGGATGGTTTAATGAACTTTTATGGTCTCTATAAAATATTAAAATCTCATTAAATTATACAACTCGGTTCAAAACTGATAAGGTAAGTTGCTGAGTACCCGTTTAATTTAGGGCTCTGTATCTCCATTAATGGGCACTTTAGGGCTTTTTTAATACGAATTAGTTAGTTAAATGATCCTTCGAAAGTTTAATTAACTAAACTGCCTAGCTTAATTTAAACACATAAATAAGTGTGAACTCCATTCGTCCCCCTCGCTATACTTGCACTGAACACTAACCTAAAAACTATTGATCTAGTTTTTCTAGGACCAAGTTTTTGATCAAAAAGTTTTAATGTAAAGTAATAAGTTTGTTCGAATTTGCATCTTCAATCAGTGCCAACGTACCGAAGAAAATAATATCTGCAAAAGACACGTTACAAGATACGAAAGGGAAAAGTCACTCTACCTTTTCCTTTTACCAAAAGAGCAAAACATAACGTGTAACAACTTGTTATTTTTCAAGAAATTGATTTTGACATTTTTTGACCATAACTTAATCCGCCAAATTATTTATATTTCCAACATAAATATAAATGCAAAATTTTTAAAAACGACTGCCAGAAAGGCCATATTAAAAATTAAAATACAATATTATTTAATTCAAATTTTTCGACTATAAAGTTGGAATCTCTTTAAATTTTATTGAATACTTGCAATCCTTTAATTAATATAATATTTTTCGTTCGAAAATAAAATGTACGAAATTATTTATGTTTTCTCTCAAATCGATGTAAAATATTTTAGAGAAATAAATTATTTTGTCAAGTAATGATGAAAGACTTTCCCCATATCATGTTATAAAATTGATATGGTATAACTTAAGCAAAAAAATAATATAAAAATCATATTTTGAATTTCCATAAACTTCGTTTAGTTACTTTCTAAATCTAAGAAATGGATAATATACTGTTCTACATCCATAAAAACTCATAGATATAAATATAAAATTATTTTTATTTATTTATTTATTAATTTATACTACCCTACAGGACCAGAGTCATTCTTATTAGGCAGAAAAAGAACAGAGTTACACAAATCCTAAAGTTATATATATAATACAGGCAGTACAATAAGTTTAACATAGTTTATAAATCACAGATAATTGTAAATAAATGATATGATAACAGAATAATTGCAGTATAATATATCAGATTTGTTTTTCAGGCGGTCATAAAGGAACACATCAAGTATAATGGGACGAATTTTAATACATTAATTCTTGGTTTCGGCAAATAGAAAAATACTGGAGAACTAGTTACAATGAACTCTCGGGAGCAAATCAGTTGCCAGAATCTTGTTATTAACTAGTTTATACAAAAAAAGTACACAAGTCCCGTTACTGCGTTTCTCCAGAGATGTGAAATTAAATCTTCTCAATAGGCTTTCACGAGGTGTAGTAGGCGGTGGATAAAATCTATCCAATTTAAAGCTTAAGAATCTTAAGAAACGATGCTGAATTTTTTCTAATTTACCAGAGGGTACATGGTAATATGGATGCAAGATAACTGAGGCATATTCCAATCTGCTTCATACAAGAGAATAACATAACGTGCTTATGACCTGGAGCCATTGATATTTATGACTACATCTTACTAGAAAGCTCAGCGTTGGGTAAGATCTCGATGCTGTATCATTAATATGATTAACAGATATGAGTCTGAACTCCCAAGACCTTAATGCAGTTAACTCGCCTTAGAAAAGTTCCATTGATCCCATAGTCATGCAGCAGACTCATTCTATTTCTTGATAATGACATAACATTGCACTTGTCTACGTTCAGAGCCAGTTTGTTTTTTAGATGTCAAGCATTTAATTTCATCAGATCCAGTTTAAGGCTTAAGCAATCGCCAGGATTTCGTATGTCCTGGAATATCTTTAAGTCGTCTGCATACAGTAGGAAACTGTTATTCAGCCTACATGTGATATCGTTAATAAAAACGTTAAGAAGTAAAGGACTCAAAACAGATCCTTGAGGAACACCCGACGTTACTACAAAATTATTAGATCTATAACCACGGTATTCAACATAATGAGAGCGGTTTAATATGTAACTTTCGAAAAATCTAATAAGATTGTCATTAAAACTGACGTTCCACAATTTGGAAAGTAAAACACCGTGATCAAGTCGATCAAATGCTTTGGAAAAATATGTATAAACGACATCGACCTGAGTGCAAGAATGAGACATACTGCGCAATAGTACAAAGATTGGTGATGGTTGACTTTCCAGGAGCAAAACCATGCTACTGATCGATCATAAGAGACGCTATGTAAAAGGATATTTGTTCCTGAAGAACTTGCTCAAATACCTTTGCAAAATTGCACATTTTCGCTATGGGGCGTTAATTTTCGACCTTGGTTCTATCATCCTTTTTAAAAACCGGACAGGCTTTTGATTCCTTCCATAGATCAGGAAAAATACATTTCTGAATGAATAAATTAAAAATTATAGACAACGGCTCAGCAAACGCCCAAGCACAATCCTTTACGAGAAACAAAGGAATAGAATCAGGACCCGCTGTGAATTTGGTTTCCAATTTTTTACAGGCTTTCTTTACGTCTTTAGGCATTATTTTAGATAATGAGATAGAATAAGAACAGCAACCATAACTAGAAGTAGGTACATAAGGAGTAGAAACAATAGAGCATTCTTTTAATAATTTCGCAAATGAATTTACGATGTCAGTGGGATTAGTTACTAATATTGATAAGACATAGCAGATGGAAGAGTACCATTAGACTTCCTAAGATTGATGTAGGACCAGGGGCGGATCCAGCCTCTCACCTTGGGTGGGGAGGTGATATCACAAAACTACAGTATGGCAAGCGAAATCAAATTGTCGACGGGGGGGGGGGGGGAGACACCAGCAACATTCCCATTTTTTGTGTAAAAGACAGGGTCGGGTCCATTTGTCTGAATTTGAAGCTCTTGGAACGAGGGGAGGGCGATCACAAGAAAGCACAAGTTGCCGACAGGGTGGGATGTCAGCACCATACACATTCCTAGTATAAGAGGCAGAATCGGGTTTATTTTTCTGAACTCAAAGCTCTTGGGGAAGGGGCTATCACAAGAAAAACAGGATGTTAACGGAGGGGGGGGGGGGAATTGCCAGCAGCATAGACATTCCTAATATAAAAGACAGAATCGGTTCTATTTTCCTGAACTCAAGGCTTTTGGCAGGGGGTTGAGCGATGGCAAGCATACACATTCCTATCCTCTATTCAAGAACTAGAGAGAGTAATAAAACTGTTACCGAAACCTCCAATGTACCTGCTCTAGTGCCGCAGGTAACTGAGGACTGCCGTAAATCTAATTATATTTAAATATATTTAAATATTATAAGCTTTTATAAATTTATTGCAACAATAAAATTTCTGATAGTTCATTTTAATTTCTGTCAGTGAGTGAAGTACACCTTACAGTGTGTCCTTAGTGATTTATCTAGTTTGCGCTTGTTTTTATATATTATTTGAGATTAGTAAGATACCCAAAAGATATGGCTTCCACCTCTATGTATACTCTAAAACCGTTAAACCAGGGCATTCTTTCCTCAACGAAAAACTTATTACGATTAAGATGTATCATGCCTTAAGATATTAATATCTAGATAATAATGTTAAAAGCTCTGTTGAGATGTGTACCAACATTACAGGGGTTGGAAAATCTACCTTGTCCCGAGTAATGAAGGAGAAAAAACGACTGGAGTTGTTAGTATTCCCAAGCCACATTCGATCACAGCAGACGAAGAACCTCGTTGAAAGAAGAGGTGAAAACTGAAATAAAAGGAGTTGTACATACATTTTATTATGAGAAGCAAATTCCAATCGTCGACAAAATTCTAACTAAAATCAATAAGATCGCGATTTACCTGAAATAAAAAGAACTGAACTCTGGAAATTGCTCAGAGAACTTAATTTTTGCTGGGAAAAACCAGATAGAAAATCTATTCTTATAGATCCTCCGGAAACGTCCGTTGGAGAAGGAAATATCTCTCTCAAGTAAAAGGTAGAGTTGATAGAAATAACACAACTTACAAAATTAGTAATTTAACTGAACTTTTGAAAGATTTTTTTGAATAAAGTTACTGCGAAAATTTGGGAAAAATCCATATAATAAAAGAACAAAACAAAATGTGGAAACTCGATCTCATGATCGGTGAGATAGAGGAACCAAATATAATTAATTTGAGCGAAGATAGCTTCATTAATTTTGATTAAGAATTAGATACGTAACACAATTTATTATTTAAATTTTTATTTTTTTTGAATTTTATTGTTTAATGTTGTTTATATATATTTTTATTTTTTTATATATTTTTATTTTAGTGCGTCCCACTCTTTAATTGTATATATATTTAATTCCAATTAGCCGTAAGTTTTTTATCATTGTATTTGTGTCTTTTTCTTAAGCGTATAGAATTAACATGTTTATTTTATTTTTTTGGGGATTTCCATATAATAAAGTAAATTAAATTAAGATATCAAGTACAATAAAAATAACAATAAGTAGGTCTAATTTTAACTGTAATATCTCAAAACTAATTACATTTGAATCCCTTGTTAGTGTTTAATTGTAATTCTGCAGATGGTTTAAGAAATAAATAAAATGAAATGTCAAACGTCCTGAAAATGTTTTTAATTAATAATAAAATGACACCAAAAATATTTTAATATTATATGGACGAATTTATTTTTTTATATATGTTTAACTTTTTGTATTTTTGACAGTGGGGATTTTGTAAGTATTTAAATTGTAACTTAGAATTTTTTGAGAGAATAAGGCTACATTTTAGTCTGAATGTACCTAAAACGGTTTCTATGCCAAAATTAAAAATAATAAAAATACAGTTGTGATTTGTGTTAAATATGTCAAAATTATCTACATTTTGTAATGTATGTGAATTATTAAGAAATTATAAGGAATAAAATAATATTATAAAAACTTTCTATTTTAAGTTAATTACCGAAATAATATTCTATGCCATAAATACTTAGTGGTAAAGTAAACCTCCTTCCAATGCCTATGACAAGGATTAAAATCCTTTTTAACACTTCACACTACCAAATGTCTATTGTTATCCAACCCAAGTAGTCCATTATTGTATTTTTGATTATAAAATTTCTAACCCACTCCTATGAAAAATATGTGTCTAACAGATTTTGCCAAAGACACCGGACTAAAGAACACAGGTAGTTTGTGAAGAAAAAAGGGTAAAAAAATGATTTATTACTCTCTCCAGTTCTTGAATAAACTATTGTATAAGAGGCAAAATTGGGTCTATTTTCCTGAACTCAAAGCTCTTGGGGGAGGGGGAGCGATCGCCCCCCCCCGCCCCCTTGGATCCGTGCCTGTGTAGGATCAGCACGATTGGGGGTTCTTTTTAAATTTCGCTTCAACATTTGCAAGATAAGTGCTGTAGGATGTACGGATTACAACTGTCCTAGCATTCCTGAAAGATAAATAATCACAAGTCTCATTAGATCTTTTATATATCCACCATAGCAACTTTTTATTTTTTAAAAAGCGAATTACCTCCTTAGGGAACCAAAGTGGGTACTTACTATGCTTGAACAAGTTTTTTGGTATAGTCTCATTAAGGATTACATCTATATGCTGCTCCTCAACATCAAAACCCTCACGCAAAAAAGACCAGTCACTGTCAAGCAGGAGCTGGTACATCTGAGGAAAATCAGCCTTTCAAAAATTAATTTAAATTTCTTTTGTTTATGTATTCGATAAAAGCATGTTATCAAAAATGGAAGATGATGTACATCAACAGGTAACATTGCCGATTCAGATTCACCAAATCTACAAGGGATTAGTGAGCGAAACACCAAGTCAAGAAGCCGACTGTTGTGATTTTTTACATTATTGAACTAATATAAGTTAGAGAAGTTAACAAAATTATGAATGACATGTAGTTTTGGACTGTCCGTTGCACAACTGATGTCCACAGACGTATGTTTGGGAATATTAAAATCACCCAAACACAACATACTCAACGATTCAAATCCGGCAAGGCATTAAAATTTACGAATAAATCATCGAAAGCCGTGAAACTAGGTGATATATAAATAACAATTACAGAAAAAGTGCAAAAATTAGCTTTGATAGATGTCCTAGAGAGATCCGAAAATTTCAATGTCTGGGAGGTTGTCTGAGATTAAATTAGTATCGATTATATTGTCTGAGAAACTTATTTAGTGCAAGGAATACACCATCTCTTCTCTTAATGTTTAGCAGAGCCATTCTATCATCACAACGAAATACTGAATAATCGGAAGAGAATAATCCACTATCAAGGAGCTATGGCGACAACCATGTTTCCAAGAATGCAATGAGATCATAATTGTAATAATAAGAGCATTATATAGTATACGGATTTCAGTATTTACTCCGCGGATATTTTTCCGGCATTCTTTAGATTCAGAATTCCATCGGACAAACTATTCGAATCGACTAAGCTAGTAACACTAATGTTACTAATACTACCGCGAAAAACATCATTCGTGGAAGTACGCTCAAGATCGCCATGTCACGGTATTTGAACCCTGAACCCAGATAATTTACGCTTGTAGAATGGACAATTCTTATCCTACGCAGCATGATCAGCATCAACAGTGCCACCGGAGAATTTAGATAAGTGATTCATGCAGTTGATGCACTTAAGAGACTTAGAATTTCTATACTCACATAGATCATGTGCCTCAGAATTCGAGGAATGCCTTCCTTGAGGTGCAATTTTTAGAAGCATGATTATAGCTGGAGCAGTTAAAGCATCTAAGAAGTTCCAACGTATCATATACAACACACGCATCATACCCGACCAGTAAATATTTATTACGTTGAGTCGATACCTTCTCCATGATACGAGCGTAAGTCGCAATGTCAAGTCTCAATGATCGCCTGAAAGATCAGATTGTAAAAACACTAAAAAGTATGCCAATATTTATGCATTTTACATTCCAGGTTAGCCCAAACAACAGGTTCATTTTGAATTTTTAAACACTGAATCAATTCCTCGTGGGACAGGTCTTCTGTGATACAAACAATCTTAACACATTTTTTTTTTTGGAATAGAGATTTTGGTTATTACGTTGTCTCTTTGGTTTAATAAATCTTTTTCTTATAATTTCCTTTTTTTGAGTCTTTTAGTCGTAAATGTTATAATTAAAACCCTCTATTTCAAACCATTTTATAAATTGTTGTTTATTCACTTGAAACCTTTTAATTGCAAGAAATTTATAATACAAAACAAACAAAAGAGAATATAAATTTGTATAAAGTAATTTCCTTTTTTAATAGTGTACATTATATTCAGCTTTGTTATTTTAATGAATAAATTAAAGACAAAATGAGGGATGTGTAAATATATACAGCTCAATTTTTTTAGAAGTAATGAGTTTTACCATCAAATTTTCTACCCAGCAATTTAGAAATGTTCTGTGAAAATTACCTTATTTTGATATTCACCTTTTATAGTGAATTTTATGTTGTTTTATTTATTGTAATCGAATTTTTTCTGGAAAGTGTATTATAAATTTAGTTTCGCATATATGTCATTTTACTTTTTATTGAATATCACACTTATGCTAAAACGACTATCCCAAAGATAACTTTTCAACTTTTGCCAAAACCAAATAATAATGAAATATTGATACTGAAAGGAAATATTGTTCTTTCTACTCAAAAATAATCCAAAATTTTCAAACCAAAAGTAACATTAAATTTTTAAGATAAATTTAGTTCATCCGTTGCAAAATAATGATTCCATTCCAAAATTTTATGTATATATATATATATATATATATATATATATATATATATATATATATATATATATATATATCAAATATGTCAAGCCAACACCTACGACGGAGAGTAAAAGTGGGTTAATTAGGGCTCCACTGCATCAGTAACTAGGTTGAATGCAGAAACTTTTCACAATGTCGTTAGAAACTAGCCATCAGCTTCACTCCTATAGATATACAATTAAAAAAAAAATACATACCCAAGTGAGAATGTGAGTCAAATAAAACTTTCTAATAAATAGGATTTTTCCTTGGCCATTCATTTCATTTGTCCTGTGTATCTTGTATTCTTTGGGTGCAAAAATTTGCATAGTTAACCGATATTTTTTCTAAATTAAATGATTTCAGTCTGTCTTTACATGGCCCGGGTATCACCATTTGTGAAAGATGGAGAAGGAGCCGCATTGCATAATTTTAACTATTGGTTTCAATGTCTGTAGATGAATGAATACGAATATTTTGGGTCTCTCAGCACCATTTTATTAGAATATGAAATTCAACTTAATGAAAATTTTAAAAGAGATATTACTGAGCATCTCAAATAACTTCAATTAACGTTTAAGGACTATTTTTTTAGTAAAGCTATTATATCTGGATCGAACACCTAGATATATAATCCTGGATCGAACAACTGGATATGTAATCATTTTTGAGGATATATATGTTCAGATACTTCTTTAACTTTACTGAAAAAAGAGCTGGTTTGAGTTATCCTCTGATAATTCCCTAAAAACCATTCTTAAAGATCACTCATCAATTGATTTCTGGCTCAAGTAAGAAATGGCGGAAAAGCCATTAAACTTATATTGCCTTTTTGTACAACATATCTATATGAGAAAAGATTTTCAACATACACTTACCTAAATGATAAGTACAGAAAGAGGTTAAATGCAGAACCTGATCTAAGACTCGAATCAAATTCTTCATTCCACCAAACAGGCACAATTGTCTCATTGAGGGTATTTTTCAAGTTCTGTATTATTGTATTCATTTCGTATTGATACTTTTTTTATAGGTTATGCTGTTACTTTATTTCTAATAATATTTGTCTATAAATATTTTACGAATGTTTTTCAATTTTTCATTGTGAATTGTTTGTCTTTGTTTCTTGTTAGATCTTGGTCTTTGGTTTTTGTTGTGGTTTTTTCTTGTCTTTTTATGGCTTTGTGATAATCAGACATGAAGAAAGCCATAAAAACACAAGCGAAAACCACAACAAAAACCAAAGACCAAGATCTAACAAAAAACAAAACCATAATCCCATACATAAAAGGAATAATGGACAGAATCGGAAGAATCTTAAGAAAACACGACATACAGCCCATATTTAAACCACAAAAAACAATAGTCAACATTTTGGAAATTCTCAAGGATAAGTCCAACCTTGAAAATCACGGCGTTTACAGCATTCCATGTGTAGATTGTCAGCAAACATATATGGGACAAACAAATAGGCGCATATCAGCAAGAATTCAAGAACACAAAAATAGCCTCAAAAACAAACAGCTCTATTTCAACATCACCAAACCATCGGACATACCATCAACTTTGAAAAAGCAAAAGAAATAGTACCAGTACAGAACTACAAGGTACGCGTTATAAGAAAGGTCCTAGAAATCGAAAAAGCGGAACAGCTGAATAAACGAGACGATGCCATCAACATGGAGAACATTAATAAAAAAACAAGAAACAAACAAAGATCAACCAATACACGAGAGACCAGCATCAAAGAACCAAATATATCGTACTCGACAGAGGGGAGGGGCCTGCGAAGCCGCTCGTCCAATCAGAAAGCGAGTCAGCTAAACAAAATTCGACATTCATCAGAGGCCACCATCAGTTCTCAGCGAGTAAATTTGTAGGCCTTGACAAGGAAAAAGCCCGTTTTTAATTCTGTCAAAATTGAGAGAATTTCTTTTTCCCCTCTTCAGGACATCTCTACAATATTAATTCGACAGCTAGAATATTAAACCCACTAACGTGGTTTGAATATAAGTAGATGTGTGAAAAACAGGGGAAAAATCCACCAATATATTTTTTTAATTATATTTAAATGCATAATATGATAGGATTGTTAGAATTTCATTAAATTTTCAAAGATCACGAAACAGCAAAATATCCTACTCGGCTATTTCACCATTCTGTAGTGACAGATGTTAGGTATCAACCGAGAACATTGTCATGTCCATTTTTGAAGTGTGACTAGGAACGTAGCATCTGGGAATTTGGCCTTCACAGGTTACACTCTAAATGAACTCTTTAACTTCGGATAACATATAAAAAAATAGTTTATTCAAAATAAGCGACATTAATCGTTTTGGACTGTACATCGTTATAATTAATTTTTCAACTTACACAAAGATTATATTGATATTGGTATTCTTGACGGGGGTTGTCACTAGGATTTTGCTATTTGTCGACCTGCTCTAGACTGGGACTCGCTTGGAATTTTCGCCGCTTCCCTCAAATGGGTTCACTGATTTTCTGGGCAATCAACTAATTCACAAATAACGGGCTGATTCACATCGGATCGACTGACCCTTATGACTAACGACTGAATAATTGCACTGATTGAACTGACGTAACCGTATATCCTACTTAAGCCGCGCGCGCCACTAAGATATACTAGTCCATAAAACAGCAGCGTAGTCAAGTGTGAGATTATTAATTGTTTGATATTTTTTTAAAGATATACCAGCAATTAATAAAAATAATTTATTCATCTGGAGATGGACTGCCAGGAGGCTTAAATACTTTTCTTTTTCCAACTTTAAAATATAGCTGTAAAAAGACACTCAGATTCTAAGTGTCACTTTCTTTATTCATAGCCTTGCCATCTTGATTAATATGGACCATTTCGAGGATGAGCCATTTGTAATATGCAGAAATTCTTTCCACGATCTCAGTGCCATCTTATAAGAACTAAAACTTCTCTTATTCAGTTCAGTCGAGCGAAGATGTAAGGTCAACGTACACTTCATTTTTAACTCAATGCATATAAAAAAACTTCAGTTGAGCCATGTCTTACTACAAGTGATTTACTAAGACACCAAATTAAAAACACTGCTTATTCATGTGCTTATTTATTTTCTTTCTGTTTTCGTATTCTTAATAGAATTATATAAATGAATATATATTTCGAAAATTCAGAACTTTTCAAAAAATCTTTATTAAACTCGGTAGGTTTCAAAAATACAATAAATAAACTATTGACCTTGATTAAATTTTTATTCGTGCGAGGAAGTACCGGCAAAATTATATCCGCCTCGCATTATTTTTCTTCAAAAGGTTATTTATTGTATATTCTGCGAGCGTTATAAAAAGCCTAAGCAATTTCGGGGAAGCTCCTAGAAGGTAATAAACGCATATTAAGTGTTTGAAGTTTCAGTGCAATAAAATTCAAGATCCTCCATGTAGAAGGAAAATCTGATTATCCTGAACTTTACAATGTTTTCCATTTTCTATTAAATATAAGCGTTTGAATATTTATACATAATGGTCATAATGTGTAAAATAAATGCAAGAGGTGTACAGGATACATTTCGCCTTCATCAATCGCTCAATGAGGCAAGCAAGATGAGTCAAGACCATAGAATCACACCCTAGTAAAACTTACAGCCTTAAAATAACTGAACAAAACTTATTGCATAATAATATTACCTGGAGATAAAGAAAATGCAATTGTCATTTTGGATACCGAAGACTACACTACAAAAATTAAAGATATCTTAAAAGATCCAGTTTACTAGGTTGTGCCTAAAATTCCCACCATATATCTTAAAAAAAAAACAATTAAGACCAAAATCAGCTGACTCACCCATTCAACCGGATGTCAAACGAAAACTGATATCAGAGGAAAAAAATCCAGCAAGTGTCCAAAATTTTATGGATTTCCAAAGATATATTAAAATAATTGTTTTTTTTCTCATTACGGAGGTTAATTGTTACATTTTTAATTAGTCTCATTTAATACACCAACATATTAAATATATTTTAATAAATTTTGTATTTTCTTTATTCACCTTTATATATAAAGTTCGTTTTCGGGTATCTCGTGTATGTGCCGAATTATTCTCAGGACTGTAAGGCAGCTGATGTTTCGGTGAAATCTCATTCACCATTTTCAAAGCTCACTGTACGGAGTCTGTGTGCGAACTGACGCCGTGTGTACGTGGGGCGCGTTCGTTAGTCGGATGGTTCTGACTAATCAGGTTGTGAGACCTGCTCCGTGTCATCGGCCCTGTTGCCAGCGTTTGGGGTCATGTTGCCGAATTGTAATCTGTTTCTTTACTACCTACTATTGGTTGATGTTTCGTAAGCAGATTTTTCCAAGTATTAGGCAACCGCTGGCTATCATCTCTGTTTTTTAAATTGTTGGACCTCTTTGCAATTTCGATGGCTTTCATTATAACTCTTGTGGACAGGTTTTCAGATCTCGATAGCATTTTTGTTCCTGAGAAATTTATCTTATGTCCTGTGTTTAACAAATGTTGAGCCAATGCAGAAGACGTTGTTTTTTGCTTGACAGCGTTTATATGTTCATCTCTTCTGCCGCTTATTTTACGGTTGGTTTGGCCTACGTATGATAAGCTGTATTCTCCGCATGGAACTTCGTATACTCTCTGGTTTGGTGGAGGGATTTTTTCTTTAGATGTTGGTAAGAGATGTTCTACTGTACGGTTTGTGGTGAAAATGGTTTTAATATTGTGTATCTTGAGAATTTTTTCGATTTTGTGTGGTGCCTCTGACTTAAGGAACAAAAACTATGGAGCTATTATTTTGGTTTTAGCAATCATGTTCTTTTTTATGATCGTTTTTTGTTAGGGCGTTTTGCAGTATGTTCATTTTTTTGTAGTAATTTTCTTGATCGGTTAGGGAATGCGAAATGCGAGTGATTTCACTACTGCAAATAATTGGGCGGGGTGATGATGTGAATCGGCGCTGGTGTAAATAGGTTTTCCGTAGACAGTGTACGAAAGCAGGCCGTCCTCTTTCCTTTTCAGTAGGATATCTAGAAAAGGTAGTTATCTTTCCTGTTCTGTCTCCATGGTAATTTTGATTTTTAAATGTCTACTGTTTATGTGATTTAGGAAAATTTGAGATTTTCTTCTTCATATTGCTAAACAACGAATGTGCCTACGTAACACAGCCACAATCGTGATTTGTATGGGGAGGTCTCTAAAGCTCTTGATTCAAAGTCTTCCATAAATAAGTTAGCGAGTGTAGGAGATAGTTTGACTTGTTTATATTGGCCTTCATAAGTAAAATAGATGTTACCGAGGCAGTGTCTAGCTAATTCGACCATATTTTTGTCAAATTACATTTCTTTTCTATTGCAGAAAGAGCTTCTTTGGCTGGTATTTGCGTAAAAAATGATGGAACGTTGAAACCAACTAGAACATTTATTTTTGTTAACGTATGTTTTTGTTATTTCGCAAAAATGTTGCGAGTTTTTAACGTAGTTGTAGCTGTTTTCCGACAATATATATATATATATATATATATATATATATATGTTAAATCGTCGGTTTTCACGGATGGTGGAATGAATGGTTTGGTTATTCTAGGTTTCAATCCCTTCGTTCAAAAAATCATTTTCACGACGTTTCGCCAAAATCTCATTTGGCATTTGCAAGTGAGATTAGTCTCGTTACTCGCTGAAAACTCATGGTGGCCTTTGATGAATTGCCAGTTTTGTTTGGCTAGCTCGCTTTCTGATTGCACGAGCTGCTTCGCAGTCCCCTTCCCTATGCCGAGTGCGATATATTTTGTTCTTTTATGCTGATCTCTCGTGTATTGGTTGATTTTTGTTGTTTTGTTTCTTGATTTTTTATTAATGTTTTCCATGTAGTTGGAATATGTATAGCGTCATCTCGTTTATTCAGCTGCTCTGCCTTTTCGATTTCTAGGGCCTCTCTTATGACGCGTACCTTATAGTTCTGTACTGGTGCTATTTCTTTTACATTTTCGAAATCGATGGTATGTCCGGTCGTTTGGTGATGTTGAAATAGGGTTGAGGTTGTCTGTTTGTTTTTAAGACTATTTTTATGTTCTTGAATTCTTGCTGATATGCGCCTGTTTGTTTGTCCTATATATGTTTTATGGCAATCTGAACATGGAATGCTGTAGACGCCATGATTTTCAAGGTTGGTCTTGTCTTTGAGATTTCCCAGGATGTTGTCTATTGTTTTTTTTGTGGTTTAAATATGGGCTGTATATTGTGTTTTCTTAAGATTCTTCCGATTCTGTCTGTTACTCCTTTTATGTATGGGATTATGGCTTTGTTCCTTGTTTCATCTTGGTCTTTGATTTTTGTCGTGGTCTTCTCTTGTCTTTTTATGGCTTTCTTTATATCTGATTGTGAGAAACCATTCCGTTCTAGAGCTGTTGAAATGTGTCTTATTTCGTCCTGTTTTGTATCGAGTTCTGTTAGACGGATAGATCTTGATACTAGTGTGTTGACTACTGCCTGCTTTTGAGAAGGATAGTAATGTGACTCTGCATTGAGATATCGGTCAGTATGTGTGGGTTTCCGATACGATAAAACCTAGGGTGTTGTTGGGCTTCCTAGTTAATAAGAGGTCCAAAAATGTTCTTGGTCGATTTCTAGCGTGAATTGGATTCTATGGCAGATATTGTTCAGGTATATGAAGAAATCGTCCAGGTGTTTTTTTCTGTGGCTATAACTAGTGAAAGTGAGGAACCCATAGATGCGTCATCTGTTTGTTTATATATTTGTTTATTGAACATGAAATATGTGCTTTTTAGGCAGTGTTCTGCAAATTCAATTGTGTAGGCTGGAAAATCTTCATTCATGGCGATTTTGTCCAAAGTCTCATCTAGTGGTATGATTGGATATAGCAATTTTATGTCGAGGCTTGCTAAGATATCATTTTCTTCGAGATGAATGTTTTTGATCATTTTAGTAAGATGTTCGAAGGAATCAGCCAGGTCGACTCTTAGTTGCATGATACCTGCTAAATATTTTTCCAGTTTATGTGTTGGAGATCCCACGGCGCACACTATTGGTCTGAGTGGTCCATTTGTTTTGTGTATTTTTGGTAGGCCATACAGTTTTGGACATCTGCTTGATTTTTTCCTTGGTATTATAGATGACAGATAGAAAATGCCAAGGCGAAACGTTGTGAAAACGATTTTTTGAAAGAACGCATTAAAACCAGGAATATATATGTATATATATATATATATATATATATATATATATATATATATATATATATATATATATATATATATATATATATATGTATGTATTTTATTTTTATTGATTAAATAGATGTAAATTTCTCTGGAATTGTTTGTTTATTTAGAAAAGACCGTTGTTAATTATTAATCTAGTAATAAAAAATCTGATGTTTCTTCTTTTGGAGTTAGTTACTGAATTGCAAAATTTGGACAAGCATATACAGTGGCAGAAAATTTGATTAGACCGTGCGACATTACGAAGTGTATGTTTGAAAAAAAAGCGACAAAGAAAATTGACTTTGTTTCCTTATCAAACAACACAGCGACGCGGAGTATTAATGATTAGGCAAATGATGTGGAAAGTAAACTTTTAAAAAGAAAAAAATTGATTTATATCCCTATTTAGCTTTAGGAATCGACCGATAGAGCAAACGCTGCAGTATTGCTTGTCAATGTTAGAAATATTTTTAAGAAATACATATACGATATGTTATTTACGAAACTACTATACGACAAGTGTGAATTAAATGGGTCTTTTTGTTTGACTTTGTGCACTGATGGTGCAAAATCAATGATTGGAATATTTTCTGACCTTATGGTGAGAATAAATAAAATCAATTAGAATATTGAATGGGCCGTTTTTGTATTTATAGACAAACACTAGCAAGTAAGCGCATTCCTGTAGAGTTATCCGGTTCGTTAAGCAACGCTAAAAAATTGCATGCTACAAACTTTCGTCTATTCCTAGTGCTTTATGAGGACTTTCAGGTTTCTTTACTATTTCACTTAGAAACTAGATGAGTTTCTCGTGGCAAGGTTTTGACCCGCTTGTTTGAATTGAAGTCTGAAGTTCAAGCATTTCTTTCTAGACCATCCATTTCATTTGTCCTCCTGTGTATCTTATATTGTTTGGCTGCAAAAACATGCATACTTAACCGATATTTTTTCTAAATTAAATGATTTCAATCTGTCTTTACTTGGCCCAGGTATCACCATTTTCATTGTTAATGATAGAATAGCAGCCATGCTAAATAAAGAACAATACCCTGCCTTCTCTCATTAAACAACACTTCCTGAGCCTAATTAACTCAAAGTTCAAAACTTTTAAATTATCTTTTACCGATGGTTCCAACTCAGATCAAGGTATAGGCTCAGTTGCTGTAACCAGTTTTTCATGTCACAAAACAAGGCTAGACCCTTTTTCATCAATTTTTTCAGTTGAGATGTTTGCCATCAAACAATGTATCAGAGAAGTAATTAAACATTCCTCCACCCCTAATGATCTAATCATTTCGGACTCCCTGAACTACTTCAAATCGATCTAAGCTCTCAACACGTCCCATCCCGTCATTAATCAAATTCTCGACCTCCTTAAAATAGGATTCCAACGTAACTTATACACAACCTTCATGTGGACCTCGAGCCACATCGGCGTAGACGGGAATTAAATTGCGGACTCTCAAGCTAAGTCTACAATTCTTGAAAGGACCCCTTTCCTACCTTAACTTTGATAGCATTATTCGTAACATCGTACAAGATCGCTAGGAATCCCTTCATAACCCTAGTAAATTGTTCTGCTTCAAAAGAAACTTCTCTGTAGCCTTCCACTTTCCCCAACTATCCAGAAGGGATAACGTTGTGTGGAAGAGAATTGTTATTGAACATTTGAAAGTGATGCATTCCTATCTTCTTAACAACGAGGATCCCCCTCAATGTCTGTCATGCTGTTCCCCCTAACTATAAAGCCTATTATATCTGACTGCCCTTTATATAGAAACTCCAGAGATAGGTACCTCATCTCCAAAAATTTTACGACAGACATGTCATTCGACTTAATTAAGGCCAAACGCATATTTAACTTCCTTAAACACATCGGTCTTTATAACAAAATCTAATACACTCTAACCTCACTGCAGAAGGCGCCAAATGGTCTGAGATACCGTCTTTTACGACTAAATCAATCAATAAATAAGTTTAACTTTCGGATTCATTGTTTGCAAGTGCATGAGTATGATTATTTTGGGTCTCTCAGTACCATCTATTAGAAAATGGAATTCAACTCAACGAAAATTTTAAAAGGAATATTACTGAACGTGTCAAATAACTTGAACGTTCAAGGATTATTTTTCTAATAAACCTATTGAATCTGGATCGAACAACTGGATACGTAATCCTTTTGAAGGAGATATATCTTCGGAAACTTTTTTGACTTTACCGAAGAAAGACGCTCATTGACTTATCCTTTGACAATTCCCTAAAAACTGTTTTTAAAGACCACTCTTTAGTTGATTTTTGGCTCAGTATAAGAAATGAGTAACGTGTTTTGGCCGAAAAGGTTTTATTGCCCTTTTGCACAACGTTTCTATGTGAGAAAGGATTTTCAATATACGCTTACCTAAATGCAGAATCTGATCTAATACTCAAACTTTCAGACATCGAACCTAATTTTGAAATTCTTTATTCCACCAAACAGGCACAAATATCACTTTGAAGATTTTTTCAAGTTCTGTATTATTGTATTCATTTTATATTAATTCTTTTAGGAGGTTAAGCTATCACTTCAGTTTTGATAAGGTTTGTCTATAAATATTTTACGATTATGTTTCAGTTTTTCATTATGAATTGTTATTTAATATAGAAAATAAATTTTAATAACCCAATTTTACTGTTGGATTTACTCTTTTTAATGACTACACATTGGATTCGCCAATGTATAGTCATTCCGATTTTAGAAGGAGTTCGCAAAAAGAAAAAGTTGGGAACCGCTGATCCACAAGTTGTACTCTTATCTGTGAAACTAAAGATTTTTCTATCTAACTTTCTGTAAATACGTTATTTCTTAGAAAAATAGGCATAATTGCTCAATATTTTTGTTTCCAACCATTTAGGGATGTTCGTCTTTAAACAATCATCTATAGTACAAATTTCTACTATAAGATAAGTTGCGTGTCATCATAGACCTGTAACTGAACAATGTTTTCGTGTTATAGCTTAACCTACAAAAATGAATTAATACAAAATGAATACAATAATACAGAACTTGAGCAATACGCTTAATGGAATATTTGTGCCTGTTTAGTGGAACAAAAAATTTCAAAATTCGGTTCGATCTCTGAAAGTTTTAGTCTTAGATCAGGTTCTACATTTAACTTCTTTCAGTACTTATCTTTCGGATACGTGTATGTTGAAAATCCTTTTCCCCATTTTGTACAAAAGGGCCATAAAAATTTAATGGCTTTTCTGCAAAAACACGATACTCTCTTGCACTGCGCCAAAAATCAATTGAAGAGTAATCTTAAAAAACAGATTTTAGGAAATAATCAGAGGATACCTCAATGAGCTTTTCTTTTTCCAGTAAAGTTAAAGAAGTATCCGAAGATATATCTCCTTGAAAAGGATTACGTATCCAGTTGTTCGATCCAGATACAATAGTTTTATTAGAAAAATAGTCCTTGAACGTTAATTGAAGTTATTTGTGATTTCAGTAATATCTCTTTTAAAATTTTCACCAAGTTGAATTTCATTTTCTAATAAAATGGTGTTGAGAGACACAAAATATTCATACTCATTCCCCTGCAGACATTGAATCCAATAGTTGGACTTATTTAGCATGACTGCTATTCTATCATTAAAATTGAAAATGGTGATACCTGGGCCTTGTAAAGACAGATTGGGATCATTTAATTTAGTAGTGATAAGTATGCAAGTTTTTGCAGTCAAAGAAAATAAGATAAACAGGAGGACAAATGAAATAGATGGTCAAGAAAAATTACTTGAACTTCAGACCTCAATTCAAACAAGCTGGTCAAAACCTTGCCACGAGAAAGTTATTTAATTTCATATGAAGTAGTAAAGAAACGTGGAGGCTTTCAAAGTCCTCACAAAGCGTTAGGAATAGAAGAAAGTTTGTAGCACGCGATTTTATAAAATTTACAATTTTTCAGCGTCTCTTAACGTACCGGATAACTCTGCAGGAATGCGCTTACTTGCTAGTGGTTAGCAGTGAATTCAACAATCAGTCCAATAAAAAAGCCAATTTATTTCCTTTTCTTAAAATAGTCGTTGAGCTTATCGAAAATTGCTGCACCTGTCGTATAAGTTTTTAGTGGTTTTTTAAATAACATGTTTTCTTGAATGTAATTCTTAAAAATATTTCTAACATAGATAAGCAATACTGCTGCGTTTACTACATCGGTCGATTTCTCAAGCTGAATAAGGAAATAATTCAATTTTATTCACTTTAAAAGATTACTTTCCACATCATTTGACTAATCATTAATTTTCCGCTTTTTCTCCAATTGTACACATCGCGATGTCTTAAGCGCAAGGTCGAATCAAATTTTCTGTCACTGTATGTACTTCTCCAGATTTTGCAATTCTGTAACTAACTCGAAATTATACCTTAAGAGCTATTCTACTATCTTCGTTTAAATTTGTTAGAAATACCACACTTTTTTTTTGCTTGCCAATTTTCTTTTAAAATACTCAACTATGAAGAAACGATAGTCTTAAACTGTATTCTCATTTTTTTTTCCTTTTTTCTCACTCTGTTCGCCTATTTTTGTTTTGCTTTAAGTCTGGCGAGACGGTAAATCATTACAACTGCCACACTGTGTTGGTTTCAGATCAGAAGAAGCTTAGATTGTTCCTCCAGTTTTTCATTAGACTTAACAAAACTACCAGTTTATACCCAATGATCCATCATATATTTACGGTGTAATAATTATTTACTTTCATGTTTGACATTTACACATGAATAAATCACCAAGCTGATTCACACCACTAACATTTATGTGCACACTCTGCATGAACTGCTAACTTACTTATCTTTCTCAAATCACTCGTCGTTCTTCAACTCAGCGTTCGACTCAGTTCTACACTATTCTTCCGTATAAGTGACCGGTTATATTATATCAAGAGACGTTATTTTCTTTCTTCTGTAAGCTCTCAAGAAAAGTTTCGGTTGGCAGAAGTAGAAGTTGCTGGCTCATTCAAGAATGTACTCCTTTCACCAGTGGCGCAGCGACTGGATTAGTTACAGATTGTTGCATGTTGCGATGTTTAACTTAAAATTCCGCCATTAAAAAGTTTTTTTCGCTAACCTCCTCTATAAAGCTCGCGAATCCCTGATTGATCAAACTCAGTACATGCAACTAGCACCCCATAGTAGGAAACAAGATATGTCATAAATTCTATGCTCCCCCATAAAAACTACTTTCAAAATATGACTTCTTCTCCAAAATGAATTTTCACGTTCTATTGGTTTAATTAGTCATATTTTGAAAAAACTCAAATCAGTCTATTTTTCTGTCTAATTTCTTTAGTTGCTTTGGAGCCATTAGTTATGGAAAACACTGTAAACCATATAGTTATGTTTATGAGAAAAGCTGCGGCAACATACGGATAATATAATTTCAAATTTTCAAACCCTGAGTAAAATGTTTTATTCAGTTAAGTTTCATTTTCAACAATACAATTAGCGAAAAAAGTTTCCTATTCACTCAGTTCATTTAATCCATATATGTATTTTAAGCAATTACGTAAAAGTATAATAATTCTAGATAAACATGGTTATTTAGTATAAGTAAACTGCTACATAGCTACAGTTAGTATTAATAGTCTGAGAAGGCGAAGGAAACGTTTACACTAGAAGGTGGACCCAATAAATTGGTTCACACAACACGTCTCTTACACAACCAAATAAATTTTTTATTCTTGTCCAAATATTTATCGGGAATTTTATATAGCAATTTCGTCAGTGTGTGTTTGTGAATCCTTTTTACCGTATCCACTTTGTACTTAAATTATATTAATCCGGAATTTTTCTTACTACTGTTACTTTGAAAATTATTCGTTCTCGACTCGGGAGAAGTTCATTCATTGAACCTTTAAACTTTTTTAAGCATAATTGTTATACAAAAAAAATATAAAAGTGATTTTTTTGTAAATTCGGATTATTTTTAAAAATTGAAACACTTTTATCTTCATCTGGATGCAATGCCATTATTTCTAGCCTTCATCGTAAAAGTTCTATAACTATGATTCTTTACCACATTATCAATTTTACTTTAGAAATAATACATTCTAATTATTGATGATGTCAATAAGAGAACGAAAATTTAAGTGAAAAACGAAAATTTTGTAAGGCTTAATTTCGTTTAAATGTACAGAGAACATCAAAAGTCACAGACAATGTAAATAAAAATATAAACAGAGAGTGTTGAATCCACTGATATGAGATTCTAAAAAGGAGTATATGTTATTAAAACTAATCTAAACTAAAGTTTATAGGGAATGAAGAGATTACGAATATTGCGAATGCTTTTATCGTAAAGCTTATAAATCGGCTAATAAGTCACGTGATTGTTATGGATCACTAGTGGATGTAATTCATTTAAACCATTTTTCGTATTTGTCAGTATTTTGTTTTCAGAAAGGTTTTTTTTTGTGAAAAGAAAAAAGGAATTATTTTTTATAAATTATTTAATTTAAAACAGTTTCGTATTCGAGTTTAGTCACCTTTTTGATTCGGTCGGTTCGTTCAGCCTAGTTTAAAAAAAATTGTCAAATGTTTTTGATTGGAAATTTTTTCCATGTAGTGGAGAACCGGAATCATAAATTCCAGATTTTTCTGCGCTGACTATGAAAGAACGAGGTGCGTTTATTTGTTGTCTTAATTTTTTTTTTAAATTTAGGATGTCCCCTCCGAAATTTTATTTTTATTTAAGTACGCTTTAATGTACCTGCGAAGCATAAATTTATTTCACTTTTAGCTATAATGTTCATTTTAAAGCAATTTTTTCTTAATTAATGGTCGGCATCTTCACACAAGGCCACAAAAATTATTTTAAAAACTTGTTGCTGATTTGAATTATCTGTTTTCTTTATGAAAACTACCTGTTGCTAAAAAGTTTTAACAACATAGTGTTAAGAGTTATACTGCATAATTTTATGTTTTTTAGCTCTATCACCAGGGTGAAATGTATCTAAAGGGTACTGGTCATTATGCCATTAAGATTCATAAGCTTATAATATGCTTATCTGAGGAAACTTGGCTGACAAAGACTCTATGAAGCACATTGGAACTAAAGCCATATGGAAAAGAATATTTGAGTTCTAACCTACTTCGTCACACGTTTAAAAATAATGTTCTTCATACGATTCTAAACTTTATTGTGTAGGAGTAAAGTTGGGATTAATTAACACAAGCCCGTTACTCTAAATATATAAATTGTAAAGTAAAAAAGCTATTACAAAACCACATATTATGCAATTCGGTAACAAACTATTTCTCTATGCTAATTTTCCATATTAAAAAAAAAAGATTATGTAATATTTTATTTAAAATTCAATTTGATTTTTTTTTTCAATCGATTGTTAGTAATTTTTTGGCCCGTAAACTCTTATTACTATTTAAAAAGTGGCATATACTTAGAAGCGTATGAATAAATACAACTGTGGAACCAAATTATTAAAAATTAATGGAAAAAGCGCAGAATTGACAAAACGAAATTGATGAAACTTAAGACTTCTCCTAATTGAAAATTCATAATGTGTATTCCTTTACTAATTCGAAAAATACTAGTTTAAGCATCAAAATAGTTGCAAGATGCTTTTTTAGAGGTTCAAAAATTGTAAAAATGTGCCGTGGGGAAATTGTTGAGTATAGAAATGCAACTGGTGATGGAATAAGTTAGGTGAAAAATGAATTTTCACTTCTTCAAGAATGATGCCTCAAAGTATAAGGAAAGGTATCGCTTGCAGAAACTTCTCTGGTAACCAACTGTGGATAGTAGCTCAAATATTTATCATGTTCAAGGTGCTAGCGATCAAGAAACCGTTGAAACAATTATACCAATAAAAAATATAAAAAAAACGAGACCAATAAAATAAACCTGCAAATGATGAAAACTTTCAGCCTGATCTAGATTCTAAATTAATATTGACCAAAATAAAAGAAAAAAATGTTAAGTGAACGCAATTTTAATTATTATTTGATTCAAATAGGCAGTTTCTATAAAATATTATTGACAGTCCAAACATTTTGTAGAATCGTATTGATAAAAGGGAATAACGAAGACAAAATATTAAAGTTTAAAACAGAGAAGTATATTTATGAAAATAAAAATTTTGTATTTTATGATTAAAATTCTTAATTTTTATTATGTTTGAACTAATCAAAAAACATTTATGAAAAATATATGTATGGAATATCTATACTCCAAATGATGTATAACTTTAAAAATTTAGTAATTATAACGGTTTTTAGTTGCCATACATAAAAAAAAATATTCCTCGTAAATAGGGTTGTTCATTTCGTAATCCTGTCTTTTTCTCAGAGTATAGAAAAATAAGTTATTTCTAAAATTAAAATAACATTTATATTTGTTTTATAATTTTTAATATGTTTTATTATCTAAAATTAAATAATTCTACAAAATGTCCTATAAATATTTTTATAAAAATATGAAGGTTATCACGCTTATCTACTCCATGACTTCTCCAGATGCCATAGAAATCGTAAAATACTAAAATATTTAGTTGTTTTACCTCCGTATTTTTATCTATAATAATGAAACCGATAAAAAATGACCTCATAGGACTATAGCAAAGAAACAAAAAAACAGCTATTTTTTTTGACAATTTTAATACATAACGTCACCTCAGACTAACGGCATCTTTATTTTGTCGTTCTATAGTAACGACTATGAAATATTATAAAACACATTTTATGTACTTTGTCTACAACGTTGTGATATTTTTATTATATTAAGATATGAAAGAGTATAAACACTTTGTTCCGCTATTTAATATTGCAGTATTTAGTGTTTGTAAACTCTGGATACACTTTATAGTGCTTGTTTTATAGGATTTATTTGGGTTCTCTAACTTGACTTTTATTTGGATACATATGGAAAATTTAATTCAGCTTGAAGATATACCGGTAAGTAACTAATAAGAGGTTATTTCTCGTGTTACACTGTAGTATCATTTTCCAAAACGTTAAACAACATTCTGTCGCGCTTTATAGAAATACTCATGAAATATTTCAAACTCATTTGAGTGAACACTATGTTAATACAGCTTGTATAGAATGTAATTAGAAATGTTTAAAATATTTTAACTAAGAATGGTACAGTAGCTGAAAATAAGGGAAACTGTTCTTTGAAACATATGTCTGAATTGCTTAATTTTGAAAGAAAAAAATAGAATGAGCAAAATAACACTCACGTACAAACTTCTTAGTAGTCTTTACAGGAATATTTTAGACTTTTTAGGTTATTATTGCATTTAGTAAAGATCTAGTAGGTCATAAAACACGATTTTGTGCTTGTATTTCTCGAATTTTCTTTTCTTTTTCGAGAAAACACAAAGAAACACTTTCACTTTTGGTTTCAATTTTTTTCTGAATTGTTATTACTTTATTATGGCCACAGATTTACTCTTATAGAAATCTTGATATTATATAAAATTATATAAATTTTCTCTTTTTTATCCAGAAAACCAAAAAAAACTAGTAAAAAACTTCGAAAACAAAACGCCTAATTATATCTGCTAGAAATATAAACTTTGCACTGTTGCCATAGCAAAATATGATTTAAGTAAAATTTCTGTAGATCATTTTTACAATAACATTTCTTAGTCAATATGTCTAGGTTAGTTTCAGTCATCCCAAATTTGTTTTTATAAACAATTCAATTTCAAAAATGTTGACTGAGGTTGACAAATTTTATAAAATCTCTCAACTTTGCAAGAAATGTTTAGCTTTTTTCTGTGTTTTCTAGAAAAAGTAGAAAAAATGTGAAAAAACAAAGTTTAAATGGTGTTCTATGTCTTAGAAATAAGGGGTAAGTAAACGATTTTTTTAGAACATGTAATTTCCTTAGATTTTCACTAAATTCAATAATTACTGATTTTTGCTTTACCACACATTTTATTTTGTTAATAGTTACTATGAATACAAAATATGGCAACACTATTAACAAATTCGAACTTTTACCTTTTTCTAAAAAATTATTGCATATCTCGTCACCTTTATTGAAATAAGTATAATTAAGAGCTTCAGAAAATCTAAAAACCTAATGACAATTAGAAATGGGTGAAAATCAACTTGCAATATTTGCCTACATGCTTAGTTACATGCAGGTCAAACTAATAAAACCACAGTAAAAAAGGTACTTGAAGGTAGTTTTGAAAAAAAAAACTAAATTGTGGCTCAGTTCTCAGTATAATGTAGTCTCTAATACACAAGACCCTATCGTTCTTCAAACCTTTAATCTATATGGAAGAGGCTAATTTTTGCACCTTATATTTGTGTTTTAGGATATGGAGAACCACCAGTCTTCTCCAGGTATAGAGAGTCCCAAATTCCGCAATATAAGAAGCTGTCCTGTCGCACAAGATTGGATTAAATTAACTTACGATTATGTTAAAAGGTTGTTTAATTGTAATCCTATAGAGGTAATTTTAGGTTACACTTATTTTTATACCAAAAAGTAATTAGTGACACTTTTTAGCAATTGAATTGTTTGAATTGATTTTAAAAAGGCAACATAATTTACTCAAGCCCTACTGATATTTATTTTCTACTACATAACATTTTTTTGTCATATTTGTATCTAACTTTTGTTCTTTAAGTGATCCAAAAAGTGTTTAAAATGTATTTCAGTTTTAGCAAAGCGTACTTCTGATTACAAAAGAATACCACCCTGAAAATAAAGTGTGAAACCTTAGTTACTGCACGGTTATCAATAAAGGTATATCGACATACATGTATAAAAATATTAGTAAATTTGTTTACCTAGAACTTCCCTCACCATTAATTTGATGTGCTTGAATTGCTCAGTTGAACTTGTACAGTAATTTTTTTAAGCCACATCACTAATTTTGATTTTAACTGAAATTTCCGCTCATCTTCTGACTTCTTACTCTAATATAATTATAAATATCATTCAGTTAATATGATTTTTGAATTCCTGTACCCACAAAATCCTGAAGGCGTATGACATGTAAATTTAAAATTAACCTCCTTCCTCTACCAACAACCCCTTGTTCGTAAAATAATAAATGCTATTATTTAGGTAAGCAAGTACTATTAAAATATTTTGAAAATATTAATAAATCCCATGTAATATATTAACTTCCATTTTTTTACTTTGTTTTATTACAGGATTGTTTCATGTAATCAGGTTTTGTTTACTTTTAGTTACCGGAATATATATATATATATATATATATATATATATATATATATATATATATATATATATATATATATATATATATATATTAGGAAAAATTTGTAGTTTTTGAAATATTGGCAATTTAACATTTTTAGATAACGCTATACGGCTTTTAAGTTTTGTTTTGTTATTAGTTGGCCATGACGGCGAAAGGCGATGAAAGAAAACAATAGAGCACTACAGAAATATTACTATTTCTTGACATTTGACAATTATTGATAAAAATCCGACCTGGGCGATTAAATTATATTTACGAACATTATTTAGATTTGTTTGTTATCTATTGGGAAAGTAACAAAGTTTTATCAAGAACATCCACACACTACTCGCACTGATATCGAACTTTGAACCATACCTATCTTTACTTATTTTATTTGTGACTGATATCTCTTGTCCCATCTATTTGTTGCATTAACAATTTGCCCCCGTTATTCCTAGAAGATTTTAATAAATACGCATGAAACCAAATCGATGTAGGCGGTGATTATTAAGTTGGTTTTACCTCCGTAGCCAAAAATCATTTCCATTGCACTATACATTGCGTCTATTAAGATTTTATCTTCCTGAAAACCAAACTGATTATTGTGGATGATGTTCAACAGGTTATTCAAAACCTTAGATAGGATAGATTGCGATTCACTTAGTCTGCAATTTGACGGATCTTTACTTGTGTCCTCTTAATGAACTGGAATGCTCTTGGCAACGTTAAAGCAACGTGTGAAATGACCCGACAGGAAAGAGACATTAATAACGAATGCAAAAGCATCCGGTAAACTTTTGTACAACTTTTTCATCAACTGCAACGACAACTAAATTAAATTATGTGAAAAGCTCCTTAAAATTTCTGGAGCTATTTTTGGAGCTTGAAAATAAGGTCAGGTGGTTTTAAGGCTGGATATATCTGCTCGACATCTGGAGTTTTCTTCACGATCTTGTTGGCATCGATGCGAAATGGTTGTTTAACACTTCGGCAACATTTTTTCAATTCTCCAACATTAATCCTCCACTAATATTATTACAGCTATCCATCGTTAATTTGGTATGTTTTTATTACATTTGACAGTTCGAAAATTCAATGTTTACGACAACTCAATTAACTATCAAAATTTAGAGAACAATTTGATGTTAGAATTATTACATTAAATTATTTTGTATGGTTTCAATGGCTCGCACTGACTACAGAGTACAAGTTAACTACTTCTAATTTGTAATAATCTTAAATGGTATAATAATAAATTAAATGAGGGGTTTAGTATTAGGGCGTAAATAATTACATATCCAATTTCTGAGAACTCAATGCAGGCAGTTTCATTTGCTTTACAAATTTATTTCTGTCCCATAGCTAACAAATTAATTGCGTTCTTAGATCTAAAAGTGCTATTCTGTGACAACAAGTGAATAGAATATTTTAAAAAGGATATATTTAAGTTAATTATGTATATTCTCTCTCTCTAGAATTTTTAAGTAATTTGTTTTCTTTCTCCATTTATAGTTAATTGTATTATTATAATTATGTACGTATTATAGAATTAATATTAGTTATTACAATTAATTTATTGTCTAAATATAATTATTCTTTACTTATTATATTAGTGTTTTAATAATCTTTTTTTAATTAATTAATTAATTCAAAGAACGACTATTTTATAAAAATTTCCCAAATCTGATTTTTAAAATACGCCTGGCTTTTTGTCTCAATTTAAATTTAGCACAACACTCGATACCATAAAAGAATTTTAATGCTCCAGCGACCCTCATTATTGAAACCAAGGGTCAAACCGTAGATATTGAAACATACTTTAAGAAATTTTTTTTTTAGAACTGACTTATATCGACATGTTATTTTAACTTAAATATCCACAACACAGACAACTTGAGGCGCTAAATCAAAATTTGTTTACCTATTGTGTTAAAACCTTGAGACATCCTAACCTAAAAATGGCTAAAGGGCCATTTTTCGGTACATTTCGGCTTAAATATTTCTAAAGCGATAGAGCATGTTGGTAAACAGACTTTAATTCAAAAAGCTCAGGACTTTGATCATAAAATTTCAGGGTACTTGAGCATATCATCTGAATATATAGTTATTAAATATGTGCATTCGAAAATTATAAATATTATTTAGCCGTTTTCCACTAAATCCAGCTTTCAAATCCAATATCCATTGCGGAGACAGGCTAAAGAGACCTGGAGAATAACAATTTTAAATTCAATGTCTAGTCGTAAAAATTAATACAATAAGGCGATAGTCAAATACAAGCCCAAATGCAATAAACAGAGATAAGAGGTAATACAATGATTATGTGAAAGAATTTCAATTCAATATCAGTAAGTCATAACCAAACGCAGAATTGGAAATTGTTCTTATTGAGGACCACTTAAACTATTTCTGCAATTTACACGGAGTTTGAGAGCTAGTTCATAACAAAAGGGCTACAATAATATATTTAGTTTTCGAGTTTTCAAATTCTGTAATTAAATATTCAGGTTATCCGCCCAAGTTATTTTTTGGATTTTATAATTGATTCTCGCAGATTTTTTCATAGAAAATTCAAATCTGATCACAAACGTGCTCTATAACCTCTGGTTTTTGAGATATTTGGGCCCAAATGCATCAAAAAATTGCCATTGTATCACTTTCAGGTTAGGATATCTCAAGTTAATTTTGGTAAACTGCACGAAATATTGAAACTCTTGTCCAAAAACAGGAATAGATACTCTTAATTTGTAGATCCATCCACACATTATTTAGGGAGGACACCACTGTGAAAGAATGAAAGAAAGTCTCTTTTCTCGATTTTTTTTGGCAATTAAATTATATATTTAGAATTTGTAAAAAATATATATTATTAAAATTACTTTAAATATATAAGTTTTAATTTCATGGTGTACTGTATTCTATTAGTCAAGCCCTTTCATTTGATATCCATATTGAGGTTGTTGTAAAAAATATGTAATCCGCCATTTTATTGATTACAGTGATATTGAATATACATAATTGTATTGTCATCAGAAGTAAAGGTGTGTACCAAATTTCTGATCAATCGGTCAACAAGAAGGGGGTAAAATTTCAATTAATAGATTTGATCCATACAAGACACAAACAAAACAAGCTAAATAAAACCATTTAAAAAGAAAATAAATGTGGTGTTTATAAATTAAAATGTGGAGGTTGCCATAAAATATATATAGGGCGAACGGCAAAAGTTTTATTAAAAAAATAAAAGAACATGAAACAAATTATTTAAAAAAGCACACCAATTCTCACTACGCTTTACATTTAAACAATGAACAACATACTTTTAATTGATAATTTTGATATTTTACACTTGGAAAATAAATCGTTAATATTAAATCTATTAAAATGCCTGGAAATCAACAAAAATAAAAAACTAAACATTTTATTAAATGACCAATTGGATTTAAATGGTTTTCTATTATTAAATATGCAGTCAAAATAACCTGAACTAATAACAATAATTTTGGTTTTTCCCTAATTTTTTAAACTTGTAAATTTGGGTGACACAGGTCATTTTAACCGACTTCTAAAAAAAGGAGGTTCTCAATTCGTAGACTATGTATTTTTTTTATGTATGTACACCTGTTACTCCGGAACGGCGGCACCGATTTGAATGAAATTTTTTACGTTATGTTCAGAAAGCTGCTGCGGTGGTACCATATTTTTTTGGACGAAATTGGTGCAGTAATGTCCAAGATGGCGCTGATTTTCTCCAAAATTGGTACTGGGGAGTTTTCTGGGTCGCATATAACGAATCTGAAATTATTTTTAAAAAATTCAATATGGCGGATCCAAGATGGTGGATTAAAAATTCTACATCTCACGATTTTGCCTAAAATCAGTAATGGAGTATTTTCGTTGTTGTGTTAATTATAAATTTAAAATATTTTTTGAAAAACTCGATCTGGCAGATTCAATATGGTGTCCTAAAAATTTTACATTTTTCGATTTTCTCCTAAACTGATATATGCGGTTCTTGAGGGTGTAAATTATGAATTTAAAAGTATTTTTTCAGGATTTAATATAGCAAATCCAAGATAGCGGACTAAAAATTTTACATCTTTCGATTTTGTTCAAAGGTGAGACTAAATCGTTTTTGAGGATGTAAATAGCGAGTAAAAGTCTAAAAATTTTAAATATCCGGATTTCATCCAAAATTGGTACTAGGGGACTTTGAAGGGTTTAGATTTAGATTAGATTATGGCTTAAGATAATTTTTTGAAATTCAATATAGCGGATGCAATATGGTGGGTTGAAAATTCTACCTTATTCGCATTTTTTCAGATTTGATATTAAAGGGTTTTCGGGGTCGTGTGTTACGAATATGAAGTTAATTTTCTACAACTATTAGGTTGATAAGGTACAATATGAGGGACAGAAAATTTTTCATATTCCGATGTTGTCTAAAATTGATATTGTGGTGTTCTTAAGGCGTATAAAAACTCAATATGCAGTATAAAATATATCGAGCTTAGAAATTTACATTTCAGGTTCTTTAAACATCAATATTGGATGGTTTTGGAGCTTATATTACTAATATAAAATTAATTTAAAATTTAGGATAGTGGATTTACTATGAAAGACTAAATATTTGTTTGACACAATTTGACTGGTATTTGGAAAACTCTAAGAACCAAAGAATTTTTAGTGGTTCATTTTAGGGTGATTTACAACTTTGGATAAAATGGGTACTTTTTGACACCTTGGAGTCATTGCGAGGTACACTAATCTCGATTAGTTCAAATAATTTATGGATATCATAATGAATTCTAAAACTAAAAATAGAAAAATAAAATTTTTATAAAAAAATTGGACCGACTTCTAAAAGTGTGTTAAAAAGTGAAAAATAATTATAAATTTTTATATAAATTGAACTTTTTGAAGTCGGCGCTAAATTATTTGTAAATGAAATAAATAACTACTAATATATACAAATTATGATATGGAAGCAATTACAAATAAAGAATTTTTTATCTGTTTATGCAAATCACATTTTGTCAGGTATTAGTTTGGCGCCGACTTCAAAAAGTTCAATTTCATATAAAAATTTAGAGTTATTTTTCACTTTTTAGCGCACTTTTAGAAGTCGGTTCAATTTTTTTATAATAATTTTATTGAATGTAAAAATTTAGAGTAGTCCTTACTTTGTTTAGATGTTATCTAGCATCCGAAGAAGACATTGTGAAACAATTGTTATAGTTAACGTAATATAGCGGAAATTATAATACGTTGTATTATTTAACTATTATCGAAAGATTTTATTTTTGCGAGATTTTTACCTGTACTTAACTTATATTTTGGGGCTCAAAAATACTAATTTTGAAACTTAAGAAAAACTGCTTCGTGAAACCTTAGGAACTGTAATTATGAAAATTTTCAAAACTCGGTTGAAAGTTCAAATATATGAAAACAAATTTTTGATATTTACTAAACTTGATCGATTCCAGGCCTTCGCCATCGTTGTCTTTGTTATTGCAACTGAATGTCAAATATGCCACTTATAAAATTCTTAGTTTTAGCAGGTGTAGGCAACATTTGTCATCCACACAGATAATCGCACAATGTGCATTCAAGTATAAGGTCGTTTTTTTTCGATTTTTGATTTTGCTACTTGTTTTATATATTTCTAAACATATATACTTTCAGAAAATGTAAAAAAAAATCGACCTGTCACAGTTGTGTTTCTTATTAAAATAAAGTAATCTGTGGTCTGTGTAATTTGTATAATTGCCAGAAATATAAGTTTAAATTAAAAAAGTTACTTGTGAATTATTGAATCTGCAGCACAGTGTTTCTCATTATAAAATATTATTCTTGGCTCAAGCAACCGTATCGCAGACGAAAAGAAATGAATATTCATTACTTACGAGAGTACGTTTCAGAGGTCTGCCCCCGATTTATCTCATTCTGTAAATATTGGATTTTAGCAAAAAATATCCAATACGTATTTTATGATACGTCCCGAATGGTATCTATAAGTTTTTTGCTAATTTTTTTTGCAATTATAATTTAAAAGGCTGGTGCGTTCCAGTGATCCAAATCGAGGTCTAAAGTTAAATTAGAAAAAAAATTAGTGTACCTTCGCTTGTGGAAAAGTAGGGATGAAAAAAACTTTTCGTTTACCACATCGAGTGAAGTATCGTTGGATGGATCTTTAATAAAATTTTTATAAAAAAAATTGAACCGACTTCTAAAAGTGCGCTAAAAAGTGAAAAATAACTAGAAATTTTTATATGAAATTGAAATTTTTGCAGTCGGCGGCAAACTAATACCTGACAAAATGTGATTCGCATAAACAGATTAAAAGTACTTTATTTGTAATTGCTTTCTTACCATAATTTGTATATATTAGTAGTTATTTATTTCATTGAGAAATACCTTGTCGCTTTTCAGTGCACTTTTAGAAGTCGGTTCAATTTTTTTTATAAAAATTTTATGTTTCGATTTTTAGTTTTGAATTCATTATGATATCCATAAATTACTAAGTATTAATCGAAGTTAGTGTAGCTCGCAATGACTCCAAGGTGGCAAAAAATGAACCACTAAAAATTCTTTAATTCTTAGAGTTCTCCAAATACCAGTGAAATTGTGTCAAGAAAATGTTTAGATTGATAATATAGGTCCCAAAACCTTCCAATATCGATATTTAAAGAACTTCAGACGTAAATTAGCTCCATATATTTTATACTGCATTTTAAGATTGTATACGCCCCAAGAACCGTGCAATATCAATTTTAGACAAAATCGGAAAATGTAAAATTTTTATCCCTCATATTGTATCTTATCAACCTAATAGTAGTAAAAATTAACTTCATATTCGTAATATACGACCCTGAAAACCCCCTAATACCAGATCTGAAAAAATGCGAATAAGGTGAAATTTTCAATCACCATATTTGATCGGCCATGTTGAATTTCAAACAAATAATTTTAACGTCTTAGTCTAATCTAAATCTAAATCCTTTTAAGCCCCCTAGTACCAGTTTTGGATGAAATCCGAAAATTTAAAATTTCTAGACCGTCATTTTGCATCTGAAATATTAGATTTTTTAAAATAATTTTATATTCGCTATTTATATCCTCAAAAGCACTTCAGTCTCACCTTTAAACAAAATCGACAAATGTAAAATTTTTGTTCGCTATATTGGATTCGCCATATTGAATTTTGAAAAAATCCCTTTAAATGCATAATTTACACCTTCAAGCACCCCCTATATCAGTTTTGGAGAAAATCGAAAAATATAAAGTTTTTAGGATGCCATATTAAATCCGCCAGATTGTTTTTCAAAAAATATTTTAAATTCGTAATTAACACTAACAAAAATCCCCCCATACTGATTTTAGACAAAATCGAGAAATGTAGAATCTTTAATTCGCCATCTTTAATTTTTTTTAAATCATTTCAGATTCGCAAAATGCGAACTCAAAAACTCCCCCATATAAATTTTGAAAAAAATGGGACAAAATTAATTTTTTATCCGCCATATTGGATACGCTATATTGATTTTTTTAAAAATAATTTTAAATTCGTTTTGTGCGACTCCGAAAACTCCCCCATACCAATTTTGGAGAAAATCGGACAAAATTGATTTTTTCTTCCGCCATATTTGATCCGCCAACTGAATTAAAAAAAAATAATTTTAGATTCGTTATGTGCTACCCCGAAAACTCCTCCGTACCAATTTTGGAGAAAATCGGACCAAAATTGATATTTTGTCCGCCATATTCGATCCGCCATATTGAATTTTTTAAAAATATTTTATATTCGTTATGTACGAGCTCGAAAACTTCCTCACACCAATTTTGCAGGAAATGGAAGAAAATTAAATATTTATAACCATCATATTGGATTCACCATATTGAATTTTATAAAATTAATTTCAGATTCGTTGTGTACGACCCCGAAAATTCCTCCATATCAATTTTGGAAAAAATCGGACAAAGTTAATTTTTTTGGCCGCCATATTGTCAGCGCTGTCTTGGATTTTACTGCATCAATTTCATCCATAAAAATATGAGACCACCTCAGTAACTTCCTGAATATAACGTAAAAAATTTCATTCAAATCGGTGCCGCCATTCCGAAGTAATCGGAGTATAGACATAAAAAAACTTACATAGACGACGAATTGAGTAACTCTTTTTTTTAAAAGTCAGTTAAAAATACAAATTAATGTTTTAAAAAGTCTACCCATTAATAAGATTTCCAGCAAGATTTATAGAATTATTTCAAGTTGTGTGAAACCAACGAATCTTCAAAAAAAGGTTTTCCATAATACTTAGATATTTTTATTTCTGTTTGGCTTTTACATATAAAATTAAATGACCTTATTTTAAAAATATCCATAATATTTTGCTAAAAATTCATTTTTCTTTTACCTATATTTTAACTTTAACAAAATCACAAAAAAACCAAATATTAATATTTAAAATGTTTTTTTTTCGTTTTTAATGAATATATTAAAAATAAATAAGAAATAGTAAACAAATACATCTTTCATTTTTGCAGAAACACTTTTCACTTACAAGGGAACCACTCTAACCCGAACTCATCGATTTTGATCATTTTTGGATATGTTGTAATTTTTTCAATATATCTCAGCATCTAATGAATATTTTTAAATAAAATTAAGTGGATAATATTTGTTTGAAGGTTGTTGACAATGTTGAAGTTTGACTAAAATGTGGTTGTCGGACTTTATTTATTTTTACGACGTTTCGATTAGGTTGTATCTTTAATCGTTATCAAGTCAGTTTATACGTGATAACGATTAGAGATAGAACTTAATCGAAAAGTCGTGAAAATAAATAAAAATAAGGAGAATGCAAGTCCGATAACCACATTTTGGATAATATTTGTCATAAAAAGTCACAAATGTGAGATATATTTATGACCAAAGAGGCTGCAACCCCTATTTTATATTTTTAAAAAACAACATTTTCTTTGAACATTTTTTATAAATATCGGGAAATGAACTCAAAAAAATTATAACAAGCATTTTCGTTAACAATATCGATTATTAGTGTTGGCGTGTTTCGGGGATTTTTCTAATCATCACCCCTAAATACCCCTTATAGTGATGGACTGCGCATAGTGGTAAAAAAATTCATGCAATGTGTAAAGTGAATGTAATTTATTACAAATATAAATATATGAATTTTTTTTTCAATAATAGTATCGAAAGGGTGAAAAAAAGTCACCCCTAAAAACAAATAACTAATACATTAAAAATTTTAATTCAAATTCTTTAATAAAAAAAAAGAAAATATGTCGGCCGATAAAAAAATATGACTCTATTATATCTTCAAGTACTACTACAACATATCCAAAATTGGGTTGGGGTGGTTCCCTTCTTAGTGTTTTTAAATGTATCGAGTCACAACTACGTGATTTCTACTGTCCATTTTCGAAAGGATTTTTAATTTTTTTTAATAAAAGTGACTATCATCCAAAAAATTTTTATTACCAAAAATTATTTTTTCTCTCATCTAAACAATTTAGCAACAGAACATTTCTGGATTACACCAAAGAGTAAATAAACAAACAAATAAATAGTTTAAAAAACTTTTACCTTCACGAGTATATAGATCAAACTTTGATATATTAATCTTTAATAGTGATTGAAACATGGGAAGCTCTCCAGTTTTTGATCCATGGGAACATCATTAAAAAACTGATAATTTCTTTCTAATGAAGAGTCTATTGATCAATTGGTATCCTATGTGGTCTCTGTGATACTGGTGCAATTTAAAAAAAAAATAGCTAACCTTTTTATCACTTTAGGGATTGAAAGACAGGAAATCTGTAAATATCTATGCCATTAAAAAATAAGAATTTGCTTTACTTTTTATTAAAATAGAAAAAATTGTGTGGTGCTAGATTATTCCATTTTCAGATTAAACAGGAAGCGAAAAAACAGACTTCTTTATTTAGTCCCGAAATTTTTTGCTTAATAAGGTTTTCTAAGGCAACAGGGTAAAGAAGTATAGCTGGAATTTCACTCCTTTTAAGACAAAAATCACAGTATCCACTTATTCCCCCATTTTTACTACATTCTTTTTTAAACAAAGACTTGTTTAGAAAAGAAGATGTACTTTTTTGTCAGTGGAAACAACGGAAATTCAGTGTCCGAAGAAAAAGAAACTAGAGAGAGCTTAAGTTAAAATATGATATATTTCACTTGATTATTATGACGAATTGAAAATATAACTCTTGTATTTATGTGTTGAATATTTTTACTTTTATCAATTCTAAATTTTCTAAATTACTATAGTAATCATACTATAATGTAATATGAATTTTTCTGCCTAGTTCTTTTTGTTCTACAGTTCAATATTTTATTTGATTTGATCAATTTCGAAAATTGTTATTTGCGGTTTACTTTTTAATATTTATTCAGACCCAGCAATTGCCTGTCACAGCTTTGCCTGCTCATTCGACGGGGTTATAATTTGAATATGTATTGTAATTACATATGTCACAAAGACGATATTATTAAAACGAATATGTAAATAAAAAACTTATTATTACATCTTTTAGCCAATACAATATTATATGAATATAAATGAAAAGTAAATTAATCAAATAAAAAATATTGTTCTATCTTTTTTATACCTGTTTGGCGCATTATCTTTTATGTTGTGTATTTGTACTGAGATTTTTAAGACTACAAGAAAAATTTCATACCGTTTAGCATGATTCTTCAAATATCAAAAAATGTATATTAATAAAAAATTACGCAAAAACAATCCAATTAGCGTCATCCAAAATTCGTTATTGTGTTTAGTTAATTCACATTTCAAATATTACATTATACATTATTATACTTTTTCAGATTATTGAAAAATTTCGTAAATAAAAGTAATTAGTTCTTCCTTTCGCCGAAGATGCATGTACATAGAGTTTACGTTGTATACCCGAAATAGCTGAAACTTTTATACCCAGCTATTTAAGGAAAGAGGAAAAAAGAGAGGAGAGGAGGTAGTGAGGAAACCATTACGCTGCAATAATTAATTTACTTTCTTCGCTATTATTCTGATCCTATTTGTGATATCAATGTGAAATCAATTTTATACTATTTTTGCAAACAGCAGTTACAAACCAATAAAGTCTGAACAAAATGTATGCAATAATTTTAGCGTTATCTAGGAAAAGAGTAAAAATAAATTTTAATCATTAATCAGTAGTACCAAAAATACTTTTGAAAATTCAGATACTGCTTCTTGATAATCATATGCAGACTGTGTGAAGCAAAAAATCACGTTCGTATTATATTTTTTCGTGGAAAAATCGTAAAATCAACATCTTACCCCTTTTCCCTTTAAAAATGCGAATATCCTGAAACTAAGAAGCCAGTTTTTGAATATTATTTTGAGCTATCTCTTAAATCCAAAATCGAGTTTATTTTTCTATTTAATCCAGTGATATCGATTAATATATTAAATGACAATTTACCCATTGTCGTCCTTTTGGAGTGCAAATTTTGAAAAAACCTTTCTAGAGGTTCCTACATGATGTCACAAATCTGTCACAAAAATGTCATGAATTTATGTTCAATAGTTTGGGATGTGCGTTTATATTTTGGTCGGTCAGTCAGTCTTCAAGATAATGCTTGTAAGTATATATTGACAGCAGAATGTTAATATTTATTTCTTTTTATCTGTTCCAGACAAAAAAATGAAATTTTTATGTTAGTTTTTAAGCAGTTAAACATACGATAATTATTAAATTCAATTCTTTTCGATAATAGATTATTTAAAAACATAATACAGAAATAAAAATAATTTAGATATGTAAACAATTGTTCTTTTTTAAGTTGACACCATACAGTGAGCTTTGAAAATGGCGAATGAAATTTGACCGAAACGTCAGCTTCCTCACATACAAGGGATGCCCGAAAACCTTCGATTACACATCACTCCCGTGAAAATATCGGATATAACATATATATATATATATATATATATATATATATATATATATATATATATATATATATATATATATATATATATATATATATGATCAAATCTAATATATATATATATATATATATGATCAAATCTAATATTTATGTTTGCAGAATTTTAGATGTACCAGTTAAAGTCAAAGATTGGCCTCAGAACTGACTAAGCTGTTTACCCCTACACACACATCCCTTAATACTAATAAAAATAGTGTTTTATCTTTTTTGAATAATAATGTTTTACAACGAAAGAAAAGTAATGTGGGTAAATTATTAATTATTTGTCAAAATAAAATTGTTAATCTCTATAAGAGTGATGTGCATAACTGTTTCGATTTTAACATAATTTATATTTGTAGAACTTCTAGTCCACTGACTGTAAGTATTTTTGGAAATATGTAAGTCTTGATAGAAATTAATGTATGGTAACATTAATAATGATAACATTTTTCTTGTCTGTTAAATTTCAATGTTTCGTTATTTCGCATTTTATGAAGTATCTTTCAAAAGAATACATTTTGTGAAATTGGAACCTCGCCGTGTCGTGAAATTTTCAACGAATGTTACGGAATTTTTGTAGTTCCGTTAATCCATCTTTCCTAGCACCTTTTTAAATATATCAAAATACTCGATTCTTTCTATAAGACCAATTGATGTAGTGCGCGATTATCGACCGCAAGTAAACATCGAACCATTTCTTCAGATTTGTCAGGATTCTGTTTTTAAAGAATATATTAGTGAAAAAAGAAGCTAATTTTTTTTTATGAATTATTTAGTCTAAAAGAGTTTTGTATTATTCCCGTTACTTTAATCACTTTTTTGATTCGGTTGGTTTGTTTTGCAAATTTTAAAAAAATCTTACGAACGTTTATGTTTGGAAATTTTTTCCATGTGGTGGGGAACCGGAATCATGAACTCTTCCTTTGCAGGCTATGAAAGATCGAGCTACGTTTATTGGTTCCCTTAAGTTTTTTTTTTTAAATTTAGCAGATTATCTTCTCTGTGATCCAAATTACCTTTTGTTTTTCTTTACGTGTTTTTAAATGTTTCTGCAGAGCATAAATTTATTGGGTTTTTAACGATAATACTCATTTTAATGCAATTTTTTCCTAGTTCTTGCCGGCCATCTTAACACGAGTCCATGATAATTATTTTAAAGACTTATTGCTGATCTGAATAACCTATTTTTTTTTCTGAAACTATCTGTTGCTAAAGTATTTTGGTAACCTAATGTTGTGTTAAGAGTTCTACTACCTAGTTCTATGTTTACCAGAACTATCACAAGGGTAAAATGTATCTAAATGAAACTGACCATTGTAACAACTAAGTTTCTTGAGCTGACAGTATGCTTATCTGAGGGAACTTGGCCGACAAAGACTCTATGAAGCACATTGTAGCCAAAGCCATATGGAAAAGGATATTCGAGTTTCAACCTACTTCGTCGGGAGTACTGGAGGTGAGTCTTAATTTTAATCTTTTACCTTTTGCTTATTTGAAGCTTATCTGCGGAATCTTGACTCTACCGGGAAGTCTGTTCCAAGTTTAAGAAGCTCGATTATTCTTATCTTATCGTGTCTTGGCAGAAGACAAAACTATCTTACAATACCTTTAGCTATATTGTCTTGAACTAACAGGCTTCATTTGATTTATCTTATTATATAGTTTCCCTGGAAGTATATATCTATTAAAATATACCATTCTTTTTGTATTCAGCTAATGTTTGACCAACTTTCTGCTTTTGTTGTATTACGTACTATTATCATTTTCTGCTCTTCTTTATTACTATTTAACTAGTATCTTGCCAATATGGTGAACATTAATTTCTAAAAGTATTATTAATTTTAATATATTATAGAAGGTCAACTTATTTACTTCTTTTGACATATTGCCGGGTCGGTAAAAAAAGAATTATTTTTTTATTAAGAAATTTAACTTTTAATTTTTGACGGCATGCATGCAGTCATAGTTTTCAAGAAAGATACTAACCTTAAGAAAGTATTTTAATTTTTTTTGTGTATAACCATTTTCAACTTATTGTTAATAAATTATTTACTATTTTTTCTGACTTCTGTTTAGCTCACACATTGTTTCTTCCTAAATTTACATTTTCTAAATTTAGCTGAGCTTTACTAACAATAATTTGTAGGGGATCCAAATTTAAAAATGATGTTCTTCACACGACTCTAAACTTTAATTGGTAGTAGTAAAATTGGAATTAATAACCACAAGCTTGTAACTTTAAATTCTATAAATTGTAAAGAAAAAGCAGTAACACAAAGGAACATAATTCTCCTGAAAATATTCATGGATGAATGAATAGCGTCTCTGGAGACATTTTTAAGTAAAATATTAGTTTTAATAGAGTCGTGAATCTCTTGAAGTGTCTAATATTGTTAAAGTGTTAAATAAATCTGACTCGAGGGTAAAGATAATTCTATATGATGAGGAGAATCTTTTAATAGTAAAAAGTCTTTTCATTGAATACTGCTTTTTGAGATACCATCTTAAAAAATGAGCAGAGCTAAAAGCGAGATTTGGCCTTTCTATGATAAAGCAGTAGAAAACCGCATTTTCTGGTTTGTAAGTTGATAGTACTTTATTGGAAACGGCTATCTTCAAACTGTCACCATGAGGCCTTACGAAATAATAAACTTATCTTCTAGGAAACTAATTGATTTCACAGAGTTTTGGTAATTTTGGTTTTTAGAAGATTAGGACCTCGTACAAACGATCCTATAAGTCGAAGTGCTCTGAGGGCTAAACTGTTCAAAAGATAATCCACAGTCTAGGTAGCTGACTAAAAATTATGAGCTAAAAGCACTTTCATGAAATTACTACGAATTTATTTTTAATCAAAATTAGATAAGATCTTGTCTAATCTTATAACGTCTCGATTCATTTACATCCTTCTCGATCTCGAGAGTAAATGCTGTAGAGACGACACCAGATTACGTCGAAATTAGACGAAACAAAAGGAGCTGAAATCTTGTTTCTTTTGCGGCCTTATTATGGCTCAATTTTATGTATATAAACTTTATATGTATTTTTGACAGCAGAGAAATTCAGCAATATATCGAACTGTGTTTTTGTCTTGTATTTATTTATTTAAAATATTTAACTTAAATGTTCAGGATTATGGAGAAACTAAATAGCAGATAAAAAAACTCACATTTTTAAACTTCTGCTTCAGAGAAATTGGAAATCAAAAAGTATTTAAAACATTTAAAAATGACCTGTATTTTAAAAATAAGTCTAAGTAACAAAATTATTTTATAACAGCGGTGAAGATTTAAAATAGGAGTTTTATAAAGTTACACGCTAGCTTTTTGTTATCTATTTAATATAAATTTGCTGTAATTTTTTTAGGGTGTTTATGAATTTATTTGTTACCAAAATTCTCAAAATTATGTTTTGGGTTACTTTTAAGGGGTATTTTTATGGGATCGATTTGATAATCAGTTGTTGTAAAATATGGCATCACAATAATTATTGCATATTGCATTGCATTCTGCATTTTTCAAATAAATTAATATATTAGTATAATGTGCAGATATCGCGTAGTATATTACTAAGAAAAATAATAAAATTCGTAATCAATAAATAACCCGCATGAAATTTATAATTAGTCATCTGGTTGTTCTATTGTAATTTTATACAGTTATAAAGATGAATTTGTTTTACAGATATAGTCATTACTATAACACAATGTCACTAATTTCAAAAAATCAGTTAGTATATTGTTAAGTTCCATTGGATTAATGCCAAATTTGAGTTGAAGAATTATATAATTTTTGAGTACAACCTCTGCAAACTGATTCATGACTGATTAATTAATACTCATTCAAAGTTGGACTAGTCATTATTGTAACAACTTAATTATTAAAATGAGGACAGGGCTATCAAAGAACTTCTCCTTTTTCCTGACTATATTGTTAGAACGAGATGGAAAATTGAATAAATTTATACTACTCTAATAAATATTAATAAAAAATCTAGTCAAACTTTAAAATAATTAATACCTGTATCACAAAAGTAACGACTTGTCAACGAAGCTAGTTAAGCAGATAATACTAACTAAATTGATTTTCTGTGCATTAAAATTTTGGGTGTCTAATTCAAAGCTTGGATTATTAACGGCTCATCTTGCTTTTAATAACAAACTTTGCATACAAATATTTGTTTATCAGTTAAGATGCACTCTGTATGCGAATGTGTCAATATGAGCTTGAAAGTTTCACGCAGAATGAAAACTAAATAATTTTTAAATTAAATATCCAAAATAAGAAAGAGTAGCATACACAAATTTGCAATTTTATTTTGAAGAAAATCTTAAGAAACAAAGAAAAAAGTGGTTACAAAAGCGAGCTGGAGGTAAGCGTATAAACAAGTTGAGAGAGTTTAAACAAAATTATTATATATGTATAAGTGACCAGTGAACATAATTTAAAATTAGCTACACCTACATAAAGGCAAGACTGATACAATATTGTTTCTAAAATAACGTTTTTTCACTGACAGATTTATTGTTTTTGCATGGAATGATACCGATTACAGAGTTTATTCTTCAGGTGAGTTAAGAGTTGCCAATTTGTAAATGACAAGCAAAGGAGCCTGAACTAGGGGCAAGAGAAAAATCGAAGAGCTCCTTCTGAAACTGGCTCTAAATCTCCCTTACAGCACGCTAAATGCCCTTCATAAAATATTATTGGAAGCTCACCAAAAATTATTTAAAGAAGTAATATTAAAGGATACAATTCATAGATTATTAGCTTCGTTTAATTCTTAAGTAAATAATTTGAGGACATCTCCTCTGAAAAGTGTTTCAAAACCTTTATTATAAGAAGTTGTAGGGCTTAATCAAAAATCTGATATTAATTTTGGATATTATGGTGATTATTTTTTGTATATTGCAGGTAAATTGCACATACAAATATTCATTTGGAGAAATGGAAAGAAGAGGAAATTTAACATTTAATGATGTAAATAATTTGAGGAGTTAAATGGCATCTGAAGGTGAAATGTGCCTTTTATGTTAATTAGTAAAAACATCAGCCTATAGTAAGGAAACGAAGCGTTATGAAGAGAAATGTTAAGCATAAAAGATGTGGAAAATAAAACGGGATATCTATCACAGCTACCTTAAGCTTGACAGTAATAGGTCCTTAAGGGTATTTCAAGGTCAAGACAATTTTTTTAATGGATACACATCTTTTATTGCAAAAACTGAAAGTGCGAAAAATATTTTGTCTAAAGGTATGAATAACTTGCCAAGTTAAATATCAGCTGAAAATCATGTAGAGAACAACTCTACTTTTTGAGTGAATTAGTAAAAAAATCAGCTTAAAACAAGAAAACTAAGCAAAAGAGCAAAAAACTTAGAATACAAAAGTTGCAGAAAATTGAACGGATCATCTTACTGTGACCTTGCGGTTGACCTTGAGAACAAGTTTTAACGTTATTTCAAGGCTAAGTTGTTCATTAGCGATAGTTTTGACGAAATTTCAAGACGATTATTTTTGAAAATGTTCTAAATAAAGAACGAAACGTCAGAGCGATGAAAACTGTAAAATTTAAAATAATGTATATATATATATATATATATATATATATATATATATATATATATATATATATATATATATATATATAGGTATAAACAGACGATGTCACACTAACCTGAACTAACTGCCACGTTCAATTTTTAGAAAAATAGAATTTGTAAAATTTTTAAAATTTGGCAGTTAACTAAAGTCGATAGGAGCAGTTCGGCTAAAACATGTTTAGGATGGTGGCTTTTTGTTTATACCAGAATTTAATGCTTTCTTGCTTATTTTATATAGAACACTATATGTTATTTTATTTTTAGATTCTATGTAAAATTATAGATATATTTCATGTACAATATGTATACCTAAGTCTATCTGTTTTTGACATATTTTAAAGTTTATGTCTAAAATAGCGTTTGCGGAATTATAACATAATTATAAATTTCTCTTATATAAAAGCCCTTATTATTTAAGTGAGGTTTTGTTATCTTCTGAAAGGAGATCCACTTTAGTGTACTGTTGATATTTTGATAATAAATAACTACAGGGTGATCAAAAACTAACATTAAATATTAAATTAAAAAAATGGCAAAAAAAATTTTTTGTATTGTATAAAAGCTATATATATATATATATATATATATATATATATATATATATATATATATATATATATATATATATATACGTACCAATGGGATGTTTTATGATGAATTAAAAGACAATTACGGTATTAGTTCATGATAAATAATTTCTGAATACTAAAAAAAAGCCTTCTGAAAGGAGATCCACTTTAGTGTACTGTTGATATTTTGATAATAAATAACTACAGGGTGATCAAAAACTAACATTAAATATTAAATTGAAAAAATGGCAAAAAAAATTTTTTGTATTGTATAAAAGCTATATATATATATATATATATATATATATATATATATATATATATATACGTACCAATGGGATGTTTTATGATGAATTAAAAGACAATTACGGTATTAGTTCATGATAAATAATTTCTGAATACTAAAAAAAAGCCAAACAGTTTGTATTTTTAGAAAAAGATTTATACTAAAATACACCAAATAGGTTTGTTACATTTGCTTAAGGCAAAAAATCATAGAAATGAAAATAGCCTTATAATAACTTTAGTTACAAAGAAAAATAGGAACACCTAAAGCCAGAAAATTTAATACTATTCTAAGTAGAAACAATATTTTAAAAGTTTATAGTATTTATATTAAAATATTTTACAATGAGGAACCAAAACCTTGGAAATAGATTAATTATTCGAATCGAAGTTAAGCAAAGATATAAAATTTTAGTAAAATAAATTTCGCAACAGTCCCGTTATATTTAAATTTGTTTAGTTAATAATCCAATTTTTTATGTTACGGGGCAATTTGATATCAAAACGTAGTATAAGCGCTACCACTTGGTCTAGATTTTACCCGATACGGCTATCTTGCTTGATTTAAAACTCTACATAACTTAAATTTACGCCTGATTTCTATACAAATTAAAAATAGAATAAATGGGTAGCAATTTTAATTTTACAACCATAAATTAAATTGGAGATCCAACAGTAAAGCGTAAATAATTCCAGTTTCTGCGAACCCAAATACAAACATTATTTTCATTTGCTTTACGAATTATTCGTGCCCCTTAGATGGCGAATTTATTACGTCGTAAAATCTAAAATGGCCATTCCCGACATCAAATAAACCAGAAAAAAAGCAATTAAAGGCAAACCAAATCGTATTTTATTGGATTTTCAATTTTATATCGTTTATGTTAAGATTATATACATTTAATACTACAATGGAATTCGTCCTTTTAGGTAGCGAGACTCGTAAATTTATCCAAAAATAATACGCTGTATCTCACGCCCAAATGCCGCGATTGACGTCTCAGAAAATAATCTTTTGAAAATTTTTGAAATTTAGCAATTTACTAAAGTCAATGGGGGCAATTCAGCTAAAATATTTTTAAAATGGTGGCACTTCCGGTTGTACCGGAAGTTGCGCTTTCTTGCTTATTTTAAATAGAATACTTTATATACTATTTCATTTTTGGACGCAAATATATACACATATTTAAAATTTTATGTCAAAAATGGCGTTTGCAGATCGAAACATAACTATCAATTCCTTCTACACCTTTATTATTTAACTGGAGTCGGTTTTCCTCTAGAAAATGATCCACTTTAGTAAACTGTGTTAATATTTTGATAATAAATAAAAACAGGGTTTGTCAAAAACTGACATTAAATAATAACTATCGTTAAATTGTTAAAAGTCAAGTTTTTTAAATGGAAACCTGCTATTTTTATATTCTCTTATTTAGTATTGATAAAATTTTGATAAAAAAAATTGAACCGACTTCTAAAAGTGCGCTAAAAAGTGAAAAATAACCATAAATTTTTATATATAATTGAAATTTTTGGAGTCGGTGCCAAACTAATACCTGACAAAATGTGATTCGCATAAACAGATTAAAAATACTTTATTTGTAATTGCTTTCTTAACATAATTTGTATATATTAGTAAGTATTTATTTCATTTGGGAATAATTTGGTGCCCACTTTAAAAATTTCAATTTCATATAAAAATTTATAGTTATTTTTCACTTTTTAGCGCACTTTTAGAAGTTGATTCAATTTTTTTATAAAAATTTTATTTTTCGATTTTTAGTTTTGAATTCATTATGATATTCATAAATTATTTGAAGTGCTAATCGAGATTAGTATACCTCGCAATGACTCCAAGGTGGCAAAAAATACCCATTTTTTTCAGAATTGTAAATCACCCTAAAATGAACCACTATAAATTCTTTGATTCTTAGAGTTCTCCAAATACCAATGAAATTGTGTCAAACAAATATTTAGTCTGTCATAGTAAATTCACTATCTTAAATTTCAAATTAATTTTAGATTGGTAATATAGGCCCCAAAACCTTCCCATATCAATATTTAAAGAATTTAAGACGGAAATTTCTTAGCTCGATGTATTTTAGATTGTATACTGAGTTTGTATACGCCCCAAGAACTCCGCAATATCAACTTTATACAAAACCGGAAAATGTTGAATTTTCTCATATACCTAATAGGTGTAAAAAATTAACTTCATATTTGTAATACACCACCCCCTAACCCTTTAATACCAAATTTGAAAAAATTCGAATAAGGTAAAATTTTCTTCCTACCATATTGGATCCGCCATATTGAATTTCAAAAAAATAATTTTAGCGTCTTAATCTAATCTAATTCTAAACCGTTCAAAGCTTCCTAGTATCAATTTTAAGTGAAATCCAGCAATTTAAAATTTCTAAACGGTCATGTTGCATCTGACGTATTAGATTTTCTTAAAATAATTTTATATTCGCAATATACATCCTCAAAAACGATTCAGTTCTACATTTGAACAAATTCGAAAAATGTAAAATCTTTATTCATTCGCCATATTAAATCCTGAAAAATACTATTAAATTCATAATTTACATTCTCAAAGAAAGAAAGTCAAAAAATGTAAAATTTTTAGGGCACCATATTGATTCCGCCAGATTGAGTTTTTCAAAAATTATTTTAATTTCGTAATTACCACTAACAAAAATCACCCAATGCTGACTTTAGACAAAATCGAGAGATGTAGAATAGTTAATCCGCCATCTTAGAACCGCCATATTAATTTTTTTTAAAATAATATCAGATTCGTAATGTGATATCCCAAAAACTCCCCCATATCAATTTTGGAAAAAATCGGACAAAATAAATTTTTTTCACCATATTGGATACGCCATATTGAATTTTTTAAAAATAATTTTAGATTTGTCATGTGCGACCCCGAAAACTCCCCCGTACCAATTTAGGAGAAAACCGGACAAAATTAATTTTTTTGGTCCGCCATATTGGATCCGCCATTTTCAATTTTTTAAAAATAATTTCAGATTCGTTGGGTACAACCCCGAAAATTCCTCAATACCAATTTTGGAGAAAATCGGACAAAATTAATTTTTTTGGCCGCCATATTGTAATCGCCATCTTGGATTTTACTGCACCAATTTCATTTAAAAAAATATGGGACCACTGTAGCAGCTCCCTGAATGTAACGTAAAAAATTTCATTCAAATCGGTGCCGCCGTTCCGGAGTAATCGGTGTACATACATAAAAAAAAATACATAGTCGACGAATTGAGAACCTCTTTCTTTTAGAAGTCGGTTAAAAATAGGGGTGACTATGAATATGGTTGTTTATTCTAAAAATGTGTAGTTATTGAAATACTGGAAATTTACCATTTTTATATTATAAAAACATTATACAGTTTTTAATTTTTGTTATTAGTTGGCTATGATTGCGAAACGTGATGAAAGAAAATAATAAAGCACAATAGAAATATCACAATTTCTTGCCATTGGACAATTATTAATAAAAATCAGGGACGATTAAACTATATGCAGGATTAATAAAATTTATTTAATATCTATGAGAAATGTAACAAAGTTTTATTGATAACATACCAGACATTTGTTGATTTATATCTGGATAAACAGAAACCGTCACGGTGTAAACGATTATTAGGAAATTTCAAAAATTTTGGCACCGTTAAGGCAAAAATGCATAAAAGGAAACCTACTCTCAATAATGAAAATGTCGAATTTGCAATTCGGCGATATTTTACATCATATCGCATGACATGGTTAACACGAGTGGCTCTACAAATAGGAATCTCTAATTGTAAGAGCTCAATACATAGAACTCTGTTGAAACACAACTTCCACCTATATTTAGTATCTTTGGTTCAACACTTAAGAAATACTGCGTTGCTGGAAAAAGTGCAATTTTGTGAATTTATATTAAGGATGATACAAGACCACCCTCGATTTTAGGACAATATAATTTGGACTGATGAAGTACATTTTTATGAAGAAAACTTAATAATACAAAGCAAATTATGCCCCATTTTAAATTATGTATTAATTCTGATAAGAGGAAGCTATTTAATTGAATATTCTAAAATAGTTAGAAAATCAATATTTAATCAAGTTACCTCTGGTGGAACACGGGCAAATTTTTGACCAACACGAAGGCGCCCCACCACACAGAACCGTTCCAGAAACCAACTTTTTACAAACAACATGTTATGACCAGTAGATTGCCAACAATGGATATTTTCTGTGGCTTCCTCGCTCTCCTGATTTGACGGTTTTAAAGTATTTTATATGGAAAAGGATAAAAAACATCATTTATTCTAATCCATTGACAACAATGACGGACTCTATGGTAAAGATAAGGGACGCGTTCGAAAATTTATCCTCAGATTCAATTAGAGCGGCTACCCCTGACGAACCAACTCGTAGATGTGAAAAATGTTTTGAGTTCAAGGTGGAAATTTTTAACATTTATTATAAGTTGTTTCCCAGTGTAAGTAAGCCGTTTAGAAGCCTATACAAAAATATTGAATTGTTAATATTTTAAAAACCGCAAAATTTTTGAAAGAGGCATCCTTATACAAAGTAGCCTTATTTTTAATGCTAAATAAGATAGCATTATAAAAATACAGGGTTACATTTAAAAAAAATTGACTTTAAACGATTTTTTCAGGTTAGTATCACTAGTCAACAAATACAAAAAAAAATTGCGAGTGATTTTATAATGGTTGTCCGTGGAAGTTTCAAGCATCCTAATTGCGAATTCATTAACGAAAATTTTCCACCACGTATAGATTCTGAGTTATAGAATGTATCAGTTACTTTATTTACAATAAATATTTTGATATAATATTTATACATAAGTTCAAATCAATAAAAAAAACAAGATACTTTAAGGATAACATGATTAATTTACAAAAATACATATGAAAATACATTTATAGTAAATCTTTCTTACATAACTTTTTTGCAAATGTTCTTTCGTTTATATTCCTGACTGTTTTCTCTCATAAGAAACCACCAATAATTCTCCTTCATTGCTGGATCCCATCTGTCTTGGTAGCTTTGCTCTATTGATAATATGTCTTGGTGGACCTTTTTTCTTTCTCGTTACTAACCGCATCCAAATTTTCTGGGAAAAAATTTAAATGGGAGTGCAAGAAGTACATTTTAAGAGACACACAACAGTCTGTTTTGTAGTAGCTTTCAATTAGTTCTTCTACAAGTTTTTCGTAGTTTTCTAGTCTTTTGTTTCCTAAAAACTCCGAAATAATTGTTTTAAAAGAACCCCACGAGCTAATTCAACATATCTTAATTTTTGCACAAAACTATTTATTCCTTAGTATTTTTCTAATCTGTGGTCCAACAAATATTCCTTTAAAGCTAGCTTTACTTAATTTAGGAAAAATTTGTGTATGGTCTTTAAATGCGTTTCCTAGTTTATCTAATATTTTAACGAAATTTTTAATCAATTCCAGTTTATTGTGTAATGGAGGTAACAATACTTTTTTGGGATCAACAGGAGGTATATTCTTTAGGTTAGCTTCCCCTCGAATATACTGACAAAAAAAACAGCAATACTTCGTAAATTCACCCTGAAGCCCCAGTAATAGTCCTATGACTTTTAGGTCACAACATTTCAATCACTTATAAGTATTTTTTTACTTGGTAATAGCTCTGTGTTGCTCTACAGTCCCAAAGACAAAGAAAATAGCAATACTTCGTAAATCCACCCTGAAGCCCAAGTTATAATCCTAGGACTTTTAGGTCACCACATTATTGCTACTTATAAGTATCATAGCTTATTGCATTTAGAATAAGTGACATACTTTTGTATGTTTCCTTCATCCCAACTGCATGTGCAAGAGAAATAGAGGGTCTTTTGTTGTCATTATGTAGCAGAACTGCTTCCAAAACTTATTTTAGAAGAATCTTTAAATAAGCATCATTCGTCCGGGTTACGTGCAAATCCTAATTTTTTCATAATATTATTTGGATTAGCACAAACACAAATTACATCCTGCAGAGTAAAAAACGAGGATAGCTCCTCGTGTAATGGAACAAATATTAATTATTTTACACTGTTCAATGTGAACTATATTCCGTTAAAATGAATAATTAAATAATCATTCTGTGAATAGATCTCTCATGGGAATAGGGTAGTTATATTTTTTATGACTATCCAAGAAAGTGTAAAGGAAAAATAAATCAGTTATCGAGCTTAACTTTTATGATCTTTGTCGTTTAAATGTCATCTTAAAAAATAGATAAAGTCAGTTAATATTTGAAGACGCAATAAGATTCTCTCTTAAAATTGCCTATAAATCTGTCTAAGTAATCCTGCCCTGGTTATGTAAATAAAACCGACGTGATAAGGGTAGTTTTTTTTAACATATGGTATATGAAATACCGTTAAAATGTATTAAAATATTGAAAGATTTTCTCATTATTAGGAAACAAAAGAATAATTAAATAAACTCATTATACAGTAATATAACGTATGATCTGTGAAATAAATTAATATAGCGATTGTTTTTCCTGATTACAAGAAAGAATGCTTTAAATAGAATAGTTTTATTAATTGTATTTATATAAAAATTAAGATTAAGGCGCTCAGAGGCCAATTCGGGAATTAAGCATCTGGTATAGAATAGCTAACGCCCTCAGCACGTAACGATCGAAACCTTCAAACTTTAAGGGAAAGAAATTGACGTTTACAGGGTTCCACCGAGTAATATGGGTACAAACAGGAAATAGAGGGGTGTCGAGGGGGTGTAAGATTCGAAGACACTCTTTTAAGGAATAGTAAATATCAGTTATAATTTGAATGTCGTTAGAACGGTACCGTAAGTACCACTGCCGTAGAATAATTATGTCACAGATATAATCGTCGGGAAAGAAGGTTACCTTTGTTTTGATTTATTTTGGGAAATTAAGGGAATATCGTGTGTTATTTTAGTCGGGCGTATCGCGATTTTCATACGGTTTGAATTAAGTAATATAAATAGCTGTTTTTCGGGTTTTATTTCTTTTTTTGGTTAATATTTTATTAAGCTATTTATACGTGTTTTTTTCAAAATTGGGTTTTACGTTTTTGGTTGAAATAACGGCCGAGAAGAGCAATTATGTTAGTTTTTAGTAATTGTTATTAGTTTTAAGTTTCTCACTGTAGATGGTTCGTTTTTCTATTTATTTTTGTTAAATAGATTTAAGTGTTTTGAGAAACTTGTTTTATTCAATTTAAATAAAACCTTCACGCGAATTAACTTGCGGGCGCGCTGTTGCGAGGCCTACTAAACAAGAGATGTCTTCTGACCAACTAATTAGCAGCCTTTCTTGAGTCCTGAAGTTCTGAGTCATGGTTGTGGTAAGCTTTAATAACCGTAGTATTTGGTACTAAAGCTTCAAGAGAGAAGCTGAACGTCCAGACTTCCAGAGTGCCTTTATTACTGTGAAATTTAATTGTAGGTTATTAAAATAGTTACAAATTAATATGGGGCAAAAATGATTATAGATAAAATGATTGTTGTAATCTAGACCCTAATACTTCAGCATGCTCTTTGGATAAGTGGAGGTCCGAACTAGGTCACTTATTTCAAATTGTTCGACTTTATGGAGTGCTTTTCCTTCACTTTCGAGAAACTAGAAATCATCCTTTTCTGATACATTGTCGGGTTCTGCCTTATCAGCATACATTTCTAAGTCTTCCCCCATTTTGTCGGGGGCGCTGGAACTGGTAAACCTTCTCCATGAAGAACGGGTTTTATTACTGAGCGGATATCCGGATGTTCAATATTATGTATGCCCTTTCTGGACAAACCAGACGCTTTTATCATGCAAGAGTAACAGTCACTAAAATGATTTGTTGGTTGTCGCCAAATCATTGGGACTGCAAAAGGCAAAGATGAGTGTTTGCCATTTAACCAATTACCTAGATTTTCTGCACAGGTTTAGCAACATATGTGAGGAGCCCAGACCCGATCTTGATCGCCAACAAGACATCCAAAAAATACTTATAATAAGCTGTTTTGTCCATTTTGCTAATTGTCTTTTTCTGCGATTTAGTGGTAAATTGAACAGATATGTAGCAAAAACTATCCGCGAGATTAACACGGCCACGTTTCGGTACTTTAGACATTTTTGTACTATCGCGTACGTCGGATCAGAGATCTGACACTACGTTTACAGGCGTCAGCTAACTTTATTTCTAATACAAGACTCTTACTATTGGATTGTTCACGTACTCCGCTTCTCTATCTAATACTGACCACTACTCGTGGTAAACTAATACTGACGATACAACTGCCGGTCAGCTGTTTTTATAGCCGTTCCGTACTTCTTGTATTTTTTAGAAAGATCGAGTATCAAGAGTTCGAAAAGTGACGGCGTACTTCTCGTATACAGGGGCCATCTATAAGTAGATTCCGCTACGGAGCAAAGTAAATTAAAATACTAATAATAAATAATTTTTGCTAAGAAAATCATAACTCAAAAATCTTACGTATTAGGAAGTTTTTACCATCATTTTCGTATGTAGAGACAATAAATTAACCAAAGACTGCCTGCTATATTACAGTCGCAAATTGGCCGTATTTATTTATTAATAAAATATGAAGACAGTCGATTAAAGTACCCCAATTAAAGAATAAAAGCTTTCATTTAGGAGAAAATGATAGGCCTGCAAACACTATTTATATATATTTGTCCAAAACAGTCAGATTTAAGTAAAGGATATTAGACATGAAATATCTCTACAATTTTGCATAGAATTTAAATATGTAATGATATACACGGTGTTCCATTTAAAATAAGCCAGAAGGTATTAACTTCCGATATAACTAGAAGTGTCACCATCTTGAAAATATTTTAGCTAAATTGCCCTCATTGACTTTAATGAATTGCCAAATTTAAAAAAAAAACTCACTGTCTATTTTCGAAAAATTGATCGCGACAGTTTTATAAAAATTTGTTGCATCCTTAATTGAATAATATACTTAAATGGGTTTGTTTGCTTGGTACGTCCAACACTCGAGAGTTTAAATCAGTGCCAAATATCATAAAAGATTAGAAGCAGCTGTAGATACGGAAAAGTTCATCACTCATCCCACCACTGCAAAACTTATGAAAATGTTTGTATCTTTCGTAGAGAATGTCTTAGAAAAAATATGGTAAGAAAAAAATATCGATGAACTTCCCATTACTATATAAAATTAAAATAAGTTAATTATTCAAGTGCCAAGAGAAAACACATTTTAATTTATGACAAAGACAAAGTATTTTAGCTTGAAAGAAAGTACGTGTTGGCCTAAATACAGTTTTACGGGGACTTGATGAAAATGGTGTTAAGTAAGAAAAACGAGATAAACATCTTTACTATCTAAAACGCACATCCAAAAACGATTAGCCTGGATACAAGAGAACATTAATCGAAATTGCTAAAACATTATTTTTACTGTTTCATTTTGGACCTGGAATTTTATTAAGAAGCTTGATCTAAGCCACAATGTAGAATTATTCAGAGCAGCTTTTAAAGTATATGTCGGGGAATACTTCTTGGATTTGAGTCACTGTGTCTTTTTATTAAAAACCTGAACACAGCGAGAATGGAAAGAAGTTATTGAGAATGTTAAAGTCTGCGAAACACTGGTTTGGATCTGATTATTATTAATAGATATTGCAAAAAAAAATGATCCGAAACACCGTAAGAAAAGAGAAAAAGATATAAGTTATATTATGAAGTGGCCTGCTTCTTCGCCTGATAGGTGATTGAACCCTATACCGAGATGATCACATTTGAGAACAAAACTTTTTACTTTAACTTTTAAGGTACATTTTTTTGGGGAATTAATATATCAGAATAAAAGCCCAGATCGATGGCTGAAAAAAAGGTTAAACTTGCTGGGTCTCCTTCGTATTATAAAGTTAAGGGCATGTTATTTTTCACAATAAAATAATTATTCTAGGGTCAAGTAATCGTACCGTAAACCAAAAAAATTGAATATTTATGAATTGTTAAATCAGTAAAAGTTTTCCATTAAAATACGAATAAAAAATTAAAGGGAATGCTTTTAGGAAATGTTTATAAATCGGAAAAAAGAATTCCTATATAAATGTAATCTGATTACTGAAGATGTTATATTGCGTCGCAAGTCAATTTAAAATAAAGATGGAATTTATTTATTTTTTTATTAAAATAGAGTGTTTGGGGTAAAGGAAAATATAGCTAGTGAAAAAAAACTCTCCGGATGTTGCTGATAAAATGTTCTCATTGTCCCAAATCGATTTGAAGTAATCGTAAAAATCTGAAAGGCTTGAAAGGTGGATATTTATAGCCTAAAATTTAAACATTGATCGAAGCATATTTTTTCATTAATGAGCAAGGTACAGAAATTGTAGGATTTCAAGTGAGGCATCTTCGCTATCGATCTTGTGGTCAAGGTCAAGGTCAATTGAGGGCAACTCATTTTTTTGATTGTAACCAATATATGTAAAGTAATATACTAGAAAATAAGGCTATAACATTGACCATAAGGTCAAACAAGGTCATTTTCAAATATCACTTAAAATTAAATTCACTTATTGGTTAAAATATTTATAACTTCGAAAGAGCCGATCCAGTTAAAGCAAGATCTGGAAAGAACCTAGCTGATTAAGGCAAGACCTTTGAATTATTCTACCAATTACGGCAAGATGCTGAAAAGATCCGATCAGTTAAGGAAAGACCTGGAAGAGTGTTTGCCTACTAAGGCAATACCTAGCAAGTAGCTGGGCAAAGGCAGACTCAGAAAAATAAAGTAAGATATAGATATTCTCACTATTAATTAGTAATAGGTAACTAGCTTTTAAGATCAAACAATGCAGGAAGCCAGTTTAAATTATGTCTAAATGGAAGGAAGAAAAAAATTGACGTGGAGTGACAAATGATATTGTTTGACTTTGCGGTCAATGTCACAGCTTTAGACGAACATTTTCCGCTAGATTACTTTCCATGATCAAAAATATTGGTAATCCTTTTAAAAACGAGTTGACCTTCAAATGACTTTGACCATAAACTCGACTGCAGTTTGGTTATTTTATTTTCCTGAATCTTGCCTACTTTCTTACACTTAAAAATACGGTTTTAAATGATATTGGATTATCACTGTTGAACACCTATTTATGTTATTTAGCTCGGAATTCACTAGACTGTTGGTGGTTGTATTTTATTTCTATTTATGTTGAATTTACTGGTGCCTTTTTTCCTGCTTATTATTTAAGTGAAATCCTTCCTTTTATCCTTTTTTAAGGAGGTTCCGTAGATTTTGCTTTGTTTCGTGTTTTTAAGGTTATATTATGTGTCACTTTCGAATCTGAATCGACAAGATATTTTTGTAGGTATTTCTTTTTGCTTTAACTCATTTAAGGCTGTCTTGATCTTATTATTTGATTCCATTATGTGGTAACTGTCACATTTTAATTAATTTTCTTTATATTCTAGTTTAATTTTCACCCTTGTCAATGCTTTTCTGCTTTACTGTAATTACAAAGTTCCCCAATACACCACTTTTTAAATTATTTTTACTTTTCAGGCTGTGTAAATTTTAATTTTGTAACTTGCCTTAGCGACATCTAGTCCGCGAGGTCCCCAAACATTCAGGAAATCGATAATTTTTGAAAGACTGAATTATCTGTTTTACATTATCACTCTGTATTTTGCAGAAAACTTTTTATTATACCAGTTCTGGCTGACGGGAAATATATTTCCTTAATTTTAAAATAACTAAAATACTATTTAATTTTGAGCCAAAAATGTTGACGATTAATGAATGGCTTAACTAACAAATTTATTTCATTCAACTTTTTAACGTTTGGAAGAAGAAGTATGGTGCGTACAAATGGATATTTGATGTAAAAAGCGTCGAAGCCGTATCTTTTGACTTAATTTTTTTCTGTTTGATTCGATTGAAGAACCTGTAGGTTTTTTCCACCTCAATTTATATTGTCCATCCTTTAGAACTTTTGGGGCGCAAAATCATTTAAATTATCCCGGTGATTGAGTTTAGTTGATTAGTTATCTTATTTATTACTTATTTGGTGTTTTTGAGTTATTTTTACCGGAATAAACGTGGAGACAGGGATTTCAGCAGGATTTAAAGAAAGAATTTCTTTAACCCCTAACAACAACTTGGAGTATGACCCATTAATTGCAATTTAATTCGTTCGAAACCACACTGCTAGCAGCCTCAGTATCAGAAAAACAGGCATATTTATTATTATTTTTATTTTTGAATTTTGAATGATAACAACCCAACTAATTTTGTATATTTAAGTTCATTCCATTTTTTTTTGTAAAGTATTGCACAATTTTTTGGCTTTCTATTTTATGACCATGGAACATACATGGTTTGCGTTATATTTTGGCCCCAATATGTACTAAGGTTGGTTTACGTAGTAAATTTTATTCGACATTTATTATAGTATAACATAACTCCATTAATGTGTATTAAAATTATTTTACCTTTGTCTACTACAATTAATTTTCTTTTTACTTGAAGTCATTTTATAATTTAATAATTATAATATAATAAGTTTAACAACTCACTAATGGTATTTTTTTATCAACATTTTGTAATCATTTGAAATTGGAAATTGTATGATTATTTAAACTAAGGATATTATTTATAGCACATCTCTATGCTATCAACACAGCTAGACTTTCGATTATTGACACAAAGATTTTTTATAATTATTTATTAACGAGTTTTATTTGAACCACATGCTCACTTGAGTATGTATTGTTTTTATTTGCATAGCTATAGGAGTGAAGTTGAAAGCGAGTGTCCGACGACATCGCTGAAGACTTGTGCATTTAACCTAGCTACAGATGCAGTAATGCCCTGAATAATCTACTTCTACTCTCCGGTATAGGGGTTAGCCTGGCATTTTAGCTCCCTGGCGCGTTTACTACATTCAACTAAACTCTGGTGATTTGACTTTAGTATTTATTAATTAGGTAATACCAGCTAAGCAACCAACTAGCTAATAATTCGGAGATCATCAAGTATTATTAAAAAATCTTTCTTGTGCGACTAAATAGTAAATTTTATGATACGTTTTGTTTCTAAAATTTCCGGAAAAATAAAAATAAATGGAAATGAAAAAAACTGTGACGTGAGTTTTTTGAATTTAAAATTTTTCGGTTTGAGGAAACTTTTTTCTGCCCTTTTGGTGCAATGCAAAAACAATGTAACATCTGAACATCCTTTTCGGGATATTCAGCAAAATCTTATTTTATTTTTCTGGATACCCTGTGTTCAAAATACTTTTTTAAAATATTTCCCCTTCCTCCCAAAACACCATTAAAATAGTTTTTTACAAAAATTAAGTCAGTTTGTAGTCAGGTGAGATATAAAGAGCCTATCAAACAATTCGATATTCTAAATCCAGTGTAGCGCAATAGCATTTGGTTCAGTTAGGAATCTTAAGATATAACCATGAGTAACTTGAAACTCTTACCTCTCAAGGCATGGAATTTTGGGGAAAATATTTTAGACAACAGTTGTAGGATTGCTCTCTGGCTATCTAGTGGTGACTTTGGTTATGCTCTTTAGGGTTATTTCAAGGTCAAGTTATTTTTTTTTTTAATGGAAACATATACTTTAACCCTAGAAATGGAGAGAGAGGCAAATTTTACCTTCAGTATAACTATATGGCTTTAGAACAAAAATAAAACTATAACATCAAGTCTTACAGGAAAATGTCCAGAACAAAGGTAGTACGAAACAAACAAAAATCATTACCAATATTCCGATACGGTCTGTCAAGTATTATTGAACATGTAAATTTCAATTTTGAGTTATCAATATATATATATATATATATATATATATATATATATATATAAATATATATATATATATATATATATATATATATATATATATATAAATATATATATATATATATATATATATATATATATGTGTGTTATATCGTAGATTTTCACGGATGGTAGAATGAATGGTTTGGTTATTCCGGGTTTCAATCCGTTCGTTAAAAAAATCGTTTTCACGACGTTTCGCCAAAATCTCATTTAGCATTCTCAAGTGCGGTTCGTCTCGTTACTGGCTGAGAACTGAACATACGGAATAACGAAACCATTCATATATATATATATATATATATATATATATATATATATATATATATATATATATATATATATATATATATATATACATATGCTTCAAGGAACCAATGAGGATTTTCATCACTCCAATATAGAAAAAGAGTTTTCCTTACAGATAACTCCGAAATACGCTTTCCCTGAGAAAACAATTTTGTACAAAAAATTACCCTAGTTGAAAACTAATGACCCAAGGCCTTGCGACCAATTAGTCTAATTTCATTTTTGCTTAAAACTATCGAGGATGTAATAGGTAGGTATGTTAGGGATGATATAATATTAAAGAGGCCATTTGATCAGAACCATCATGTCTACGGGACCAGAGAATCTATTGAGACAGCGCTCCAGTAACTACTTAGCAGAGTGGAAAACACATTGAAAAATGGAGAAATGAAATCAATTAATCAATCACCACGGTAACAAGGAACATCAATTGAGAAGAAGCAGAGATACATAGAAAACATGCTAAAAAATAGGTTTGTCTATACAGAGCGACTAATGACGCTAATAGGGTATGTAACCGTGTCCGTGATTCGAGGAGGTAGTTCTCTCTCAACTGCTATGGACTTGGTGATGGACTGGCTTTTGCGAACTCTGAGTGGAGCGGGACACTCAGTTTTAGGACATGCTGACCACCTGATAATTTTGACCTTAGGTAAATTTACTACGACTGTGAGAGAGAGTATGCACTGGGCTCTCAGGGTAGCCTCGATTTGGTGGCTCAAGGTAATGCAAAGAACGACTATGATCAAACTGGGAACCACACAGAAATTCGCCCGTTCGAGCATTATGGCGGCTGTGAAATCGACTCCTTCCTCGGCATCTCACTTCTCTACATTGAGTGATTCAGGGAGAAACTAGAATGATGCTTTATCGGTTACATCCTTTACTGCCAACAGCACAAGTGCAGATAAAAAGACACGAAACTCTATGTAATAAAATCAGGGAGTTGGAAATAGATATACACTATATAATCTCGAGCCACCGTTATAATATACCGGTCGAGGTCATTATAGAGGACCATAGGGTAAGTAAACAAACTAAACCGAAATCATCTTCTGGTAACTTTATCTCGTGCATTGATGTTTCAAAGACTACAAAGGGTACCGGGGCTGGGATATATGAGCTACAATCAGGAAGACACCTGACTTTTCCCTTGGGAATTTTTTCGACAATATTTCATGAAGAAATATGTACAATTTTTAAATGCCCATGTGAGATAAAAAGAAAAGCAGATCTATATTTTTTCCGATAGTCAAGCAGCCCTGAAGACTCTCAAGGGCAAAAGATAAGATTTAGACTAGTTTGGGAATATTAGAGCAAAACTAATAACTCTGGGAAAGGATAACAGAGTGAATACCAAGACAAAAGAGCATACATGGAAATGAAAAATCTGTTGAACCAGCGAATGCAGGCTGTGGGATCATTAACTCAATATATTGGTCCAGAACCGGCCCTCGGGGTCTTAAGTTTTGCGGCACTAGAGACTGTGAAACAATGAGAAAGAAACAGGAACATAAAAATTACTGGACAATAAGACGATGATTGAACCATAGTATGCATCTTAATACGAGCAGAAAGCAACTAAGAATAATCACAGGTAAATTGACAAGACACATATCCATCAAAGTTCACCTGCATAAAGTGAATCTTTATATAAAGACCTCTGCTACAGGTTATGTAATGAGGTCAGGTAAACGGTGATGAGGTCGGGTAAAATACATTTTATGTGATTGCAAGTCATTAGATCAGAAAAGACAGCAGAACTTTCGGTCAATAAAGTTGTAACTGAATAATTGTTCATTATATAGCTCATCTGTACAAATCTGTTCAGGAGGGTAAGTTTAGAGAGTGCTTGTAAAGGGTGAACACAATAGACCTTAACGGACCCATGAGAAAAAAACAAATATTGAATGGCCGACATTGTTTAATGTTTACTTACTGACCTATGTTCGATTGATCACTTATAAGACCCAATGGCTAAACTTTTTACTATTGAAATCTCGACAACTTAAGTTATTCGTCAGTTTTTTGCCAAAAATTCACAGAGAGTGAAGTAGCTGTTTCAGCATTTCTTTACCGTATAATTGAAGAGCAATCGCATTTGGTAATGGTTTTTGATCCAATATGTTATTTATGCTGGTGGATAGGAAATTTTTACTGCTATTCATTTCTACAATAAAAAATGGACTTTCTATTTAAAAAACTTATCCTGATGGCCATGGTCAAAGTCACCATAAAATACTCCATTTAATTTCCTAAAACTTTTGTATTTAAAGTTTTCTTCTATAACTTTTTGTTATCCGATCGTTCCGGTACTTTTAAGCCTAAGAATTAATATTTAAATGCAAAATACTACCATGCGGGACACAAATATCAAAACGGCTCATGTTGTAGTCGAAATCATGTCATTAATTTATTCTTGGTGACCACCAGGATAATTTCATGCTTCATTGTATAGAAACCGGGAATCGAGGATATGTCAGCATATTAATGGGTAATTTTAGAGAAGACATGTAATACATCTGGGAATAAAAATAAAAGTAAACCTTTTCCGATAAGGAGAAATGCGTGCAGTATGTCAAGTACTATCTTAAGCTTCTATACAAAACCATGAGTGAAACATAGGTCTATAGAATGGAAATATTCTCGTCTTGATTCCCTATTTTGTTTTCTATGTAACTTGCTGATTTGCTGTTATTTTATACTCTCATTTAATAGAATATGGATCCTTGATAAGATTCAGATGTCTAGACCGCAAAAGACGGCTCTTCGAACTGTTACTGGTATTAGCTGTAGGCATCAGTGCAATTCTAACTATGAAATTGCGAGTATTAAGGTTACTTAGTTTATTTATCGTCTTCCAATTACTGGAAATACATAGATAAAAAATTTAAGTTAATATTCTATTCAATATATGACACGGAATTTAAGCATAACAAAACATCAGTAACGTATTGAAAACTATCAGTTAATAATTTTTAAAAGAAAAAATGGTCTAGCAACACTTAACTGAAGAGATATTTTAATTATCTAAATAATATTTACTGATTATTGACATCGATGTTCTGAAAAAAATTACTGTTTGAAATTCTCATCGTTAGTAGCTATGCTGTTAGGATAAAAGTGGGAGAGACGCCATATGAGGTGAGACGCCATATCTCCGGAAATTCAGTAAGAAAGAGATGGCTATATTTCTCACTGTTTTTAACCACTCACACTCAACTACGATTGAGTGTGACGTGTGTATGACGAAAAGATTATTTTAGCGCGAGAATTTTTCGACGAAAATTTTGAGTCGTTGCGGTTTCAATGAGTGTTAAATGTAAAACAAAAATACCGTAAGGTAAGAAGGCATGTCAACATTGGCTCTCTTTTTTTTAGAAAGAAACAAAGATGTCTCAGTACGTCACGCAGAAGGTTTATCTGTTGCAAGAGCCCAGGGAATGAACCGAGAAGAAGTAGGTGCATTTTTTAAACTGCTTGAAGAAGAAATGGTAAAGCATCATTTAACTAATAGACCTGAAAATATTTTTAATGTTGACGAGAGTGGAATACAACTAATAAATAAACCCGGAAAAGTATTAACAGCCAAAGGAGCAAAGGACGTTCATGTGTTCACACCTCGTGAAAAAGGAGAAAAAACTTCTCTGGTTGCTTGTTGCAGTGCTGAAGGCCGTTTTCTACCTCCAATGTTAACAATGAAAGGAGTCAATAAAAAGTCAGAGTTTTCTGATGGTTTGCAAATGGGTCTGATGTCTATATGAATAAAAAGTCATCTTAAATTAATTCTGAATTATTTTTGCGTTGGTTTAAGGAACATTTTCTACCTAAAAAATCAAAGACAGGCAAACCAATTTTGATTTTAGATGGCCACACCTCACATTCCAATTCAATAAATCTGGTAGACCTAGCAAATGTAAAAGATGTCACGGCAGGCGACCCAGTCCAGTTCGTTTGGATTGTTGACCCGGGTGGACAACGTGCAGTTCTCAGTGAAATAATGGTCTGCTTGAGTTTAAGTAGACGGCCCGAGCTTCCACTATGCTGACGTGTGACGGCGTGCGGTGATCGCGCATACAATACTGCTGTAAGGGGCGCGCGATTACTATGGTCGAACGCTCGGAAAAACATCGGCAAATTATATTTCTCGGCATGGCGCGGTAAATCTAATTATATACCGGTAATATTGAAACTTTAAGCATTCTTTTCCCGCAAGAATCAGATTTTTCGGATCTTAAATAAATAAATTAAATCCCGGCGAACATACTCATGCCCAAAAATTTAGTAACTTCGTTACAGTTTTAATTGGAATTTTACTCGACTCCGTTCTTTTGCCATTTCCAAGTGTTTCTATGTCCATATATTTTCTTAAATCCAGTTTTATATGGTTCCTCTTTAAATATATTTTGACTGTAAATAAAGAGACGTAATTCATTGACAACGATTTTTATATATACGGTGACGATTTAAAGAGTTACAAAGTAACATCAGAAAAATAGTTTCGAATATTTTAGTAAATAGCTGGTGGAGGTAATAAGATGGGAGGCAGCTATACGTTAAAATGCTTTTAACATTTACCACGTACTGAATGACGACTAGGAACTCTAAAATAACAAATGTAAAAGTTTTCAGTTTTTTCGAAATTTCGATTCTCTGTCAAAAATTATTTTATACGCCGAAAATTTATGCTTTTGCCCTATAGTTGTAAACTTATGATTTTTTAGTAAAATAAAAAAAGAGAACATATGCACCAAATAATGCAAATTTAATGATAATAGAGAATAATGCTTTGAGAAACGTCGAAAATCATTTCCCCCTAAATATTTTTGGCTTCTTTTTTTTTTATAAAAGTTGTGCACATGATTCGAAATTTTGGAGATAATATGGGAATCCGATATTTCATACTTTCTTGCGTTAATGGTCCTATATAGCTTTATTTTTTATAATCCCCGCAAAAAAAATATGTAAGGAGCTTTTAACAGGGATTCCATGAGAGTTTAATCGTAAGCATGCCAGCAAAGGTCGTTTATAACACCTTGTAAAGATGGACCGTAGTCAAAATTTACATTATATACTGCTATGTTTAATTATTTTCTTATTATTTTTAAATTTTTACTGAAAAACCAATGGAGTAGATGCAAGATTTTTTTGGCGCACATAAGTACTTTTTGGCTAAGAATAAGTTACTGCTTGTCATTCCATACGTAGAGGGAATATTTTAAGATCTGTCTTCCCACCGTTTTATTACTCCACTAATCTTCCTAACTGTTTTTCCGATATCGCCTTGTAACATTTTGGATTTTTACCCTTCATATTTATGTATTTCTTTTTCTTTATTCTTTTTTATTCCCAATTGTGTAAGAGCAAAATATTGTAGATATAGTCCATTCGGTCAAGATTAAAAATGCCGTTCTTTTACAAAAGGTGGAGTAATAATGATCTTGAAATATGTTGTTTGAGTAGAGATTCTGATGAAAAATACAAGTATTTTGATATTGGGCGGTTTACAGAATAACTCGGTAACGGTTCGTTTTATGAGAAAACTATTGTATATAAAACTTTATATTCACGCATTTTTTTATTTATAATTTTTCTATGAGTATGAGATACAATTGAAAAAAGAAGTAAATTAACGAAATTTTTACTCAAAAAAACAATCTTAATTCCTAATAAATTTTGCAGGTATTCAAATCAAATTTCCAACTTTACCAAAGCCGTGAAAGTTTTTGTTCTTTATTAGAAGATATTTTTAAATATTAGAATGACTATATGACTTTAACTGGCTGGAGCCCTGCCTCATTATCATCGAAAGATTCGGAAGTTTTTAAATGTCAACTTTCCAAACAGGTGGTTGGAGGAGACTGATTTAAAAATTAGCCTCCGAGATCTCCGGACTTAACTTCGCCAGATTTCTTTTTACGAGAATACATAAAAGGAATGGTCTACAATGCTCCCCCAACAACACCACAAGGTATGAAAATTCGCATAAGAAAATCTTTTCAAACTGTAACCCCCTAAATATTGTCAAGAGTTAGCAGTGGGTTTGAAAAAAAAATATGTAAGTGTTTGGAAATGAATGGTCGACATTTCGAATATCTACTATAAATATTTTGCTTTTGTTTTGTGCTATCGTCAATATGTTATTACCATTATTGCTGTTATAGCCTATTGGGTGGCTATAAATCGCGTTCCGAGTTTCAGAACATTTGTAAAGATATTCCTGATTATTATTCTTATAGTTGTAAATTACTTGTCATTTGCAAATGCCATAGGCAACTGTATATATTAGAACATCTATTTAAAAAACACAAAATGGCGCAGAAAACGATTATTTGTCCTATTCTGTGAAAACGCGAAGACTTTCTGATAAGGTAAAAAGTATAGCATTCTATTTAAATTAATCAAGTTATAGCCACTTCAAGTTCTTATTTGACTAGTTTTAATTCTTGGACACTCTGTATAATATTTCTTTTTAAGAATTGGCTCGTTGAAGATTGAAACTAGAGAACTTTTTTTTATGAAATACGTTACAAACCTTACAGGGTCAACTCTAATGTGGATGCTTTATTTCGTAACCCCGTTCAAATAAGTTCTTCAATTAAACATAAATTCGAAAATGAATGCGAATTCATTAAATATCATTATGAAAATCAAATAATTCCAGAGATAAAACTTGTAAAAAATAAGTTATTTTCTACATTTCCAAATGCTTTAATATACATTAAAGAATTCGATAAAAATAACATATATTCTGAAAACTTATCAGCTACTTACGATTTGTGAAGTACAAGAAAACAATATAGATCAGTATGATTCCTTCAAGATAAAAACACTCAACAAAACAACTTTTCTCATGATTTTCAAACTAAATCACTTTAACAAACTTTCCTCTAACGATTTATTTTATTCTTCATATAAATTGAGACATTCCTTAAAGAGAAATTAGATTAACGAAATTTATGTTAAAAATTCCATAGAAGAAAACCCGCATTTAAAGCAAAACATGTTTAATGAAATATTTGACATATTTATTTTAAAATATTAATAGGGGTACGACGGTTTAAATATTATGTCACATAGGACTTATAAATTTTCTAGAAAACAAATTAACGACCCAAAAGTAATAGAACTGAGTCTAGGCTTAAATTTGATACCTGACTTATTTTTCCTTTAAGAGTAACGCTTTTTTGGGGAGATACATAAAATATACATTGCAGTGGTCCGAATTCATATATAGAGTGACAAAAGGATTCCTTTGTTTAGCGGAATATACTTTAAGTTAGTTTGTTATATATGTAATTCTCCTTTCAGGCAGAGAATATGAAAATATAAGTACAAACAGTTTTTTTCCTGCAAATATCGCTCTGGTCCTCTCTCCATACGCGTTTCGATCACCTCATGATCTCGTCAGTGGAGCTGTATCGGACCGAGAGCAACATTAGCAGGAAATAACTGATATATGAACCATAAATTTCAAGGTATGTCGGCAGGATATTACACCTGCCGTCTACCAACTTCGATGTCAGACTGAAAAATATCGCCAGTCGACGGCAGGTGTAATATCCTGCCGACATACCTTGAAATGTATGGTTCATATATCAGTTATTTCCTGCTAATGTTGCTCTCGGTCCGATACAGCTCCACTGACGAGATCATGAGGTGATCGAACCGCATATGGTGAGAGGACCAGAGCGATATTTGCAGGAAATAAACTGTTTGTACTTATATTTTTCATATTCTCTGTCTGAAAGGAGAATTGCATATATAACAAACTATTTAAATACGGCAGAAAAATTTCTTTATTTCTTACTGAAATTTTGATTGTTTAAAAATTTCACTTTACTCCGTTGATTCATAGATGTCGTTCGACTGGCGATATTTTTCAGTCTGACATCGAAGTTGGTAGACGGCAGGTGTAATATCCTGCCGACATACCTTGAAATTTATCGTTCATATATCAATTATTTCCTGCTAATGTTGCTCTCGGTCCGATACAGCTCCACTGACGAGATCATGAGGTGATTGAAACGCGTATGGAGAGAGGACCAGAGCGATATTTGCAGGAAATAAACTGTTTGTACTTATATTTTCATATTCTCTGCCTTAAAGGAGAATTACATATATAACAAACTATTTAAATACGGCAGAAAGATTTCTTTATTTCTTACTGAAATTTTGATTGTTTAAAAATTTCACTTTACTCCGTTGATTTATAGATGTCGTTCGACTGGCGATATTTATCAGTCTGACATCGAAGTTGGTAGACGGCAGGTGTAATATCCTGCCGACATACCTTGAAATTTATGGTTCATATATCAATTATTTCCTGCTAATGTTGCTCTCGGTCCGATACAGCTCCACTGACGAGATCATGAGGTGATCGAAACGCGTATGGAGAGAGGACCAGAGCGATATTTGCAGGAAATAAACTGTTTATACTTATATTTTTCATATTCTCTGCCTGAAAGGAGAATTACATATATAACAAACTATTTAAAAGATTTCTTTATTTCTTAATGAAATTTTGATTGTTTAAAAATACTTTAAGTTAGTTAACATAAAATAAATATAAGTCGTAATGGACTGTTGTTCCCTTACAATATTTTGTTAGTAGCTACTGATGGTGCTTCAACAATAATGGGATATACTAGGGTTTCATAGCGCTAAATGTATTTGCCATATATTGTGTTATTTATTGTCAGCATTTGGTTGCGAAGAATCTGCAGCAATAAGTTAATAAGATTATAAGCAACTCATTTAGGGAAATATTATTTAGCCAACTATACCGGATGTCAACGAAACTATTAGACAAGTCATAATTTCTAGAGTATTATGTGTATCAAAATGAGAATTGGTACAGGTAAATGTTATGTGAAGAGGAGAGATTTCGCATATTTTCCACTTTACGGTCACTTCCGGTTTCACCGGAAATGGCCCCGGTTTTGAATTCTTAAATAAAACACCCTGTATATTTTAACATCTTTAGATTTCTGAGACAATTCTAGATCAGAATGTGACATTTTAAAAACTTTTTACGTCTACTTCATTTTTATAGAGCCACTTTTAAAATTGCATCTAGGTGGCCATGACCGGACGCAAACTAATCTAACGGCCTTAGGTGATGTCAAAAAAATACAATCGCAAAGTTTTAGTGACTAGTATGAAAGACAGGAATTGGATTAAAAATTTAACAAAATTAACAAAAAACTAAGAAAATAAACTAATAACTTAGACGACGCACTTAAAATATTTGAATGTACAGTAGATGAATTTGTTAAAAAGTTTAGCGTAGTAAATGTTCAAAGTGCATTCCTTCTTTTTCACGACACATTTCAGCTCATTCAATTGTTTCTCTCAACACGTTTTGTAGCATTTGGGGCGTTATACTTCTAAATGCCCGTAAAATTCTTTCTTCTAATATTTCAAGAGTAGCTGGGGCTGCTCCATAGTAAACCCTTTCTTTAACATATCCCCAGACAAAGAAATCGAGCACAGTAAGATCCGGTGAGCGGACTGACCACCGTACCGGACCATTGGTTGCAATAATTCGATTATTGAAATGCTCTATTAAATAATTAAGACTTCTCTAGTATTGTAAGGCGGTGCTCCATCTTGTTGAAAGCAAATTCGCCGTAAAACTGCTAAAGGTATATCATTGAGATGATTTTCGATTTTATTTTGAAGAAAACCCCTATTAACTGACCTGGAAACAATATTGGCCCAATTATTCTGTTTCCAACGATACCAGCCCAGACATTGACGCCAAATCTTTCTTGAAAATTGCCCTCTCTCATTTCATGTTGATTTTGTTGGGCCCAGTACCGAGTATTTTGCTTATTGAACATACCATTACTTGTAAATCGGGATTCGTCGGAAAATAGAATAAAATCGATAAAATTTGGGTTAACTGTATGATTTTGAAGCAGCCAATCACAAAACACTACCCGTCTATCCCCATCCTCAGTATACATATGTTAATGTAACTGATATTTAAATGCTCGATATCCATGGTTTTTCAGTATTTTTCTTGCTGATTCATAACTTATTTGCAGTTCTTGACTAATTTTTCTTAACGAAACTGTTTTATCAACCTGAACCATAGCAAGTAAGTTAATCTCAGTCTCTTCATTTATGATAAACCTCTGTTCCGCCTCTTGATTTCCTATTTGCCTAAAACGAGTCTCGACATACGAAAAATATTGATGGGCTGGATGTTGCCGATTCGGATATCTATGATCATACAACTCGGCAGCATTCCTTGAATTTCTATGACACTCTCCAAATATTAATAACATATCCACTTTTTCACTTTGAGTATACATTATTTTAACGAAAATTTAAACTAAACTTAACGAAAATTAAGAAACTTTTACGTCTGTTCTTAGAGCGTATGTCACTGTCATTATCTACTTAAGTGAGTGTTTTGTTTTCCAAAGAAGACCTGATAAAAACAGTTGCAAATTATTATGCATCATGGCTGTCTATGGCGCACTTGTCATAAGTAAATAAATTATCCAGTATTTTGCTTAATAATATTTATTTCTGTTCTTATGTCTAATCCAATCGCAAATAAATTAGTACCGTTAGATTCGTCAAAGAATGCTTTTTTCGAAAAGTAGTTGTCAAAAAGGGGTCGCCATTTGAAAATTAATAATTAGAAATGAAAACGTAATTTTGTCAACTTGTCTTGCTCCTGTCTTTCATATTAGTAACTAAAACTTTGCGATTGTATTTTTTTGACATTACCTAAGGCCGTTAGATTAGTTTGCGTCCGATCATGGCCACTTAGATGCAATTTTAAAAGTGGCTCTAAAAAAATGAAGTAGAGGTAAAAAGTTTTCAAAATGTCATATTCTGATCTAGAATTGTCTCAGAAATCCAAAAATGTTAAAATATACAGGGTATTCCATTTAAATATTCAAAACCGGGGCCATTTTCGGTGAAACCGGAAGTGGCCGGAAAGTGGAAAATATGCAAAAACTCTCCCCTTCACATACCATTTACCTGTACCAATTCTCATTTTGATACACATAATACTCTAGAAATTATGACTTGTCTAATAGATTCGTTGACACCCGGTATAGTAAAAGTGATGAAGGTTTCAATGGCTTGCTGATTCATATAGAAATTTGTTGAATTTCTAAAGGTAATTGTGTAAATTATTTGTATATTTTATTTGGCTCGATACTAGATTTTCTTGAAAAGAGCGACGAAAAGGAACACGTCAACTTGATAACATTTAAATTTGAGATCGCTTATTAGTGTCAAATATTTAGTGAAGTGCATTTACAATCGCAAAAATTTCATTAAAGCAAAAACATTCTTCACATCGATTTCATAAAAAAGTTTCAGGATATTCTAAACTTAGTCATACCCAGTTCAGTTTTAGATCGCTTCTTAAATGTAGATACAGCAGATTCCTTAAATTTAGAAGAAGAACTGGTAGAACTTAAAGAAAATTCAGAAATAGCTTAAAAATCAGAAATTTACCATGGATTGTGGAAAATAATTATAAAAGTTTTTATTTTATTTTCCTCTTTGTATTTGGCCGAGCAAATTTACTTTCCAAAAAACGGAACATACTACAGATCACAGAGCGAGGCGATTTGCGAATGCTGTGGTCAAAACTGGATTTCGATAATTAATAAATTATCAAAATTTCACCAACCTCAATCATCTCAATTTTTTTATTAAATATCAGTTTTTTAATTCATAATAAATTATTTTTTAATACATTTGATAGTATTTTAATTTTAATAAGATATATAAATATGGGGTACAACTACTAAGGGAGAGGTGGGCGTTGGTTTAGTTTTTTCCTGCAACATGGGCCGATGGTATAGAAAGATTGGGAAACCTATGGCATACAGTGCTTCACGATAAAGGTTAAAATGTATAATTTTTGGATATTTTGTTGTGAAATGTAGAGTTCAACAGTAACGTAAAAACATCAGCTCGAATGCGAAGTCAGGACTGGTCGGATAATTATCAAATGTATAAATTATTTAAATAAAGCTTCTATTTGATTAATGGATTAAACTATATTATTAGTTTCAACACTTTTAATTATTTTTGACATAGCCATTAATGCCAAATTATATTAATGAAACCTGCGTTATTTCAGTAACACATTTAACAAAAAATAGCTTTATTAAATTATTTTACAGAAAAAATTTGATTATAAGGTAGTATTATATCAGTCTTTTTTATATCCAGTAATACATATTAACTGTTAATATAGAGGCGTGTTGCGTTGGAAACGGTCTTTACATATAATAATATATTTCCTTTCAGTAAAGTTTGCAAAGCAAGAAATTTAACAGGAAGTTTGATTTTATAATTTTTCTTTTCAGTCTAGACTTGTTAAAGGCAAAATTCTATGGTTATTATGTATTAGGTTTTTAGAAATATTACTTCTCTCTGGTATTAGAGATTAATGTTTGAGATTTTCGGAAAATACGTATTAATATAATTATGTTTCAGTGAATAAATTTTGGGTAATCAAAAATATATAAAAGGAATACAACTAATAAAACTTTCATTTGGTCGTACATACGAGATGTATCCCAAAATAAAGGACCTGGATTTATAATTTCGCGCATATAGTATTTTTGTATTTTTTTTTTCTACACATTTTGTCATCGCTGGAAGTAATGGAGAGTTGTAAACAACGAATTTGCATTAAGTTTTGCTTTCAACTGGAAAAAGTTTTTCTGGGAATATTGACATGATATAAAAGGCCTTTGGGGACGGGTATATAAGCAAAACTCAGCTAAGAGATTGGTACAAGCGGTTCAAAGATGGTTGCACTTTTGTTGACTGTAATCTATGTTTTGACTGACCTTCGAGCACAATATCATCAAAAATGTCAAGTTTGTGCAACTTACGATTGCAGAAAATCGTGGTAAGAAAATGGCTTGGGTATTTCAAAAATTTGTGTTTCGAGAATTTTAATAGAGAATTTGGGAATGACTTGCCTAGGTGAGAAATTCATTCCTAGTAGTGAACATAACCCGATTCTCTCGATCCCCCCACTCCTCGACCTTGACCTTGACCTTGCCCCACCCCTCTTTGGCCCCGCCCACATGTCCTTGTCATTGACCTTGAAAGTGCACGTGTGCTTTGGCCTTGGCCTTGTGCTCAAGGTTGTGTGTGTGACCTTGACCTTGACCTTGGTCGCAACGACCTTGACTTTGTTGAAGGTCATCTTGGGTGTGTGACCTTGAAGTAGTTATTTGTGCATTGTAATAGTGTGGGATGATCTTGAAATGATTTTGACCTTGCAAATTGTTCTATAAATTGTGTGAGTCTATTTGCATTCATTCAGTGTGAAATGTCAGATACGGAACTATCTAAAGAAAAAATTATAGAGCAAGTCGGCAGAGTAATTTGTTTATATTAGAGTAATTTAAAAAGTTTGTGTGATTTTGAAGAGAAGGATCTAGCATTTTTTCCTCTTGAATATTTAAAAACTTGCGTTGATACGCTGAGTTTATGGCAAATTTGGGATAAGCTGCCAGCGCCATATCGGTGTAACAAGGAACTACAGTTAAGCTTACCCTGTTACATTCACTATGAACAAATATATCGTCATTATATAGATGCGCCACCACCAGCAATAAAAAAGTGTCGTGAATGTAAAAATGAGTGAATAATATGAATTGTGCTTTGCAAGAGACAGTAAAAAAATTGGGCGATGAGTTCACTGAAACGGCTAGTAATTATTTCAATGATGCAATGAAAAGTCGAGCAGAATGGGCGTCGCGCTATTGTGATTTGGCTTATGAATATGAAAAGGCTGCGAATGCATGTCGTAAATATTGCAGCAAAACAATAAATTTACAAGACTTTGTTCGTGAGATAAAAAAGTTGGGGTTTAGTGACTGTTTGGAAAAACTGATTAGGTTCATTGCAGATCCGGTTGTGTTAGATGAAATTAGAGTGTAGGACTTAAGTTTAACGTAGTAGTAGTTAATATGGAAAGTTTAGTGCGAGAAATGTACGAGGAATTTCTAATTTCTGCAGCCTGTTCGGAATTTTACGCATATGAAATGCAAGATTCGGAGGCTCAGGACTTTAGTGTATTTTTCAAGTATATGGACCATGCCGAAGTGTGTCTTTTAGCTAGTATAGTTTGTAAGAATTTTCTAAGAAATAAAAACAAACAATTATTATTGAACAAATTAAGGAAATTAGGTTTAGGTGATAATGTTACACGCATAGAAGAATGGCAGAAAAAAATCAATGAATAAAGTACATAAAATGTAGTTATTTGTTTCATTATATTTTGTCCTTGAAGTTATCCTTATACCAATTTAAATGTGTGACGTCATTTGACCTTGAATACTCCTCCCACTATTTCTATCGTTAAGCTACCCCCACCATTGTTACAATTCGACCTTGAAACCCCAGCTATAAAGGTTCGTGGGAAAAGAAGTGACTTCAAACAGTCGCAGATATCAGTGGCATAAACATCAAATATTGTGTTCGTGTAGTGTTCTGAAAGTGCTTTTATATTCACGGTAATTTTTGGATTTATATACCATTTTTTCAATAATGAGTATTGCAAAAGAAACTCTAGATGAAATTAATGAAATGTTTAGCAAAGATTTCGAGGTTTTAGAGAGAAAAAAAGGTTACCGAAATGATTGTAGGCAAAGTGTATAAAATTGTAAAGATGATTTCAATGACTACACGATTTGGTAAAACTCTTTTAGTGGCTTTACACGATGACGGTGATAATAGCACATTTGAGACTTTTTTACCAAAACGTGTGGCCGAAACACTATCTGACGATATTGTAGATATTATGAGTAAAACTAAAGATAAATACACTCTAACTTATTTGGGGCAGGGCACTAGAGTTTTTGGAAACAATACTCGAACATTATTACGTTTTGGCTCATTGGAGTAAATTGTATGTAAATTGTTTGAAAAAAAGGATGTAATTAAATTTAAAATATAGTTGCACATGTCAGAATACTTACGCGTGTTCATTATTTCTGTTAAAGATGTCTGCTGATGCGACGACGACGACGACGACCGCCAACGAATATGTAGATAGATACATATTTTGGTTGGGGAGAGAATTAAGAAATAGGGCTCACGATATGTTAGATAGCGTAAATGATTGGTCGCATATTGATGTAACCAAAGATCAATATAAGAACGAGATCAGGGATACAATCAATTTTATGGCTGGGGCACACTTGTGCGACAAATTTTTATATGGTTCCATAGACATGGATACATTTTGTGCTGAAATGGTTGAAGAAGAATTAAAAGAATACCTCGTCAATATTCCACATTTACCAGGTGATCTTGCTGCAAAATATGAATTGGTTTCTGCAACAGCAACAGCCCAAGACGTTGACGATCGAAATAGTGTCGGATGGGATAGAATTTTGAGCAACGAAAACGAAGACATGGAAAATTAATTTTTTATAATTTTTGTATTTGTGCAATTAAATAACTATAAATAAATATCTATTACAATCACAGTTTTATTTTATTTCTTTTATAAACATACCAACCCAGTAGATCATAGTCAGTGTTTCTTTTTCTCAGCTGAAATATTTAATATAAGTAGGGCAAATAAAAATAAAATAGTTTAGTAAAGATTGAAAATGAGTCGAGGAAACAACACAATTGATAAATTTGGTCGTCAGAAATATAATGAAAAATATCATATATTATCTGGGCCACAAGGGATTGGTTTTAAACTTACAGCGGATGGGCAGTATGATATGGGTGGAAAAATCATAACCAACTTAGGCGAACCTAAAGATGATGACGATGCTGTGACAAAACACTTTGTTAATAGAAAGTTTTACAATTTTGCAGTTGTAATATGTGACATATTTAACAAGGATGTCCTCCCCATGATATACAAAAATAATAGTGAGCTTAAAACAAAAATTGAAGTTATGCAGAAAATACTCTATCATCAGCCTTTAAATGACTCATTAAGCGCACTGTCGTACGACTCGACTTCAAAAAAAATCTAAAAAAAGCAGGTTAAAGAATAGGAGAACACACTCCGAGTGGCATAGCCTTGAAGATAACGTCGTAGTCGTCGGTGAATTGGACCTTCCCTCCAAGAATATTGAAATGTTATTTATGTGTATGATGTTTTATTGTCATTGTTTTTAATAATGAAGATTGAAATAAAAAACTTTATTTTACAATATATTGTTTATTTATTTCACATTTTAAATAAAAAATATAGTCATACAATATGTTATTTAAACAATATTAGCTTTATCTATCCAAGAGTTGAAGTGGTTGGGAAATCCTAGCCATTTGACAAATAATTGTTCGATGTGATTTTTCTTGCGTTGTCTAAGGACATTTTCTACTAGATAAACGTCAGGACTGCTTGTTTTTTGTAGTTCTGATTCGTAAAAACACCGTCTTATAGGCTGACCTTCTAACGATTCCACCAAGTAAGTAGGTGGATTTGTAACGTTAACTTTTACAACTTTAAACAATTCGGTTGACCAAGAGGGCGTATATCCTTTCTCGAATAAGCTTTTGTACTTGCTAATACGCACAATGTCAACCATGGAAAACTTAAATTTTTTAGATACAATTTTTAAATAATCATATGCTTTAATATGTGTTTTTTCTTGCACGTCTGCAGGCTTCATTCCAATGGTGCGATGTTTCGAATGGTTATAGGTTTTTGTTACTGCCGATAATATATGTATCCATTTGTAAGATCCTCTTGTCGAGAATTGTTTATATAAATTATTTTTTAAAGTCCTTATGACTCGCTCAACAATTGCAGCTTTCTTTGTGCTGTAAGTGGAATAATGATTTATATTATATTTTTTCATCAGGGCTTGAAAGTTTGTATTATAGAACTCCTTTCCTTGATCACTTTGCAGATTTGTTGGTGTATATGATGCCTCTTCAATGATGCTTTTCATCGCATTAGTAACTTCTATACCAGTCTTGTTTTTTATGGCTTTGGTATAGACAAATTTCGAGTAACAATTTATACAGACCAAAATATAACGATAACCATCGTTTTCATCAGCATACTGTTGCATTTCAGCCAAATCAATTTGCCACAAATCTCTGTATCCTTTTATTATCGTGCGCCGTCTTACAAAATTTTTTCTAGCCGTTCTATGTAGTTCATTAACAATCTTGATTTTTTCTAGACTGGGCTCCATATTATTAGTAATACTAAAGGTTTCAGATCGAAGGAAGAACTGAATAATATCATTAAATATTGAGCTTAATATATTATATCTTCTTCTCGTAATTCCTCTATGATTGACATAATTTCATTTTCGTGTCCAGTGTGACCGGCCATTTTGGAACTCCACAACAAACGTAAACGATCCACCAACTCTTTAGCTTTGTTCCAGTAGACATATTGAAATTTTTTCGAAGATAATTTCTTTTTTGTGGGTAACTGTAGTTTTTCCGAGAGATTTTTTCTTGTAATAGTACCACCTAATTTTGTGCCCATTATCAGAGGTTTAATAATTCGTAAATATTTGTTCCATCTGGTCTCCCGTAAACCATCACTTTTTTTAAAATTGTTGTAGACAGCACCCGTTGATTCCAAAATTTCCTTGTACGTTGAAAGTACATTATCACTTAATTGTTGTTGTTCCTTGCCTACACTTGGGGGTGTTTTAAGAAATAACAAATCATAAAGTGCCGGTGATCCACCATATTCTGCAATATTTTTCCCTTTTTTGTATAAGACAATATTTCCATTTCGAAAACGCACCTCTAAATTACCAATAAAATTTTTGTTATAATCTGTGAGCAGGTCGCCGTGGTTCGTAAACCTGGAGTTACGACGACATTAGAAACCATGGTTTCATTCGGAAGTTTGCAACAAAGATCTCTCATGACGTGCGGATGGGGTCTCGACGAAGCAAACCAAGATATCGTAGACACGGCAAGTAACGTATTCTCCGGGAAATTACCCTTAAAATATCTTATGGGATTCGCCGAAGATTACGCAAAAGGTGTTTTCAACGTAAAACAAGAGCTTATTATGATTATAGCTCGCACTTTTACCAATTGTTACGTCGGCGAAGTAGAGGCAGAAATTAGTATCGACAAAATCGAATGGAAAATTCGTCACATCATTCCAGACGATAAGCAAAAATTGAAAATACTGTCTCGCATTAATAAAGGAGGAAACAATGCCAGTATTCAAATGGCATATCGTAAATGGGATCTGTACGAATTACCAGCTTTAAGGCAAACATCTTCCGACGTGTGGGCCTTGAGAACGAGTACAAGTCTGGAAAGACCGCGCTATATAATCGTCGGGTTTCAAGACAGCAATAATTGCGACAAGAAAGAAAAAAACGCAACCCAGTTTACCCACGCCGACGTATGCGACATTAGACTGTATCTGAATTCAACCGTTTATCCCTACGAAAGATGGAATTTAGATTTCGCCAAGAAACTGTACGCAGCAGCCTATTACAATTACGAAAACTTCCAAAGCAGCTACTACGGGCGCGAAATAAACGATCCGATGATAACGTTCGCGGAATATATGAAAAACCCCGTTTTTTTATCAATTGCAGTCATCAACCAGAGGCGATTAACTCATCGACAGTGGATGTAAAATTGGAGTTCCAAACGAGAAAGAATAAATTCCCCAAAGACACTAAAGTGTACGCATTAGTTATTCACGACTCATTTTTTAGTTATAATGTATTAAACGGTTCGGTGACCAATAAATCTATATTTTAATGTATCTATTATATGTAACACAAAATAATGTTCTTGAATCAATAAATTTGTAATGAGTGAAGTAGTAGTTTTATATTTATTTGAAACCCAACCAAAAAAAAAAAAAAAGGTGGCGGAAAAGCCCGCTCTTTAAGAAAAGAGTACGGGAATTTAGAAAATGGTGGTTTATTAAGTGGAAAAAAGAGCTTAAATAACACAAGAAAAAATTTTTAAGGCAAAATATAAAAACAACGATTTAGAAAATTTGTAGAAAAGTAACGGTTAGGAATAGGGAAAAAAGTTATAAGAAAAAATTATAGAGGAAATCGAGTACTATAAGCAAGCATTTTTCTCGATAGTAAAAACGTAAAAAAAATTTTCAAAAAAAATTGAAAAATGGTGAATGCGCGCCAAAGTTGAAGTTTTGGAGCAAAATGATATTAGGAAATTAGAAAGAGGATTTTTTTCTACATATGGTAGTACTTTTCAAAATTCGGAAAGATGAAATTTTAAGAAAAGGGTTACAGTAAGTTAGTAATTTGGATTTTTTAAAGCGCTGTAGCTCGGGAACCGTTCAAGATAGATAAAAAATAAAAGAACTTCGATAGCCCAAAATTTTGAGGAGAATACGATGGTGCAAAAAAAATTATATATTTTTTTTTTTTTTGAAAATGCTGAATACGCGCTAAAGTTGAAGATTTAGAGAAAAACGGTATTGGGAAATTAAAAAGAGAATTTTTTTCTACATATTGTAGTATTTTTGAAAATTCGAAAAAATGAAATTTGAAAAAAAGGGTTATAGAAAGTTAGTAATTTGAATTCTTTAAAGCGCTGTAGCTCGGGAACCGTTCAAGACAGAGAAAAAATAAAAGCACTTTAATTACCTAGAATTTTGAGTAGAATACAATGGTGAAAAAAAAATTTGGAAAATCTTAAAAATGACAAAAAATTTAGACGAAAAAATTGAAATTCTTGAGTTAGGAGGCTAGGGCCACCGAACGGGAGTATGTGGAAGTTGTAGGGGAGGTTTTTTTTTTTTTTTTTTCTAAGTCCTTTTCAGGACCACATTATATTTTGATCGTAGTTTAGTAATCGTCACTTATGGGGCGAGATATTCGTTTAACGACGATTTGTCTCGTAGCTTAAGTGCCAAGTTATATGCTTGAGAACCTATGAAACTGTTAACAGTTCAAACAAGGTTTCTATTATTTTTTTTTTGTAATGTATTCTTCACAAAATATTAAGAATAAGTCTTATTGTCTAAACAAATCTAATTCCTTATTTAAAGTTTTTGAAAAAATCAATAATTCTATAAGCTCTCACCAATACATAACATTTAGAATCCGTTGGTGGGGTGGGGGTAGTTCTATATATATGAGACTGGGTTAGTTACACAGTCATATATTCATCAACCCTCATACGATGAACATGGAGGAAGAAAGACCCGCCAGCCGAGGCTCATCCATCTTTAGTGATGACACCGTAGCCGACAACGTTGGAGACCTGCAAGTCTTCGACGACGACGACGAGGTGGATTTTGAAATTGATGTCCTACGTTGGGACGACTTGGATGAGCCGATTCCGCTAGTATATGACCATGATCCGGGTCTAGTGGAATTAGACGATGCGGGCGATTGGGTCTTACAAAGACTCGAAACTCCATCGCCGCAGCCAGAGCCGGACTCGACGGAAGATGCGGTGCTGGAAATTCCAGCATCACCAACACCCGACGACCCGCAAGGCCCCTGCGATTCGTCAAGCTGGTGGTCGACCAGCGAGGATGGGGCACCATAAGCCCCACACTCTCCCTGGCCCTTTTTAAGGGCACACAACAACGGTCCTTTTCAGGACCACAAAATACTTTGATCGTAGTTTTAGTACATATTAGTATTTTGTTACTAATATTGTATGTATAGAATATACAATATTAGATACAAAGTATTAAAACTTTCAGTGCTGGTGGAACCCAGTTAAATCGTTCGTTCGTATATGAGACCGCAAACAACTTTTGGTCTCAATACGTAATACGACATTTGTTTTCACCCCCCACCATTAATTTGTCTCTATATATACGACCACCAATACTCATTACAATCATTTTAGTTCAACATGTCTGCGACTCAACAACAACAACAACAACAACAACCCATCCAATGCCCTGTGGTAGATTCTACCACAGAGAATTGTCTGGAGTGGGAGTCGAACGATCCCAGATGGGATGAACTTTGGCGGTTCATCATCGAATATACAGAGGACAACACCACAACCCCCGCTGATGATGACGGGCCGTGCGACTCCACAACACAATAAAAGAGTCGCATGTTTTACAACCAAACGGTCCTTTTCAGGACCACAAAATAATTTGATCGTAGTTTTAGTTGGTTATAATACTTTGTAACCAATATTTTATGTTTTTTTCATAAAAACATACAATATTGAGATACAAAGTATTAGAAGTTCTGGCGACAGAACCTTAACTTCATAAACCGAACCATGTTTTAGCATACTTGTAAATATTATCAGAAAATATTTACAACTATTGCTATTGCGTAGTTTTAGTGGATTATTCACTCTTTTTTTTATTACCTAATATTATGTGGGACAGGGCCTATATGAAATAACACACAAAAATAAATTTTCAAGTCATTTTTATTCTCATTATAAAATATAAAAAATTTGATCAAACACTTTTTTATTAACTACAATATATATATATATATATATATATATATATATATATATATATATATATATAATTATATATATATATATATATATATATATATATATATATATATATATATATATATATATATATATATATATATATATATGTATTTACAAACTTAATACTATAAATTGAAAGCTAATATCTACAACTACCTAACACCTACTACATAATTTATTAAAGTCCTCTAATTGTCTTTTTAACCGCGCAGATTTCACCTTTTTTATCTCTAATTGTCTTTCAAGTTCTAAAATGTCACTGTCACACTCGTTCACTTCTTTCACTAAGCGTTTTTTCATTTCGTAAATGTCTGTCAATTTGGTCTTCTGAGAGTTGGTGAAGTCTTCGACCCACTCCGGTTGTGATGGCTCCGAATATATTAACGAAGAAGAAGCGGTTTTATTTGGTGAAGACGATGACGATGACGACGACGACGACGACGACGAAGCAGCGGAAACTTCATCGCCTTCAAAACACCGCTTAAACCGCTTCTTCATGGGTTTCCGGCACCCCAATATCGGCGACAGTGGTGCTGGGGAAGACTTCACCTCCGACACTATTTCATTCTCTACGCTGGCCGGTGTTGGTGGCGTTGGTGGTGTTGGTCCATCGGGGCCTTCTATGACTTCCACTTCTACTGACAATGGCTCTTTTGGTGCTGTTTTTAGGAAGTCGGGTAATGGAACAGGGGTGGAGGGACGCTTAAAGTTAAACTTTTTCTTCTTCCCTTGTCCCACACCTTTAATCGCCGAATAAAATGTTTTTTTATCGGCGATTTCCGACTTCCGCATAGTCAAGAGCTTTTTCAATTTCGAAGCTTTCGGCGAAGATTCCCTAGGCCGCGATGCTTTTCGCACAACCACATCACTAATCACATTTATCTTTGGCTCCTTCTCCTCCGTCCAGCATTCGAGGAATTGCGCTGCCGACTGAACTAACTCTTCGTCGCGACCATCATTGAGGGCTCGGTCTTCGGCATCTTCATGCTCCACGCCATTCCAGTTCTCGAATACTCCCGGACTTAACACTTCCAAACCACTCATGTTATCCAGCATGCCTTGCTGCGAACCGCAGCTCACGTCAAGAGCATCTAAAAGAGACCGTACACTCGACATTTTCGATATTAAAACTCACACAATTAACTTTTTCTTAGCACTGTACTGTTTGGTGTTCTGACGAACTGTGAAGAGCTCGAGCCAGCAAGTCTGCTTTTATGCCCATTTCCCCCACTACACCACCTTTATTCCTTTTGTTCGATGCATTAAGTATAATATTTAAACTTGTCAGATGCAAGGCCAAGGCCAAGGCCGACGTAACCGGCAATACCAGGGTCGTTTTCAAGGTTGTAATTTTCATGGATTTTTTTTTGTCCCTGTCAAGGTTATTTTAAAGAAGCATATAAATATAGCACTAAACTTGTTAGATGCGAGGCCAAGGCCAAGGTCAAAGTACCCGTCAATGTCAGGGTCGTTTTCGAGGTTGTAATTTTCAAGGATTTTTTTTTAGTCCTGTCAAGGTTATTTTAAAATGTAATACATAATTAGAGTACCGCGATTGAAAAGTACAACATATTCAAACATCATGTTGCCAACCGATGAACAACCTAGTGAAGCAGCCAAAACATACAGTCATATACCAAAAGCTTTTTATTTAACTTGTCATCATTGTAAAAGACTAGGTATCTGCTGGCGAAATGATCTTACGTACGACTTCAACTACATTGACCTTTTCAGGGTTAAATTTGTACAATGCGGCTTTTGTGGACTAGTTTACTACCAGTTCAAGGACATTAATGAACGTGCCATCCAGAGAAGAAATTGGGTCATAGAAGAAGCTTACCTGTACAGAAGAAATTAACATGTATTTTATTTCTTAATTTTTAATTTTTTTGTTTGTTATTTTTTTTTATTTTTTTTAATAATAAAAAGTAAACTCAATCTTTTGTTATATTTTAATTTTTTTTTTCAATAAAACAATAGTAAAATGAATCTGTACGTGTATTTATTAAACATCACCTAAAATACGTTTTGCAATCCATATTTTTCTGCAGAGTCCGTTTATTAATGAAATAGAACCATATATTAGGGTGAAATCTAATGGTTTCAAATCAGTCTCACATAACAATGTCAGAAGTAAACACTATTGATAAGTTCGGTCGCAAAAGAAAATTTAAGGATTTTAACTTTATGCGAGGTCCTTCAGGAATAGGTTTTAAACTTACACCTAATGGAGATTACGACATGGGAAGCAAAAGATTGTGCTATTTAGCAGAACCTCTTGAAGGAGACGATGCGACCACACGAAATTATGTTGATAATAACCTTGCTCAGTGTGTGCAAGATACGCAGAAAGCTTTACATGACTCAACAATTGTTATTAAAGATATATTCAGAAACCAACTTGAAGGTTACGTACGCAAGAAATTAATTGAAACCGGTCAAGAACTTAGAGGATACATTGATGATACTGTTATTGCAATATATGAACTTAGGCAAGACGAACTGCGTGATGAACTTAACTCTAGAATGTTGAAAATTGAAAAGACTATGGAGGATCTTGTCAGCAAACCTGTTTCACATTAAACACTTACTCGTAGACCTGTGCGTTTAATTTACTATTAGACAAATTTTTCAACAATAACTTTTACAGTTTGTTATTTGTCGACACTTCATTATATTTATAATTTTAAAATAAAGGTTCAATAAAAAAGCAATCAAGTAATGAATACATGTTTTTTATTTAAAAAAAAAAAAATTACAATACTATCGTTACATATTAATGTTGTATGTTTAATAGAAATAATAAAAACAATACAAATAATGAAATATGGATTTTCCAGATTACGTGCTGTCCTGACTTAGAAATGATTCCAACACGGTGACTAAATTTGCTAAGTTTTCTTCCGGGTCTGTTTTGTAAAAATCTATGTCTGCATGCCCCCAAGGTAGAGTTTTGGTTGAACTGGGAATTACATAACGTTTATCATCGCTATGTGACAATGCTACTTTATTTATTATGTTGGTATAAATGTTATGTAATTCACTTCTAAATGTCTTCATCTTTCTTAATATCAAACCACCCCGTTCAACAATTCTTTGGTAGTCTTCCTGATGAAGGTCTTTCTCGATAACACATTTTTTGATACCTTTGGCTTTTTCTAATTCATTATTAATGGACTTTACATAATAAGCCTTCGCGCCGGTACCATAAAAACTTATTATCGGATCACCAGGAAACTCATCTTTCATTCTACCAACTACAGAATTACTTTTAATTATGTTGAAATTATGAATTTCGGGGTAATTTGATGTATCGAATTTTTCGGGGTTTTCTGATATAGTTTGATAAAAGTTTTCCGTATACACTTTTAATATAAGCGAGTCAGTATCGGTGTAAAGTAACGAAGCATCATCGCCAAACTTGGATTTAATAAAATTATAATAAAAATCGTATATTACAGTCTTTGATATATCTAATATGGAAAAACCGATATAAATTGGTTTATTGTACAATATTTTAACTTTATTCATATGTATAGCAACAAAGTTCTCGGTAAATATCGAGCTACTATTGAAATTGGGGCGGGATATTAGTGCTCTAGCTCCATTTCTGCCTACACTGTTATCCCAATGTGTTACTAATTTTATATCCTTTCGATTTTCCACATTTTCCATAGTTTTACCAAATATCGCGTTATTTTTTAATTTAAAAGTGTCCTTCGCAAATTTTGTGGTGGCCTTGTTACGTAAATTGGTATTAAAATCAATATACGATTTTAGCCATTTTGATTGCTTAAACTGTAATACTCGATGGGTTTGCATTATCACTAAGCCGTTGGCGATGGCTTGTTTTAAAGTTCTATAGTGTACAATGTATTTTTTTTTTATCTTGTAAATTAGGAATTAATTTCGGTAATTTAGCGTTTTCTGTTGGCGGTATGATATTTTCTACTAGAAATGGAAGATCAGAATGTGCATCATGCAACTCAGTCGGATAATGCACATCCACTTCCAAAACGTAGCCATGTAAACTATCATCACCAACAGCCATAATATTTAAATCCAGAATTTCGCGCTCGCTTAACCATCGAAAACCACCATATGGTAATGCTTGTGACATACTATGACCATATAGATTTGTAGCATCAAGGTATGTTATAAATGAAGAAGGTTTTGTTGGGTCATAGTCTGGTAAAAAAATATTATTAGCGATGTGCTTCCTTTCTGTACACTGGCTTATGCCGCCGCGTATACCTTTCTTAAAAAAATGTATCATGTCTATATCAGTTAAGAGCTCTAACTCTACCTTAGTCATACGTAGCATACAATCAAATGATAAACTTGGAAGGGTATAGTAATGTGCTGGATCAAGTTTATCGAATTTTAAACAATTATTCCGAAATTGCTCAAAAACATCACACAATAGCAACACATCTGATTTTAAATACACGTCCGAATAGTCCCCCAAAGTTTTACACCCAAACAAGCGCCATACTTCTTTTGCTCTTCTATAGCTTTCATCAATATGTTCTTCCCGTAAATTATCATAAAATTCATCTTTACTTGGAAGACATGTATTTTCCATTTTTTCTATAGAGTCAATAAAGCTATAGGGAAAAACACCCTTTTGACGCATCAAATTAAATTGGTTGATATTTGAAAAATGTTTCCGCGTTTCAATAAAATTGTCGTCGTTTAAACCGCTGCCTAAATTTTCCAAAGACGTTGACAGAAATTTAAAACTATCAATAAATCGCAACTTTAAATATTTCCTCTTGACTTTTCCACATTTACTATCAAAATAATCGTGCACATAAATGCTTTTGGTAAATGATATGTACTTTTCCTTACTTTGAGCCAAAACACCAATTTTATCCCCATATTTACATAACTCTTTTATAAATAAATGGCTGTCGTAGCCGCTTAAGTTATGAAATATGATAGGGATAAAAGAGGGTAATTTATAATTTAAATTACAAACGGAATGTGCAGCACCAAATCTTTTTGCACCAGTTATGTGACAGTGGTCTCGTACTTTAATCTCACCCTCTTCAAAAGGGCCTTCACATATACCACATATTTTAGCATCATTAAACTCCCTTTTTTCTTCAGGCGTTAACGGTTTCATAGGCTTAATGTCTTTTAAATATGTGTTGTATAGAGCCCTTAAATCACACTCGATACGATCCACAAAGACTTGAGCTGCATTATTCCCCCGAAATAGCTCAAATTTCGAAAGTGAGTCGTCAAAAGAGCATTTAATTAAATAAGCAAAAGAATATGGTTCATGTTTAAAACTTTTTACAGTGTAAGAATTTTGTGGGTTTGGTTGTACCGTTTCAACGGGTTTTAAAACAGATTCGAAATCTGCATAAACCACGAATGGAACGCGCATTTGCTTTTCTATACCCTCGAATTTTAAAATATTTTCCGGCACACTCTTTCCAAATTTATCGATTTTTAAATCCACTGAGGGTGTTTGCGTGAAAATGTGGTTACAATCGTAGCTTTGATGTAAAGTTAAAGCTGACGGTGTACTAAAATAAATGAGGCAACCATCACAGAAATATATTTTATGTTGTTGACAACTAATTTGACTTGAAACTAAACGTGATAAATTCCGAATCCAACAATAATGACTCTTTGAACAAGTCGTATCACAAAAATGTTCACCGCCATCTTTACTACTACAGTCTTTTGTAATTAACAATAAATTTACATGCCTATCCAACTTTTTTGACGCATACCTCAGTGGACCAATAACTTCATGTATTACTTCATTATTTTCATATTTAGATTCCAGACCGTATACGTTAATTGATATGTTGTTCATTTCCTCAAATTTTTTAATGTCTCGTAATTTTACTGGAAAATCCATACCTGTTACATTTAGCACTCTAGAAAAATGGGGGTAGGATGTCTTCTGTGAAGGCTCTGCTGTTGGAGGAAACAATGCTGATGTTACAGCCCACGCAAAGCAAAATTCGTCCTGGTTAATCACACTGACGACAGCTCCTTTCCTTTCAATAGAACACGGCAACTTGATATATGATGAGCCGCCCATAGGCATATACTTGTTGATACCAACTTCCAAGTATAAAATTCGCACAAGAGCCCATCCTATAACAAGAAAAATAATATATAAAAATCAGTTTAATATATCGGGTTTTGATTTTTCCATACCTGAATCTTTCTCCTGGAACTCTGTCGCCTGCGTTTTTATTAATTCGGTGAAAGAATGGTAAACGGCATCCAAATCACTTTCTACACTAATTATTTGATTAGCAGTGTTGAAGGATTTTTCACTGAATATTTCTTGTGATGGAAGCATGTACTCGCCAACAGCTGTCATGTTAACTTTTAAAGCATGATGCACACGCAATAAATTATTAACAAGTTCCACCACCTTGGATTTAATGTCTGCAAAGAACATTACGTAATCGGAATGCTCCATATCACTGCTAACCCGATAGGTTGCAATTCTCCTTTTGAAGGCACATTGAACGAGTTGCACACCATGACATACCGGCAAACATGAATTATTTTTATGTTGTTGTGTTCGTTTATGCGCTGACATATGATTTATTGGAACATCTACATTACATGTAGCGCAATTAATTACCGGAATCGTCGATGTATACTCTTCAATTCGGAGCCGTTTTCCTCCAGGCACTTCATTAAATCTCGCCGCACACGATTCTCTTTTATGACGTCTCATATTATAAATATTAGTAAACTTAGAACCGCAATTTTCACAAACATATGCCATGATTTGTCAAATATTAACACATGTACTACCTATACAAGTCAGAGCCAACTGATGAATGAAACTGCCCCATACCTTATATAAAACCATTCAAGGTCACCCCCAACCACGCAATATATCTTCAAGGTCACACACCCAAGATGACCTTCAACAAAGTCAAGGTCGTCTCGACCAAGGTCAAGGTCACACACACAACCTTGAACACAAGGCCAAGGCCAAAGCACACGTGCACTTTCAAGGTCAATGGCAAGGACATGTGGGCGGGGCCAAAGAGGGGTGAAGCAAGGTCAAGGTCAAGGTCGAGGAGTGGGGGGATCGAGAGAATCGGGTTATGTTCACTACTATTCCTAAATTGTTCTTAATAGAATAGAAAATACTTCCCTTTGTAGTTGCTCCGAACAACTTGGAAATGGTCATTAATGATGAACCATGGGTTTATGGTTATGATTTCGAAACAAAACAACAGTCTTTACAGTGGAAGTTCCTAATCGAGCTACGATCGAAAAAAAACAAGTCAAAGTCAGAGCAGTGTTAAGTCCTTGTTGATTGTTTTGTTCGATTATAAAGGTTTTGTGCATCATAAATTTGCTCCGAGAGGTCACACAATAAATAGGGAATTTTATATTGAAGTTCTGAAAAGATTGCTTAATGCAATACATCACACAACTTCGTCATCCTACACACAGTTTTGAAGATTACCATGCGAGTTTTGGCTATTTCCAAAATTGAAAGTTCCACTTAAAAGGCATCGGTTCAACCTTTTACAGACAATTCAAACGATTGCCATAAATGCACTCAAGGTTATTCCAAAAATTGATTACGCGAACTGCTTCACCGTGTGGAAATACCGAAGAGAGCTTATTATTCAGTTGAATGGGAATGTCACCAGCCTGATGGCATTTTTCAAAATAATTCCTTTTGTAAACTTTATAGATCCATTTCTGGACATAATCCTTCACAATTTCTCTCCATTTTTCATGGTCTCTTCAAGTCCATCTTGCTGGAGGTCTGTCCCTGCATCTTCTTCATACGGTCTCCTTTTGAGATTTTCATCTGACCTTTTTTCTTTGCTATGTCTTGCGATAACACAGGCGTAGCTTCATTTCAATTTCGCCACGACTTCTGCAACATTTTCCAGCTTTGTCGCTCCTCGGTTCAAATTGTTCCTGCCACGTTCTTTGAGAGTTACTCTAATCATTTGACGTCCATGACTCGTTGGATTATTCCAAGTTTATTCATAGATTGTTTTATCAAGGTCGATTTTTAGGCACCATATGTCAGCACTGGTAGGACACACTGATTAAATATCCTAGTTATTTTGGAATAGATCTGCTGTTTAGTGTGCGGCTCAATTTATCGAATGCCGTCTAGGCAAGTTCCCTTATTCAGTATATTTCGGTGGTGCATTTTTCTAGTAAAATTTGATGATCTAAATATGTATAGCTAGTTACATTTTTTAATTGATGGTTTCTTATGGAAATTTGAGGAACGTCACTGCACATAGTCTTGGTTTTGAAGATAATGCTTCTAAAACCTGTTCTAGCCTCCTAAGTTCAGTAAGTTAGCATGTTTTGCAAATCTTGTGCATTTTCCGCAATGAGGACAATATCATCGGCGTATCTGAGGTGATTTAATCTTTTGTCATTGATAAGTATATATTTATCTTCCCAGTGAATATTTTTAGAAACGTCTTGTATTCCCAAAGTAATCAGCTTTGGGAGAGTGTATCCTTGGCTTTGTTCCTCTACTAATTTTAACAAGTTTAGGTCACATCATTTTCGAGTAGTATGTGGTTGTGTCTTGTATGAGCTCGTTGAATCGCGAGATTATCGTTGTAATATAATATAAAAAATAGTCTATTTGAGATAAATCAGGTTAATAAGGCAGGTGCGATAAGACAGTAATCTGACTTGTCGCGTAATAATGTTTCAATATTGTTGCTGTGTGCGACGGCGCCTTGTCATGCAAGAGGGTTCAACTACCCGGATCGCGGTACTCGGGCCAAATGCGAGGAATACGATACACCAAGAATTTCATTACCTCCAGATAGAATAATAGCATCCACAGGTTGTTGGGTCGGAACAAATTCGTGGTGAATGACGCCCTTCAAGTCGCAAAATGCGATGAGCATCTTCTTCTCTTTGCATTTTTTGCTGACGCAATTTCACTGCTTTTTAAAGCGTTTCTACCACGTGTATGTTGTGGTACCAGATAGAGCTTGATCTCTAAATGCTGGTTGAATCATAGAAAAAGTTTCTACGAAAGATTTGTTAAGCCGAACGAGCTCGTACAATGTACCATGAACACACAACATGCAACCACATACTACTCAAAAATGAAGTGACAAATATAAATCATAAAAAAAAATGTGTCTCATTGAATGTTAGCAAAAACTAATACATTCAAGAATCGTACACCCTAGACATCGAACGACATCTAAAAGAACTAGTGTATTCAACACCAGTATATACTAGAAAAGAACAATAGTTCTTCGAGAATAGCACAGCATTTTAACGAAGTCCGTAATAATGCTGGAATATTATTTAGAGTGCAGGGGAAAAATATTCTTAAAATAAAAAAAATGTATTAAAGTACGTGGAGCCCATATTGAACATTTGCCAAAGTAACTTTTAGCCGTTTGAACTTTTTTGCATTTTAATAATATTGTAAATTAATTGAGCTCCGATTAATTCTTTGAAAAGCTTCTGTACTTGACAATGTCTGAGCGGGACATCTTTCGGCATAACATCTTCTTGTCTTCGAAGAGTGAGCCAGCGCTTCCCATAAATTAAAGCACGTTAACCTGCGTATTTATTTTTACCTGTTTGTGTTTAGCATTACTAACTTTTGAGTTTTCCGCATAAAACCAATTTATCTCGAAAACCAGTTTTATCGAAATCAATTAAGAGTACCTTTTTTGAAGAAGAATGACCAGAGTATTTTAAAAATCAGTTTTCAACTCTGAAAAATGACACCTGTCAAAAATAGGTCCAATGAGTGTGGCTGCAAGTCTGTTCCTAAATTTTCTGATGTCCTAAAATATCTACTGTAGTATAACGAGTCTTTATGGCATATATATATATATATATATATATATATATATATATATATATATATATATATATATATATGAAGTAAAATGCGAACAATAAATGCAAACTTCGTTCCAACCATATCCTTTCCGTGTTGGAGGTTGCACAGTTTGAACAAATTGCTAAGGAACACAATTTATCCTATTCCACTATCATCGAGATGATGGCCTACCTGTACCCCAATACCGAGAAGAAAGTCAAAACTTACTCTCTGTCAAAATATATCATCCAATTAGCTAGACACTGTGTTGATAACATCTATTTTACTTATGAATGCCGACGATATGAACAAATCGAGGGAGCCCCTATGGGATCGCCGTTATCTCTTGTGCTCGCTAACTTACTTATGGAAGACTTTGAATCGAAAGCTTTAAAGACCACTTCACACAAAGCACGACTGTGGCTGCGTTACGTAGATGACACATTCATTATCTGGCAACATGGAGAAGAAAATCTCAAAATTTTCTTAAATCACATAAAGAGTATACATCCAAAAATCAAATTTAATATGGAGACAGAACAGAAAAGAAAACTACCGTTCCTAGATATTCTATAAAAATTCTCAGGAGACACAACATTGAAACAATTTTCACCACAGACCGTAAAGTAAAAGATCTCCTGTCAACACCGAAAGAAAGAATCCCTCTAAAAAACCAGGGAGTGTGCAAAATTCCATGCGGAGAATGTAGTTCATCTTACGTAGGCCAAACTAACCGTAACATAAGCACCAGAAGAGACGAACATATAAACTCTGTCAAGCTTAAAACAACTTCTTCTCCACTGGCCCAACACTAGTTAAACACAGGACATAAGATAAATTTCTCAGGAACAAAAATGCTGTAGAGATGTGAAAACCTGTCTTCACGAGTTATATGGGAAGCCATTGAAATTGCAAAGAGGCCCAACAACTTAAATAGCAGAGACGATAGCCAGCGAGTGCCCGAAAACCTTCGATTACACATCACACCCGTGAGAATATCGGACATATATATATATATATATATATATATATATATATATATATATATATATATATATATATATATATATATATATATTGCAAGTGTTCCGTTGTTTTGGTTGTACAGTCCTAGAAAAGCAAAACTTGTTTTCTTTTGTCCATTTTTTTGAATGACATTTCAGAGGGCAGTGTACTGTTAAAAGATTTGTTATTACTTAAATATAAAATGAGACATTTCTAAGATAAATAAGCATTTTTTGATTCTAGGGCGATGAGTTTTTAAATTTTTTTTTTATTGCTTGTCTTGCCCAGGCATATTATCTTACCTTAATTTTATCAGATCTTCTTCCCACGTACTCCTTTTAGTGTGACTTTCTGGTAATCCACAGAAAGATTTCAGGTTGAAAAAAGTAGTTTTTTCCGTTCTTTTACGAAGTTGTCCGCTTCCTTATTTCCTTTGATTACATTGTACATCCACATCAGGATTGCCTTGTTGTTCCTTGCCACTTGCTTTAGTTATCCTAATTTAACTTAGACTTGTAGACGTTTGACCTTCAAAGTTTTAGCGTTACCTGGCTATCTGACAGTGTGTATGTTCGAGCTTTTGGTAATTCCGTTGACACTCGTCGGCACTTATTTGAATTGCGTACATTTCTGCTTGGAAAAAGGTAGGATAAATTCATATGGATTTAGCAAACAAACTTAAGTCAGCTAGTGAGAGAAAAAGAATTCGGAAAATATTATAAATAATTTAAAATTTATAATCTATCCTCGAAAGAGCCCCAAGAATAATTTTTTAAAACAGTGTCAGACAGTATGATTATGGAATGTTCCCAGAAGGGCCTTAGTCTAAAAGTATGTGTTAATTAACTTGTGGCTCTATTTTAAAGCGACTCATTTACTTACAATGCTTATAATTGTTAACATTTTAGACAGCGTACAGTTTCAATAATATTTTATAAATTACTTCTGAATGGTTTGCCTCAGAGCCAGTTTATCACAAAATGAAAAGTAAATGACTTTACATTTTCCCTCGACAATGAATCATAAGTATCGATTTACTTACTTGAGGATTACAGTCTAGCCGGTTTTGTTATGAATAGAGCCTACTACTATCACCAACTTAATTGAGTTTTTAAAAACTAAAGTAATGCATTATTTACTAAACTGTAACATTTTATCACTCGGAATTTTTTCCTCTTATACATTAGTTCTTATTATGACATGAATATTATTTTACTATTATTCTGAAGTTAATATATTTCACACTGAAAAAACGACATATAAATAAATTAAATTTTTTTAAAGGAACTAATAATCTGTAGTTACGCAGATCACATCCAGGTAAAAAAGATCTTAATAAAAGATACTTTTTTAGCGTCAAAAATATTAAAGCTAATAACTATATTTATATATAACATCATGTATCTAGGTTTGAAAGTAAACATCTGACAGACACATTTTGATGAACAGCGCAAAACAAAATAATCGAAAAACTAGCAAAGTAGTTATTTATAATAAAATATATTGAAAAAATGTTGTCTAATATTTATCTCTCGATGGAAGATACATCTGACAATCTCTTATAAAGGTGAACAGAGTCATTACTGACAGTATTATGGTAATTAATGGGCTAATCGAGTTTATATATATTTTCTTGAAACGTCGGGTATTAATTTTTGATTAAATTTTCCGCAAAACTCAATGAAAGTTTAGGCAGCTTATCCATCTCATAGTCGAGATAATCAATATAAAATTGTAAATTTTAACATGAGTCATAGTTACTGAAACATAAACATACATGACATAAGAATTTCTTTAAATATTTTTCTAAGAGACGATTATATATTGATTTATAATGTATATTATATATTTTTGTTATAACTTTTTAATAGAATCATCACTGGGAGAACAATTTCAGTAATTTATTTAAATAAACAATAGGTAAAGTAAAGTCAAAAATCAGTGAATGACAACACAGTTATATAGATTATACCGATTTAATAATATAGGTTTCTTTGATTTAATATTCAAGATCACTAATTTTATATTTATTATGCAGCTAGCTTTCCGGTCGTTATGATCGGATATGTTAAGATAAAATAAAGAAATTGGATATTTCAAGCAATACATTAAAACATTTTGAATATAAAAAAATAAAATTTAGCTTTTTAGTTTGCCGATTAAAAAAATCGCTATTAAAAGGAGAAAAGATTGCAGTTTTAAAAATTTTATATAAGCTTTGTGACTGCCTATATGACTGATGAATTAAAACACCTGAGAAGTTATTTTTTCACGTTTGACGTTCAGAAAATAATAGGAAAATGAAGTTTCATCTAGTCTGCAGGAATCTGGTATCATTTTGATACCAGTTGTGATAATATTTGTTTATTTTTCTTATACCAAAAGTAACTATTTTTCTAGTTTTTTAAGATAAAAATTGGATTTTTCAGATTAGAAATAAAGTTATCAAAGTTGGGTAACAATGTTTTATATTTGTTTTATTTTGGTTTTAAGCTTATAAATACCTATGATTACTATTATGTATTCATTATCGGTTGCAGAAATAACAATTCTTGGTATTTTACTTACATGGAGGTATTCACATTTCTGAATTCAGCAGAGTAGAATTTACTGTTTATTGCGACGAAATTGACCATCGTATAACAATTAATTCTCGGCAAATTCGAAATATTTGCCTAAATAAATCCACTTTCCATCATCCAAACTTCTTAGTATCGTTTTCAAAGGGTGTAGTAAGTAGATTTCGAAGAAATTGCACGTAAATCACTTTAATATAATGTTAACTTGACAACGTGGCCTTTGACAGCGATGATGTCTGCCTGCAAGTGACGTCAAGCACTTTGATTGGTATTCGTTGTTACGTCACTTGAGAGTGATTTAATTAAATAAAAAATTAAATTTTTTAAAAATAAAGAAAAACATTCTATTTTTTTAGAATTTCTATTATGGAAACTACCGTTTCGTCGCAAAATTATATTTTTATTTCAATACAATAAACCTCCCTATGTTCTAGTTAGGATGTGGGATAATCACACAAGGGTAAGTAAGATTGACTTCACAAGACAATATTTGTCTGCTTAGATTTAAAACAAAACTATTTGATATCATAAGATTTTTTATTTTATAGGTGATATTTCTAGAATAACGATTTAGCAAACAAGTTTACATAGACCAATAACATTTCAGACCCTGAAACGAGACTATACTTTTTCGAAGGTTATTGACGCGTTAAATTCGAATTTGATTTCCGACTTGACACCATCAGCTCTAGTTTTCGAGATATTCTAACTTAAAAGAGCAAGAAAACGCTATTTTTTGTTATATTGGAGGTTGTGTTTCAGGGTAGCATGAAACTTTTCGACATGACACGAAAGGACATTTAAAAGAATCATTCGTTACCGTCAAAACCCATTTTGAATTATCTCAATTTTTTTTCTCTGAGATGTCGCTTGTGGAAATTTATGGTTTTAACGATCATTTGCACTTTATGGGTAAGGTAAAAAAAAGTCGCGAAACACTGAAAAAATATTCCTCTTTCGAAAAATATGTAACAGGAAAGGTGTCCAGAATAACCCAGGTAAATCAATAATTTGATGATATCAATATCCAAGATTTTGGGATTTAATATGCCGGATGTGAAAAATTGCAAAAACTATAAAAAACCGATGATTCCAGATGAATCTTGTTAATAGGGTCGCTGATCGCTAATTTGAGGTCAGAATTTGACAATTTCAAGGGGGCGCAGAGAGTTTAAAGGCTTCAAGCCATTTCCACAAGTGATATCTCAAAGAGGAAAAGAGATTTCAAGACAATTCAAAATGGGTTTCGAAGGCAACGAGTGGTACTTTCCGATGCCCCATCCTTTCATGTAGAAAAGTTTCATACTACCCTAAAACCATGACATTAATTAGAATAAAATTCAGAATTTCTTGCACATTTCTGTTAGGATATTTCGAAAACCAAAGCCAAAATCTATATATAATGGTATAGTCTTGTTTCTGGGTCTGATGTTGGAGAAAATTTTTTCGGCCTGTGTTATTTACAGTGAAGCTAATAAAATCTATGCTGATACGTATTAAGGAAGCTTGTTGCCACTTTTTTAAATTGGATGAGCCACTGACGTATTTTCAGTTATCTTATTATTGATCAATACTTTCTATATTGAAATATATCATAAACCAAGTATAATAAAATGACGTACGAAAACTTTTTTATTGCTCTCTTAAACACGAGAGCTGCTGTTTAATCAGTGATGTAGGCTTTTTGGCCAGAATAATTTCCACATTCCAGCACTAAATTTTCCAGTTGTTTTGGGTTGTATTAAAAGTTGAGAAATGAAGTCTTTTCCGCAATGGATCTTATACGATGTCCCGAAAATACGAGAGCTTACTTTATTTTTTTTTCTTTATTTATTCGCCTAAGTACTCCTTTGTTTATGTTTTACTTCAGCCCATTTATTCTTTATAAAATATGAGAAAAGTTCACTAGTGTCATTTGTTAAAAGAGCAATATAACAAATCTGCTCAAAGTTATTTTGGTGCTTAACGAAAATGGAGCTGAGTTGAGCGATATTTATACATATACATGGGCTAAAAAAAGGAAATGTCTATAAATATGGGCGATTCATTATGTTTATAATATAAAACAATAGAAACCACTAATGTATATTGATTTGATTTACAGTAAAAACTGAATATAGATGGGTCCCATAAGTAAAATCAAAGGAGACAAAACTCAATGGTTTTTAAGGTAAAAACAATTTTTTATGAACAGTGTAAACATGTCAAATATTTACACATTTCCAAGTAAATATAGACATTAACTGTTTACTTATTTAAGCGGGAAAGACGTAAACAAACTTGTCAAAATATTTAACAGTTTCTAACAGACTTAATTGGAATTGCAAAGTAATGTTTACCAAAGTTCACATCAAGTAGAAATAAGCCAACTTCGTATTTATAATTAAAATAGAATTTCGTTAATTGCGTTTCAGTTAGTGCAAAATAAGAACATAATTCTTGCAAATATAGAGTTTGGCGCATTTTGGCAGTAGGGTGGTGTGAATTTTGAGTTATAATTGAAATTCTCGAAATATATCATGTTGTAAAATCAGCTTCAACTATTTAATTTTTTAATCTTTTTAGACCAGTTAAACTGTTCCAAAAAATTTTTTCTTAAAATATCATTCTGTACTCATATTTTTGCCATATCGTTTCATTTCATTAAAATGATTATCAGGTTTAATGCATTTTATGCTTAAGTATACTTCTAGTTTTTCAACGAAGTTCAAAAACAAAACTATGCCAATAGTTAATACCAAGAGTTGTTGTAATAATGTGTGCACTGCGACAACTTTTTGTGTCAATGTAGTAGAAGGATTTTTTAAAAATCGTTGTTGGTCTTGGTCTGTTACTGGTCACTTGAGGTCCGAATCTACTTGAGCCTAGATTTAGATGTAATAATGAAATATGATCAAGGCCATTTCTCTAGTCGGTTAGTACAATATTACAATCGATTTCCACAGTGCATCTTACAAACTCATATTTTATTATAAATATAAATTTTTGCAGCTCCAAATCCAGAAGTAGTCTTTTCGGCAGAACTCGGTTTTCGCTACGCTCGAATGCGAAAAGTGAAAAATTCTAACCTCTTGACATGATAACCTGAGTCTAAGGAAAAAATTACATGCTTTTCACATGCTTGCATTAGCATTTTAAGAGAATTGTATTGAGTGAAGCGAGCATTGAGCAAAAGTGCCATTCTATCAGTTGGTTTTCTAGAGAGAATATAAACATTCTACCATTTAAAAAATATATTAGACGGTATTTAAGCTAACTTCTTGGATATAAAAACTCGAGAATTAGGAGGCAATTCATCTTTAAACTCTAGTTTGTTATTTTTGCCATTCATGACAAACTGGTAGCAAAAGTAATAGCTGGTATTGTTTCTCCCTTTTTTATAAACGTAGATATGGATCTAGCTTTTGAACCCTTTATAATCAAAACATATCTAAGATAATTGTTGAGTTGTACCAGAGTCTCATACATTATAAAGACGTGACTAAGTTCATCGAGGAGTTATTTTTCGTCGGGAATTTTTTTGCAAAAGTTAAAAATATGCGTTTACTTCTGGCTTGTCTATATCCTGATAACTCTCATATCATTGTTTTCACTTGTTCGTAGTCTGACTTTTTCGAACTTTCTCAATGGTACGTAACCTTTTTTAAATAACGGCAGTTTGTAAAAAAAGAATATTGTATCTATTTATTTTAACTAAAATTACTATATTAAAAGTCGTACATTCCCCAAATGAAGGTCTATAGTAATAGTTCATAAAATAATTTCTTTTTTGTATTAGGTTTTCATAAATATAATTCAATATTTTTCTCACATACATATTAAATATTTCTTTAAACTATAAAAATATACTACTGTTATAGCTTTTTTACTTGTGGTTATTAACCCAAACTTTATACTTATAAATAAAGTTTAGAATAGTGTGAAGAAAATTATTTCTAATTTTACATTCCCTACAAATTATTGATAGTAAAAAGGCGGATTCCAACCTAAATTTAGAAAATGCAGTGTGTGTAAGAAACAGGGTCTATGCAAAATAAAAGCCGGAATGAATAATTAACAATTTCTTAATAATAAAAGTTGAAAGTTGTTGTGCACAAAAAATAAAGTGATATCTTAAAGGTAGATACCTTATTTAAACTATGACGCAATACGTGCTGTCAAAAACTAAAAGTTAAAATTTTTTAGTGAAAAAAATTCTTTTTGTACCAACCCTGTAGTAGGTCAAAAAAAAGGTAAATGAGATGACCTTCTATGATATCCTAAAATTAGTAATACAATTAGAAAGTAACAATCACCATGTTATTAAGATGCCATCAAGAAGTTAATAACAGTAATAGACAAAAAGAGGAAATTACAATAGTACGTAATACAACAAGAAAAGAAAGTTGGTCAAACATCAGCTGAATACAAAAAAATGGTACGCTTTAATGGATAGACACTTGTAAGTAAAAAATATATCAAATAAAGCCTGTTATTTCAAGACAATATAGCTAAAGATAATTTAAGATAATTTGTCTTCTGCATAGATAGAATGATAAGATAAGAAGAAAATTTGCCTCCTGTAAAGACACGACAAGATTAGATAGAAATAGATGAGCTCCCTAAACTTGAAGCAGACTAGCAAGTGAATTCAAAATGCTATATAAGCTTCAAATAAGCAAAACGCAAAAGATAAGAATTACAAATCACCTCCAATCTTCTTGACGAATTAGATTAAAACTCTAGTATCCTTCTTCATATCGCTTTAGCCCCAATGTGCTTCGTAGTGCCTTTGTCAGCCAAGTTCCTCAGATAAGCATACCATCAGCTTAGGAATCTTAGATGGCACAATCACCAGTACCCCTTAGATACATTTTATCCTGGTGATAGAGCTAAAAAAATATGAAACGCGGCAGTACAACTCCTTATATAACATAAAACGCTTTTTAGGTAGTTTTAATAAAAAAAAATAGGTAACTAAGACCAGCAACATATAGTTAAGATAAATTGTCATAAAATGCATATAATCACTAAAAGCCAAATAAATTTATGCTCTACCGATACATTTAAACATATTTAAACAAAAACAAATTTAATTTCTATATCAGAGACAGAGAAAGAGAGAGATTTGGCAGAATAAACTAATCGAATCAAAAAGGTAACTAAATTAACAAGAATAATACGAAACTCTTTTAAACTAAATCAGTTATAAAAAATATTTACCTTTTTTTATTTACTAATACACCATTTTGAAAACAAAATCGTAACAAATGTGAAAAATTGATTCAATGGACGACTGTTATTTGCAATTGATAATCATCATGTGACTATATCCTGAACATGACAGAATACCTGTCGTAGTTGTAAGTTTGACGAGGTTGTTAGAAAAAATAAGGTGACGGAATTACAAAAATTCCGCTAACACGCTCTCAGTTATATGTCAAAATATAAAACCTAAAAATAGTAAAATGTGAGCTTCTAATAATTCGAATTTTCACTTGAGAACACATTTTTACGAGAAACGAAATTTTTATGATTTGATAGGTATTTAAGCCAGCAATAGATTTAAAAAATGTTACTTTTAAACTTAGCTAGTATTAAAAGAGATAGCGGATGTTTAATATAACCTTTTAACTTTTTCAAACACATAAATTTCAGCTTTAAAGTAAGATAAGTTTTCAAAAATATGTCAGATTATCAAATTGTATATCAATTTTAAAATATGAAATGAATTTCATTTAACATTTTTTTTTTTACAGAGTTAAGTGGATTTGAAACTTAACATATATGTGTAAGAGAAAATTCTACCTTCTCGTGAGAGTAAAAGTAAGTAAGTTTCACCCTCATACCAACATAACATAAGTATTTTCTATATATGTGAGAATGTCGTTTCGCGAAAGTAATACAAATCTTGACATTCTACAAAAAAAGGAACATATAAATTCATCCTTTGCAGCCTAGGAGGGAAAAATCTTAAAGGTTATGTAACAGTAAGGGATGTAAACTACGAATGTCGACATTATTTTTTAGATGTATGTTTTATTCAATAACTAGGCAAATATCGTTTTATAAACAACAATTGATGTTGTCCGAAAGTAGTTTACTTCATTCTGTTGAAGTATCAATGCAAATATAGACAATTTGAGATTTTCGTGGCGTAGCTAAAATAGTAAGCAAAAGAATTATGCAAGTGATATCCTAATTCACCCATATGGGTACGAAAAATTACTCTTTCCAGCTTTAAAGTCAAAAATAACTATTTTTTGCCATTTTTTAAAGTATTATTAATTTTTAAAACTATAACAATAGTACTATATATTTTTATAAATGTAAAAAATAAAAAATCATTAAACAATAACATAGAAAATATTGTAAAGGACTTTACAGTATTTATAGTTTGTATGGTTTTAGGTTTATTTTCTATGAGTTCATAATTTATTTAATTTATTTTGCTTTTTCTTAATTTTCTCATGAAACGTCTATGAAAGAAAGTCTGGAACATTTTAAAAAATTATATATTCTTATGTTGGACACACAACGCCTATGAGAGAAGATCTAGAAATCACCAAATTATTCCCTTTTCTTATTTTTAGTACACCATGTAGTATAAAAATACATATAGAAAGATCCGTCATCTTCTAATATCCAGAAAAAGGGTATATAAAGGATCCAGATTGGCATTTGTGGAGAGTTTATTTTGATACATCGTTGTAGTAAGATGAATTGTTTAACAAGTTGTCAGATTTTTGAGAAAATAAAAAGTGAAAAAATAATAAAGTGTGTATAAGGAATAAATTGGTGTAGGAAGTGAAATTAAATCCAAAAGAGGTTAAAGAAAAAAAGAAAAAAGTGAACTGAAATTGTGTAACAGAAGAAACCAGAAAATAAAAAACAAAAATGGAAGAGTAACTTCAAACTAGTTTAAATCAGAATCTGGTAATGATACGAGACACGAAAACAAGCCAAAAAGATGTGAAACAAGAATTAACAACAATCCAAGAAAAGATAAACAAGAATTGAAAAAAGATATGACGAAAAATCAAGACGATACGAAACAAGAATTGATGGCAATAAAGACTAGCCAAGATGATATGAAACAAGAATTGATGTTACTGAAAACAAGCCAAGAAAATATGAACCAAGAATTAAAAGAAGGCATTAAGAAAAATCAAGAAATATAAAACAAGAACTAAAAACAAGCCTGGAGAACATGAGACAGGAACTTAAAATAAGTCAAGAAGATATGAAACGAGAACTGAAAGAAGACATTAAAAAAATCAGGAAGATACGAAGCGCATAGAACAAGAAATGCAACAAAAGATTAGTCAAATTAGATGAGACGTACGAGGTGAAGTAAAACATGAGGTGACGGGAATCCAGAAACAGATGCAATAATTACATTTGCAAATTTGAAAAGACGTACATGACGAAGTACAATATGATATGACGGAAATCCAGAAACGGATGCAATAATTACATTTGCCATTCGAGAAGATAGCCAATACAGATACAATAAAGTAGATGGTATTCCTGCAACTAGTGTGTTGAAACCACCTACCTTCGACGGCAAAGTACCTTGGTTTACGTATGTTGGTCAATTTGAAGTCGCCTCCGCCAGCAATAATTGGAGCCCACTGGAGAAGGCACGTGCTCTTGTTCTAGCTCTACGAGGTGAAGCTATGAAGGTTCTATCCAATATTCTCGAAGAAAAAACAGAATGGTGAGTTTATTATTACTTTTCTGGAGATGCGCTATGGGGAAGCCCACCTCCAAGAAGTTTATAAGACCCAATTCCAAAAAAGAACACAAAAGTACAACGAAAGTCTTCAATAACATGAGGCGGATATAATGAGACTAATAAATTTGACTTACACAACATATCTTGAACAAATAAACCAAAAGCAGTAAATAGTTTTATAGAAGGTTTACGCGACCCAGACACAAGTCAAACTGTAAGAATGGCCCAATTGAAGAAAATTTCTGAGGTTCTTGCTTATGCCCTTCAGTTTGAAACAGCCAAACAGACCTCAAGGAACCAAGGGAAAATTATAAGAAGAGTCAACATTTCACAGGATGATTGCAAGATCAAAAAGAAAATCTTCATGATGTCAATGAAGGAACGGGATTTTTAAAGACACAAAGAACAACCTTCCATAGCAAAAATTGAATTCGTTGTTGGAAGTGTGGCCAAGAGGAGTATTACAAAGCAGCTGTATTAGCAGTACTGCTCCTGGTAGTGATCCTGATGGCTATCGGTTTCATGTTGCTGATATAGGTGATGAAGTTTGAAGGAGCGACTTGGGGGAAGTTTTTGTTCCTTACAATGAACTTAAAGAAGTCTTGTTAAGTACTAGTATCCCCTGTTTTGGATATGCTGTTTACAAAGGTAGAAAAAGGTGCTACAGTTGCCGTCAAGGCTTGTGATGGAGTTGAAGTATGCGGTTGTCGCATTAGAATGGCATGCCGGTCAAAGAACAAGGGGTCAGGGTGACGGTACTATTCGAATACATTCGTTGTACCAGTGGGAATATAACAGTTACTTTTACCAAGATTTCCCGGAAATTACTGCTGGTGGAGGCGATGGTAGAAAGAACCGTTACGAAAAAGAGAGAAAGGGTACTCGCGGCGTTCGTGGAGAACGGGGCGAGAGGTATCGCGTCCGCAAAATGGACCACGGAAGAAGACGTCCCACAGGTCATCCTCGAGAAGGTACAACGACAGCTACAAATAGAAAGCGACAGAATGATGACCCGCTATGACCTCTTAGCCAATTCTGATAAATTCGTGGTTGGTGAAAAGGTGTGGTTTTATAATCTGAAAAGAACAAAAAGGCGTTCACCAAAGCTTCAGAAGTCTTGAGAAGGTCAGTACAACGTGCTGACCTAGATAAACGATCTGGTGTACCGAATTCAGAAAAGCTCTTACGCAAAGATGAAAGTCGTGCATCTTGACAGACTGGTCCATTATCAAGATCAAGAAGGTTGAACGGGACGATCAAGACTTGGAAGGGAACAAGTTAACGAACTTTATAGCATGATATATTTCATGATATTTGTGGTTTATAGGGTTTTAGGTTTATTTTCTACGAGTTCATTATTTATTTAAGTAATTTTACATTTTATTAATTTCCCCATGAGACGTCTATAAAAGATCTGGATCTGTTTACAAAATTATTTTTCCTTATTTTCGACATGGAGTGCCTATGACAGAAGATCTAAAAATCGCCAGATTATTCCATTTTCTTATGTTTACTACATCATGTAGTATAAAAATCTATTTAGAAAGATCCGTAATCCTCTGATATCCAGAAAAAGGTCCAGATCTTTTATTTATAACTTGTGATAGGAGCAATATACTGTGATGTGGTTTTCAAAGTAAAAGGTATTTCTAAGATTATTCTGTAAAATATCTCCATGGTAGGTTGATTCTAGGAGGTTATGAACAGAAAATAATTTTTGATGAGTAAAATATATTGATATGATGTTCTAGATATTATACAAAGTACAAATAAAAATTGTTGTTTTGGTGAAGTTCATCGAGTCTATGTTTTTCTTTCACATCGATTGCTTCATCTTATTTTAACGAAATTTCTTCTCCCTTTTACGTTTTTTTAAACACCTTTTTAAGCTTACCCACTAAGCATACTAATTGAAACCAAAAAGAATAAAGCAAAAAAGGCCAAGAGAAATGAATAGCTATGAAAAAATACTAATCCAGTCAGAGAACTAATTTAAAATAATCCCTACTAACACGAACCGACTTCAAAAAAAGCACACGTTACCGTGTTTCTGATAAAAAATAGCTATCAGAAATTAAGTTACAGACATTCAACCCAATATTCTCTATCTGCAACATTTGGTATCAAAAAGTGAATATATGTCACCTCAGTATGTTTCTGTTTTGTTTAATTTTAGGCTTTCGACATCCAGTTTTTCTCAGCTGTTTTCCTGATATTACATGCTTTCCATTCCTTTTTTCTTCATGTCCACTTGTTGACGTCCATTCTAGCCATGTATCCTGGCCATCTTCATTTTGCTCTTGTTATTGTTTGTATAATATGTTTCATGCTTGTTTGTCCTCTCGTCGCATATGATGAGATCCAATTCTTTTCATATGTCTCTAAATACCTGCAATTTAGGACATACTTTTTTCGTTAACTTGCAAAACTCTAATTCTTATATTTATATCGGAACTATGTATTGTTCAAATTGTTCTTGTAATCTAATTTTCATGTTAGTGGTAATATTTTTACTTTTTTTTCTGAGGATGTAGTTCAGTTTGTTGAATACAGTTCATGCCAGGCTAATTGCTGCAAGTTGTGCATGTTGCATTTCTTTGTTTATCTTTATTGTTTGTTCTTAGTATATGTATTGGCCTACCACCTTTATCGTTTTCCCGTTTATTGTGAGGTTATTGTACTGTTGATCTTCATAACTTTAGTTTTGTTTTTATTTATTCTTTAGCATACACTTAAAATTTATTTATTTTTTCGTCCATATTTATAACAGTTCCTCACACTGTAAGTTTTTGTAAATGTTCTTCGTGGCCAGTGTGAACAGTTTAGGGAATATAGCATCCCCTCGTGGCATATTTCTGTTCATTTTGATTATTTCTGAGTTTGGGAGTACTTTAACTGCGCAAAATTTTGAATATCTGAAGTCAAAGATTTGATTATTGCTATGACTCTACAGAGTCCAGTTATAGTCTACAAAAGAAAAACGTAGATCCACATTGTATTCCTGTGCTTTTCTATTATATTTAGTAAAGTTCAAATTTGCTGGTTAATCTGTTTGTAATAATTTTTATTAATAGTTTCTAGATCTGACACAACGGACTTATTGGTCAGTTATTTTATAATTCTATTTTACCTTCTTTTTTATATATTAGGATAATAATTGTGTTGTTTCAGTTTTTAAGTATTTCCATTTTTTTGGGTCATTTGATGAAATTTGTTTTTAATGTTATATGAATTCCGGGAATATATCATCTTTTCCATGTGTTCTATTTAATTTCATTTCTGATATCGTCTTCTAGATTTCGTCAGTTTCTATCTCTCTCAATATTAATAGATCTAAAAGTTAACATCGTCAAAAGAATTATATTTGCAGTTTCCTAAATATTACTTTTTGTTCTTTGAGGGAAAATTATTAAACATTATTAATAATATTTAAAATTTGTTTGCTTTTTAAATAATATAAAGCCAATATGGTCGCATTAGAATAATTTATTAGTCAAACTAATTAGATTGAAAGTTTTAAAACTTTAAAATCAATTTTTCTCTTAAATTTCTTCTATGAGCATTTTTTGTTTCTAACGGAAACTCTTCAATTATAGAACATATTTAAGTACATATTTAATCTTGTATGTGCGTAGAGTTGGGTCTGTTCACTGCGACCTGGTAGATCTGTTGTGGCCTCCTACTGCTGCCAAGTCGTTAGAGTTACCTTATCGGCTAGAGCAGGTCCTCCAGTCCTATTTCCCTCAAAAACCTTAGGATGTAGAACGGTTTCAAGGTGGGTAGCTCCCCTTCTTGGATTTGGTGTGTTCCCAAGAATCACATTCTAGGGTTTTCTAGAGTGCTGCACTCTAAAAGGATATGAATAGAGTTTTCGTCCTCCTCCTCACAGAATCGGTATTCTTCTCTTCCTACCAGTCCGAGTTTCTTGAGGTGTCCCTTCAGGCGGCAATGCTCCGTCAGAACACCTGTCAGAACTCTGAGTTGGTTTTTACTTAAACTTATGCATTATTTGAATCTCGTCTGGTCGTAGTTTTCCAGAAGTATCTGCGTTTGTCGCAATCCATGCAGCACCGTCCAATAATTGGATTTTCTGCTTTCTTCTTCTATCTTTAGTTCTTCGAGCATTACGCTGCTACTGATTCCACAAAAAGACTCTGGCCCTAGAAATGGTGTCTCAGTCCCTTTACTCGTGAGCCTGTCAACTATTTCATTCTCCTCTATCCAGGTGTATTCCGGTGTCCACATGAAGGTGACTTTATTATTCTTACTCAAATCATTTAATTCCTTTTAGCATGACCCGACTATCTTGGAGCTGATAACTTGAGAGCTCAGTGCTTGACTATCCGACATGATGATAATCTCTTGGCCGTGATAGTTTTTGTTCTTGTTAAATTAAATACATGTCCTAGATTTGTTTATTTCTGAATAAAAGATTGAGCCTTTGTTTTATGACCTCACATCTCATCATATTATAAATCGTTTTCTTTGCCATGTTTTCTAGAAGTATATGTGGAGATGTGAGGTTTAGGATTACTTCCATGGCGGCCGTTGGGCAAGTTTTCATTGCACTGGTTATACATGCACAGGCCAGTCTTTGAACTTTCGAGAGGTTAGCTCTCGTATTAGTCAGATTGGTTCTTTTGCTCCAGATCACTCTGTGACAGAATTTGATCATAAACTCTTGCCAGTGACATATTGAGGTAGTGTTAGCCATTCTATCTATAACCAATTTGTTGCCATACATTAATTTGTAGCCATTTTAATAACCTATAATTAAATTTCACAGTAATAAAGACACTCTGCAAGTCTGGTCGTTTATCTTCTTTCTTGCACCTTTAATACCAAAAATCTACAGAACATCAGATCACTAAAAGCATCGATCGCACTGCTCGCGAATAGTAGAAACGATATGATTAAATTAACTTGACGCCGACCGCTGAAGCCACTCAACATTAGCTGAAGTCGGTAAATTTTAAAAGATAATCGCCGCAGACTCACCAAGAGCGCGGCTCTGCATATTTATACGCACCTTAAGGAAACCTGAACTTCTTGTGCGATCTCAAATTTCTTGTTCTAGACCTAATTATCAATTTACATTGATAATGAAATAACTAAAGTAGGTAAAGTTTATTAAGGAGCATCTCAAAAACTAAACATTTCTATAGCCCGGACTGCGTCTATTCTGAAAAAATGATTAACTTCACCATTGCGCAATGTAATTAAATAATTACCGTAAATTACTATAAAATATAGTTTAAATTTTTTAAAGGTAATATACAGAAAATATGTTTGCTTTCTTTCTTGGAAGCAGATGAAAGCATAAATTTACAACATTGTCACCATACAACGCTCGCATCTAATGCTGCGGTTTTTGCTACAACACTGAACGGTTATTAAGAGAGAATTGGATTGATACCTTTTCAAACCTTGACTCGTCAATCAAAATCTTTTCAGAAAGACACGAATAAAAAGCTGCAATTTAAAAGTCCCGAGAAGAAGGTTATTAATATTTGGTGAAATAAACAATGACAATTTTGGCAGTTGGTGGGTCTTTTATTTAACTATTATAGGATGAATAAGTGAACGAATGCATAAAAAAGGGGTGGTGATACTAAATCATCGATGCCTAGGCCTCCATTGGGCCCTTTATATCCCACCATATTGGCAGGTTACTCGAGACCGATCACCTTTGCGAATCCTAGCAGCCTCGTTAATTGAACTTGCATAACTGATTCCGGTAACAAAATTGTATCTCCGAGATATCTTAGTCTCAGTCCGTTGAGTGTTGAGCACTCTCTGAGGACATGGTCAATAGTTTCATCCTGCTCAAAACACCATCTGTACGTCGGGTCGTCTTCGACACCGATTCTATGAAGACGACCTCTGAGGTGACAATGTCCTGTCAACAATCCCACCATAATTCGCAGTTCTTTTCTTTCCAAGGAGAGAAGCTTCTTAGTACGCCGTGCGCTAGGCCCAGTTATATGTTTCATAGCACAACTCATTTCAGGAGCTCCCCTCCAGAATTCAATAAATTTGCTTCCTAGGAACGATTTTAATTCCCTTTTGCCAATAGCAATTGGGACAGGTAGTATTCATTGGGGTCCATACGGTTCAGTTGCCGAACCCAACTTTGCTAGACGACCTGCTTCCTAATTCCCGCGTATGCCCGAGTGACCCGGGACCCATAAGAGTTTGACTGTGCAGCTGTTTCTTGTTCGCGAAGTTACGACACTAGATCCCAGTGCCAATATCCCAGCCTTAATGTCTGAGCATATGTTTATTACCCTCTCACAGAGATGGGCACACTGCAGAATAGTATAAATTTCCGCTCTGACGATTGTCGCACATTGTACGAGAAGGTAGTACTCTCTAACTCCTGTGCTCCTGCCGAATACTCCGACTCCAGCTCTTTCATCTTGTCGGGATCCATCAGTATATCACCACGATCCATTTTTCGGAAGATTTTGCTCTCCTTCCCAATCCTCTCTACTTGGCAGAAATATATCTAGGAAGAGGTTGCGTTTTAAAAGCGGAGTCATATAATCTATCTTCATGGGGAGTGATGGTCACCTCTATACCGCACTTTTCCAGATACCTAAGCAGCCGCCCGTTCCAATTCCAAGATGTCCAAGGTAAATGAGACGATAAACAGTCTCCAGAGCCTTGTTCTCTATGTATAAGTGAAGAGGAGGCAGGTTCACCAGGACTTCAAGAACACTGGTGGAAACACTCCATCCCATTCAATATTTCTACACATTCCATTCTTTGAACATTGTCAAGTTCAAGAATGTGTTTGCGCTTTTTTGTACTACGCTATCATACAATAGAGACATGCTTTATTATGGGGCGCATCACCATAATGTATATCCAAAACAGCACTTTTGGTGTCAGTCCCCATGTGCACGCAAGGACTCGTTTACAAGGCCAGGAAGCATATATGGCTTTCTTGGTTGGAGCCTCAATATGATCATTCCAGATCAGTTGTGAGTCCAGAATTACTCTCTCTTCCTACCAATGTAATTGTGAAAAGTCTCCCCATTTTCCTCTTTTTTGTAAAGAACACCATCTCGGCCTTGTCAGGATTTATTCCGAGCCCTTCCTTGTGGCACCATTGTTCTTCGATCCGGAGGGCTCGCATCACTGGCTCCTCCAAGTCCCGGATATCGCGACCAGAGCACAAAATGAACAAATCATCAGCACAGGCCTGTGTATACAAACCGGCATCATTCAGTTCACTCACGCTTACCATTATAGGATATTTACCATAATTTTACGCCAGGCACAAACTATATTAGACATTCCAAATGTCACATAAGCTAACAAAATTTATATTGAAGATAAATATTTTCAAAGTTCTCTCTCTACTTTAAAGAATGAAAATAAATAAATAGGTAAAATGATCCATTTAAAATATTATCGCATATCCTTCAATAATAAAAATACCACTTTGTTTAGGGGTTAAAGCATACAACTGAAAAATATGGCTAATATGTTTCTTTGTTATAGTTATTCTGGAACGTATTGGGTACAATACGAAAAGTTTAATATAAAAAATAATAAATATAAGAGCTAAAAAGCCTAAACTCGTAAAGTGTCAATAGTCATAAACGTCAGAAATTTCGCAGTATGGATGCTTTCATCCATTTGTATTTCATGTTGACGGGCGCTGATCGTTTTGAAATACCATCATTTCAAATATATTTCTTTTCAATATTTTAGAATATCAGATATACCAAGGTCTATATATAGAGATGTATTTTAGAGTTTTTTGGATCTGCGAGATTAAATTGGCATTAAACAGAGAAAAAATAATATGCATTATTGGTAAAATAAATTTACAGAACGTAAATTCAAAAGTCTAGACATTACTTGGATCAACAGAATAACTTATATTATATTCAATCAGCAGGATTTAATCGTTATAAAGATGAATCCATTTTCAACAAACATACATTCTCTGCCTTTGTATGTCAACAATTTTCTCATTTTACATACCGCAATATGTTATTACAGAGCTCTTTTTTGAAACTGTCACTGCAGTGTGTCCGCGAGTTTAATCACGTGGTTTTTAATTAAACTAAACGAAACAAGCTTCTCAAAACACTTAAATCTATTAACAAAAATAAATAGGAAAAAAAATATTAATAAACTTTAAATTGGTAATGAATAACAATATCAATGTAACTAACATAACTGCTCTTAATGGCCGTTCTATTAGTAAATATGTAAAATCTAATTTAGAAGATAAGACGTGTAAATAGCTTTCTAAAATATTTAACAGAAAAAAAAGGATAAAAAAGCGAAAAAACAGCTATTTATATTACTTAAATAAACAGCATTAAAGTCGCTAAAATTCTTGAGCAAAATAGTACAAGATATTCGTTTAACGTCCCCTAAAGAAATACAAAAACAAAAACAAAGAAAACCTTCATTCCCGATTAATAAACACGTTACTTAATTACACAGCTCTTAAAAGTCGTACCGACCACCCTAAACGAATTCCAGACTGTAACTAAAGTTTATTATTTCTTAAAAGGCCAAACTTGTACTCCCTCGGCATCCCGCGTAGCCCATTAGCACCCATATCACTCCATGGAACTCTGTAAATGTCAGTTTGATTCATGAAATGTAGCTGGCGTTAGCCATTCTGTACCGAATACTTAATTCCCGAATTGGCCTCTGAGCGTCTTAATATTACTTTTTATATAAAAGAACAGTAAAAGAAGCTAATCTACGTCTTTCTATAACTAAAATAATATACGATATATAATTACTGTTGAAAAAAACTATTCGCCCTTTTTTAGCTGTTTTAGCAGTAAATATCTAATTTATTATTCCTTGTGAATAGAAAAAAAAAACAGTTATTATACAAATTCTTTGTACATATTGTCAAACAATATATTATATCATAGTGAGTTTATTTGATCATTCTTTTGTTTCCCAATAATGGGAAAATTGTTCAATAGTTTAATACATCTTAAAAGTATTTTCATATACCACATGTTACAATCTCCCCCGGCACTTCTCGCTTCAGTTTTAATTACATAACCAGGGTATACTTTCTTCTACAGATTTATTTAAAAACTTTAAAGAGGGTCTTTTAGATTATGTCGTAATAAATTGTCTAGGTTTATATATTTAAATAAAAACATTTAAACGACTCAAAGGTAATAAAGTTGAAATTATGCTTAAATACGATAATCGATTTATTTTTCCTTTAGACTTTCTTAGGTGCTAATAAAAAAATATATATACAATCCCGTTCTCACGGACAAAATCTATCCACAGAGTAAATGTTTAATTACTCGTTTTAGCAGAATATACTTCACGCTAAACAGTATAAAATATTTAATATTTGTTCCATCACACAAATAGGTGTCGCTTACAGCAGTCGTTTCCAAGATAATAGAATTTAAATGTATTATAGCGTACAGAGACTTGTTGTAGTCTCCCTTCATACTTTATTCAGGCTTAGTCCTAAGAAATTTAAAGTGTGTTTAAGAGACAACAGGCTAATAATAATAAAAACTTACAGAACAGCGAGCTAAGAGTGAATTATCGTTATTTACAAAAGAATATTATCAAATCATTCAATTTTACAAACCTTAACCGCTTAATTTTTAAAAATAATCATTTAATTCTTAAATTTTTCGCTATTTTAGAATATTATATATATATATATATATATATATATATATAAATATATATATAAATATATATACAAATATATATATAAATATATATATATATATATATATATATATATATATATATATATATATATATATATAATATATATATATATATATATATATATATATATATATATATATATATATATATATATATATATATATGCTTAGCAAAAATTGCCGTTTTGATGTTAATTTACGCTTCTTAGCAAGGAAACGGTCGGAAATCCGCAAGAGTATATAATGAAAGATTTTCAAATTGATATGTATCAAATCGTTAAACGTTTACCGCTATTGAAATTCGAGAAACTGGAAGTTTTGCTCGTACAATGATGCAGTGACTGATTATCGACGGAATTGTATGACTTCTAGGACACCAGAGGTTGTAGAAGAAAATCTTAATCTGAGCAACAGACACTTAGGTTTGGAATTTTGAGTTATTGAGTGAACGAATTTAAGAAAAACAGATGTTTTATCTATTCCACCTCCAGAGAGTACAAGAGCTTTTACCACACATTCCTAATCTAATTCTCTTTCTTGTTTTGAAACAGTCTGTAGACCATTCGAAGAAATTTCTGCTAAAGGTCTCTGTAGCATCTCGGCTTCATTCACTTTTAAGTTAAATCTCTTTTTCACTTCATTTTGGGGCATAACTTAAGTTTACTGATTTTAGATGGGAGGTGAAATGTAGATTGGAAAACCTATAGAAAACCATAGTAAAATTTTAAATTTGCATGTGAAGCAAAGTAAGACAGAATCTTATACAGGGTCTCTAAAAGGTTTGTACAAAAAGCTTGTTCAAATTCCTGAAGCTAAAATATGAATGTTGTGTATTTAGTGTATATTTTTGAATTATTGGCCAAGCGATTTCGGTCTTACTTAGACCATCCGCAGTGCTCAGACTCTAGAAACAAAAGAACCGCTCCAACGCCAGCGTAGCCTTTACACAGTACGAATCAAGTATACAGTTAAAACGTCAATCCCAAATTAAAATTAAAGTGGAGAACAATGTGAACATCAATACAGCAGGAAGGAAAAGCAGTAGAAGTTTATTGATCTGCAGGGTTATTTTTATCGACTATTCTGTGATATATTTCGAGTACTTGGGTTCAGTGGCGTGAAATAATTTTTATTTTTGTGAAAAAGCAATAAAATACACGAACATTGACGTAGCTAAAATTTGTTGAAATATGTTAACTATAATTATATTTAGAATCAAATGTCTGAAACTGAAAAAGTTGATCAAAATTATTATAAGGTTGCCCTCCATACAATCACAGCTCTCAGATGCTTCAATAATTTAATAATTTCAGAAAAAAGTTTGAAAATGGGGTTGCGGTCTTTTACGTCGTTCATTGTTACATTTAGGCAATGTCGAGATCTCTTCTTATCTCCCTGTATATCTCCAGATCCTCCCTGTAATCCAAGGTTTTAGAATTATTACACCTGGAGTGGTATAAAATTTTACTATTATGAGTTGAAGAGAAATTGTGTTTGGTAAAACTAATATGGTGACCAAACAGAAGCCTGAGGTTTATTAATATGTTCTCTAATTCGTATTGCTGATGGTCTAGTAGTTTTTTCTAAGTATGTTGAAGGGCAATCTTGGCAAGAAAACTGATAGACCCCACTTTTTTGTGTTTCTAAAACCATATAATTCCTTCTAATTCTAACCACTCTTTACAACATAAAATGGCCTCAATAATCTGCTATGTTACCAGATTGCTCAACATTCCCATGTCAGCGGAGGATTACAGTCGCGAAGTCAATATTCTTAAGCAAATTGCCGTAAACAATGGGTATGAGCATACAGTCATCGACAAATATATACAGAAAATTAAAAACAAGAAGAAATCTAAAAAAAGCTAATAGCTCGACTCCTTACAATGAAAATCGGCTGTGAAATTTTTTCTCATTCTCGTATTTAGGTCATTTCTTCAATAAAAGAGAACAAACTTTAACCAACTACACTTAGAACATGAAGATTTCATTTAGGAGTATAAATCAACTGAGTTTCCATTTTGTAAATAAAAAACAATTAATATCTCATACCTAAAAAAGTGAGGTCTATCAGCTTTCTTGCCCCGATTGCACTTCAATATACATAGGAAAAACTATTAGACCACTAGCAGTCCGATTTAGAGAACATATCAACAAACCTCAGACCTCTGTGTTTGGTCACCGTATTAGTTTTACGAAACACAGTTTCTTTCGAACTCATAATAGTAAAATCTTATACCACTCCAGGGGTAATAACTCGAAAACCTTGAATTACAGAGAGGATCTTGAGATATATAGGGAGACAAGAAGAAACCCCGACCATTGCCTAAATGTAGGAGTGAAAAACGTAAATGACCGCAACCCCATTTTCAAACTTTTTCCTTAAAATCATCCAACCATTTAGGCGTCCGAGAGCTGTGATTGCGTGAAGTGCAATCTTATAATAATTTTAATCACCTTTTTCAATTTCAGATATTTGGTTCTAAATACAGTAATAGTTAACACAAATTTTAAGTACGCCAATGTTCGTGTATTTTATTGCTTTTTCACAAAAATTAAAACTATTTCACGCCACTGAACCCAAGTGTTCGAAATATATCACCGAATAGCCGATAACATTAACCCTGTTGATCAATAATCTTCTACTGCCGTTCCTTTCTGCCATTTTTCTCAATACTAATGAATAGTGATATGACATGTAATAAATAAGAAATTAAAGAACTCATACAGAGAATTTCTACTGAAGCTCACCCATACTTGTATATATATATATATATATATATATATATATATATATATATATATATATATATATATATATATATATATATATATTGATTTTTAGACACTTTTTATTGCTTTATTATGTATGTTGCATAACCTCACTTTCATCTTTTAACTTAATGTTAAAGTTGATTATTTATAATAGTATTGATGTTTGTATTGTTCTAACCGTTTTAATTTTAATTTGGGATTGACGTTTTAACGGTATACTTGATTTGTAATGTGTAAAGGCTACGCTGGCGTTGGAGACTCTTCTCCAAATGGTAAGATTGAGGTGTGCCCTTTGACAAGTGAGTGTGGTTGGTAAATACTGAGAAAGCTTATTTAGTGACGATTTTCTCTTGTTTTTAGGGTCTAAGCCCTGAGGATAGTCTAAGTAAGACCGAAAGCGCTTAGCCGATAATTCAAAAATATACATTGAAATACATAACAATGTCTCTTCTCCTCTTAATTAAATTAAACCTGTTAATAACTTATAAAATATGAAGATCTAGCTCAATCTACCTTTGTTCCAAAGCTCCAATAATAGCTAAATTTTACTAAATTTGGTACTTTGGGATGGGATTTTTAGGATCCGAGTCGACTTAATTTTCAACAGTATCCTCTCGACAGGATTAACAGTAAAGATGAAATTAAATTTTCATTAGATTTATCTTATAAATTAGAAGACGTCACTCGAGATAATTTTCATTACCTATATTTCATTCTAATCAATAATTTTAATTTACTTTTTATAAATGAATTTTGATGTGCTATTATGACCTTAAAAATAATTTACTTTAAAGATGTAAAATATTTGTAACTTTATACAATCAAATGGAAAATGCAATTTTAGTTTCTGGATGATGTGTCAGTTAGCACGAGATTAAGGACACAATGATTCTCTTTTATTAAGGAAATTGATGTTAATATAATGCTTCTAAGAAACTGGTTACTTGAAAAAAAAAACGTATTAATAAACCCTTCTAAGAAAGATGATGAATAATGTTTATTTTCATTTTCTATTCTTTACACTTAACTACATATAGCTTAGATTTGGGTGGGCAATTATAATTAAATTATAATTAAAACAATTATTTATTAAATGGGGTTTAATTTTGGGTCACCATTGTTTGGGATAAATTAAATTTACCTTTATATATAAATAGACGTAAACCCCATTCTTTTGTTTTTCGTGGGAAGGTACAAATTCTTTTCTTAAGAACATAAATACAACAACAACAAGAACTAGAAATAGAATTAAACTGGGTCAAAATTATCTATTTCTGGGATCAATTGTAAGAAACTTAAACTGTTCTCATAGTTTTTAAATTATTCTTGTTTATTCTTAAATAATAAAGTAAAAAAAGCACTCCATAAAGCAAATAAATAAAATTTTGAAAGAAAGGTTGATAATATTCTTGGTCCTGCTTAATTAAAAACAGGAAATATTAATAGATCTTTTTAATCTTGTGTTTTTAGTGCTGGTACTGTTGACAAATCGGAAAATTTAATACTATCTTAATTATTTATTTGATTATTAATATGAATAACGATTTAATTAATTTTAAATTGAAAACTTAATATTGTACCGTCGATAAGGTATAACAAGAAAATTGATAGACGGTTACAGAGAAGTTCGAAACTATTAAAAGCAATGGCTGATTTATTTCCGATGTTTCTAATTTTTTTCCCACTTTGGCAGACTGAGATGGTTACTTTGCGTGTGACATTCTTTGTCAATATAGCTACTGTACCTGCTCAAGATTCATTTATGTCGGAGCAAGTTAATTCGAAATTTGAATTTTTTGGAAAATTAGCTAAAATATGTTGCTAATTAGGAATTTGAAGATTTTACAAAATTCAAGCTAGCAAATCCGGGTTCAAAGAATCAGCGACATTCTTCTGTAAAGCTATAGGAAGTTCCTAAATTCTTGTGAAATTAAGTGTAAGTGTTTTTGGGCTGCTGACATGAAATTAGATTTTTCAAATTCAAAATAATGGGTTGAGTGTCGCCGACTATGGAAAAGAATCAGCTATATTTTAAATAAAATTATGAAAAACTATTTAAAGTTTAGTTTTAATAAGTTCCTGAGGTCTCTAATTATGAATGCTTGGTTCTCAAAATTCAAGATGGTTGATCAAAAATGGTGAACAGAGTCTAAAAACCAGCTCTCAAGAAAATTACAGCAAGTCAGTGGAACAAAATCATATAGTAGGGGAAGTTGCAGTTGAATTCAATATTTTGAAAATTTAAAATATGTGATTCAATTTACATTATAGTATTTTCACTTTAATAGTGACCAAAACTGAAGCATAAGGCATGTCTATTTTTATCTTGTAGCGTGAAATATCGACAGTATATATGATTCGCGACAAATGGTTCTCGGACTTGCATTATCTTTATTTTTGTTTATTTGTACGCTATTTTGATTAGGTTGTATCTCTAATCGTTATCAAGTATGAACAAAATGTTTTGGCTTAAGGTTGCAAGTTTACATAGAGACTAGGTCCATGGAAACGCGATGTTTTTTTTACTGTACACACCTCAGTTATTTAATGTTATAATAGTTGCCAAAGATTGGGTATTTTAACACTGGGCTTACTGAAGATTCCATTATTATTGTTAATGTCAGCTGCTTGTATAAATTTTCTTTTTTTCATGTTATGTTCCATATATAATGCTGCAGCTTCAGAAAAATTTATATGGTGTTTTTTTTATCTCAGGTGTTTTCCGCAATACATCTTGCCGTTTCTCCTTTTCGTGCATGAATTTTAAGTCCTTTAATTGTAACTTCTAATGCACATTTGGTTTCTTTAATATATAATTCCCACACTCAAATGGAGTTTTGTAAAAACATTATTTCTTATAAGTAGTTTTTGGTTTTGTTTTTGTTAAATGAACTCTGAGTGTATTTCCTGATTTAAAGGCCGATTTGATATTGTAACTGGTGGTAATTCGTTTTATTTTCTCCAAGATTCCCTTAACGAATCGAATTGTGAAGAAGGAATGCGTTTCTTGCTACCCAGTATTCTTTGTTCTAAAGTTATTTATAACATCAACAATTCATTCAAGTAAAGGACAAGTTCTACGCTCACAACGATGGTCTTCTAATGAGTTTTTCACTTTCTCCAGTCGTAGCTAATATATTTACGAAATGGTTCGAAACTTATTTCAGCAACATTGAAACCGAAAGTCTGGTCTAGATATGTTGATGATACCTTCATCGTATGGAAGGGTAATGATCAAGAGCCAAAAGATTTCTTGACACATCTAAACTCCATTCGATCCATAATTAAGGTTACTATGGAAAAAGAGAACCGTGCAAACGAAATTACTAAAACTTCAGTATACAAGAAGCCAACACATACTAAACAAAATCTTAACCATGGTTCTAATCATTATGTTTTAACAAAAACGAGGAATTATAGGCAACCTCTATAAGCGCCCTGCATCTATATGCAATAATGCCGATTCGTTTGAAAAAGAGGTAATAAAGATTAAAATCGATTTACAACAGAATGGTTATACTCTAAAATTAATTGACGACGTCATAAATAACCTTAGATTAAAGATCAATGGACAGCAAGAAACAAATTCTTTCTTCACAAGTCCGTATATTAAGGGAACCTCGGAAAAAATAAGACGAATTCTCAAGAGTTACACTTAGAGCTCATTCAATAAAAATAATATCAAAAACTATCAATAAGAAAGAAAAGTAAAAGTAGTTAATACGGTATACCGACCAAATCTTCTCGTTAAAATAACTTCGAAATAATTAAAATATTTTATTTTAATTAAACCGGAGCATTACAAAATGGCTAGAAAATTAATTATCATATGTGATATAGATTAACAATATCAAATATTCAAAAAAAAAAACACTTCACAGTTTCACTTGAACACAATTAAATGATGTACCTGCTTCGAATAGAATATTATTATCTTTGGACCCGTTGGACCTGATTTTGGATTGAATCAGGGAATTTTTTTTTGAATGAGTGAAGCTTGTACTTTCAACCCGTTGGACCTGATTTTCGATTGAATCAAGGAATTTTTTTTCAAGACTTCATTTCGAATTCCTGTTTAGAATCCATTAAATTACTTTATTCCATACTACACTACACTACATATATCATTATAAAATTAAAAAACAGACTAAATTCATGAAAATCAACTCTAAGTCTGTTAAAACTCATTCGGTACGTTAGTTGAGGTTAGTTCTGAAAATCTAACTTTAAGTTCATCGGCTATCTTACATAGACCTTTAAAACTGATTTTCAAAAAACTTCAATAGTTTTCTTTCAGTGATTTTATTAGCTGATTATTTGAAGTAAATTCACTATTTTCGGACAACGCAATGAGTTTTATTTTTAAATAATTCACAGCTTTTTTCATTTTATTAAACAATATGACAATTTTTTTAACTTTGTAAGTCATACTAAAACTTATATTTTGAGTTTTGAAAATCTAATTTTAAAAGTCACAGTCAATAACTCTAAAAACCCTTACATTGGATTTTTTAAACAATCCAAGAACTTTCGATGATTTTATTGAAGAATAATAAAGAAAAGACAACTTAAAATTATTTTCAGAAATCCTCACAACATGATTTAACTAACATTCCAAATAACTTAATGAAAAATTAAAATTCTTTTTTAATATGTGTCTCATAAACGTTTGAAGCCACCCTGGGCCTGTCATCTAAAATTTTCAAAAAGCCAATGGAAAAATCAAAATAGACGTCTGTATCTACGATGTAAGTCTAGAAAAAAGTTAATCATGCTTAATGAATATTGAGCTGAGATTATATCTTGGAAACTGTTTAGGTTACAACTTTAGAGTAAAAATTTTATTAACTAATATAGATTGTATAAGCAAGAAAGTTAAAAATTTTCAATATAATTTTCTTTCGTAAATTATTTTTATTTTTCTCGATTAAATAGTAACATCAACTCATCACACTACAGATAAAAATGCTTACGCCAATAGCATTTCCGGAGTTAACTAGTTTAAAAAATACGCAGTGAAAGAAACTTATTAAAATAAACGAATGAACGTTGAATTTATTTATTTTTTTCTATCTCATATAATGACATTTATAAAGTTATACTTGCAAATCGAAGGTCGTTATACTTTTGTTTTGGAGGCTATTTCGTTTTAATATTTAACAGATTAATTCTACATGACTGCTTGACATGCTTGTGGGCGCCAACTTTATTTTCAATTGCGAACAATGACCTTTCGTCTATTTTGTACATTAGAAGAAAACCTAAAATAATTGCTAGTTATACTGAACAATAGCCAAAATCTTAACCGTACAATTTTGACCCCATCTATTATTCTGCTCCAAGTTTAAGGAGCTCGACTATTCCTCATATCTTTTCTTATTGTGTCTTTGGAGAAAACAAATTATCTTAAAATACATATAGCAACATATTATCTTGACGCAACAGGCTTAATTGAATTTACTTTATTCTTAGCCCAATATATTTTATACTGCATATTGAGTTTGTATACTCCCCGAGAACCCCGCAATATCAATTTCAGACAAAATCGGAAAATGCAAAATTTTCAGTCCCTCATATTGTATCTTATCAACCTAATAGTTGGAAAAAAATTAATTTTATATTCGTAATACACAAACCCCGAAAACTCCCTAATGCCAAACCTAAAAAAATGCTAATACGGTAAAATTTTCAACTCACTATATTGGATCCGCCATACTAAATTTCAAAAAAATAATTTCAACGTCTTAATCTAAATCTAAACCCTTCAAAACTTAAAATTTCTAGTCATATTGCATTTGACATATTAGATTTTCTTTAAATAATTTTATATTCGCTGTTTACATCCTCCAAAACGATTCAGTCCCACCTACGAACAAAATCGAAAAATGTAAAATTTTTAGGACGCCATATTGAATCTGCCGGACTGAGTTTTTCAAAAAATATTTTAAATTCTAAATTAACACTAACAAGAATCCTCCAATACTGATTTTGGACCAAATCGAGAGATGTAGAATCTTTAATCCGGCATCTTGGATCCGCCATATTTATTTTTTTTTAATAATTTCAAATTTGTAATGTGCGATCCAAATAACTACCCTATATCCATTTTGAGAAAAATCGGATAAAATTAATTTTTTATCCGCCATATTGGATACTCCATATTGATTTTTTTAAAACAATTTTAGATTCATTATGTGCCACCCTAAAAACTCCCCCTTGCCAATTTTGGGGAAAATCGGACAAAATTGATTTTTGTGACCGCCATATTGGATTCGCCATATTGAATTTTTTAAAAATATTTTAAATTGGTAATATAGGCCACAAAACCTTCCAATACCGATATTTAAAGAACTTGAGAGGTAAATTTCTTAGCCTGATATATTTCATATTACATATTGTTTGCGTACACCCCAAGAACCCCGCAATATCAATTTTAGGTAAAATTGGAAAATGCAAAATTTTCAGTACTTCATATTGTATCTTGTCAACCTAATAGTTGTAAAAAATTAATTTCATATTCGTAATAGACAACCCCGAAAACTCCCTAATACCAAACCTAAAAAAATGCGAATAAGGTAAAATTTTCAACTCATCATATTGCGTCCACCATATTAAATTTAAAATAATTATTTTAATGTCTTAATCTAATCTAAATCTAAACCCTTTAAAGCCCCCTAGTACCAATTTTGGCTGAAATCCGGAAACTTAAAATTTCAAGACCGTCATATTGCATCTGACATATTAGATTTTCTTAATAATTTTATATTTGCTATTTAGATCCTCAAAAACGATTCAGTCTCACCTTCGAACAAAATCGAAAAATGTAAAATTTTTAGTCCGCTATATTCGATTCGCTATATTGAACAAAAATTCCCCAATACTGATTTTAGACAAAATGGAGAGATGTAGAATCTCTAATCTGCCATCTTGGATCCGCCATATTTATTTTTTTTATAATTTCAAATTCGTAATGTGCGATTCAAAAAACAATTTTGACAAAAATCGGACAAAATTAATTTTTTTTTCTTCCATGTTGAATACTCCATATTGATTTTTTTTAAAATAATTTCAGATTCGTTATGTGCCACCCCAAAAACTCCCCCATACCAATTTTGGAAAAAATCGGACAAAATTTACTTTTTCGTCTACCATACTGTATCCGCCATGTTAAATTTTTTAAAAATAATTTTTGATTCGTCATGTGCGACCCCGAAACCTGCTCTATACCAATTTTGAAGAAAATCGGACAAAATTGATTTTTTTGTCCGCCATATTCGATTCGCCATATTGAGTTTTTTAAAAATGTTTTAGATTCGTTATGTGCGACCCCGAAAACTCCCCCATACCAATTATGGAGAATATAGGAGAAAATTAGATTTTTTGTCCGCCATATTAAATCTGCAATATTGAATTTTTTAAAAATAATTTATGATTCTTTTTGTACGACCTCGAAAATTACTAACTTTGAAGAAAATCGGACAAAATTAATTTTTTTGGCCGTCATATTGTCAGTGCCATCTTGGATTTTACTGCACCAATCTCGTCCAAAAAAATATGGGACCACCGCAGCGACTTCTTGAACGTAACGTAAAAAATTTCATTCAAATTGGTGCTGCCGTTCTGGAGTAATCGGAGTACATACATAAAAAATACATAGTCGACGATTTGAGAACCTCCTCTTAGATGTCGGTCAAAAACTGTTTATAATTTAGGAATGTAACTATTTGGTGAAGGTATCGTGATGTTGTAATTACAAGGGTTAAGCTATTGCCTATGCAACTGATTTAATGATTTTAATAAAAAGTTTAGATTATTTGTACATTTTTAGTTATATACAAAGCAGTTTACAAATTAATAAGTTGCATAATCTATATTTTTTAAGATTCAATAATATATTTAAAATGAAAAATTATAAATTACTAAATGAATACATTACTTTCGTGTTAAAATCAAATAAAAAATTTCATTAAATATTGAATGGCTGAACGAAAGCTATATCAGGAAAATAACTTCTATTTCGAATTCCGACTGGTTGACAAATAGACGTTATATTAAACTCCATTTATTGAGTATAAGAAAAGAAGTGGATTATTTACAGTCAACTGAATTGAAAGTGAAAATGCCCACAGACGGTAAGGGGGAAAAAGACAAGTTGGAGAGCAATTACTCTCTGTGAATTTTTCAATTTACATAAAAATACATGTAGAAATATATGTTTCTTATACAAGATCTCCGTTAACTATATTGTTCGATTTTCTCTTTTAATTTTTCTGGCTGGGATGAAATAAAACACAACACTTTTTGCTATTTAATAGCTACGTAATATTTTCATATGCCAATAAAAACTAAATTAACTACTCAGATCCGATCCCTATGTATATACCTGTAGAACCTACTAAAATATACGAGAATGCAAGCCTAAAAACTGGTACTGATCAAAATAATATTTATCTCCCCAAGATGAAATGGCTCAAGGAAATGGGTGCATTTTTATCTATTTTGGAAGACCTACTCAAGATAATTTCAACAATGTATGTATATTGTTCTTGCTCTATTCATAGATACAATCAAAAAATCATCCACTCTTGCCATGGAACAGCACCTTCGCCTACAAAGTACAGACACATTCGATTTCTTATCTCTCTCGGAAGTCTTGAAGAGTAATTACATCTTATAGCTTCTATTAAGGGCAGAGCAGCATTATTAAGTTCGTTTCTCTAAAAAGTTGACATATATGACAGCTACTTATATCTTTTTCATCTGAAAATCCACTTGGACTATAAGTGTTGCTTGAAGGGGTCCTAAAATAGTTGTTTAGTGCACAAAAAGCTTTAATAATTTTTTCGGTAGCTTTAGGTAGGCATTCTATAGGCTTTCCAAAAATGTGAAATCGGCTAACCAGAATGTCAAAAGCATTCTCCCCTATTCTTCTTGCTCAAGAAAGACAGTATTTAAAAGCTTTTTGCTCTTTTACAAGCACCTCCATCGAAAAAAGTGTCCTTAAATACATCTTCAGTAGAAATGCATCATCACCTCTGAAAAAACTATCATCTTGTAATAAACCATTCTTTAAAGACGATTGCTGTAAAACTCCCCCATCTGATTATCATTCAGGGCAACCAACATTTACATAGAGAAAAAAATAATTATCGTGTACCACAGCTAGCAATATAATGATATTATTGCCTTTATAATTAAAAAATTCACTCCCATAGTTTGCTGGTACATCAATAGCGATTTGTTTCAAATCGATGATCCCAATTTAGACAATTTCATCTTTCTCAAAATCAATTTTCTTAGATGTTCCATTCTGATTCGAAAGCAGGAACTTGTGAGATAAAGAAAAAGAGAAATACCACATATTATTAAGAATTGTTTTAGTATGAATTTTATATTTCAGGTGTAATCAGAGCAATCAGTGATTCAACAACAACACGATATACAAGAAATATAGAAAAAAAGAAGCTTCGAAGAACCCCCATTGAAAAAAAAATGAACGATTTCAAAAATGAAACAGATCCGGTTGGGTTGTTAGGAACTAAAAAAGGTAAGACAAACTATGGCATTTGAGCCTGTTAATGTCAATGACAATCAATAAACACTTCCTGGTCAGAGTGTTGCTGCGCAGTCAATGATTCTTCGACCCATATCAGTTTTAAGAACAAATTCTGTCTATTTTGACCCAGTTTAAACTTCTAGACTTGCAGGGTGTCAATGCGATTGTATACTATATCTTCATTTACATCAGAGACCAGCAATACTCCTGCTCATATATCTCTATATCCCCGTAATTCGTTATTGAACGGGGGAATGGTGCTAATGATTATTTATGGCTAAACATTGACGCGTCAAATATAGTTACAAAATTTAATTATTCCTGTCATTCGAGAAGTTCTGCCAAATGTTCAGTTTGATAATGTGTGGTTTCAGAAAGAAGGTTGCCCATAATTCTAGGGAAGTACAAACATTTTTAACGAAGACTTTTATTAAGAAAATAATCTCCAACACTGGTCCTATGTGCTGGTCTACTAGGTCTCTGGACTTCAACACCTATAGACATCAATTTATCGGGATATGTGAAAAATGATGTACACAAATTTGATCGCCCTGAATGCACGGAAGTTCTTGAACAGAGAACTCGAAGTATTCTTGATAATATCAATCAAAATACCATTTATCATGTAACCAGAATGGTTTCGAAAAAATATCAACACTGTATTGAAAAAAATCGTAGAAATTATGAACCTTTGTATGACGATGTAGCTTGTAATTATTAAAACATTATTACATATGGGATGCAATCTCATAGAGAGTTGTTATTATTAGTTTGAATTTATTTTTAAATAGAATTTAAAATTTGGGTATTCTAAATTTTATTAGAAAAGTGTTTTTAGTTATTGGTAGGTTATAAAATTGTTTTTAGCATTAATAGTTTGTTATATATGTAATTCTCCTTTCAGGCAGAGAATATGAAAAATATAGATACAAACAGTTTATTTCTTGCAAATATTGCTCTGGTCCTCTCTCCATACATGTTTCGATCACCTTATGATCTCGTCAGTGGAGCTGTGTCGAACAGAGAGCAACATTAGCAGGAAACAATATATATGAAATATAAATTTCAAGATATGTCGGCAGGATATTGCGCCTGCCATCTACCGACCTCGATGTCAGACTGAAAAATATCGCCGGTCGAACGACATCTATAAATCACCGTAATAATGAGAAATTTTTAAAAAATTAAAATTTTTAGTAAGAAATAAAGAAATATTTCTGCCGTATTTAAATATATATTTTTCATATTCTCTACCTGAAAGGAGAATTACATATATAACAAACTATTTAAATACGGCAGAAAGATTTCTTTATTTCTTACTAAAAATTTTATTTTTTTAGCATTAATGTTCCACATAGCGTTATAAAAAAAAATTAAGTGCTTTTGAATGAGGCAAAAATCCAATAAGGTGGTTATAAGGAAAAAAAAGTTGATGATGGTTCCAGAAAACCAAAACGTTGTAACTAAATTTTGAATAAACGAACATATTCTGTTTAGAAAGTGGTCATACAAAAGTGTTTATAGATGTAGAAAATATTGAAAAAAGTTATGACCGATCAAAGAAAACGTAATTTTTAATTTTTTTAATGTCTAAAAGACGTGAAAAACCAGAAAAGGTATAATTGACTGAAACTTCCCCACTTAACCGCTTTTATATCGCTTATAGTTTTTGAGATTGCAATGCTATCATTAGCAATTTCTGACACCCAGTATATTGAGCTATTATACAGAAAATTTTATCAATAAAAATGTTTAAAAATGATTATTGTTTTTATGTTACAACTTACCTTTATAAATTTCCTGAAAACTTGATAAACAGCATTGTACAGTTCTGGTACAAATTTAAAAGTTACAGATCTGGACGAAATAAGCTTTGCAAAAGGTATGTAACTATATCTTATTGCCAAATATGACAAGGTGATTTCCAATTTGTTGCTGGGCAGAACAGCAGTTCTCATTTATAGCATCATCCTTCCGGGAAATTTGATCCAGATCTATATTCTGTAGAATCCACATTCGCAAATTTTCTGAGCAACGTAGGAAAAGCACTATGAGTTTCGTTCCGATCCAACTAGTTTCGTACAAAACAACGCTTTTCTTTGTCAATTTCTTCTGAACTTACTTCTGATAATTCACCATATATATCTGATACACATTTCTATACTAAATACTTGAACAAATGTACTTGACGCCATATTTTAATCAATACACTGAACAAAAGTACTAAAATATATGTAGACGCACGCTTGAGAAAAGAACAACTTTTTAAGCTAAGCAAGTTGTAACATGGAACAATCAGACGCACTCAGTGATTGTGAATCGGTTTTGAACGAAATTCTCAGCTTAGAACTTATCATATCATTACATGTATGGTGTGAGATTATCGCTTGTTAATCTCATAAGCAAAATATTGTAATCTGCATACATTTAGTACCTAGATTAAAGAATATTGACAACCTGGGTCCGAACAAGTTTATCTGACATTATTCAATCTATTGAGAAAATCTTTTATCATCGGCCAAAAGATTTTAAAAATAAAAGGATACTCAAAAAGAAAAGGATGTTCGGTTATGAAAGCAGCAATGAACCTATATAGTCTCCCAAGGTATATGTTTTTTAGTGTAATCTAGAATGAATGTTGGGGGGTAAACAACAGGTAGATATATGTAATTTTCATTTTTTTTTTTGAGCTTAGACTGAATTATTCTTCGATATTCTACTTACAAACGTACAAATCTTCCAAGATCTTCACTCCATAAGACTCAAGTATTAAATTAGCTCATTAAGGTAAATATTAAGGTAAATATTTAAACTTAATCTCTAAAGATTTCATCGGCACACTACACCACATATAATATCACAAAGTAATATTGGCCTTAATGAATTTTAACTGGATATTTTATTTTCTTTCTCACTGCGGAATACTTTTTATATTTATTAAAAATTATAACGTAAAAAAAGTAATAAAATATTACAAAACAACCAATTTATAATAAATTTCTAAAACTAAACCATAAAAATAAATATTTTGAAAGGACTTCTATTAGGACCCAAATAAATTACAATTTCTGGTTGCTCTATAGATAACAAACTGGCGTAGGGTATTGCTATCTCAATGAGGCCAATTGTCTGTAATGATATTCTCTTTACTTTATATTAAGGACAAATTTATCCGAAACAATAATACTCCACGGCAACATTGTGTTGGAAAATATCACCACAATTTCATATAACCTTCTGTAAGTGGAGGATTATTACGGACTGTAAAAGGCAAGTGTTCAGAATTACGGGAAAAAGAATGGAAATTGTTGGAATGCTAACTATAAAGGTTAAATGAAAAACGATTAAGAAAATTATTTTAGAAAAAATAATGCTTTACTACTATTTAGTATTAATAATTAATTAATCAGAGTTACGTTTGATTTGTTTTAGGAGTAAGTAAAATTAAATTGTCCGTTTTTGACAATTACTCGATCATTTTTTTCAAAGATCCAAATTTGGAAATATCATCGGGTTGAAATAATAATATCTTGGAATTTGTAAAGATATATGTATACTTTGATAGTTTGTTAGCTTAATTCTAAGGAACAAATGGTAAAATATTTAATAAAATAAAAATTTAGTATTTATTAAATACTGACAATTTGGATAGTAATGTTTTTAAAAAATAGATGTTTCAATGGCATTTCTTAAGTTCTGAATAAAAAGACCAGAACAAATTTGGGCAATACTGCGGAAAGACACTACGTAATTTCGATAACATAATAGAATACGTAACTACTATGACCGGAGTATTTTTCAATATGGACTCAACAAGAATAGTTACAAAAGATGGTGGCAATGAGCTCCCTAGCTGAACATTTTTTTACGAGCCTTTTTGGATGTACATAAGTCTCGCTGTCTATCAATGCTTTTTTATTTTAGGAAATGTGTTGCATCAGAAATTTTGTTTGTGAGGCAACAATTTCAAAATTCATTTTACCCTGGTTTGGTTTATAAAATAGAATTGTCAAAATTGCTTGATTCCGATATATTTAATACTTTCATGATGGACACTTTCAAATAACGATTTTTGAGAACCACTTTCCCATTTTCCTGTAAACATCAGGAATAGTTATATCTGAAGGCTGTCCATTTCTTGGGTCATCTTTAATGGGTTCAAGATTCTGATTCAAATTATTTGTTTATTATTTTACCTTAAAATATGAAGCCACCTCTTTCCATAAACGACATTTATTTCTTATTGCATATTTTTAAGAGAACTTTGTTCATTTATAAAAAAATTAATGGCACTGTCTCTTTTAATTTTACAAAATTAATGTTATACTGCAAAAAAACTTTATAAAACGCACAAATAAACTTACTGCATCAATGGATAAAGTTTGTACGTTACCAGTATCTCTGATGACTTAATAGTAAGGATTCTATAGACTTTGTGAAATTTAATGGGTTTTTCAGGTGCGTTTTTGCAGGGATCTCATGCAGAATATCTGGTAAGAATATGTCAAACTCTTAACAGTGTATAAAAGGCGCTAACATATTCCCAGTATTTCATATATTTCTATCCATAATATTGTCCATAGTGAATATTCCCCATAATGAAGATATGGGTCTTAAAGAGGTTACCCAGAGATTGACATTTTGGTTAGTAGCTTTCAATCTGACTTGTATATAATAATGAAATTTGTTGTGTTGTATCATTGACAAATCCAAGCCATACCGGACCCGACGGGACCCGGACCCGACAGGATACCAGCCATATTTGTTAAGAATTATCAGGGTGTTTTATCTGCAGTGTTGGCTCAGATTTTTAATATCTTTTTATCAACGGCTGTTTTTCCAAAATTATGGAAAACTACTTACATTACTCCAACCTATAAGAATGGAGACAGAGCTAACGTCGAAACTTATCGTGAAATTTTGAAATTTTCACCATTTAGTAAGATTTTTGAGGGTATTGTATACCAAAAGATGTTTCCTCTTTTTAGACATGTGTTAGCGACTTTCCAGTATAGCTTTATAGCAGGTTGATCAACTACTACGAATCTGCTTGTTTATGAGCAGTATTTGATGGAGGCTTTGGAGGGGAGGTGTCAAGTGGATGCTATTTACACTGACTTCCCCAAGGCTTTCGGCAAGTTTAACCATCAACTTCTTATTTACAAGCTAGAAGGTTTGGTTCTCAAGGTTCCTCAAGGTGCTCACCTCGCTCCGCTCCTTTTTAACTGCTTTATTAACGATATTGATGACATCATAATTTTCAGTAGATATCTTCGTTATGCTGATGATTTAAAGATATTTCGCGTTGTCGGGAGTGTTGAATGGTGTAAGTTAAATTTTATGCACTTCAATGTTAATAAATGCTTCATTATAAGTTTTTATCGTAAAAGGGATTGGATAACTTTTTATTACTTGATAATAACATGATTAATCGTGTTGAATGTGTGAAGGATCTGGGTGTTACATTTGATCGGGCCCTTTGCTTCGACACACATATTGATAATATTGTGAACAGGGATTTGAAGTTGCTCTGGTTTGTGAAGAGAATGCTTACAGATTTTAATAGTGTAAACTGTTTTAAAGTGATATATATATATATATATATATATATATATATATATATATATATATATATATAATATAGAAATTAATTTTTTCTTGAACCATTAAATATATTTTTAGTTGGTTATTTTCTTGGGAATATGGTTCATTTTTATATTGAAACTACATATATACAGTAGTCATACTTATTGTATATATATATTTTTATTTCTCAGGACGTTTCGATTCTTTCGAATCTTTTTCAACTGATGCGGATGCTACAAAAATGTACATTTTTAATATTATTATATATGGACAAAGAGGTTAAAAACTTACCAGAACAGAGATTTTTGTTTTAAACAATAGTTAATTACATCACAAACCAATTGTAGTCACTCACTTTTTTGTATATTCACTTTTTAAAAGTATTTTTAAAAGGCCAGTTAGAAGAGTGGGCACTACATTTTTAACCTTATAACTGTTTTGACTTGACTGAATGTGGAACCCAGATGGTGTATGTTTTTTAGGCACTCCAAAGTGCGTATTGATTCTTCTGAACTATTCAATACTATTGGATTATCGGTTCCTCAATGAGCTTTTAGGGCGCACAATTTGTTTGAGGTGATATATCACCGAACGAATTATGACATTAACAGTCCTATTTCTCGAATCTGTAGGTAAATGAATTCAGTTCCTACCGAGATTGATATTTTTATTTTCCCGATTAATGTCTTTAAATTAAAAATTTTACAATTCTGGAAAAACTAGTTAATATTGTCAACTGTCAATGTTTGTCTTTTGAAGCACTTTAATGCATACTTAGATTTGTAAGTTTATGAATTCTGATTCTGTTTTAAATAGTGTTTGTATTTTTTATTTTTTGAAATGGATTGTATTTATTTGATCCCGAAATATCCTATTATTATATTATTATTAAACAACATCGCCAAGAAAGTGAGGAAGAGGCTCGTTACTAAACTCGTAGCCTTAAAATTTCGTGAGTTTCCAGAACTTAAACTTAAATTTTGACATATCTTCAATAATTATTTAGGAAAAAACCAATTTGCTCTGCATTCAAGAAGAGCAAGGAATTATCTCTTTCTAACAACGTTAGAATGCTCGCATTTCAAATAGGCTTGATACTTAACTACACCATATTTTAACAATTTAGTGCGTCGCCATTTAACACATACTTTTCATAATCGTTGGATGGGTAGAGGCGGATATTTAATAAAATTCTGGAATAATATTTCTAGTACAGCAAGAAAAATCCGCAGTACAGTAATATGTATTTAAGTACAGGCGCCTATTTTGAATATCTGCTTAAACCCAAGAAAAGATGTATTTAAAGTTTTACAGTATTTTGGGACACTAGTGATTTCCCAGATTTTATATATTTCGCTGAAGTTTTCCTTTAATATGTTCTTGGATCCAGTAAATTTTGATTTGACCATTTCTGGATCTAAATTCTTCCTGCCCGTTGGAAACTGAATTATGGTTGTCCATAAATTATATAGTTGTAGATATTGGCATTACTCTAAACTGTTAACTCCATTAATAATGGTCTTTGGTATTAATTAAATAATTGTGGAACAGTCAATTATTGTTAGGTTTCATTTAGTTATAATAGCTTAATTAATTGATAGCAAAGGGCTTAATAAATTCTATATGCATCATTCAGATTTTTTCGAAAATGGCTTATTTATTCAAAATAAATCCGAGTACCTTTTTCTAGATAACTGTCTAACGCATCATGGTTCTTGGGTTTAGACCATGGAAAATTGTAATTATCATTCGACGTTTCGTTTGCGATTGCACGAGACATCTTCAGGGATCTTTACTCCAGGAGATTAGAACTTGAGAAAGTTATAGGGCCTAGAAACTTGATATCCATTCTTGAGATAGAGCGGGAAGAGTGAGAAGCACTTATCCGTATGTATAATAACGCTAGGTTAACTGTGAAATCTATTACTTGGTACGGTTGGTAAAGATATATATTATAATTATTAAGAGACTTTATATGTATAGTTATTATTCATAAATAAGACATCCGTTTAATAATATTTAGTTAATAAGATATTACAATGAAATTATTTAAATACATTTTAATTATATTTAAGTTACTTTCGTTAATAATAGCAAGCATTCAGCCTAATATTTCTCTTTGTCATTTTCTTCATCCTCTGATTGCTCAACTGAACTTCCAATTCGTTATCACCATCCTTTTTGTCTGTTATATTTGGCTCCAAAGCTTCAAGAAATTCAGGTACATAATCACTTTCTTCATCAAGATTATTTGGTTATAATGAAGCGTTGAGGCATGCTTATTAACTAAACTAACCACAAACAGAGGAGCACTGTAACCCTACTTTTCTACATCCGCTATTCGAACCACAGCCTTTTTGTAATTGCAAAGCAGTTCTTTTGGATCTGGTGATAATAATGTTGTTTTCGGATTTAGAGTTTCATTTTGCAATACCCATCTACATTCTCGCGGTTCTAAGTCATTCTCTACCTAAGTTTGAATCTGTTAGTAGACGCAATTGATATGCTCTTAAGCTGTTAGACATATAGGTGAAAAAGATGATAACTACTCCCGTTAGTTGAATCTTGTTGAATTGATAAATCGCATATATTGAAAACTGTCCATACTATATACTGTGACAATACCGCCTACTAAAAGCGACTTATTTCATATAAAACACAAACCAGTCATTAAACTTAAAATCATACGTCTGCCATTTTTAATTAAAGAATATGTTTGGTATAAAGAGTGATGCCTTGAAAAAGAAACCGGTCTTAACAATAGAATAATTGTCCTAACTTAGTATAAATAGAAAAGGTAGTATTAGAGACCTTTTTTTCAAGACATAATACAAATTATAATCTAAATATATTCAAAAATTTATTTCAAAGAAAAAATACTCAATTTCTTTCTTACTTAAAATATAATTATGATAAATAAAAATATAATGTAAATGTTGAGTACTATTTCATTTTGAACTCTTATTACTAATATACATTACCCAAAGTTAATTAAACCGATGTCTTATTTATGTATAATATCTATAAATATAATTTACTAATTAGTAAATAACTAAGGTTTATTGATAGTTATAACATTTTTAGTAATTAAGTTTATAAACCGTACTACGTTTTGGATTCCACAGTTGACCTAGGGTTATGATATGTATCAGGTATCCAGAAATGGATTTTCCTTTTAAAGGCTAATAAAAAATTTGCTTGAGGTTTTCAGATTAGTTTGTTAATGTAAAAACATACACAATATAGGCGAATTTTATATTTTAAAAATGGTAATGTCGAGGTGCCTTCCATTTCGGTCCGAACACTTTTGCAATGCCGTCTTCATGTGGTTAAAAAGTGGTGAACTACAGGTGTAATTACATTAATTACTTCTCATATTTTTTGTTTTAGGTCTTGCAAAGTCATAGTTCTATTAATATAAACTTTACTTTTGAGGTATTTTCAGAAAAAAAGTCCTAGAGGGTAACATCGTGAGAGAGATGACCTTTTTCGGGAATAATTCTCGAGCGACTTCCATAAACGCTCGGTATGTGCGGTAGCCGCATCTTACTGAAACCATGTCTTCTGATCAAAGCCAGCAACTGCTTGCAGCTAAGGTACCGGAAACTCCCGAAGCATCGTAGAATAACGATCACTATTTACAATCTGGACTACGCCGCGTCAGTTCTCAAAAAAGTACTGACCGATAATTCCTGATGCCAACATCGCACACCACACACTTGCTTTTGAGCTATGTAGGGATCTTTCCTTATTTTATCTTGGATTCTTTGGTGCCAAATAGCCACAATTTTGCCTATTAGTTACGCCTGAAAGGTGAAAGTGCGCCTCGTCACTGAACAAAATATTGTTAATTTGATTGTTTGCAAAAAAAGTATGTCTTTGTTTCGGCGAAAGAACGACGGTTTCTAAAGTCATTTGGGTTTAATTCTTGCAATATGTGGATTTTATTGGGATAAAATAAAAAATCTCTTCTTAAAATTGTTTGAAAAGATGATTTGTGCACTGGCACCATTTGTGATGTTTTATGAACAGATCTACGTGGATTTTGAAATATTGCAGCACGCACAGCCTCAATATTCCCAACATCGCGGTACGCACAGCCTCAACAGCAGTTATAATTCTTGGACGATCAAGGGGTTCTAAATTTAAAGCTGACGATATTTCTCTAAACCTAACTCACGATTTGACCAACTTTTTACTTAACGCATCCTCCACATACCTAATAGTGAAATGAGCATAGAAATTTCGCCTTTCAATAGTGTACGAGTCCTTGCTCTTGAAGTGTGCTTCAATAATGAAGGCACGATGCACATTTGACCAACACTCCATTTTTACCAAATAATCCGCATCGATCCACTATCGAACGACGCTAATCAGACCCAGCTACGTTACACTGTTGCCAAGTTATTCAAGTATAAAAAGGGAAATCTACTCCTGAACATATGGCTAAGTGATTCACACTCTTTGCGCTCTATCTGAAGAATGGTTAATTGTATAAAATATTGCCTTAGATCAAATTTGTAAAGAATTCTATGCTCTATAACTTTTTTAACAATTTCAGATGTCATTTGGAGTAAAGCAAACAAAATATTTGCAAAAAAAACGACTTTTACGATCTTTGAAATCAATATCTTGATTCACGTACACGAGCCTTTTAAACAAACTTTTAAAATATCGAAACAAGGATTTACACAATTTTATAACTTGTTGTCTTTCATTCCCTTTATTCACCTTATATGACTGCACTAAATCTAAAAATTCGAATTTTAGAGATGAAAACTGACACAAAACTTTAGGCCTACGAGTTGAGTGGTGAGTTCGTTCTTGATTTTCGTGGTAGTATCAAAGGTTGTTTATGGTTTTGATTTATAAGTCTTTATTGGTTATATATATCAAACTTTCATTAAAATATACAGGTCTGCGCAAAAGCTACAGCCAAAAAGGTAAATCACTGGGTACCTCTTCTAGATTCCATATCTTCGTTACGGGATATCTTAGGAAAAACATTAAACAGTGTGATCAGTAACATCCGCATTATATGGGATTTTTTTATTAATAGTTTTTTAAAATTAATTGATTAGTATTACCTATCAAGTTTTAATTTTTTTTCAAAAAAATTCTAAAGTTGGGTTGTATCTCAAAATATCGAAAACCAATTGTAAGAAAAAGTTTTTCTAAATACAATTTTTAGCTCACATGCTGTATAAGATAATTTAGATTTTTTGCCAATTTTTTGTAAATTGTACCACTGTTGAAAAATAAGACTCAAGGCAACCTTAGTTTTGACAATGCTCCATTCCAGATATATTTTGTTTAAAGTAGCGCCATATTAAATGTGTAAAAAATCCAAATAAGGCTATTAAAATTTGGTCACATGTGATGCAAAGTTTATTGGTTTTTGACCCTGTATAAGGTAACTTCTAAAAACAACTCTTTTTGAAAACGTAGTTTGTCGCTAAAAATAATACATATTAATATTAAGAAAGCAGTTTAATGGAAAGACTCAAAATTTCTAATTAAAAAATCATAACATAAAAATTAACCGCATTTAAAGTTCCACTTTTTTAATTATTAACAAACTATTTTTGGTATTTGAATATTAATTTAAAAACAATTTAAAAACTTAAAATTTAAAATTACATTTCTGTGTCCCTTCCATTGCGATCAATACAAACAATTGTTCTTCTTGATACATCTTTAATGGAGTTTCTGATAGTAAGGGGCTTTATTTCTAAAATACAGTTTTGAATCATCGTTTCCAAATGATCAACATTACGGAAAGGCCTTTGTAAAATTTTATTTTAGGTAACACCACAATAAAAAGTCAAGTGAGGTCAAATCTGGAGACCTAGCTGGCCAGTATTGTTCCATTTTATGCCCAATTACTTTGCCCCTAAATATTTGCTAGATGCGTGTTTGAACCCGTCTTGTATTATGGATAGGGTCACCGTCACACTGCTACCATAAATTCTGTCTCATTTCAATACGCATATTGTCCAAAACTTCAAAGATCTAGGTGTTAAGGAAGCAGTGGTATTCTTCTAAATTTAAATTACGTCATAAAAAATAAGGACCAACAACTTGATCGTTTAAAACACCTCACCATACATTTGTTTTAAAGGTTTTATTATGAAATTTGGATTTTCTTGAGCCCACCATTTACAATTTTGAGACCTAACAACGTTTGAAGTGAAAGTGGCCTCTTCGGTCCATAAAACGTTAAAAGTAAAGAACACATCTTCTTCTATTTCCCCCTGGTACCAAAAAGAGAATCCCAAACGTATGTCAAAATCTCGTTCCATAAGAGTATTTATGAATTTCAGTTTATAAGGTTAAAATTAATATTTGTGCAAAATCTTCCTTACATTCTTTCTGTGAACATCACTTCTACAAGAAACATGTCTAATGCTAGTTTGACCATGTTCCACAATATCTAGGCACACATTTAATTGGACTTCTCCACTATGTTTTACAGAATTGTGAGGTTTTTTAGATGAACTTTCTACCGATCCAGTTGATTTAAATTTCGCCATAATCCTACTCACAGTAGATTGTTGCACATTTCTGCCTGGATGCTTTTCATTAAAAATGTTGGCTGCTACATGATGATTTGTGTTTTCACCCCATATTAATACAATTTCGATTTTTTCCTGTAAAGTTAACATTTTTTTTAAATTTAATTTAATACGCGGTTTTAATTAATAGCCACTATGAAAAACAGAAAGCGATTTGACTATTATTATTAAAGCAAGGGCTTCATAAGCTTTTTTATCATTAGTTATACGGCCAAATTGTTTTTGATGCATCATCGTAAGGTACAATATTAATTAATTTTTTGGAAATTGCACTTAAATAACAAAAGACTCTTTTAATATTTTTAATAACATAGCTTCATAACAAACTTTAATAGCGGAATTTTAAATTAAATCATTGAATCTAGATAAACTTTACGTAAAATTAAATAGAAATTTATTTTCTACCTAATGCAGACTTTACTGATGACACTGTGTACTTGTTTGTTTAATTATAATGTGTATTACTTTTAGATACAAATAGACACAAACTAAGTTTTCAAAAATAGTTCTTTTATGGAGAGACCTAATACAGGGTCAAAAACAAATAAATTTTGCATCATATGTGACCAAATTTTAATAGCCTATTTGGATTTTGTAAAAAAACACACATTTAATATAGCGCTACTTTAAACAAAATATGTGTGATATGAAGCATTGTCAAAACTAAGAAGTTTTATGTAAGTTATGCTGTGTCATTTTGCAACAGTGGTGCAATTTACAAAAAATTATCAAAAACTCTAAATTATCTTATACAGCTGAAATTTTCCACATAGACTAAGAATTGCATTTAGACAAACTTTTTTTAACAACTTTTTTCGATATGTTGAGATACAACCCAACTTTTCAATTTTTTTTGGAAAAAAATTAAAATTCGACAGAATAATGCTCACGGGACTACTATTTTTATTGCTTAATTTTCATCTCGATCGAAGCAGAAATTGATGTCAAAATTAAATTTCGAATAAAACTATTTTTAAAAAAAATCTATATAATGCGGACTTTACTGGTCCCACGTATAAGACCTTAAGGTTATTTTTACACCTTCTACACTTTGCCGAGCATCTGCAATATAGTTATCGGACACCCCTTATAGTCATTGTCTTAAGTCACTAAACGATGCAAGAATAGCAGTGCATGGAGTGTCATCCCCATATACACAACTTTATAATTTATTTGTATGATATATATGTATAGCGAGGACAAAGTCATATTTACAATAATGTTCCAAACATTTCGGTGAAAAATGTTGCTTGCTGGCGAAATTTAAAATTCGGGTTCGTAATATATTCTCACGCAACGTTTTTTACTAGTGAGTTCGATAACTTCCTTAGTATTATTACTAAAAGTGACATATTCATAAATTTCAATTTGGAAAGTGCAGATAACAATATTGACGCAGCGTTATTTTTATCCTAAAATATTAGGGAAAAGGTTTTTATGGAAACTGGGTCAAAGATTGCAAACGATTTCTTGTTATATAAAGCATGGTTTTAAAGTAGATCTTTAAATAAATTAAAATTTTTATTTTTACTCAATAGAATAAATCAAACCTTTAGCTAATGAAATATAAAAGAGAAGAAAGAACTATTCAGTAATCAGACCATTGCTTCATTAACATATAAGTATAAATAAATAAATAACTAAATATATATATATATATATATATATATATATATATATATATATATATATATATATATATATTGTATCGTGGGTTTTCACGGATGGTGGCATATGCACTGGTGTTTTTCCGGTTTTTGATCCGTTCGACAATAGAAAAATCTTCACGACGTTGCGACAACATCTCAGCTGGCATTTTGAAGTGATGCTTCGTCGACGGCTGCTCGACTTAGAATGAGCATGCTGAATCTCTGCCGGCCTTCTTATAGTTTGGCGCTTGCCCAGGTTATACCTTAGTTCTGTCTGGTTGGTTACCTTGTTTTTCTGGGTCTCTGTTTATTCTCGGTTTGCTGTTTCTCTGGTATGTTGTTTTTGGTTTGATTTTGAGTAGAGTTTTCCATGTATTTGAGATGTTTTGTGCATCATCTCTCTTGTTAAAGTTTTTAGTGCTTTCTATTTAGAGAGCTTCTCTGATGATGCTCGTTCTATAATGTTTTATGGGTGCGATCTGTTTGGTTTCCTGGAAATTTATGGTGTTTCCCGTCTCCTGCTGATGTTGGAGTAAAGCTGATGTCTTTCGCTTATTCTTTATGCTATTTTTATGTTCTTGGATCCTTGTAGCGATTCTTCTGTTTGTTTGGTTAATGTATTCTTTTTCACATTACATTGGTCAAACAAACAGAAGAACGTTTACAAAGTTCCAAGAACATAAAAATAGCATAAAGGATAAGCAAACGACATCAACTTTATTCCAACATCAGCAGGAGACAGGACACACCATAAAGTTCCAGGAAACCAAACAGATCACATCCATAAAGCACTTTAGAACGCGTATCATCATAAAAGCTTTCGAAATAGAAAGCACTAAAAACTTTAACAAGAGAGATAATGCACAAAACATCTCAAATATATAGAAAACTCTACTCAAAACCAAACCAAAAACAATATACCAGGGAAACAGGACAGCAAATCAAGAAGTGACACAGACCCAGAGAAGCTAGAAAACCAACCAGGCAGAACCAAGGTATAACCTGCGCAAGCGCCAAACTATAAGAAGACCGGTAGAGGACCGGCATGCTTATTCTAAGTCGAGCAATCGTTGAGGAAGCATCACTTGAAAATGCCAGCTGAGTTGTTAGCGAAACGTTGTGAAGATTTTTCTATTGACGAACGGATTGAAAACCGGAAAAACATTAGTGCATATATATATGTTTATGTATTCTTCTTTCAAAGAGATAAAAGAAAAACTAAATACAAACAGTTTTTTTCCTGCAAATACAACTATGGTCCTCTGTCCATGCACGTTGGCGATATTTTTCAGTCGAAAGTCGTTAGGTTTTAATATCCGGACGATATGTCCCAGAATTTCTATTTTATATAGACAATTGTTTCCTGCGGTTGTTTCGATTCAATTCGAGACCATGAGGTGGTCGAAAAGCATATGGTAAGTGGACCAGAATTTTCTTTGTAGGAATAAACGGTTTTTATATATTCTTTCTTTTATCTGCTTCAAAGGAGAATACAACTACTTTTTAAACACGCCAGAACAATAGATTAATTTTTAAAGTCACCTACGTTAGCCGAAATCTCCTGTAATTAGTATGGTTATAATCATAGGAAAAATCAGCAAATAATAACCTCAAGTCGATAGAGAACTTAAAATTTTCGGAACTTTCAAAAGTGTATTAGAAAATATATTGAACAAGTTAAATTTGGTGCATTTAATATTAAATTTGTACATTTTATTTCTGTAATAATAATGAAGTTTGCAAAAGTAAGTAAGATAAATTCATTTTGGACTTCGAAGACCTACCATGCACTTTTATGGTGGTAGCTATTTTTATTGCTGTTTTTGCAAATATTCTCTACGATGATCAATACACTTGTGCGTTTTTGCCGCTCTGAAAATGGTATCCCCAAAACATGATTTTTAAACACTTGGTCTTCGTAGTTGGGTGAGAGCACGTATTGATAAGGTGGAGAATGATCTATCATATTCGGTTTGTTTTCTCCATTCTCCGAAGACTTCCGACAAACAGATGGTCCTTCGATTCTCTAAACGCACGGCTACGATTGCTCTTTAATTTCGGATACATATACATAGATTCAAGACTCGTAACCTCTCACGACCTTATAAATGTTTTTTGAAGAACCACGATGATATTTTTGCACCAGCAGACAAGAGTCTTTTTTAGGCGATTATCAAATTATGAGGTATCCAAACCGAATGCAGCTTTTTCACGACCAAATATTCAAGCAATATGTTGAATACAGTGGTGTTATTAATACTTGGGGATGCCTTACTTTGACGTTATATCATATTAAATTATCCTATTATCAGTTTACCTACAGCATTAATATTTCCTTGAATACAACTGATTTTAGACCACTTTCTCGAGACTCGTTAATGGGTGGACGGAGAGCTGCGACTGAATTAACTAAACTAGCGATATACAGTGGTTTTTATAGATACTTCATCAGCATCTATGTACTCTTGTTGAGGTAAACTAGTTCCAATTTTGTGAAAAATATTCGTACGAAAATATTTACGAGTTTACTCCCTTTTTGGGCTGAGATAAAATTTTGCAGTTTCTATAAATAACACAAACTACATTTGCATGTCAAAACGTTTTGAGTACGTATACGTACTAAAATGTTAAACTTTACGATGAACGATTCTCAAAATAATTATAAACGGCTCTTCTCGTATTAAAAAAGAACAGATCTCATGCGACTTTTATGCGTATTCCTTAATCATTCAAATAACAATTGATCTTTCAACCAAAAGCATAACAGATGCCAAATGAGATTTAAATAAATATATAAATAGTAAAAGAGTCTTTATTTAAACAAAAGAAATTATGTAAAAATAAATTAAAAAGGAAGCGGTATCTAACACAGTTGCTCGTATACAACCCCTTAGAAAAATTAAATACTAACACTAAAACATATACTTGGTGTAAAAAAGACTGTGACAATATTTGTTATCAAGGAATATATGTGATGACAGTGATAAATGAAAGGTAAATAACACAAAATAAAAGCCTACATGCGATTTATGTTCGGACCCTGTTGCGGTAAAAATATAGTTTTACCTTTTGTTTAAAGAACGAGGGAGCGGACAGCTTTATACCATGAGGAAGTTTATTTTATGTTTTTATAGCAATATAAGTAAAGCAACATTGAGCAATAAAAAGTTTAGTTGGAAATGTTTTCTCCAGTTCAACCAATTAGCCTGCCTAAAGGTCTCAGAAATGTGGTCAAAGAGATCAAAAGAAAATCTGAGCCAAGCAATCTGAAGATGTTGAAGGCTACCTTTGTCTTTCTGAAGAAGAGCTGACCAAAAAGCTGTGCTACAATAAGATATGCTAGACAATATCAGAAATTTAGTTAATTTTAAGTTAATAGCGTTGTCCAAAATATCCCTACAATAGAGTGTTCGCGGCTTAATAAAAGATTTTTGGATTAGCGAAGACACTTGATTGTCGTCTGTGATTACATCGAAATTCTTGAAAACCACGAGGGGTTTTAAAATAACATTGTTAGGTGGAATTTGTGATAGTTCAGGGTCATTTATTCTTGTCTTATCCTTTCCAAAAATTATAGCTTGGGTTTTATTTTCATTTATAACTACTAGCTCATGCTTCTGTAAAAGATCATTAAGAACGGGTAAATAACTATTTATTTTATTACATTCTACGTGAAGGTCAGAGCCGTTAAAAGCGGGATACAGATGTATTTCGTTGGCGTATTAATGAGAAGAATATTGCCTAATGAATGAAATAGAAAACATAATTAAACTATATTGCTGCCCTGTGAAAACCTTATAAATATAGGCAGATGAGAAGATAAGTTGTTAAAATAAACCCTCTGAAGTGAATTCCTAAAGCAATCTTTAAAGACCTGTAAAGCGTTATCCCCTATACAGAAATATTTTAGTTTCATAAAAAGAACATTGTCGTCTAGGGTGCGAAATATTGTAATCCAGAAGAAGCAAAAAGACCTTTATCATTTGCACAAATATATCGTCACTAATTTTCAAGAGATCAGTATTTTTACCATGTTTACCTCTAAAACAGGACTTCGTACAAGTGCTTTTTACTTACAAAAAAATTGTGTACTTTCATGTTAATTAAGGAAGCAAATCCGTTCGTTGGTTTAGATTATCTTGGATGTTATATAAACTTTGTTAATTTAAATGCAAAAACTGTTTATCACCAAAAAGTTAATAACTTACGAGTACATTAAACAGCTGTAACAAAAATTCAGATTGAGCTGTTAAAGATGCAAAAATATGCATTTAAGTTCAGTAATAGAAGCCATGGTAAACTAAGGCTTTGTTACGTTTTACACTCATTGATATAAGGCTAATATAGCCAAATAATTGATAATTAAATCTCAAAAGAATAGGTTAAAAGCCTGATTTCTATAATCAAAATATTAAAATGTATGTGAATTGACATGAGAACATATTGTTGGCGAACTACCTTGCAGTTCTAGAATGTTTAAGTACTGCACTTACAGCAAAATTACATCACTTTGTCATACGTGAAATTCCCCAAAAAACAAAATGTCTCATAATCGCTGTTTGAATAATGATAAAACTCGTTTGACACTTGAAGTGTTTGCCATTGTTCTTTAAGTGCGGAACGATGCTCTATTCAGATTTTGTATTTTCTAAACTCCACGTGACTAAGATCAGAAGATTGCTCCTCCAAATGATGTGAGCCAAAGGAAGGGCGAGCGAGCTTCATATCACCAAGATCAGATGACTAAGATTTGGTGACTAATAAATCCCAAGTCTTTCTACCGACAAATCGGGGGACAACGAGCTTTATATGACCAAGGCCGTAGACAGAGGGGAGCACCGAAAACTAAACCTACATAGAAGGAGGAATGTCAATTTCACGTTATCAGAATGGAGGATGGGCGACCGGATCAAGTATTAAACTCCAAGCCCCCTTACCTACACATATACTGGAAATAAATAATTCTACTTGGTAAAGACAGCGAGAATAGAACTCTTAGTTTCCTAACCACTGATAACCAGGTTACCATTCGCTTAGACACACAATTGGAAGTCAACGTTTTTCACGTGACTAAAACCGAAGACAAACAAGCGGGGCGAGCATTGTATTCCCAGCATCAAAAGCGACCACTAAAAGGCAAGCTTCCTTTCCGCATAAACGAGGAACAGCAAGTTCTACGTCACTAAGGCTGCACACAGATCTGTCCCTCAGAAATTGACCCCCAATGTCTCTAATACCAATAATCGGAGAACTACGATTCTTAAGTAACCAAGACAACTGATAGTCGAACTTAAACATCTCAGGTTTTTTTACTGTAATAACCGATGAATAATATGTTCTGAATAACCAAGAGTCCAAACTGCTGAACGAATTCTAAATCAATCAAGCAATTCGAGGGCAGTGAGAATAATAAATTAAAAACATAAAAGAAGTTCGCTTACAACTCTACGCTCGTCTATTTCCGGTCTTACTAACCTGGAATTTACTGTTTCTGGGTTATGCGAGTTGGGGGATTTGAAGTTGAGTCCTGCCTGCGATCTTTGTGGTTTGGAGCTCACTGTCGGTTGTATACGTGTGTGTCATGGTGTGCGTGTATGTGTTAAGACGCTTAACCTTCAATACTCACTTATTTGTGGTCTTGATCACGTAGAATTCGTTGTCTTTCAGTCAGGAGGCTTTGGATTTAATGTTAATTAAACTTCTGTCATCTAATACTGGTTATGTGAAGAAGTTATTTTTTTGAACCATCTCTTGGGGGCTCAATCTGCCGAATTATGTGCTATTCGGATCTGTGAGTTGGTGACCAATAGGAAATCTAGTTTGACGTTGGAAAACTGATGGTTCGAATTGCATGTTTTTTTTTTTTTTTAAAAGAACTCTCTGAGTAATAAATAAATTTTTCGACTATTTAGACAATTTTTATGAGACACTAACTTGTGGTTGGAATTTGAAGTGTGTTGAAGTTCTGCAACTTTGAAATAAGCATAAGATTTCGACATGTATACATATATATATATATATATATATATATATATATATATATATATATATATATATAAGTTAGCCCTATTGCTAACGCTTTCATTATTATAGATACAAAGTCGGTTAAATTAACAAAGTATTAGCACTTGAACAATATGGCGTTTGTAAATAAATCGTAAATTAGAAAATTTTTATGAGAGACTAACTTGTGGTTGGATTTTGAAGTGTGTTGAAGTTGTGCAACTTTGAAATAAGCATAAGATTTCGAGATAGTTTCGTCATGTATATATATATATACATATATATATATATATATATATATATATATATATATATATATATATATATATATATATATATATATATATATATATATATACATTTGGGATGTACCAAATTAAGTTCGCCCTATTGCTAACGCTTTCATTATTATAGATACAAAGTCGGTCAAATTAACAAAGTATTAGAACTTGAACAATATGTCGTTTGTAAATAAATCGTGAATGCATTTTTTAAACGAAACAGCCTAGATATTTTTAATATTATGTTTCTAAATCATCTACATCTACATATATTAACTTAATTTTTAAGCTTCGAACTACTACGGTGGATGCGTAGATGTCGTTTAACAGGTTTTACTTGGGAAAAACGCGTAAGACATTTCTATAGCTCTTGAAAGCTGGTAATAAAAAACCACGACTTCTGTCCTGACATTTGCAACTGTTTACGTTTGGAATCCGTACATACCAGTTACCTGCAGTGAATGGAACAGCGCTCACTCCACCACGATGGACATATGTAATGAAAACACAAAACGCAGCTAGTCATATTCACGAAAAATAAAAAGACTAATAATAATTTTAAGTGCACAAGACACGTAAAATCGTAGCACTAGTATATATGCAAATATATAAAAATGTCATATATATTGTTGGTTTTATAAAGCCCTTATAATTGTTCTGAAACAGCTGCTTTTGTCAAGCAGACCAAAAAAATCATTACATGAATATATCACCACCACAGAAATATAATTAGTCATCCCCTGTTAAATTCTTGAAAACTGACAAGAAAATTCTAGCTGCGAATACATGAATAATAGTAGCAAAATGTAACTTTAACTTAAAAATTAAGCAAGCGTAAAATTTCAAATTCTTACCATCGCATTTGCAGAGCTCACAATGCAGTAATTTTTTCTTGGAAATGCAGAATAAAATCGTGGAAATTGTATAAAAAGATTTCCTTTACGACAAATTTATTCGATTATAAGAAATGGTGAATTGAAATGAAGTAAATTAGTATTTTAATTTTTCGTTTTAATTTAATTTAATGATCAAGAATAAATGGATAAAAAATATGACTTGCTATAATAAAAACAGAAGCCCAACAAAAGTAGCTAACCAAATAAATAAAAATTTATATTTTAACCCTACGGCAGTCACGTTAAGAGAATTTGAAATTATACTCGCGTCGGTCCATGAGACCAATTTTTTCTGATTAAGGCTTTGTTGATTTAATAATAATTTTTAATACATAACAACTAGTAAGAAGTAATACATAGCAACTAGTAAAAGTGGAATATTCAATGTGTTTAGTAAATTGTAATATATCATGTTGAACACTTTGAAGAAAATATCTTTTTACCAAAGATTCATCCTGATTATTGGCACAAATAATTATATGAGAATTTATTGCAGCAATATTTATCATTGAATAAAAAATTACGAATAGCCATCTACGAATATCACGAGCACAGTCGTAATTAGCAACAATTTTGTCAATCATGTCAACACCACTTTTTATTTTTTTATTTTCTGTCATTATTAAAGGTTTGAACAGATTACTAGTTTATTCGTCTATATCATTATTAATACCTTTTTTTACTTTGGGAACGTGATACAAGGGCACATTCATTACTCATGCCAAAAATACTTATTCTATTGGGCCTTTTCGCAGGAGCGGTACTGCTGTCAATTTCTTTGAATAAAGTTGCCTTAAAGGCGGCACCCTCGCAAACTAATTGTCCATAGTAATATTTCGATTACTCCCCTATATATGTTGGGAAAGTGGTATAACAACATCATAAGGACTATTGGATAATTTAAATAGATTATCAAGCTGGAGACCCACATATATCTCCATAATGCTGGTATAAAACATTTTTGCATGGCACATTGCCAATAAGTTTATTACGTACTTGTTGGATTTTGAGGGAATAAACTGGTGAAAATTACATCTTCTTCTAACTTCAAGAAGCATCTCATCTATCGTGATATATGGTGAATATTGGTATTCCTGCCGACAACATTCTATAAATAAACTAAATATTTCGCGAATAATGCCTATTTGTCTGTTTTTAGGCGGTCTTTTCGAGTAGCCGTACCATCAAATAGAAGAGCTCTCATAAAAAAAAAGGAGTCATTTATGTGACATCACCCGACGAAATATTTCAATACCTGAACCATCCGCATTCCACAAGTCTTTTAAATTCAAATGACCAGCTCTATATTTCTCTGCCAAATATTGTAAACTTAATAATGCTTGAATCTCGCCAGAATTAGCAAACTTCACATCCCTGTGGCGTGAGAAATTTATTTGGAGAGTTTCAATAGCTTTATTTGTACGCTCAACAATTACGTCAATAATTTCATCACTAAAAAATATTTCGATATTTCAATAGAAATTTTTAAACCTCTTGTAAATCTGCTTGGTTCTGGTAAACATCCAACAAGGCTGTCTGATTTCGTTTTTGTATTATTTGGTATGAGAGGCATTTTCCCTCACCTATTAATATTATATTTGCCAACAAAACTTATGCAATTGTCAATACTGGATGGGGCAACAGAAATATCCAGTTCCATCGCTTCAGGAAATATTTGTTGCTCAAGAAATTCTTTCTCGAATTAGCCACTTTTCTATTCTGCTACAGAGCTCAGTTCTTCGTCCGATGAATCTAAACATTCATCATCGGTAAGTACGTTTTCCACTAATCCCAAGCTGTTCTTTGACTCATCTACAATAAAAAGTATTTTTATATACACACAAATGCTAACATAATCAAATATGAAAGAAATAAAATAATACTCTGCTCAAATAACCTACCTTGCTTAAATATTGTATTCTGCAAAATTTTTCCATAAATGATCGCGTCGATGTGTCACACCAAAATATGAAATAACTCGAATAGCCTTACTCCCACTGAAGTCGTACGCATATCGAATAATTATCTTGTGCAGCGGAAGGCATTTCTGAAATTGCGCGGCCGTAGGGGATGTTTAGAGATGATACAGCCGAAAATATTTTTGCATCGATCTTACAGACGCGACTACTGTAGGGTTAAAAATAATAAAAACTCGCTCTTATGAGGTACTCGTTTATTTACAGATATGGGTATTACTGGATTAATACAATTTTATGTATTGCTGTACCCCTATTTTTATAGTTTTTTGTTTCCATTAAAGAACTGTTATTGCAATAAAAAACGTTTCAATATATGATACATGAAGAATCTAATATTTTTATGAACTAACCTAATAATGTGATCGCTAAATATTTTTCTTTTCTTTCTCATAGAATATTTCGGTTTCTTACTTTTGTTTTACTTCTGTATTATCAAATTAAATATATCGAATGTTAGTAAGTTCAGAAAAGTATAGAAGACTTCTTTTTCCAAGGATCATCATCATTTATGTTAAAATCAAAATGACAGATGCGTTGATATAATTTGTTCCGTGAGTGATCATGATAAATGTGCCCTTCAGAAACGTAGAATGATATTCATTTGTGTTGTATAGTGAGATTTTCGTGTATGTCATATCAAGAAATTGAAATTAAATTATTCCATTTATGAAATAAAGTGATTGGCGTTTAATAAAACTGAAAAAATGGAATGTTCGCGAGCAAGCAAGATAATGGAAAATGATTTATCTGTATGGAGGATAAATTTTCTGACAAATGTAAATTGGTCTTATAAGTATACCAAATAAAATATATGTTTTTAAACTTGTAAGATACAGTTTGATGTTTACAATGCTTTTCTGTGTTAGCTTCAATTATCCTGAAATTATCGGTCAATGGTATTTTTTTCCCTTATAATAAATTGCAATCAAGAACGTAGTATTAAAAAAAATAGTATAAACTCATGATAGTTTTGAATATTAAATTCAATAAAAAATTTAATTTTTTCGTGCTGTAGTATGTAAATTATGGAAAGACAAACAGAGAAATAAAAATAATTATACATTTAATAGGAGATTCTACTAAATTTCCTGCAATAGAGGTCGCTAATTTATTTACACTAAATTTTCTTCGCTAACGTGAAGGTTGTGTACTCATTTGTTATAGTTACGTTGGTTTGACTTCATCGTAATTTACTCTAGAAAATTCGTAATAACTATATTAATATATTAAGTAATTAGTTTCATCATGGTTCCCTTTTTTATTTACACGGCAAGTAGGCTTTTTGCTTAATTATTTTTTTTCATCTTTTCTAGATGAAATATGGAAACTTTTATATGAATTATTTATGCACTCCTGGCAGGTTTTCGATTTCTTCAACTATCATATACAACATCATCAAATCCAAGAACCTAACACGAACCTCAAAAATCAGGATATATAGAACAGTGGTTAGACCAGTGCTCATGTATGGCTGTGAGACTTGGACGCTGAGAAAAGCAATAGAAATGAAACTTAGATGTTTTGAGAGGAAAATCCTTAGAAGGATTTTCGGATCCTATCACGACCCCAATACTAATCAATACCGAATAAGAACAAATGCCAAGGTCAGACAGATATATAACGCTAGCGACATTGTACAAGAAATTAAATCTCAACGCCTAGGCTCCCTAATAACCGCCTTACCAAGTTAATTTGGGAGGAGGCCCCGACAGGGAAAAGACCCTTAGGATACTCAAGAATGCGATGGAGAGATAACATATGGTAAGATTTAAGAACAATGGGGTTACCCACTGACCCAACTATCATGGACGACCGTGTAAGATGGAAGCAAGTTGTGCAGTCAGCCAAGACCCACCCCGGGTTGTAGGGCTACTAAAGTAGAAGAAGATATACAAGTAGTGATGGATCCCGATGAGAAAATCGTTCCAATGCTACATTTTCCATTTTAAAAAAGCAACTTGATCTCGAAATGATCCTGAAGGCCATATTTAAGGTCCTATTCAAGGTCACTATGAAAGAGCTAGAGATCAATGTTACAACTTTTGTCTGTAATATTTCCCCCGAAAAGTTATTTTTGACGAGTTGTTCTCCTCTTCTCGTATTTGAACTTGATATGACCTTCTTAGGCCAAGAGTTCAAGTTGCTTATGATCATATATCTGAAGGTAAAAGCATACTTAAAAAGCTACTAATGTTAGAAAAATTTAGATTTAGGTTATCTACTGTATAAACCAGTTGGAATATTGAAGTCTTGCAGGATAATCATCCGGAGACATAGCGTATACTTTTTCAACGTGATACGGGTGAAGTAACGGTTCTGTTAAAGTTTCATGTACAATCTATTTTGTAATATATTTTGTGTCGCGAGCTTTTCTATGCGGGTCGTTATCTTGCAAAATATGTTCTTCTTCGTGAGGGTCTCGTGCTCTCCTGGTAGGGCCCTCAACGTCACGTCGCGGGAAAATGACCCTAAATAAAACATGTAAAAAATTAATTTGTTAAATTTAATAATTATTTTTTAATCATCTTTTACCTATTTTCCTTAGGCTTCGAACCCTTTGAAAGGTTTTTGGACTTGGCAATGTTCGAGCCGGAAATGTTTCAACATAAAGTCTTCTTACCTTTGAAGAATTTGACAGCGCTTCACCATAAATTAAATGCATATCAGCATACACTGCGTAAGAATATTCTTCAATTGTTTAAAATCATTTTTACTTGAAGGCGGTTTTGACAGGTTCCGTCAATAGTAATTCATTCTTCTTCTTCCTCTTTCTCAGCCCATTGACGTTCACTTCTGGACATAAGCCTCTCCGGTGGTCCTCCATTGCCATGATTTCGGTTCGTTTCTTGCGATCGCCAGTAATTCATTATGTAGGTATTAATAATAACAATCTGATTTTTACGTGTTTATGTTTAGCATTAGTAACTTTTGAATGTTTCGCATAAAAACCGATTTATTTCGAAAACTGCCCCTTTTATAGAAATAAATTAAGAGTAACTTTTTTGAGGAGGAATGATTAAAGTATTTAAAAAAAAATCAGTTCTCAGCTCTGTAAAATGACACATGCCAAAAATTAAGTCAAACGAATGTGGCTGTAAGTCCAGTTCTGACTTCCCTGTTGATCTGAAACATCTACTGTAGTATAGTTAAATGAGTTTTTATGGCATCTATAAAATATAATATATTAAAATTTCATTAAATCATATAAGTCGATTCAAAACTTGAAACCAATAAGGTAAATCACTGGATACCTTTTTAGGGCTCTGTATCTTCGTTAAGGGACATTTTAGGATTTTTTCCATATAAAAGTAAGGTTATTTTGACCTCTCCTGTATGCTTCCAAGAAATTAGGAGGTATTTACCGGACACCCTATATGTTTGAAAATAATTTTTTTTTGAAAAACTATTTCCGACCGCCAAAAAAATTTTGTATTCTTATTTTACCTAAAAATAGGAGGTATATTCAGAATTCTCAATAATCACCATTTATGTTTATATTAATGAATTTTAGAGAAGCACCTGTATTAAAGTCTTTGGTAAACGGCCTTTTTTTTGTTGGCACATAATATAACCGCAGTTTCTCTGTGAGTTTAAAAAAAATTTGTTTTTTTTTGTTTCTACATTTTCTCGCATTAAAAATTTATGACATCCTAAAAAAATAAAATCTAAATAAAGAGCCAATCAAGTACTTAAAACATCATTGACGCATCTTATTAAAAGTTTTCAATACAAAGTTCGCCATTAATGAAAACCGAAATAAACTCACTTCATACGTTACGACAGCGTAAACATTCTTACTCCCCTACTACTTTCTTATTAAATGGTACATTACATAATAAATAGAAGGGATTTTGTAGTAATCAGTAAATAAGCCTCCGCTCAATAAGTAATTTCTGTGAGTTGCGTATGTATTTTCAAAGGAAGTTACGAAAGAAAATTAGGATTTCTATCACGAGCGTCACGATTTAATTTTCTTCTTAAGTTCCTACTTCTTAAAAAGTTGTTATTAGTGCAAAATATTGAATCTACATAATATGTTAAGAACTGGTAAATTATGATAATTTCTTCTTTAAAAGCCTCTCAATCAGATAATGAATTTATTACTTAAGTATTCATACACACAACTAAGAATAAACAAATTTATGTTAATTGTGGATATATACTAAATACGAGCAGATGATATCTGTTGGACTTCCATTGTTCGCATTTTTGTTGTTGAATATCTCGACGTTTTGGCTAGTAATCTCTAGACATTTTCAAGTAGATTAAAACAAATTATTAAGCTACACAACTATTTATATTAAAAGTAAATGCAGTGGAGTATGATCGAGATGAGTACAGTTATACATGCTGTGCTAAGGTCTCATTTAGGCCGCATTTTGTTTTAATTTACAACTATATAGCATTATCAATATTTTAGGTGATGAAATTAAAACCTACTTATTCCTTGGTTGCATGATTTTGCTAAAGCTAAATGCGTTTAAAGGTACTTCTACATATAAACATTGGTATATTTATATAAATTAAGTAGACAAGCAAGCCATTAGATTAAATTATAGGTAGGTACATGAAAAAATTCAAAGAATATATGTATAAGAGGTTTAATGAAAATGAGACGAATATCACATCCAAATTTCTGTCGTGATCTTAAAAGTATTACCTACCTTGTAGGTATACAAAAAAAACAATATTGGCTGAATTATTAGTAGATAATCTTTAGAATTATTATCTTATGCAGGGACCTAGTTAGATTTAAAATCATTGCTGTAAGATTGTCAGAAAATCCGTTGTACCTTAGGTATTATATGGTTGCAGGATTATAGGGAAAACTTATGCTTATTTAAAAGTATAGTGTCTATTTACTTAGTTATTCAATTTCATACCTGATTTGGCAAAGTGTAATAGTAAATATGACTGCATGTTTAAATCTAAGAGGCAACGTTGTCAGATTTCCATTGCCTATATATATATATATATATATATATATATATATATATATATATATATATATATATATATATATATAAGCATTTTATAAAACAAGATTTTTGAAACGGTAATTATTGCTTTACTGCTTAAAATAAATTTCTCTATAATACTAAATACAATATTCCGGAAAACATCTTTGAAATTCCTTCTCAACCTTCTCTGTTACATACTGGATCTTTAAGCCAAGTTAGCATTTTTTTAAATGTAACAGTACAAACTTAGTTTTTCCACACATTACCGCATACAGAAAATCTTACTGACAAATTGATGAATATTTTTAAAAATACAGATATTAAAATAGCTAGGAAACACTTACTCTCTATAAAATTTATTCTAAAACCAAAACGCCATTATATCTAAATGGGATGACCTGCATAGTTTATAACGTTTCCTGTTCCAACTGTCTATGCCTTGAAATGGTGCACATTAACCAAGAAAGTAACCCCATGAATAAAAAAAGTGACACCAAGAGTGCCATTTATAGTTATATTTTAAAATTGGAAAAAGAACAGTATTTGAGTTTTCGAGACAGTCAATCTCCAGATGAATAGGTTTTTTATTAAATTCTCTTATATTATGTAAAAAATATCCAACAAGTAATTCCTTAACTTGATTTTTCTATTTTTGCGAAATCTTTTGCTTGACTACCCCACCGTTTACGGTATCCATATTTTCCCCCACTACTTACACTACTCACTACACTTCCCCGTTGACATATGACACGTGTCACTATAAAATGGTGGAATAGTCAAGCAGGATATTTGGCTGCTTTCGAACTTTCTAGAGTTTTTACAATCCCATTAAAATATACCTTTAAATACAGTTCAAAAGTGTTAATGTTGGGTTTTTTCCCCTGTTTTTCAAACGTGTACTTGTTTAATATTCAAACCACATTGGTGAGTTATTTATTAATTATAAGTTAGGTTAATACTCTAACTGTTTAATTAATAATTGTAGAGATGTCCTGAAGAAGAGATAAGTAAATTCTCAAAAGCTTGACAATAACCCTAGTTTAGAATATTGTTTCTTGACTAGATAGTCAAGTTCCACCTACATATATATATATATATATATATATATATATATATATATATATACATATATATATATATATATATATATATATATATATATATATATATATATAATGTCGGATATTCGCACGGGTGTGATGTGTAATCGAAGGTTTTCGGGCATCCCGTACATGTGCTGAGTCCCTCTCAGGATTGTAAGGCAGCTGACTTTTCGGTGAAATCTCATTCACCATTTGGAAAGCAGACTGTACGGCGTCTACGAACGAACTGGCGCCTGCGACTCGAGTGCTGTCGATCCCGCGTATGTATATATATATATATATATATATATATATATATATATATATATATATATATATATATATATATATATATATATTATAGACATACATAGTTTTAAGACAACTGAGGATTTATAAGAAAATTTCATGCTTCAAAAGTCGATAAAAATGCTAATAAATACCGTTTTTTGCGATTTCGACTGATCGATAAAATTCATGGACATAGTTTGGCATCTAAAACACAATTTATTGTTTTTCGATCCTGCTATTTTCCAGCACCCATAAAAATTGAATTTCGCGCCAAAAACTTATGTAAAAAACATCTTGTTGTATGCAATAAAAAACACACAAAATAAAAAAAAAAAAAGAAATTTCTACGTTGATTAAATTCGATTTTTTTTGAGGTTATATGACGATAAAAGTGGCTAAAAATTTTTTTGTGTGGGTACTTTTTGATGTAAAAGAACCAGGTGTTTTTTATTTCTTATTACTGAGGGGGCAGTTTCGACCCTGTTAATAGGCTAGACCCTTTCAATTTGCAATTTGCTTGTGGACTCGGCAAAATCCCCCATAAACATGATTTGAATCCCATGTCCCGTATTCGAGACAAGAAGTAGTGAATTTTAGGCACCAACAAGTTTGAATTTAGGACACACATTATACAATGAAGAATATAGGATACAATAATTCCTTCTTTAAATTAACCTATTAATGAGGAATATTATGTAGAATTTTTTATTGTACTCCATAACCTTTGTGATCCTAATTTGACGAGGTGCTGAATTTAACATAAGACCCTAAGAGTGAGAGTCACCTAAAAATCGTAATATCTGTGATATGTTAAATAACAAAACTAGCAGTAATAGATTTTATCCAATGTAATTTACAACATATTTATTATATATGGTTTTATTTTAATAATCAAAAAGGTTTGCCTAATACTAATTATTGCTCATGTTTTGGGATACACACCGATGGCGTGGAGGGAAACAAAAGTAGACTTTATGCCCAAGGTAGGAAGAACAGACTACACAATCCTAAGTATTTCCGTCTTATCAGCCTGACCATTTTCTTATTAAAGACGTTGAAAATGTTGGTGGATCGACACATTAAGGAAGGAATAATGGTGCAATATTCCTTACACCCTTACATCGTTTGCAATTTGCCTACTCGTCACGAGAGTCGAAGGCGCGCTATTCGGTGGACGATTTGCTTTAAGCACCTTTTACGATAATGGGGGGGGGGAGGCATTCGACAACACGTTTCACGATTCGATCTGCAATGCTCTACAACGAGGCATTGAACCGACGATAGTCGCATTGATCAGAGCAATGTTAACTAAGAGAATAATATATGCTGAGCTTAACAATGTAACTGTTAAAGCACTGTCGAGTAGGGGCTGACCACATAGAGGAGTTCTGTCGCTTTTGCTGTGAAGCCTTGTGGTGGACAGCCTGTTGAGTGAACTGAATGATGCCGGTTTGTATACACAGGCCTATGCTGATGACCCTAATCGCTATGTCTAGGAGCCGGAGGGGTCAATGATGCGAGCCCTCCGGATCACGGAACACCCCAATAATATTAATACAGAATTGAAAATTGTTCAAAGTTTACAACCCATTGTTTTAAGATAGTGTCTTTTTGAAGTAATATCTTGCTGGTAATTTATTTAAACAATATATCATTTATTTTAACCAACAAAGGATAATGACTAACCATTCAGATATTTTCCAGACAATCTTTGCATATATTTATTTAAGAAATTAGATTAGTTTAACCAATCAGTGACATCATGCATAAAAAACATTTCGTGGTGTTACATTAACCAATATTTAGCCTCTATTTGACTCTGCTTGTGCGGTAACAAATTTGAGATTTCATGCAAACAATTTACCACCTATTAGATACTCTTTTTGCTTGACTTGAAATGATCTTTATGGTTAAAACAATATTTTCTACATTTCATTCGAGTAGCATAATTTAACATTTTTGTTGTTCTATTAAAATCTTGAAAACTATGTTGATAAATTAAACCATTTCCGTTTTTTCAGTGTAAATAAATGAGCCAATCAGACGATTTATTAAAAATAATGGAGTGCAATAAAAAATATAAATGATAATTGTTACAATATTAATATATATATATTTTGATAATAAATAATTAAAGAATTTCAGAAAAATGCTGCTCATTTAAACCTAAATAGGATATTTCTTACCAATCATTCCTCAGCACACATTAAAACTAAATGGTTCTTGCAATCTTTTCAAGAGCACAGTAATGGTGATTATTTTTACAGAAAACTTCGCAGTTACTGAAATGTGTTTCAGCTGTCCATATAACTTTATTGGAAAAAAGGCGAGATTTTCTAGACATTTACCAACATCCTAATTAAAAAAACGACTCTCCTATCAAAGTCACCTTCTTGAAGTCCTGCTACAATAGGAATGATAGTTAGTAACCTTTAGAATATTATGAACAGTTGATTTCGGAATGTTAAGATCGGTGCCAGTAAATCTTGTAGACGACGTCGGACTGTCATTAGGATATTGAAAAATATTCATGTTCAAGAGAAAATCTGATCTGAAAGTTGACCTCATTTATTTCGTTTATATCAGTTTGTTAATTTGTCAATTTCTTTGAATTATATTAAAATATAATAATGGACTTTTCAATAATTTATGATAGCTTCTATTTTTTTAATTTCTATTTTGGACCTCTGTAATTTTTATGACAATAGAAGAATATTAGAAAATGGTTGTGTAATCCTCCATTTTGATTATCCTAAAAATTTTTTATAGTCAGCAACACTCACTACACGAAAGGAAATCGAATGTATTCCTTTTTAAAATCGATTAAGCCGTTTTCGGAATAAAGAACGAATACGTTCAGATTACAATAAAACCATCAATATAATTTTCGACTTTACCGTAGCTGTAAAAATAAATAAATATTTATTTCTTTTTTCTCAACTTTCTCTTGAACTCGTTTGACCCTGGTCCTCTATATATGTTTTTACTGTTGACATAGTAGTTTCATAATTTCATTTGACAGCGACGCAGTTTATTTCGAACTTGAACATTTCTTATAACTCAGTTGCTTGAAAATGAAAGTTAGTCTCAGAATCCAATTTGCAGAGGGTTCAATTTATACTATATTAGAAAGACAGTATGGGTTGTTAATAATGCAGAGATAGGATTAAATAACCAAGATCGCACCGTTGAAGTAAAGATAAAAAAATATTAAAACTATACAGGGAAATACTCCTGCTTTTTAAAGAATCCAACTTCGATAAATCAAAAGTGATTAGGAGGCAAACAAAATAATTATTAAAATAATTAGAGACCTTCACTCGTTTCAAATATTTAAAAATTATTGAATGTTAATTGAAACATACATTAAGAAATGTAAAGCAATCATAACACGTCATTATTAAGTTGTTTAAATTATAAAACTACCTAAAATAATGAAAAGCTAATAAAACTGGCTACGGTAAATATTCATAGTTTTTGAAAATCATGGTTCTTGGGTTTAGACTGTGTCAAATTGGAATTATTATCTGACGTTTTGCCTACGATTGCACGAGGCATCTTCAGGGATCTATACTCCACAAGATTAGAACACACATTCAGTTAAAATTATTTTGATCAGATATTAATTTGTTTATGTGGTATCCTTTTGGAATTAGATTTCTCCTGTTACTGTCAAATTTGATAGCAGTCCTTCATTAGGGCATTGAATTTTGCATTATATCATTTTGTGTTGTTGTGATCTAATTATTTGAATCCATGGTTCGGTAATCTTCATATCCTGATTTTATCAATGTTTTTTTGTCAGTTCGGGGCGACATCTTCCGCGGGGTCTCCAAACTTTCAGGAAGTCGATAATTTTTGAGAGGAAAATTTGGGCAAGTAACTTATTCTACGATGGTAATAGCTGGCGGAAAATATATTTCTTTGATTTAAAAATAGCTAATGGGCTTTCAGCCGAAAATGTTAATAAGTTATTAACAGGTTGTACACCGAAGAAATCAAGAAATAGACGGGTTTTGTATTTCAGTGTATGTTTTTATTAATATCGACCAAGCGCTTTCGGTCTAACAGACCATCCTCAGGGCTCAGACCCTACAACTACGCCTATGTTCGTGTAATTTGTTACTTTTTTACAAAAATGGAAATCATTTCACGCCACTGAACCCAAGTGTTCGAAATATATCACAGAATGACCGATAACAGCAACGCAGTAGATTAATAAACTTGTACTGCCCTTTCTTTCTGCCCTTTTTTCTCTTTTCGGTCATTGTCAATGAATTATTGATTTGAAATACAATTGACAAGAAATTGAAATAGAACTAATACAGAAAATCTCTATTCAGGCTTACACATACTTGTATATAATTTTAATTTTTGGACAGTTTTATTGCTATGCTATGCTATGACTGGGTGGCATAACCTCACTCTTTTGGATTTTTATTAAAGAGGTTTATTGTTTTAACAGTGTTAATGTACTAGTATGTTGAATGTTTTGTTTTAATTTTAATTTGTGACAAAGTTTTTTAATAAGGTGTGCCCTTTGACGAGTGAGTATGGTTGGTAAGTACTAAGCTTATTTGCTGACCATATTCTCTTGTTTTTAGGGTCTGAGCTCTGAGGATGGTCTGTTAGACCGAAAGCGCTTGGCCGATATTAATAAAAACATACACTGAGATACAAAACCCGTCTATTTCTTGAAAATGTTAATAACTGACTTATTTAACAAATCTATTTCAGCAGACTGTTGCTACACAGGATTAGACCAGTGTGTCTCGACTTTTTATTTGTCGTCTGAAACAATTAACGAAACTGTAGATTTTCCATCTAAATTTATGTAGTCCATCCTTCGAGATTTTTGGGTAGAAAATCGTTTAAAATATTCTGGTAAATAAGTTTAGTTGTAAAATTGACTTATCTTTAACCTATTTTCTTGTTTACTGTATTATTTTAACCGGAATAAACCTAGAGATAGAGTTTCTAGTAGTTCTGTTGGTTTCAATGAAGAAATACTTTTAATCTCAAATAACAATTTAGGATACGATCCATTAATTAATCCTTTTCGAGTCAATTTAATGTCAAATTTGAATTTGGCAATAGTTTTCTCTTTTCAATCTTATCGATACCTAAACTGACTACATTATTCAGTCTATTATTAAGTTTTATGTTGTTTTTAAGGGCGTTTGTTCTTTTTTTTTTATGAATATTGATTATTTTTTCTTAAATTTTCTAGGTATTTAGTAGCTGTGGCTGGGCTAACGTCTTAAATTTTCTTTTAATGATGTTCTCAGCGAGTAACGAGACGAACCGCACTTGAATATGCCAAATGAGATTTTGGCGAAACGTCGTGACGAACGGATTGAACCCCGGAATAACCAAACTATTCATATATATATATATATATATATATATATATATATATATATATATATATATATATATTAAAAATAAATAATTTCACAGTCTATGTGCGTCCCACAACGAACTGCTGTGATCGATTTCTCGGAAATAAACTTTAGAAAATCTGTTAAATCTGGCGGTTTACTAAAGTCGAGAAGGGCAATTCGGCTAAAATATTTTCAAGATGATGTCACTTTCGGTCAGGCGCGGATCCAAGGGGAGGGGGGCGATCGCATACCCATTGTCAAAAATACCAGAAGTTAAACGTATATAACAAAATAAATTCGTCTATATAATATTAAAATATTTTGGTGCTATCGGTCACTTTATAATTAGTTAAAAACATTTTTAGGACATTTGACTTTTCAGTTTATTTATTTCTTAAATCATCTGCCGAATTACAATTAAACACTAAATAGGGATTCAAATCTAATTGATTTTTACATGTTACAGGTAAAATTAGACCTACTTATTTTTATTTCTGTTGCATTGATATATATATATATATATATATATATATATATATATATATATATATATATATATATATATATATATATATATATATATATATATATATATATAATTTAGTTTACTTTATCATATGGAAATCCGATAGCCCAAAAAAATAAAATAAACGTGCTAGTTCCACACTCTTAAGAAAAAAACACAAATACAATAATAAAATAATAAAAAAATTACAGTTAATTGTAAATAAAATATATATAAAAGTAAAGAGTGGGACACGCTAAAATAAAAATACATAAAAAGATATATAAACAACATTAAACAATAAAATACAACCAAAAATTTAAATAATAAATTGTGTTTATACTGGTAAACATTACGTATTTAATTCGTAATCAATGTTAGTGAAGCTATCTTCGCTCAAATTAATTATAATTGTTTCCTCTAACTCACTGATCATGAGATCGAGTTTCCACATTTTGTTTTATTCTTTTATTATAAGTACTTTTCCCAATTTTCCGCATTAACTTTATTTAAAAAAATCTTTCAAAAGTTCAGTTAAATTACTAATTTTGTAAGTTGTGTTATTTCTAGTAACTCTACCTTCTACTTGAGAGAAACATTTCCTTCTCCAACGGACAGCTTCCGGACGATCTATGATAACAGATTTCCGATCTGGTTTTTCCCAGAAAAAATTAAGAGCAGTTTCCAAAGCTCAGTTCTTTTCATTTCAGGTAAATTCTGATCTTGATTGATTTTAGTTAGAATTTTGTCGACGGTTGGGATCTGCTTCTCATTATAAAATTTATGTACAACTCCTTTTATTGCAGTTTTCATCTCTTCTTCCAACGAGGTTTTTTGTCCGCCTGTGATCGAATGCAACTTGGGACTACTTACAATTCCAGTCGTTTTTTCTCCTTCAGTCTTGGGTTGACAGTAGATTTTCCAACTCCTGTCATATTTAAACACGTCTCAATAGAGCTTTTAACATTATTATCTACATATTGATATCTTATGGCATTATAAACATTCATCGTAATAAGTTACTCGTTGAGGAAAAAATGCCTTGGTTTAATGATTTTGGCATAAATATACAGGGTGATTCAAAAATCGATCACGAAACTTAAGGGGGTGATTCTACTTGACAAAATAAGGGTAGAGCTTCATATAATTTTTTTTCAAAATGTCATTCGTTTTCGAGTTACAAGCCGTCCAAGTTCAAGTTTTTATTTTTTGTTTTTTGAATTACTTGCTTACAGGAAAACCGATTTGACTAATATTTGAAAGATAGGCTAAGTCTTCTGCGCTTCATCATTTTAGTAACAATTCACATTGATTGTTTGCCGCTAGAGGGCACTTTACCTACATTGAAAATTGTTTTTTTGTCATAATTTTTTAGTGTTGACAGCTACAGTAGTTTTTGGCATAATTTCTGAAAGACTGATGCCAGGCCTTTAAAAAAGGAGCTTTATTTACATCGCTAAACCCAACGGTTTAGACGTAAATCACCCTTAAAAATTAAGTGGTAAATTTACTTTTCTCATTTCATTACCACCAGCTACCAGGTAAATAGCTATCAAAGTATACTAGAGCTGTCAGTTTAACATCAAATAAATTCGCTTTTTAAACTATTTAATTTATAATCTTAAAATAACTAATAATGGCTAATCAGTAAATATTCATATTATGGATTATTGCGACATACATTTAATTGATAAAAATTAATGAAACAGTACTAAACAAACTAAAAAAGATTCTCAAAATGTCCCCCATTTTCTTCCATACATTTCCTGACACTCTTCAAAAAATGTCGCCTAACTCGATGAAAAATTTCTGGTGTTTCTTTAATAATTTGGCACTTTTCGATTATCCTGAAGCGAAGATCCTCGACGTTGGTTACTGGAATATCGTACACCAATTGTTTCAAATGACCCCAAAAGAAAAAATCCATAGGATTAAGGTCTGGTGACCTCGCTGCCCATGCCAATGGTCCACTTCGTCCTATCCATCGCTCAGGATACGTTGCATTCAAATACTGTCGGACACGTATACTAAAGTGGGGCGGAGCTCCGTCTTGGAGGATCCACATGTTGGCCCTTACTTCCAATGGCACATCTTCCAGATACAATGGGAGACGATTTTGGATAAAATCTAAGTATACGTCACCAGTTAATGGGCCATCAAAGAAATGAGGACCAATAAGGTAATCTATTATCCCTGCCCACACATTTAGTGAAAATCTACACTGATGTTTCGTTTCTACCACATTGTTTGGGTTCTCGTAAGCATATGTGTGGATGTTGTGTAGATTTGTTATGCCATCACGAATGAAACCAGCTTCGTCAGTGAATAATATGACGCCAATTAATCGATTATCGTGTTCATACTTAGCTAGGATCTGATTGCACATTTCCAACCGTCTCGGCCGATCATCGTCATAAAGAGCCTGCACCTTTTTTGAATGAAACGGGTAGAGTTGTTCTTCTCTTAGTATCCTCCATGAACTAGCCTGACAGAGCCGCACTTCATTCCCAATTTTTCTAGTACTAATACCTGGATTATCTTCAATAATTTCAAGCACTCTTTCTTCTTGTTGCACGTTTCTAGCAGTTCTAGGTCTTCCCCTATTTCCATTATAACTTTTAAAGGAACCGCATTCCGCAAGCCTCCTGTGCACACTGGAAAATGTTTGAGCATGAGGGATATTTCTTTCCGGATAACTCTCCATATAATATCTTCTTGCCAACTCTGCATTACCATTTGCTTTTCCATAACAAAAATGGATATCACAATATTCGATATTTGAATATTGGTGATTAACCATTATTAGTTATTTTAAGATTATAAATTAAATAGTTTAAAAAGCGAATTTATTTGATGTTAAACTGACAGCTCTAGTATACTTTGATAGCTATTTACCTGGTAGCTGGTGGTAATGAAATGAGAAAAGTAAATTTACCACTTAATTTTTAAGGGTGATTTACGTCTAAACCGTTGGGTTTAGCGATGTAAATATAGAGCACCTTTTTTAAAGGCCTGCCATCAGTCTTTCAGAAATTATGCCAAAAACTACTGTAGCTGTCAACACTAAAAAATTATGACAAAAAAACAATTTTCAATGTAGGTAAAGTGCCCTCTAGAGGCAAACAATCAATGTGAATTGTTACTAAAATGATGAAGCGCAGAAGACTTAGCCTATCTTTCAAATATTAGTCAAATCGGTTTTCCTGTAAGCAAGTAATTCAAAAAACAAAAAATAAAAACTTGAACTTGGACGGCTTGTAACTCGAAAACGAATGACATTTTGAAAAAAAATTATATGAAGCTCTACTCTTATTTTGTCAAGTAGAATCAGCCCCTTAAGTTTCGTGATCGATTTTTGAATCACCCTGTAGAGCTGGAAGCCATATCCTTTGAGTATCTTATTAATCTCAAATAATATATAAAAACAAACGCAAACAAGACAAATCACTAAGGACACACTGTAAGGGGTACTTCGCTCACTGACAGAAATTAAATTGAACTATCAGAAAATGTATTGTTGCAGTAAAATTATAAAAGCTTATAATATTTAAATATAATTAAATATAATTAGATTTATGGCTCTCAGTTACCTGCGGCACTGGAGCAGGTACGTTGGAGGTTTCGGTAACAGTTTTATTACTCTCTCTAGTTCTTGAATAGAGTATAGGAATGTGTATGTTTGCGATCGCCCCCCTTCCTCCTCCAAAAGTTCAGAGTTCAGGAAAATAGAACCGATTCTCCCTTTTATATTAGGAATGTCTATGCTAGTGGCACTCCCCCCCCCCCCCTCCTCGTTGACAATCTGTTTTTCTTGCGATAGCCGCCCCCCAAGAACTTTGAGTTCAGGAAAATAGACCCGATTCTGCTCCTTATACTAGAAATATGTATGTTACTGGCATCCCTCCTCCAAGAGCTTCAAATTCAAAAAGATTCGACCCTGCCTTTTACACTAGAAATGGGAATATTTCTGTTACCTACCCCCCCCCCCTGTCGACAACTGGCTTTCGCTTGTCATACTGTACTTTTGTGATATCACCGCCCCTCCTAAAGAGAGAGGCTGGATCCGCCTCTGCTTTCGGTTATACCGGAAGTCGATGCCTTCTGGCTTATTTTAAATGGAGCACCCTTTACGTTACTTCAGTTTTAGATTCTACCTAAAATTATAGACATATTTTATAAATAATGTCCTATACCTAAATCTAAATGTATTTGACATATTTTAAATTTTATATCAAAAATGGCGCTTGCAAGCCTCAACATAAATATCAATTTCTCTTACATGAAACTATTTTTTATTTAATTTGGATTGCTTTCCTTCTAGAAGAAGATTTACTTCAGTCTCCGTATTGATATTTTGATAATAAATAAATAGAGGGTGCTCAAAAACTAACATTAAATATTAACTTGAAGGATCGTAAAAGTCAATTTTTTTAAACGTAAACACCCTATTTTTAAAATGTTATCTTATTTAGGATTAAAAATAAGGCTAACTTTGAATAAAGTTGTCTATTCGAAAAATTCGTAGTTTTTGAAATATTGGCAATTAAAAATTTTTGTATATAAAGCCACACGGCTTTTAAGTTTTGTTATTAGTTCACCATGAAGGCGAAACGCGACGAAAGAAAACAATAGTGGATAAATGTTACTAAATTATTTATTAAATTATTTAAATTTGTTTATGGACAATATTACACAGTTTTATTAAGAACATATCAGACATTAGCTAATAGATATTCCGATAAACAGAAACCGCCACGGAACAGTGTTAAACGAATATTTGAAAATATCAAAAACTCTGGCACCGTTAAGGCAAAAAATATATGAAGGGAAACCTATTTCTAAGGACAAAAATATCGAAATGAGAATTCTGGGATATTTTGCTGCAGATTCTATGATATCGTTACGATAAGTGGCTCTATAAACAGGAATCTAGAAGAGTTCAATAAATAGAATTCTGTTGAAACACAACTTGCATTCTTATAAAATATTTTTGCAACTTTGAAATTTTAGATTACCGATAATACAAGATGACTCATAATTTTTGGACAACATAATTTAGACTTATAAAGCAACATTTACGAAAAATGTTTTTTTTAACAGACACAATTCCCATTTTTCAAGTGATTCAAACCCTCATACAGTAAGATTGTGGAATGTTCAAGAAACCTGGAAATTTAACGTATTTTGTGTTATAATAAGTGATGGGATAGTAAAACTACATTTTTATGAAGAAAACTTAAATGGTAATTCATTAATAATACACAGCAAAGGATGTCCCCATTGTAAATTATGTATTAACTTTTGTAGGAGAATATTTAAATATTTTGGAAGAAGAAGAACAGGAAACATTTTTTACCATCACGATGGCGCCCCACCATACCTTCCAGTTACCAACTTCTTACAAGCAATATTTTATGACAAGTGTTTTTTCTCACCCCCAAGGATATCATTCCTTATTTTTTATTACGGAATTTAATGGAATTGTTTGAAAATATTTTCTTCGTGAATACTATAAATAACTTAAGTTGGCGGGTTTCGGGGTCTCTAAAAATAAACTAGAAAAAGAGGGTTAGCCACCCCAAATACGTTTTTTTTTTTAAATTTCAAGTTATAATATATATAAAACAAAATGAAAATCATTTGTTATTTGAAATGATGATGAATAAGGGATTTTCACCTCCAAAGATATCATCCCTTATTTCTTATAACCATCTTTTAGCGCACGTAATTTAATTCTAGAAATTACGAAATTTAATGAAATTATTTCAAAGAATTTTTTTCACGAATACCATAATTAACTCAGGTTGACATGTTTTAAATAATTTTTTTCAAATTTCAAATTATAATTGAAATATCTTTACAAAACAAAATGAAAATTACTTGTTATTTAAAATAATGTTGAACTAAGGTATCTTCATTCCCAAGAATATGATCCCTTATTTTTTATAACCATTGTTGTAGAATTCTATCTACAAGAACCTAAAAAAATCATGAAAATAAAATAAACAGATTCCCTCCCAGAAGAAAAAAAATGCAACAATTAACATGTGAATAGGGAGTTTCAAATTTCCCAGAAGTTTTCTTGAAGCGCTCATTGTGGCATCAAGAGGATCACTAAGCTGTTTACGCTAGTGCAATGAGGGAGGTCGCTCTGCTTACGACGGCTTAAGAAAAAAGGTTCTTGATTGTCCTAATAAGACGATCAAGAATTCGATTCAAGAAAGAAGATAAGAAGATTGCAGTACTAGAAAGGCCGTCTATTAGGCGGAAATTCGTTAGAGGCGAACTGTGGTAGCTGATAATGGTTTAGTGCTAGGGGAGGAACCTCAAAGTAAAGTCTTCAGTTAAATAAAAGCTGTGAAACGCAAATTTTAGTAAAATTCCAGTACCGTCGGAAAAAAAAGCTTCTCTAAAAACCTTTCCAAGCCGATTTTTTTCTTTAAAATTCTTGCGAAAACTGTTTAAAATATATAATATACGAAGCACTCATGCGCCTGCTTCTATGAATAAAATAATTTACTAAAATTAAATTGCGTAAAGGAAACCTGATAGTGACATACCCGATTTAGACATCCCGATTGCGACAAATAATTTTCTGTCAAAAGAAAATTAGTAACAACCTGATAGTGACATCGTTAACGGATCTAAGAACGTGCCTTAGTTTGCACTTAACACAAAAAAAATTTCGGAATAATTAAATTTCGGAAATTTTATTAAGAGCCCCAACACTAGATTTTAATTTCGACGAAACACTTAAGAGTCCCAGTCTAAAAACTTTTACTGCAAAAAATTCTATAAGAGCTCACGTCTAATAAGTAACAAATTAAAGTAAATATTGGCCAAGTTCTCATATAACCAAAATTCCATATACTTAGTTTTTCTCACATATTAAGTATATTAAAGCCTAGCCCTCCGTGATTTTTGTATTTTTATACAAAACATTCCAGTTTAAGAGGAAAGATAATTTATTTAAGAGTGTCCAATCCCCTCACTCACAGTTCCTTCCGGTCTGATGAGGCGGATGGCATTTCAGGCTGTCCGGGTGGTTTTGGTGAAACCTCCGCGAATCTGAAATGACCCAAATGAATCAAAATACTAAGTTCTAATTTCTCCAATGGAACAATTTTTAAATGACATCCAAGCTTCGCATGTAATGCAGTGACAAACACGTACCATAAATGACCAAATTCCTGATACGCAAGTCATTTACAGCTCGTATACTTCGCTCGCGTTCGATCAAAACGTACCTCATGGCGTTCTCGAGGAAAATACGATCTCCATTAATAATTTTCCCGAAACGACGGACGTGAAAATACGACACCATCTATTAGCACACGTAATTACGAAATTTAATGAAATTGTTTCAAAGAATTTTTTTCACGAATAATTAACTCAACTTGGCATGTTTTAGGGTTTAAATAATGAAGTAGCAAAAGAGGGTGAGTGACCGCAAATATATTTTTTTTAAATCTCAAATTCCAATTGAGATATCTTTACAAAACAAAGTAGAAATTACTTGTTGGTTGAAGTGAGGTTATACCAGGTTGTTTTAACTCCATAGATATCATCCATTATTTTTTATGAGGGTTAAACTTGTAATATATTTACATAATTTAATTCTGGACATTAAAAAATTAAAAAAAATTGTTGATAATATTTTTACGACTAAAAGAAGGAATTTAAGTTGACGTGTTTCGGTATTTCCGAAAATAAACTAGTAAAAGAGGGTGAGCCACCCCAAATACTTTTTTTTAATATGTCCAGTTCTAATTTATATCTACAAAACAAAATTAAAATTACTTGTTATTCGAAATAATGATAAACTATGGTATTTTCACTCCCAAGGACATTGTTCTTAATATTTTATAAAAGTAAACCGTCATTTCATACATATATTATTATTCTTAAAATTGTCAAATTTTAATTTAAATGAACGTCACTGAATTAGAAATCACTATTTGTCATGAATTATAATAATTTACAGATATGCATGCTTAACCAGTGAAATAAGTTTATATTTTTATTAATTAAAATAATAAATATCCGCAAGCTCCGTAACGTTGATATCAACTGAAATTTGGCAATTTTAAGAATAACTATACATATGAAGTGGCATCCTTCGAATGATATCCTTGAGGGTGAAAATACTATAGTTTAACTTCATTTCAAATAACAAGTAAGTTCTAGTTAACTTTCGTAAAGTTACCTCAATTAGAACTCAAAAAAAAGTATTCGGGGGTGACTCACCTTTTTTTTCTAGTTTATTATTTCAAACAATTCCATTAAATTTCGTAATTTTTACACCCCAATACCCTGATAAAAAATAAGAGATGATATATTTCGGGGTGAAAATACCATAGTTTACAAGCATTTCGAACAACAAATAATATTCATTTTGTTTTGTAGTCATCTTAATCAGAACTTGAGTTATTAAAAAAAGTATCTGGGGGAGACTCACCCTCTTTTAATAGTTTGAGTTAATTATAGTATTCGTGACAAAAATATTTTCGACCAATTTTATTACATTTCGTAATTTTTAGAATTAAATTACATGCGCGAATAGGTGATTTACCTTTATAAAAAATAAGGGATTATATTTTTGGGGATAAGATACCTTAGTTCAACATCATTTCAAATAGCAAGTAATTTTAATTTTGGTTTGTAAAGATATCTCAATTAGAACTTGAGATTTAAGAAAAAAAGAATTTGGAGGTGGATCACCCTCTTTTACTAGTTATTTTTAGAAACCCCGAAACGCGTCAACTTAAGTTACTTATGGTATTTGTGAAAAAAATATTTTCAAATAATTATATTAAATTTCGTAATTTTTAAAATTAAATTATGGGCGTGAATAGATGGTTTACCCGTAGAAGAAATAAAGGATGATATCCTTGGGATAAGAAAAACAATAGTTTAACATTATTTCGAACAACAAGTAATTTTCATTTTGTTCTGTGAAGATATTTCACTTAGAACACGAGATATTTAAAAAATAGTGTTTTTAGGGGTGAAATTTAGGGACCGTTTTCACGCCGTTAAAATGAATTTCCGCAGATAAAAAAAATACATGTCTTTTATTTTTGTGCCCTTTATAATATATTGAAGGTACCTTCCTTGTATGACATATTCATAAAAATTAACATCTTTAATTATAATTGACAAATATAGGTTTAGTGATGAACCTAACGATAATTTGCACCTCCTAGAAATGCAATTCAGGACGTAAAAAATACGTGTTGTATATATTTTCATTTTCTCCAACATATCAGAGAATGATACAAGTCAGCGGAAAACCGCTGAGAATTTTCCATAGTAAGTTGAAATATTACCCTAATATCGCATATTTTAAATATTTTATATCTCTATAAAAAATATATCAAAAATACTTTATATTTCTAACTAAAATTATAATATGATTTACTATATTTGTTAGGCTATGTTGTTGACCATGAGATCACAGTCGACCTATAAACTAAGGTTAATTAAAACCAGTAAGCCTTCTTGAGTTGTTCTTGACATATTACTAAAAACGCCATAATTATGATTTTAACGAATAATTAATGGACTTGTCTCAAAACAAAAAATTAAACATTATATACAGAGAATTTTAATAACAAAGTATCACTTACCCAGTACGATCCATATAACAATGCAGTTTCCGCCTATTGCTGTTAAAATCATAATACCGAAAACTATTGTCCAAGCTGCCTGCACCCAAAGTGGTAACTCCGAATATGATTCTTTTGACACCGCTTCATCTAATAGGGGTCCGTAGTCAATGCCATCAAATGTCTTGTTGTATCTCAAATCCTGCGGAAAAGAGTTTTATGAAATACTTCTTATTACATATAGTGTACTAATATATTATATATTGATTTTCATATGAATGTACATAGAAAATATGTAAAATAATTACAAAGTTAAAATATATTTAAAATATCTAAAATAATCCACAAAGTGACAATAATAAAAAATTTAAAACAACATACATGTTTAGGTTTCATTACTTTTTAGTTCAATTTTACTCGTGTTCACACGTGACACATTTTACTGGCCCTTGCGCCTTTGGACAATGTAAAAAGGGACAGAACAGCAGTAGTACCATAGTCGTATCGTATAGTACTCGACGTATTGCACGTCTCCCGCCTTATTGAAAAGGCTTATCGTTTTGCTCTCAAATATATTGACTCTCGCCTCAAAACTACTCCAAGATACAGTGATAGTGTCCCCGATTCCTGGTTCCTGTATGGTGAAGCTTGGAATTATTGTGGTGGCCACCAAGAAGAATTTATTGCAGTGATTTCCACTACAAGGTAGGCCATTTTAGTATTTGTGTCACGCTGTCGCCGTATTTTGTATAATTTCTCATCTCCTCAATTAAACCTATATACAGTCCACTCTTAGTCTCAATCCCCTACATATTTTTTGGTCCTTCGAGCAGGATCTTCAATTTTTTATTCACAAAATTAAAAATTTTCTTTAATTAATTAACATTTTGCAAAATTTTCTTCGAGAATGTACCATTTTTAGAATTTTATCGTTGGCCCTTTAAAAGTCTCGAAGGCGCACCTGTCACACGCAATTTCATGGTCGTACTCCCTCCATACCGCTGCATAAAATATTTGAATTTTTAACACATTGGAAACTACTGAAATTGCGTACTTTTAAAGAACAAAAAATAGTAATATTTTTTGTTGATTTATTTTATTAACTGGCTCTCAATTGGAAAGATAACAATATCGTTTATTGATTTGTTGTTTATTAAATATTGATCGATTAGAAAAGTAAATAATAGATTTGAAAATGTCAAAACTGGATATATACATTGCTCGCAGAAATGCTGCTAATTCTCGCATTAAAGAATTATTGAATATCGCGGAAAAAGCTCAAACAGATCAAAATGTACGTTTACATTTTAAAATGCGCTATAAAATGTTAGAAAATATTAAGGATGATTTTGATAAAAATCATTCGAATATCGTTGATTTAATAGCAAGCGTGGAAAACAAAGATGCTCTTTTAAAAACCGAAGCCACTTTTAGGGAACTTTTCGATTTTGATTATTTTGAAATTCAGGCTATTTATTATAGTATTTTTGAAGCTGAACCCCTTGTCAACTTAAATGTCTCTAATTCTGCGCCATCACAAAATAATGGTAGGTTGCCCAAATTGGAAATACCGGTTTTCTCTGGTGATATTCGAACATGGAAAACATTCTATGATTTATTTAACTCGCTCATACATACTAATTCCAATTTGAGCAACGTGGAAAAATTTAGCTATTTGATAAATTCTCTTGATAAAGCCCCGCTTGCTCTAGTTAAATGTACACCTTTATGTGATGCAAATTATTTAATTGCCTATAATGCTCTGGTTAATAGATACGAAGACCCTAGACTTATTGCTCTAACTCACTGGCAAGAAATACAGGGTACTAAAAAACTGTCTGATGATTATTCGGTCAGCTCTTTGAGAAATCTCGTGGACAAGTTTGAAGAAAACTTGGCTGCTTTAAATAATTTGCATTACCCAGTTAAACAATGGGATTTTGTACTATTTAATATATTAATGGAACGGTTAAATCACAGTTTAGCTACACGTTTTGAAATTGATTGTCATACTGAATTAAAAAACCCAGCAAATCGCTCAAATAATTTTGGTATTTTGAAGGACTTTTTACAAAAACATTGTGATGCTCTAGATGCTGTTTCTGTTACTTTTTCTCCAGTAAAATTACAGGTTCCTAAAAATAAAATAAAAACATTTCTAAACAATACCGATGGCAAAGAAAAATGCCCTTTTTGTAATAAGTTACACCCCATTTATAGTTGTCAAACCTTTTTGTCAAAATCTCCTCAGGAACGGTATAATATAGTTAAAACTAAAAGAATGTGTATAAACTGTTTGGGTACAAGGCACCTTTCGCCTTCATGTACATCTCTTCGCACTTGTCGTAAATGTTCTCTAAAACATCATACACTTTTACATTTTGGTTCAGAATTTAAGCCCTCATCTTCTCAAATTGTTGTTTCTCATCCTCAGAGTTCTCAAGTTGTTTCTCATACATCCACGCATGCGCCTACTCAAGTTTCCCATTTGGCAGAAAGCTCTCTCGGTACAGGTGCATTGCAGTCACATTCAGATAAAGACAATTTGCCTAACAATAATTCTCCAGATGTTAACTCTTACGTTGCTAATTTACCTCGTAACCATACTGTTCTCTTGTCCACCGCGGTCATAGAAGTCAAAGATGCGTGGGGACAATTTCAAAAAGTCCTTGTATTACTGGATTCCGCAAGTCAGGCTAATTTCGTTACTAAAAAGTGTTGTAAAAAACTGGGGTTGGATTCTTATTCTCTAAATATTTCCATAGGTGGGTTAGGACCTATGGCTACCAAGGCTACGCAAGGTGTTGCTTGCACAGTTCGTCCTCATTTTCATTGTGAACCTTGTTTAACTTTAGAATTTGTTGTTTTACCGCAAATCTGTGCCGATTTGCCATGCGCTGACTTACCAGCAAAACATTTTAAAGAATTTTTGAATTTAAACTTAGCTGATCCAAATTTTAATGTTTCTTCTTCGATTGACATGCTCATCGGTGCTGAAGTTTTTGGCTCTTTATTGAAAGGTGAATCAATTTGTTTTGATCACCACAAACCCTCCGCTGTTAATACGTCTTTTGGATGGATACTTGTGGGCAAAGTATCTCTTGAAAATAATTATCGTATAGGTACGTTTTGTACTTTAACTCAAATTGAAAATTGTATAAAAAGATTGTGGGAGCTTGATCAAGTAGCTCAAACCCCCAAGCTTTCTCCCGAGGAGAACGCTGCTGAACATATATTTGTTGAATCTCATGATAGAACTCACACTGGTAGATACGTAGTAGCTCTCCCCTTCAAAAATTCCTCTTCTCCTAATTTTTGTGATTCTCGCGACATCGCTCTTCGTAGATTTGTGAACTTGGAGCGTCGTCTGAAAAATAATCCCTCGCTTTATCAAGACTACTGCAATTTTATGCAAGAATATCTATCAGTTGGACACATGGAACTTATTGAAGATCCCTTAGAAGCACCCCACTCTTACTATATTCCTCATCATTGTGTTTTACGCCCAGAGAGTCAGACGACTAAATTAAGGGTCGTTTTTGACGCCTCTACTAAAGATGCAAATCATATATCATTGAATGACACTCTTTTAATTGGCCCCAAGCTTCAGTTAGATATTTTCACTCTGCTACTGCGCTTTAGACTTGGCGCTGTAGGGTTTACAGCTGATATCAAGCAGATGTATCGTCAAATTTTGGTTACTAAAAGTCACTGTGATTATCAAAGAATATTATTTCGCTTCTCCCAAGACGAATCTATTAAAGATTATCGTTTACTAACAGTGACTTACGGTGTATCTTCGGCTCCATTTTTGGCGATTCGTACTCTTCAGCAACTGGCTAGTGATTACCAGGCAAATTATCCTCTAGCCTGTCAAGCATTGAAAAATTCTATTTATGTTGATGACTTGATCTGCAGTTGCGATACTGTTAGCGAAGCTGTACAGCTTCAACAGGAGCTCGTCGAGCTCTTGCGACTTGGTGGTTTCGAGCTGAGAAAATGGGCCAGTAACAATCCACAGTTATTGACTCATTTACCGCAATCTTGGCTGCAAATTGATCCTCTTTCATTTGATAATGATCAGGAAAATATGGTGAAAATTCTGGGACTTCAATGGCAACCCAAATTGGATATCTTTACGTATAACGTAAGTGTTAGTGAAACCTCCTGTACAAAACGTAATATTTTGTCAGATTTAGCTCGCATATTTGACCCTGAAGGATTTTTAACCCCAGTTGTCCTTTTCGGTAAACTTATAATACAAAAACTCTGGGCACTTGGGCTTCAGTGGGACGACATCCCACCTGAAGACATTGTAATTAAGTGGCGCAAATTTAAGGGTGAATTACCGCTACTGTCTAATTTTCAATTACCTCGTATTCTCCTCTCTCTCGATTATTTGTTTTGTGATATTCATGCATTTTGTGACGCTTCCTCTTACGGCTATTCAACCGTTATATATTTTCGATACGAAACCTCCCAAAATCAAATAAAAACTTCTTTTGTAGCTGCAAAATCTCGTGTTGCGCCATTGAAAACGATTTCTGTTCCTCGTTTAGAATTGTGTGCAGCCGTACTCCTTTCAGATCTCTTGATTTCGGTTTTGTCTGCGTTTGAAGACAAGATTGATTTTCGGCGGATTTATGCGTGGTCAGATTCGACTGTAACTCTATCCTGGATAAAATCGTCTCCTCATAAGTATAATACTTTTGTTTCTAATCGTATTACTCATATTCAAGAAAAGGTTGCTCCTACTCGTTGGTTTTATATTCCTTCCGAACACAATCCGGCAGATTGTGGTTCTCGAAGCTTATTACCCTCTCAATTACTTAACCATTCGCTATGGTGGGCGGGGCCCTTTTTTCTTTCTGAATCTGAAGAGCTTTGGCCAGATTCTTGTCGAACGTTCAAGTTCACGGAAACTGCTGTAGAGCAAAGAAAGACCGTTTTGTCCACCTTAGTTCCACCTAGGGACTTCTTTTTAAATCTTCTTGATAGATTTTCCTCCTTGGATAAAATAATACGCATTTTGTGCAGAGTTCTGCGTTTTATCTCGAATAAGAAAACGCAAGATACTCTTTCGGAACCATTTTCCGGAACTCTAATGTGCTTATTTAAGTACATTCGAAATGTTATATTGCTTGTTGAACCGGGTATCCTGAGGGTGGGCGGACACCAAGCGTACTCCTATCTATCTTTTAGAAAGTTACATCCTGGCCAACCAACCCTACTGCATTTGATTGCTCAAAAATTGTGGATTTTATATCCTAAGAAACCTATTCGCTTGCTTTCTCGTTGTTACAAGTATATAACAACAATTCTCAAGTCTTCTCAGCCTACTATGGAAGGTATTCCTAAGGCTAGTTTTATTTTTCATTTATCTCGCGTTGTTGGTACCCAGATTTTCTCTTACACAGAGTGTAACATGGTTTTAGTCTTAGTTGAAGCGTTGGTAAATTTCCGACACCTTTTAAGTTTAGGTTTAAACGATCTTAACGCTCGTACACCGGAACATTTTTTAAATTTGGAACCTTTAAACTCCTTTATGGAACCGGACTTGATCTCGTTTACGCTCGGACCATTCTCTCGCTTTCAATTACTACAAGCCTTACATCAGCATTTCTGGGTAAGGTGGAACAACGAATATTTACACACTTTGATGCAACGCAGCAAAGGGACTGAGTCGTCAGTTCCTATTCTCAAGGATACTCTCGTGTTGCTTAAAGACGAACACGCGCCGCCCTTAAAATGGCATTTAGGCCGGGTGTTAGAGGTGCATCCGGGTGCGGACGGAGTTACGCGCGTTGTGACTGTGCGTACCGCGCAGGGTAATTTCAAAAGACCTGTAACTAAAATATGTCCCCTACCTCAAAATTAAAATTATATTTTTTTTTTGGTTTATTACTCTACTTTAAGTTTTTTTTTTTTATTTGGATGGTACAGAAATATTTTTTTTTGTTTATAAAATGTCTCATTTTAGGTGGGCGGTATGTTTAGGTTTCATTACTTTTTAGTTCAATTTTACTCGTGTTCACACGTGACACATTTTACTGGCCCTTGCGCCTTTGGACAATGTAAAAAGGGACAGAACAGCAGTAGTACCATAGTCGTATCGTATAGTACTCGACGTATTGCACGTCTCCCGCCTTATTGAAAAGGCTTATCGTTTTGCTCTCAAATATATTGACTCTCGCCTCAAAACTACTCCAAGATACAGTGATAGTGTCCCCGATTCCTGGTTCCTGTATGGTGAAGCTTGGAATTATTGTGGTGGCCACCAAGAAGAATTTATTGCAGTGATTTCCACTACAAGGTAGGCCATTTTAGTATTTGTGTCACGCTGTCGCCGTATTTTGTATAATTTCTCATCTCCTCAATTAAATCTATATACAGTCCACTCTTAGTCTCAATCCCCTACAATACATGTTACAATATTAACATGCTTATTATGAAATAAAAAAAGAACCTATAAATTATTATTTTAGCGATAATGCTAAAAATGTTAAAATGTTTACTGAAATACTGTTTGTACATCTACATATACATGTATATAGAAATTACGTGTGCTTAAAATTACAAAAAATATATTGAAATATAAATAAAATTTTTATAAAAAAATTGAACCGACTTCTAAAAGTTCGCTAAAAAGTGAAAAATAACTAACTAATACCTGACAAAATATGATTTGTATAAACAGATTAAAAATACTTTATTTGTAACTGCTTTCTTACCATAATTTGTATATATTAGTAGTCATTTATTTCACTTACAAATAATTTGGCGCCGACTTCAAAAAGTTCAATTTCATATAAAAATGTATAGTTACTTTTCACTTTTAGCGCACTTTTAGAAGTCGGTCAATTTTTTTATAATTTTTTTTTCTATTTTTAGTTTTAGAATTCATTATGATGTCCATAAATTATTTGAACTAAGTACTAATCGAGATTAGGGTACCTCGCAATGACTCCAAGGTGGCAAAAAAGTATCCATTTTATTCAAAGTTGTAAATCACCCTAAAATTAATCACTAAAAATCCTTTGGTAGAGTTTTCCAAAAATCAGTAAAATTGTGTCAAATAAATATTTAATCTGTCATAGTAAATCAACTATCTTAAATTTCAAATTAATTTTAGATTGATAATATAGGCCCCAAAATCTTAAAATATTGATGTTTCAAGAACCTGAAATGTAAATTTCTTAGCTCGATATATTTTATACTGCATATTGAGTTTGTATACGCCACAAGAACCTCACAATACCAATTTTCAAATATTTAAAGAACCTGAAATGTAAATTTCTTAGCTGAATATATTTTATACCGCATATTGAGTTTGTATACGCCTCAAGAACCCCACAATATTAATTTTAGACAAAATCGGAATATGTAAAATTTTTTGTTCCCCATATTGTATCTTATCAACTTAATAGTTGTAAAAAATTAACATCATATTCGTAATATACGACCCCGAAAACCCTCTAATACCAAATCTGAAAAAAATGAGAATAAGGTAAAATTTTCAACCTTCCATTTTGCATCCGCTATATTGAATTTCAAAAAAAAATTATTTAAGTCTTAATCTAATCTAAATCTAAAAATTTCTACACTTATATTCGCTATTTACATCCTCAAAAACGATTCAGTCTCAACTTTGAACAAAATCGAAAAATGTGAAATTTTTAGTCCGCTATCTTGGATTTACCATATTGAATCCTGAAAAAATACTTTTAAATTCATAATTTACACCCTCAAGAACCCTCTGTATCAGTTTGGGAGAAAATTGAAAAATGTAAAATTTTTAGGACAACATATTGAATCTGCCAGATTGAGTTTTTCAAAAAATATTTTAAATTCATAATTAACACTACTTAAAATACCCCAATACTGATTCTAGACAAAATCGGAGGACGTAGAATCTCTAATCCGCAATCTTGAATCCGCCATATTGAGTTTTTAAAAAATAATTTCAGATTCGTTGTTATGTGCGACCCCGAGAACTCCCCCGTACCAATTTTGAAGAAAATCGTACAAGATTGATTTTTTCGTCCGCCATATTGGATCCGCCATATTGAATTTTTTAAAAATAATTTTAGATTAGTTATGTACGATCCTGAAAACTCCCTCGTACCGATTTTGGAGAAAATCGGACAAAATTGATTTTTTTCTCCGCCATATTGGATCCGTCACATTGAATTTTTTAAAAATAATTTCAGATTCGTTGTGTACGACCCCAAGAATTTCCCCATACCAATTTTGGAGGAAATGAGACAAAATTGATTTTTTTGGGCGCCCTATTTTCAGCGCCATCTTGGATATTACTGCACTAATTTCGCCCAAAAAAATACGGGACCACCGCAGCAACTTCCTGAACATAACGTAAAATTTGATTCAAGTTGGTGCCGCCGTTCTGGAGTAATCGGTGTACATCAAAAAAAAACATACATACTCGACGAATTATGAACCTCCTTCTTTTAGAAGTCGGTTAAAAAGTCAAAAACTTACAGAGCCACTATACATTTAAAAACATTTCTCAAAAAACATGCCATAAAGTGAAAACATTAACAAAAATAAAATACAATGATAAAAATTAAAAACAACGTACATGTCAGAACGTTAAATTGCTTATTACGACCTAAAAAAAGAACCCATAAATTATTATTTTGGCAAGTCAAGAATTCGTCCATCATATATGGGCTTAAATAATTTAGGTATTTCCTCAACTAACTATATAAAGGCACGTGCTTTTGATGGCGTGCCTAATTAACTCGAGAGGTAAATCCCCTTGTCCTGGTGCTTTTTTATTCTTCATTTTTCGTAACGCTTCTAATTTAATGGGATCTATTCGGTTAACTCCTGTTTCGTCTATATATAATTGTGCGTCTAAATACTCTCTACGTTCTTCTTCCAGTAGATTATTATACTAGTCTTTCCACTGTTCTATCTTTATGGAATTTACTTTCCTTCTTTCGTTTGTGTTTCTTTTAAGACTGTTTGTAGTTCGCCAAGCTTTCTAGACCGAGATCCTCCCACTATTCAACATATTTCAGTACATTAGGATTCCCATGTTTTGTTTTTAATTTTTTTTTCACTATGTTTTTTATTTTCTTATTTCACTATATTATATTGCTTATAGCTGTTTTTGTCGTCATCGTCTCCTGTATTTACCTACTTAAGATATAGGTGTTTCTTTTTTTATACCATTTAGGTTAAATCGTCTATCCACCTATATTATCATAATAATGTTTAACGTGATATTTTTTCGTTTAATCTGTTAGTAATTTTGCGAATATCAAAACTTATTTCTAAAAAGCTGACAAGAAAAACGTAAACCAGACAAGAGGCAACACGAATTAATTAAAATATAAAGAGTGTTTTTTATAGAGGTATAGAAATTTAAATGGAATAAAACAAAGATGAATTTTTTAAATTACATGAAATTTACTTTATTCGAAAGATAACCTTCTGGCGTTATAATTTAAATATGACTTCTGGCATATGACCGCCACGGCTGGCTCGGACGTAGTCCAATCTGGAAGTCCAATTTTCGATGACTTTTTCCAACATTTATGGCCGCATATCGGCAATAACGCGGCGAATGTTGTCCTCCAAGTGATCAATAATTTCTACCTTATCGGCGTAGACTAGCGACTTCACATATCCCCACAGAAAATAGTCTAGCGGCGTTAAGTCGCACGATCTTGGAGGCCAATTCACGGGCCCGAAACGTGAAACTATGAGGTTACCAAACGTTTCCTTCAATAAATCAATTGTGACACAAGCTGTGTGACATGTTGCGCCATCTTGTTGAAACCATAGATCCTGCACATCATGGTTGTTCAATTGATGAACGAAAAAGTCAGTAATCATAGCTCTATAGCGGTCACCATTGACTGTAACGTTCTGACCAGCATCGTTTTTAAAGAAGTACGGACCAATGATTCCACCAGCCCATAAAGCACACCAAACAGTCATTTTTTCTGGATGTAACGGTGTCTCAACATACACTTGAGGATTATCATCACTCCAAATACGGCAGTTTTGTTTATTGACGTATTCATTCAAACAAAAGTGAGCTTCATCGCTAAACAAAATTCGCTTATGAAAATCGGGATCAACGGCAATCTTGTTTTGGGCCCATTCACCGAATCTACGCCTTGCTAGGTGGTGTGGCTTCAATTCTTGCACCAGTTGGATTTTGTAAGCATGCAAACCAAGATCTTTCCGCAAAATCTTCCATAAAGTGATTGGACACATATCAAATTCCTGTGCACGATGGCAGATAGACTGATTCGGGTTTTCCTCTACGGTACGCTCTACAGCAGCAATGACTTCTTCTGTATGCACTGTACGACGTCCCTGTGGATGCGTATTATCATTTAAAGTAAACGTGGTGCGAAAACGTTCCATAGTTAATCAAATTAATTGCTCTGATGGACGATTATGTTGACCGTAAAATGGACGTAGTGCGCGATACGTATTTTGAACAGAACCATGATTTTCAAAATAAATTTGCACAATTTGGAAGCGTTGTTCAGGTGTCAGGTCTATTCATGTTGAAATGCCAAACTAAACTAAACATAAATCACTTGACAGCTGACAAAATGGCCGCCAGTTAAAAAAGTGTTGCCAAATTAAAGTTCTATACCTCTATAAAAAACACCCTTTACTAAATAATATGTAAGGTGTACTTGTGAGATTAACAAACAGACAAAAATAATTATTCAATTTCAAAGTACAGTTTTTCCTTAACATATAAACTTTAAGTGAAGGCTTATTAATAAAGGGTTTAGTTTCAAAATCGAAGGGGAAAGACTCAAGATAACGAAATTCGCTTAAATGCAAATGACAAATACTATTTATAACCGATTGTGTAATTTGATATCAGTTATAAATTCTGTCTTTATATAAACCGTCCGAAACAATATTAATATTGATTATAACTTAGCTATTCTTGCTAGCTACGGGCGGTTAAAGGTCATCAGTTTCGGATACACAATATTAGTAAAGTTTGTCTTTCTTAGTCTAATTAAACAACAATCTCGAGAAGGGTATATACATAAAAGAACAAATTTAATTAGAGATAAGAGTTAATTTAATTACAGTTAATAAAATGTATGGAACAAATTAACAACCTTGCAAAATTCGGCCATTTTTTTTAACCGCGCCAACGTCTAAAAGAAGGAGTTTTTACATTCAACCGTTATATATGTTTTTTTTTTTCATGTATGTACGTCGGTTATCCCAAAACGGCGGCACCAGTTTGAATGAAATTTTTTGCATTAATTTTGTTCAATAACGTATTTTGCTATTACTCCAAATTCACATTTTGTTATATATCCCATTTTCTACTAATAGTCCAGGACGGATCCAAATCCATTATAATATGGATGTTTCGAGTTGGACCGCTAGTTATTGCTCTAAATCCTCCAGAGTAATGCCCTTAATAATAAAATGAAAGGAATATTTGTTTATTTAACAAAAAGTGATAAAAAATTAAAAAACGCGTTTTTTCCTCTTTTTTGCTTATAACTTCGAAAATATTAACTTCGGAGAAAAAATGTAGGAAAAGAACAGCTTCATAATCGAATTTCCTATAAGTTAGAATAGGTTAGAAATCGCAAAATTTATTATCCTTTTGCAAAATTGCAATAATTAACAAAAAAGAAGCAAAAACAATTGTTTTGAAAATTATTTTTTTCGACCACCTACATTTCTCAGAGGACTTTCATATTTGGCCAACAAAAACTTCATGGTATAATGATACAAGGTGCAAAATTTTGTTAAAATCGGTTCTATAGCTTTTACACAATACTTTTGCAATCAAATTTTTTTTCAAAAAACGGAAAATTTTTCAAATTTGATTGAGTCTTAAATCGGAAAACCACATACTTGAAATTTTTTTCACCTATACTAGAGATCTCAAGCTTTCAAACGATGTTTTAAAATTTAAAATCGGTTAATTAGGGACCGCAGAGTAATTGTTTAAAATTATTGTCAAATTTTTAGCTTTTTAAAGAATATCTCCGCCAATTTTCGTCGAATTTTTTTCTGAAAGCATGGTTAGAAAGTACTCAAAAAGAATCTTCTTTAAAAAAAAAAATTGGAATTTTTATCAATTCCTTTCCAAGATACAAGCTGTCAAACTTGACAGATGTTTTCGGTGAAACTATAAACAATTTAGGGATTGTTAAACTACTAGCGTGGTCTTTCCGAGTACTTTTCTGACAAAAATTCTGACTTGTTAGAGTTATGGGCAACATGGATAAAAAAAAAGAAAAGAAAATAGTCTGCGCTCATGAAAAATACCAAAAAAGAGGGGTGGGGAACTCTCGCTCAGAAATTGAATCAGAAGGTTCAAAATACGCAAGTAAAAAAAAGTTATTATCTCGGTTTCTAATGGAGTAATTTTGATCATTTTTTTAACCGATATTTCATAATTAGAGGAGTTCAAAGAACACTATGCCGAGTACCGATTATACTTTCTTTTTTTTTATAAACAAATTTCGTCATTTATGCATTATATGCGCTGCATTCTGCACACTGCGGTAGGCGGTTTTGTCTTAGCAAAAGTTTGTTGATTTTTACACTTTAACTTACTCTATACAAATGCATCCAATTGAAATCTCTTAAATTGTCTAAACATTAATTGATTAAACAAATAAAAAAATATTCTGAAAATACTTTATTTGTACCATATAAATAATGGGAAAACATTATTTTATATAAAATATGTAACAAAGTTGATATTTATTAAGTTATAATCGGTATAATACTTTTAAAAATATTCAAAAACAATAAATTTAGAAATGTCGCGATGTTTCGTTGAATCTCGGTAAAAGTGAGAGTGTTCTAAATCATGTGGACGTTCAACTCAGCTCTCAAATTGCCACACAAAAAAATTTAAAGTTAAGCTAATTTGCTGCACAAAATATTAAAAAAAAAGGTAACGCACTGCAAAAGACAAGCTGTTGTAGAACAAATGAATCTAAAAAATATTTTATACTAATTCTACTCTTTATTTACTGATTAAAGTGTTTTCTGTCCCTAAGGGTGCAATGAAGTTCTGACTTTGAGGGTGGACTGATGTTCTGTTCCAAAGGGTAAACTTTTTTATATCTCTAACGGGGGATCTGGACTTTCTTGTGCACAGAGGGTGGACATGGGTTGTTTTTCGACCGAGAGGGTCGATATGGGTATTCTTCTACCCCGAGGTAGACCCTAATTTAAGTAAAATTTAAAAAATAGCAATGCCTAGGTCGTGTACTCCTTATAATAGATATAAAAGAGAGCGCAAGCGATTATCTGTCGCAAAATGACAGAAAAATACACCTAAAATTTCAGATACACACCATAATCAAAGCAAAGAGAAAAATTGCCAAAGGCAAACTACAAATCAATGACCTAAAAAATATTGAAAAAAATCAATTAAAGTATTGCTCGCTCAAACCATTGAGTTCGAGGTACATAGGAGTAATAATGTGATAAAAGTGCAGAATCACAGTATGACTCCAGTTATTTAAACAAAAGATTTACCATAGAATATAATTAGTTCTTCAATTAAATCAATCATCATGAAACTGTACATAAAATTTATAACTCTAGACCACTGTACAACGTTACAAGTTTATTAACATTAATTATTTTCAAATAAATTGGGTTAAACCTGGCTAAAATGGAACTCGCATTAATTAACTCTATATTAACTCTATATATAAATAACAATATAATAGATATACTCAAAATATGATCAAATAAATTACTACAATACAATATTGAAAGACAGGATACGCGTTCAGAAATCAACTTTAAAAAAAAAAAAAAAACAAACCAGAAGATCGTAAAAAAAATACTAATTTTACTAAATAAACCAGTCTTTAATACCCAAGCATTGCAGTCAACGACACCAAAAAAGAAAGATTGCTAGAATCAAACTGAAATTTAGTGCGGCCATGAACATAGCACGATGCAAAAAAAACTTTAAATTTATTAATAAGTAACCTAAAATGGGGCCTCAAAATTGTATACAATGTAAAATACTTCAATATTACTATTAATTTAACTGAAAATTGGGAACATCGTGATATGTCCAGGGGACAAAAACATAGCAAAATATATTGCAAACTACAATTGGTAATAAAAGTACTCTCAAAACTAACTCTTACAGATAACAAAGAGAAAAAAGGCACTATAAGGTAGCAAATATCAAAAAAGAACTAGAAGCTTACAAATTTCAAAATTCAAGAACTATACATTTATCACAAAAAAAAAAAAAAGAAATAATCGGCCCTAAAACCACGAAATATATCTTAATAATATTCTAAAGTGGTTAATTTTGGATCTAAATGAGATTTAGAACAACATAACAGTAGTGAACATAACCCGATTCGCTCGATCCCCCCACTCCTCGACCTTGACCTTGACCTTGCTTCACCCCTCTTTGGCCCCGCCCACATGTCCTTGTCATTGACCTTGAAAGTGCACGTGTGCTTTGGCCTTGGCCTTGTGTTCAAGGTTGTGTGTGTGACCTTGACCTTGACCTTGGTCGAGACGACCTTGACTTTGTTGAAGGTCATCTTGGGTGTGTGACCTTGAAGTAGTTATTTGTGCATTGTAATAGTGTGGGATGATCTTGAAATGATTTCGACCTTGCAAATTGTTCTATAAATTGTGTGAGTCTACTTGCATTCATTCAGTGTGAAATGTCAGATACGGAACTATCTAAAGAAAAAATTATAGAGCAAGTCGGCAGAGTAATTTGTTTATATCAGAGTAATTTAAAAAGTTTGTGTGATTTTGAAGAGAAGGATCTAGCATTTTTTCCTCTCGAATATTTAAAAACTTGCGTTGATATGCTGAGTTTACGGCAAATTTGGGATAAGCTGCCAGCGTCATATCGGTGTAACAAGGAACTACAGTTAAGCTTACCCTGTTACATTCACTATGAACAAATATATCGTCATCATATAGATGGGCCACCACCAGCAATAAAAAAGTGTCGTGAATGTAAAAATGAGTGAATAATATGAATAGTGCTTTGCAAGAGACAGTAAAAAAATTGGGCGATGAGTTCACTGAAACGGCTAGTAATTATTTCAATGATGCAATGAAAAGTCGAGCAGAATGGGCGTCGCGCTATTGTGATTTGGCTTATGAATATGAAAAGGCTGCGAATGCATGTCGTAAATATTGCAGCAAAACAATAAATTTACAAGACTTTGTTCGTGAGATAAAAAAGTTGGGGTTTAGTGACTGTTTGGAAAAACTGATTAGGTTCATTGCAGATCCGGTTGTGTTAGATGAAATTAGAGTGTAGGACTTAAGTTTAACGTAGTAGTAGTTAATATGGAAAGTTTAGTGCGAGAAATGTACGAGGAATTTCTAATTTCTGCAGCCTGTTCGGAATTTTACGCATATGAAATGCAAGATTCGGAGGCTCAGGACTTTAGTGTATTTTTTAAGTATATGGACCATGCCGAAGTGTGTCTTTTAGCTAGTATAGTTTGTAAGAATTTTCTTAGAAATAAAAATAAACAATTATTATTGAACAAATTAAGGAAATTAGGTTTAGGTGATAATGTTAAACGCATAGAAGAATGGCAGAAAAAAATTAATGAATAAAGTACATAAAATGTAGTTATTTGTTTCATTATATTTTGTCCTTGAAGTTATCCTTATACCAATTTAAATGTGTGACGTCATTTGACCTTGAATACTCCTCCCACTATTTCTATCGTTAAGCTACCCCCACCATTGTTACAATTCGACCTTGAAACCTCGCTATAAAGGTTCGTGGGAGAAGAAGTGACTTCAAACAGTCGCAGATATCAGTGGCATAAACATCAAATATTGTGTTCGTGTAGTGTTCTGAAAGTGCTTTTATATTCACGGTAATTTTTGGATTTATATACCATTTTTTTCAATAATGAGTATTGCAAAAGAAACTCTAGATGAAATTAATGAAATGTTTAGCAAAGATTTCGAGGTTTTAGAGAAAAAAAAGGTTACCGAAATGATTGTAGGCAAAGTGTATAAAATTGTAAAGATGGTTTCAATGACTACACGATTTGGTAAAACTCTTTTAGTGGCTTTACACGATGACGGTGATAATAGCACATTTGAGACTTTTTTACCAAAACGTGTGGCCGAAACACTACCTGACGATATTGTAGATATTATGAGTAAAACTAAAGATAAATACACTCTAACTTATTTGGGGCAGGGCACTAGAGTTTTTGGAAACAATACTCGAACATTATTACGTTTTGGCTCATTGGAGTAAATTGTATGTAAATTGTTTGAAAAAAAGGATGTAATTAAATTTAAAATATAGTTGCACATGTCAGAATACTTACGCGTGTTCATTATTTCTGTTAAAGATGTCTGCTGATGCGACGACGACGACGACGACCGCCAACGAATGTGTAGATAGATACATATTTTGGTTGGGGAGAGAATTAAGAAATAGGGCTCACGATATGTTAGATAGCGTAAATGATTGGTCACATATTGATGTAACCAAAGATCAATATAAGAACGAGATCAGGGATACAATCAATTTTATGGCTGGGGCACACTTGTGCGACAAATTTTTATATGGTTCCATAGACATGGATACATTTTGTGCTGAAATGGTTGAAGAAGAATTAAAAGAATACCTCGTCAATATTCCACATTTACCAGGTGAGCTTGCTGCAAAATATGAATTGGTTTCTGCAACAGCAACAGCCCAAGACGTTGACGATCGAAATAGTGTCGGATGGGATAGAATTTTGAGCAACGAAAACGAAGACATGGAAAACTAATTTTTTATAATTTTTGTATTTGTGCAATTAAATTACTGTAAATAAATATCTATTACAATCACAGTTTTATTTTATTTCTTTTATAAACATACCAACCCAGTAGATCATAGGCAGTGTTTCTTTTTCTCAGCTGAAATATTTAATATAAGTAGGGCAAATAAAAATAAAATAGTTTAGTAAAGATTGAAAATGAGTCGAGGAAACAACACAATTGATAAATTTGGTCGTCAGAAATATAATGAAAAATATCATATATTATCTGGGCCACAAGGGATTGGTTTTAAACTTACAGCGGATGGGCAGTATGATATGGGTGGAAAAATCATAACCAACTTAGGCGAACCTAAAGATGATGACGATGCTGTGACAAAACACTTTGTTAATAGAAAGTTTTACAATTTTGCAGTTGTAATATGTGACATATTTAACAAGGATGTCCTCCCCATGATATACAAAAATAATAGTGAGCTTAAAACAAAAATTGAAGTTATGCAGAAAATACTCTATCATCAGCCTTTAAATGACTCATTAAGCGCACTGTCGTACGACTCGACTTCAAAAAAAATCTAAAAAAAGCAGGTTAAAGAATAGGAGAACGCACTCCGAGTGGCATAGCCTTGAAGATAACGTCGTAGTCGTCGGTGAATTGGACCTTCCCTCCAAGAATATTGAAATGTTATTTATGTGTATGATGTTTTATTGTCATTGTTTTTAATAATGAAGATTGAAATAAAAAACTTTATTTTACAATATATTGTTTATTTATTTTACATTTTAAATAAAAAATATAGTCATACAATATGTTATTTAAACAATATTAGCTTTATCTATCCAAGAGTTGAAGTGGTTGGGAAATCCTAGCCATTTGACAAATAATTGTTCGATGTGATTTTTCTTGCGTTGTCTAAGGACCTTTTCTACTAGATAAACGTCAGGACTGCTTGTTTTTTGTAGTTCTGATTCGTAAAAACACCCTCTTATAGGCTGACCTTCTAACGATTCCAACAAGTAAGTAGGTGGATTTGTAACGTTAACTTTTACAACTTTAAACAATTCGGTTGACCAAGAGGGCGTATATCCTTTCTCGAATAAGCTTTTGTACTTGCTAATACGCACAATGTCACCCATGGAAAACTTAAATTTTTTAGGTACAATTTTTAAATAATCATATGCTTTAATATGTGTTTTTTCTTGCACGTCTGCAGGCTTCATTCCAATGGTGCGATGTTTCGAATGGTTATAGGTTTTTGTTACTGCCGATAATATATGTATCCATTTGTAAGATCCTCTTGTCGAGAATTGTTTATATAAATTATTTTTTAAAGTCCTTATGACTCGCTCAACAATTGCAGCTTTCTTTGTGCTGTAAGTGGAATAATGATTTATATTATATTTTTTCATCAGGGCTTGAAAGTTTGTATTATAGAACTCCTTTCCTTGATCACTTTGCAGATTTGTTGGTGTATATGATGCCTCTTCAATGATGCTTTTCATCGCATTAGTAACTTCTATACCAGTCTTGTTTTTTATGGCTTTGGTATAGACAAATTTCGATTAACAATTTATACAGACCAAAATATAACGATAACCATCGTTTTCATCAGCTTACTGTTGCATTTCAGCCAAATCAATTTGCCACAAATCTCTGTATCCTTTTATTATCGTGCGCCGTCTTACAAAATTTTTTCTAGCCGTTCTATGTAGTTCATTAACAATCTTGATTTTTTCTAAACTGGGCTCCATATTATTAGTAATACTAAAGGTTTCAGATCGAAGGAAGAACTGAATAATATCATTAAATATTGAGCTTAATATATTATATTTTCTTCTCGTAATTCCTCTATGATTGACATAATTTCATTTTCGTGTCCAGTGTGACCGGCCATTTTGGAACTCCACAACAAACGTAAACGATCCACCAACTCTTTAGCTTTGTTCCAGTAGACATATTGAAATTTTTTCGAAGATAATTTCTTTTTTGTGGGTAACTGTAGTTTTTCCGAGAGATTTTTTCTTGTAATAGTACCACCTAATTTTGTGCCCATTATCAGAGGTTTAATAATTCGTAAATATTTGTTCCATCTGATCTCCCGTAAACCATCACTTTTTTTAAAATTGTTGTAGACAGCATTCGTTGATTCCAAAATTTCCTTGTACGTTGAAAGTACATTATCACTTAATTGTTGTTGTTCCTTGCCTACACTTGGGGGTGTTTTAAGAAATAACAAATCATAAAGTGCCGGTGATCCACCATATTCTGCAATATTTTTCCCTTTTTTGTATAAGACAATATTTCCATTTCGAAAACGCACCTCTAAATTACCAATAAATTTTTTGTTATGATCTGTTTTTGAACCAAAACGTACACCATATACAGTATCGTATAGAGATGGTTTCGAACGTAATCCTTTCAGGTGTGCGTTTAAAGTATCGGAAGTTGTGGTGTCAGCGGATGCGAGAGATGTATTAGTTGATGTCGAGGGTGTATCAAACACCGATTGGCTAATATCTTCTTTTGAAATGCGATGCTGCTGCTGCTGCTGCTGCTGAATAGGTGTGGAGGTTTGAAAGGAATGTGTAGGTTGGGGAAAACCTGATATTTGAGTCGACTGCACTGATGTACTGAGACTATGTGACTTTGTAGCTGGATAATGTTGTTGCTGTTGTTGTTGCTGCTGCTGCTGCTGCTGCTGACGTTGCTTAACCACATCAGATATAGTTGTCAACGGCTTAGAAATGGGTTCGTAAAACTTTTCCAATTCCACAACATTAAACTCTTTAGCCGCTTTAATTTGTTTAAATTTTTTTCTGACGGCATTGGTAGCTTCCACTAGTTTACGTTTTAAGTCGATCGCGTTATTCATGATGTTAACAAAGGACGTTTCAACAATCAAATGAGCATTTTCTCTTATTATTACAGTAATATATAGCTATCAAATCCTTTGCGGTATCTTCCCGATTTCACATCACTGTCTTTATCAATTACTAAAAATCCATACTTATTATCCCAACATTTTGAGCACATTTCTTGAAATTGAGTAAAAGTTAGATCCGGTGAAACGTGGTCGGAAAATATGTGTTTCATATTCAACTCATCTTGTTTAAACATAATAATAAAATTGGCGTTGTCTCGCACAAGCTGTTTAGGCACTCGCGAATATGTTTGCGCTAGGTAAAAGGAGTCGATATTTTTATGACGTCCCATGCTAAAGTACGATCTTATAACATCTTGTTTTTCACATATAACATCATCAAAGATAAATATAGAGTTTGGTTTTGCATCGGACGGTTCCACAATATTACTGGAATCACTAAAGGCATAGTAGCCTAAACATTTGATGGGCGCTAAAATTTTCCTTAAATACTCATATTTCGGTTGATACAGAGATTTCGAGTAAATATAGACATTTTCGAAACGTAGCCCAAGGGGGTGTGTAAGCAGCGAAATCATGACATTAGTTTTTCCACAATTGGATTGACCAATTAACAGGCCGCGAATAGAGGAAGGAAGTAGAGGACCGTGTCTCTTCATTATCTTCTTTTCAAATCCAAGTCCGACTTTTTCATCGAGATTGTCAATAGGAAGTTTTTGTTTAAGATCGATAACGCGCATCTTAGGAAAATTTGATATTTTATAGGCAATTTTTCACAAAAACTGTCATTCAGATGCCGAGCGTCAAACGAAGTGGACGGTCTCACGTTTCCAACAAAACTGGATACGGTATTGTGAATTCGTTAATAAATAAATTACCATTCGAGGTACACATTCCTGGTTATCAATATTGCGGACCCGGAACAAAAGTAATAAAACGTGTAACAAGAGGTGATCCAGGCATTAATCCTTTGGATGCCGCATGCAAAAAACACGATTTAGCCTATTTACATAATAAAGACAACATAAGTGCGAGACATCGAGCGGATTACGAGCTCGAACAAAGTGCTTGGAATAGAGTAAAATCGAAAGATTCCAGTTTAGGTGAAAAAACAGCAGCTTGGTTAGTTACAAACATTATGAAAGGAAAACAACGTTTTGGTATGGGTGTACCATCATCATTATCAACAAAAAAAACATCTAGTAAAGGCACGCGTCATACAAAAAGGAAAGGTGTTAATAAAAATCGACATGTTCGGAAAGCCAGTTTCGGAACAGCTATTCGACAAGCAGTTCGAAGGGAATTATTAAAAGCCGGAAGTAAAAATGTGTTGGAAAAAAATGTCATGAATGCATCTAAAATAGCTCTGTCGGCAGCACGTAGATCGGTAAAAGCGGCAGGTGGCAAAAGGAAGGTTCGTACACCGAGAATAATACCGATTCCTAAAACTGGTGGAATATTACCATTAATACCAATTTTTGCCGGGTTATCAGCTTTGGGTTGTTGTTGGGAATTTGGATAGTACGCGTGGTGCAGGGACTCATTGGGTAGCTTATAGAAAAAATAATTCTAAAGTAACATATTATGACAGCTTCGGCGATTTACCCCCACCGATCGAATTGGTACGATATCTACAAACGGGATCGGAACCATCAAAAATTATTTACTATACATACGATCGTCAGCAGGATTTTGGAACAGTCTGGTGTGGACATTTGTGCTTAAAGTTTCTTGTCGAATCATCAGCGTAAAAGATGTCATCATCATCATCGTCACCATTAACACCGCAAATGGATCGCAATAACTATACTAAAATGTTGCAATCACTGAAAGCATTTCATCTAGCCGGTGGATTAAGGAAAATGACCGTGAAACAGTTAGAAAACATGCCCAAGGAAGTAATGATTGCATTAGCCCCAAATGAAATTCCATTCGTTTGGGAAAAGTTGCCGGAGCACCTTAAAAGCGATATCGATATATTAAAATATCAGTGCGGTTGCAAACATTATTTCAGCAGCAGCAGCAGCAATTTAAACGAGGTTATGACTGATGAGGATCTTACGGCTAGAAAAATATTTTGTTGTTATTGCAAAATCAGCGATGTGCGCATAAAAGCAGAAAATAGCATAAAAACATCACTATCTAATGCCGTGAGAAAAGGTGTGACGATGAATCTTTTTAAATGTTGCCGCTAAGAATAAAACCGAGATGTGTGATGTTTTAATGGTTAGTCATGTCTTATACGTTCACACTAACAGGACACTCGAGCGTCTTAAGCGCCGATTTTTATCCACCAGTCGAATTAAATAGAGAAAACAAATATGGTCTGGCATTGCTGGGATTTCACACATACAATTCAATTTTTAATGTGGACGAAAGCAACAATAAGTTTGCCTACATGAAGGAGGGTTACACCACCGAGTCGATACAATTGCAGATTCCACCTGGGGCCTATGAAATAGATGAGATAGGTAAAGCTATGTTGGAGGCTTTGAGGATTTCAACTGAAGAAAAGAACGATGGAATCTTTTACTTGGTTGCTAATAATAATACGCTGAAATGTGAACTGAAATCCCAATATACTATAGATTTCCGGGGAGAGGCGAGTATCGGTAAAATGTTAGGATTTAATCATACAGTGTTAAAAAGAGACAAAAAGCACGAATCAACCGAGATGGTGGAAATAATGAAAGTACGCATCATACGCGTAGATTGTAATATAATTTCCGGAGCATATATGAATTCGGTGGAAGGTCATACCTTGTTCGAATTCGATATCGACGTGGAGCCCGGTTACAAAATCAGTAAAGAACCACAAAATAATATTTATATGCCGTTAATGCCGGCAGGACGTCAGTTTATCGACAACATTACTCTTCGCATCTTGGACGATAGCGGTGATCTAATCAATTTTCAAGGCGAGAAAATAATCGTGAAATTGGAACTGAAGAAACTTTCATAGAAATGGGTTTTTGCTTCAATCGTCAATTGTGTGTGCTGTCGACTAAGATGGGGGAACCGCCGAAACATAATAAAAGTAAAAGAAGAGTTAACGTCAAGGTTAGTCGTCGTCCAGACGTTAGATCACAAACATCTCAACAGTTATCTGCCGAAGACTATAAATTTTTAAAATCAATCGGTCTTAAAGTGCGAAAATGATTTCCACCACCAGCGATAAAATAGAGGTTTTCTCCGAGCCCATCTTGGACAATTCCATTATTAGTCTAGAAGAGCATACGTATAAACCATACGGATCTCCATCATTCAACAATTCGGATGAAGTCCGTATCCCCATTAATTTTCAAGATATTATACTGGATATCGCCGAAAGTTACATATATATCGAAGGAAATTTTAAACCCATAGACGCAACGAAAAGATGTTTTTTATCAAATAATGCCCTCGCATTTTTGTTCGATGAAATTCGCTACGAGATGGGAGGTGAACAGGTCGCCGTGGTTCGTAAACCTGGAGTTACGACGACATTAAAAACCATGGTTTCATTCGGAAGTTTGCAACAAAGATCTCTCATGACGTGCGGATGGGGTCTCGACGAAGCAAACCAAGATATCGTAGACACGGCAAGTAACGTATTCTCCGGGAAATTACCCTTAAAATATCTTATGGGATTCGCCGAAGATTACGCAAAAGGTGTTTTCAACGTAAAACAAGAGCTTATTATGATTATAGCTCGCACTTTTACCAATTGTTACGTCGGCGAAGTAGAGGCAGAAATTAGTATCGACAAAATCGAATGGAAAATTCGTCACATCATTCCAGACGACAAGCAAAAATTGAAAATACTGTCTCGCATTAATAAAGGAGGAAACAACGCCAGTATTCAAATGGCATATCGTAAATGGGATCTGTACGAATTACCAGCTTTAAGGCAAACATCTTCCGACGTGTGGGCCTTGAGAACGAGTACAAGTCTGGAAAGACCGCGCTATATAATCGTCGGGTTTCAAGACAGCAATAATTGCGACAAGAAAGAAAAAAACGCAACCCAGTTTACCCACGCCGACGTATGCGACATTAGACTGTATCTGAATTCAACCGTTTATCCATACGAAAGATGGAATTTAGATTTCGCCAAGAAACTGTACGCAGCAGCCTATTACAATTACGAAAACTTCCAAAGCAGCTACTACGGGCGCGAGATAAACGATCCGATGATAACGTTCGCGGAATATATGAAAAACCCCGTTTTTATTATCAATTGCAGTCATCAACCAGAGGCGATTAACTCATCGACAGTGGATGTAAAATTGGAGTTCCAAACGAGAAAGAATAAATTCCCCAAAGACACTAAAGTGTACGCATTAGTTATTCACGACTCATTTTTTAGTTATAATGTATTAAACGGTTCGGTGACCAATAAATCTATATTTTAATGTATCTATTATATGTAACACAAAATAATGTTCTTGAATCAATAAATTTGTAATGAGTGAAGTAGTAGTTTTATATTTATTTGAAACCCAACCAAAAAAAAAAGCTGGCGGAAAAGCCCGCTCTTTAAGAAAAGAGTACGGGAATTTAGAAAATGGTGGTTAATTAAGTGGAAAAAAGAGCTTAAATAACACAAGAAAAAATTTTTAAGGCAAAATATGAAAACAACGATTTAGAAAATTTGTAGGAAAGTAACGGTTAGGAATAGGGAAAAAAATTATAAGAAAAAATTATAGAGGAAATCGAGTACTATAAGCAAGCATTTTTCTCGATAGTAAAAACGTAAAAAAAAATTTTTTCAAAAAAAAATTGAAAAATGGTGAATGCGCGCCAAAGTTGAAGTTTTGGAGCAAAATGATATTAGGAAATTAGAAAGAGAATTTTTTTCTACATATGGTAGTACTTTTCAAAATTCGGAAAGATAAAATTTTAAGAAAAGGGTTATAGTAAGTTAGTAATTTGGATTTTTTAAAGCGCTGTAGCTCGGGAACCGTTCAAGATAGAAAAAAAATAAAAGCACTTTGATAGCCCAAAATTTTGAGGAGAATGCGATGGTGTAAAAAAAATTATAATTTTTTTTTTTTTTGAAAATGCTGAATACGCGCTAAAGTTGAAGATTTAGAGAAAAACGGTATTGGGAAATTAAAGAGAGAACTTTTTTCTACATATTGTAGTATTTTTGAAAATTCGAAAAAATTAAATTTGAAAAAAAGGGTTATAGAAAGTTAGTAATTTGAATTCTTTAAAGCGCTGTAGCTCGGGAACCGTTCAAGATAGAGAAAAAATAAAAGCACTTTAATTACCTAGAATTTTGAGTAGAATACAATGGTGAAAAAAAAATTTGGAAAATCTTAAAAATGACAAAAAATTTGGACGAAAAAATTGAAATTCTCGAGTTAGGAGGCTAGGGCCGCCGAACGGGAGTATGTGGAAGTTGTAGGGGGAGGTTTTTTTTTTTTTTTTTTTTTTTTTCTAAGTCCTATCGTCAACCGTTACGACGCCAGAGCCCATCCAAAATGCGATGAAAAAATTTTTTTTATATTACCGAATCGGGAAAAATAGTGTGATATACTTCAACGCTTCCTTATTACGATTCCGTCAAAACATTTTCAAAATTTTCCTTACCTTGCCTGAAAATAATTAAAATATATGCATAATTTGCATTTTTTGTAAATATGTAGCAAAGTAATGGTTAGAAATATCAAAAAAATTTATTTGAAAAAAATGTAGAGAAAGTCTAGTACTATATGCTAGAAAAGTGGAGGGGGGTAGTTTGTGTCCATACCAGAGATACGGTGAGTTATAAAATCATATTATTCTCAAACTTATATAATGCATATATGCACTCCACCTTACCCCCTCCAACTTTTTGAATGTATATAGAGGCCGGTATTAGAATTATTTCATCATTACACATTCGATCGGCAAGATGGAAGATATACCAAAAAGGATCATTGGCATTGTCAGGCCATTCGTGCCCGGCAAGATATGCAAGTGTGAGGAGTGCGGGGGTACCGCACCAGGAGCGGCACCTTCGGCACCGCCTGCAACGCCGACACCACCAGCGACGACGACGGTGCCGCCAATGAGAAGACCAAGGGCTGCACCTAGGTCGGTGTTAATATCGTTGGGTATTACTCCACGGTAGGCACCGCACCCTCCCTCCAGACCCTTTTAGGGCCACAAAAACGGTCCTTTCCAGGACCACATTATATTTTGATCGTAGTTTAGTAATCGTCACTTATGGGGCGAGATATTCGTTTAACGACGATTTGTCTCGTAGCTTAAGTGCCAAGTTATATGCTTGAGAACCTATGAAAATGTTAACAGTTCAAACAAGGTTTCTATTATTTTTTTTTTGTAATGTATTCTTCACAAAATATTAAGAATAAGTCTTATTGTCTAAACAAATCTAATTCCTTATTTAAAGTTTTTGAAAAAAATCAATAATTCTATAAGCTCTCACCAATACATAACATTTAGAATCCGTTGGTGGGGTGGGGGTAGTTCTATATATATGAGACTGGGTCAGTTACACAGTCATATATTCATCAACCCTCATACGATAAACATGGAGGAAGAAAGACCCGCCAGCCGAGGCTCATCCATCTTTAGTGATGACACCGTAGCCGACAACGTTGGAGACCTGCAAGTCTTCGACGACGACGACGAGGTGGATTTTGAAATTGACGTCCTACGTTGGGACGACTTGGATGAGCCGATTCCGCTAGTATATGACCATGATCCGGGCCTAGTGGAATTAGACGACGCGGGTGATTGGGTCTTACAAAGACTCGAAACTCCGTCGCCGCAGCCAGAGCCGGACTCGACGGAAGATGCGATGCTGGAAATTCCAGCATCACCAACACCCGACGACCCACAAGGCCCCTGCGATTCGTCAAGCTGGTGGTCGACCAGCGAGGATGGGGCACCATAAGCCCCACACTCTCCCTGGCCCTTTTTAAGGGCACACAACAACGGTCCTTTTCAGGACCACAAAATACTTTGATCGTAGTTTTAGTACATATTAGTACTTTGTTACTAATATTGTATGTATAGAATATACAATATTAGATACAAAGTATTAAAACTTTAAGTGCTGGTGGAACCCAGCTAAATCGTTCGTTCGTATTTGAGACCACAAACAACTTTTGGTCTCAATACGTAATATGACATTTGTTTTCACCCCCCACCATTAATTTGTCTCTATATATACGACCATCAATACTTATTACAATCATTTTAGTTCAACATGTCTGCGACTCAACAACAACAACAACAACCCATCCAATGCCCTGTGGTAGATTCTACCACAGAGAATTGTTTGGAGTGGGAGCCGAACGATCCTAGATGGGATGAACTTTGGCGGTTCATCATCGAATACACAGAGGACAGCACCACCACCCCCGCTGATGATGATGACGGGCCGTGCGACTCCACAACTCAATAAAAGAGTCGCATGTTTTACAACCAAACGGTCCTTTTCAGGACCACAAAATAATTTGATCGTAGTTTTAGTTGGTTATAATACTTTGTAACCAATATTTTATGTTTTTTTCATAAAAACATACAATATTGAGATACAAAGTATTAGAAGTTCTGGCGACAGAACCTTAACTTCATAAACCGAACCATGTTTTAGCATACTTGTAAATATTATCAGAAAATATTTACAACTATTGCTATTGCGTAGTTTTAGTGGATTATTCACTCTTTTTTTTTTATTACCTAATATTATGTGGGACAGGGCCTATATGAAATAACACACAAAAATAAATTTTCAAGTCATTTTTATTCTCATTATAAAATATAAAAAATTTGATCAAACACTTTTTTATTAACTACAATATATATATATATATATATATATATATATATATATATATATATATATATATATATATATATATATATATATATATATATATATATTTACAAACTTAATACTATAAATTAAAAGCTAATATCTACAACTACCTAACACCTACTACATAATTTATTAAAGTCCTCTAATTGTCTTTTTAACCGCGCAGATTTCACCTTTTTTATCTCTAATTGTTTTTCAAGTTCTATAATGTCACTGGCACACTCGTTCACTTCATTCACTAAGCGTTTTTTCATGGCATAAATGTCAGTCAATTTGGTCTTCTGAGAGTTGGTGAAGTCTTCGACCCACTCCGGTTGTGATGGCTCGGAAGAAGACGCGGTTTTATTTGGTGAAGACGATGACGACGACGACGACGACGACGCAGCGGAAACTTCATCGCCTTCAAAACACCGCTTAAACCGCTTCTTCATGGGTTTCCGGCACCCCAATATCGGCGACAGTGGCGCTGGCGCTGGGGAAGACTTCACCTCCGACACTATTTCATTCTCGACGCTGGCCGGTGTTGGTGGCGTTGGTGGTGTTGGTCCATCGGGGCCTTCTATGACTTCCACTTCTACTGACAGTGGCTCTTGCGGTGCTGTTTTTAGGAAGTCGGGTAATGGAACAGGGGTGGAGGGACGCTTAAAGTTAAACTTTTTCTTCTTCCCTTGTCCCACACCTTTAATCGCCGAATAAAATGTTTTTTTATCGGCGATTTCCGACTTCCGCATAGTCAAGAGCTTTTGCAGTTTCGACGCTTTCGGAGAAGATTCCCTAGGCCGCGATGCTTTTCGCACAACCACATCACTGATCACATTTATCTTTGGCTCCTTCTCCTCCGTCCAGCATTCCAGGAATTGCGCTGCCGACTGAACTAACTCCTCGTCGCGACCATCGTTGAGGGCTCGGTCTTCGGCATCTTCATGCTCCACGCCATTCCAGTTCTCGAACACCCCCGGACTTAACACTTCTAAACCACTCATGTTATCCAGCATGCCTTGCTGTGAACCGCAGCTCACGTCAAGAGCATCTAAAAGAGACCGTACACTAGACATTGTCGATATTCAAACTCACACAATTAACTTTTTCTTAGCACTGTACTGTTTGCTGTTCTGACGAACTGTGAAGAGCTCGAGCCAGCAAGTCTGCTTTTATGCCCATTTCCCCCACTACACCACCTTTATTCCTTTTGTTCGATGCATTAAGTATAATATTTAAACTTGTCAGATGCAAGGCCAAGGCCAAGGCCGACGTAACCGGCAATACCAGGGTCGTTTTCAAGGTTGTAATTTTCATGGATTTTTTTTTGTCCCTGTCAAGGTTATTTTAAAGAAGCATATAAATATAGTACTAAACTTGTTAGATGCGAGGCCAAGGCCAAGGTCAAAGTACCCGTCAATGTCAGGGTCGTTTTCGAGGTTGTAATTTTCAAGGATTTTTTTTTTTGGTCCTGTCAAGGTTATTTTAAAAAGTAATACATAATTAGAGTACCGCGATTGAAAAGTACAACATATTCAAACATCATGTTGCCAACCGATGAACAACCTAGTGAAGCAGCCAAAACATACAGTCATATACCAAAAGCTTTTTATTTAACTTGTCATTATTGTAAAAGACTAGGTATCTGCTGGCGAAATGATCTTACGTACGACTTCAACTACATTGACCTTTTCAGGGTTATATTTGTACAATGCGGCTTTTGTGGACTAGTTTACTACCAGTTCAAGGACATTAATGAACATGCCATCCAGAGAAGAAATTGGGTCATAGAAGAAGCTTACCTGTACAGAAGAAATTAACATGTATTTTATTTCTTAATTTTTAATTTTTTTGTTTGTTATTTTTTTTATTTTTTTTTTAATAATAAAAAGTAAACTCAATCTTTTGTTATATTTTAATTTTTTTTTCAATAAAACAATAGTAAAATGAATCTGTATGTGTATTTATTAAACATCACCTAAAATACGTTTTGCAATCCATATTTTTCTGCAGAGTCCGTTTATTAATGAAATAGAACCATATATTAGGGTGAAATCTAATGGTTTCAAATCAGTCTCACATAACAATGTCAGAAGTAAACACTATTGATAAGTTCGGTCGCAAAAGAAAATTTAAGGATTTTAACTTTATGCGAGGTCCTTCAGGAATAGGTTTTAAACTTACACCTAATGGAGATTACGACATGGGAAGCAAAAGATTGTGCTATTTAGCGGAACCTCTTGAAGGAGACGATGCGACCACACGAAATTATGTTGATAATAACCTTGCTCAGTGTGTGCAAGATACGCAGAAAGCTTTACATGACTCAACAATTGTTATTAAAGATATATTCAGAAACCAACTTGAAGGTTACGTACGCAAGAAATTAATTGAAACCGGTCAAGAACTTAGAGGATACATTGATGATACTGTTATTGCAATATATGAACTTAGGCAAGACGAACTGCGTGATGAACTTAACTCTAGAATGTTGAAAATTGAAAAGACTATGGAGGATCTTGTCAGCAAACCTGTTTCACATTAAACATTTACTCGTAGACCTGTGCGTTTAATTTACTATTAGACAAATTTTTCAACAATAACTTTTACAGTTTGTTATTTGTCGACACTTCATTATATATTTATAATTTTAAAATAAAGGTTCAATAAAAAAGCAATCAAGTAATGAATACATGTTTTTTATTAAAAAAAAAAAAATTACAATACTATCGTTACATATTAATGTTGTATGTTTAATAGAAATAATAAAAACAATACAAATAATGAAATATGGATTTTCCAGATTACGTGCTGTCCTGACTTAGAAATGATTCCAACGCGGTGACTAAATTTGCTAAGTTTTCTTCCGGGTCTGTTTTGTAAAAATCTATGTCTGCATGCCCCCAAGGTAGAGTTTTGGTTGAACTGGGAATTACATAACGTTTATCATCGCTATGTGACAATGCTACTTTATTTATTATGTTGGTATAAATGTTATGTAATTCACTTCTAAATGTCTTCATCTTTCTTAATATCAAACCACCCCGTTCAACAATTCTTTGGTAGTCTTCCTGATGAAGGTCTTTCTCGATAACACATTTTTTGATACCTTTGGCTTTTTTTAATTCATTATTAATGGACTTTACATAATAAGCCTTCGCGCCGGTACCATAAAAACTTATTATCGGATCACCAGGAAACTCATCTTTCATTCTACCAACTACAGAATTACTTTTAATTATGTTGAAATTATTAATTTCGGGGTAATTTGATGTATCGAATTTTTCGAGGTTTTCTGATATAGTTTGATAAAAGTTTTCCGTATACACTTTTAATATAAGCGAGTCAGTATCGGTGTAAAGTAACGAAGCATCATCGCCAAACTTGGATTTAATAAAATTATAATAAAAATCGTATATTACAGTCTTTGATATATCTAATATGGAAAAACCGATATAAATTGGTTTATTGTACAATATTTTAACTTTATTCATATGTATAGCAACAAAGTTCTCGGTAAGTATCGAGCTACTATTGAAATTGGGGCGGGATATTAGTGCTCTAGCTCCATTTCTGCCTACACTGTTCTCCCAATGTGTTACTAATTTTATATCCTTTCGATTTTCCACATTTTCCATAGTTTTACCAAATATCGCGTTATTTTTTAATTTAAAAGTGTCTTTCGCAAATTTTGTGGTGGCCTTGTTACGTAAATTGGTATTAAAATCAATATACGATTTTAGCCATTTTGATTGCTCAAACTGTAATACTCGATGGGTTTGCATTACCACTAAGCCGTTGGCGATGGCTTGTTTTAAAGTTCTATAGTGTACAATGTATTTTTTTTTATCTTGTAAATTAGGAATTAATTTCGGTAATTTAGCGTTTTCTGTTGGCGGTATGATATTTTCTACTAGAAATGGAAGATCAGAATGTGCATCATGCAACTCAGTCGGATAATGCACATCCACTTCCAAAACGTAGCCATGTAAACTATCATCACCAACAGCCATAATATTTAAATCCAGAATTTCGCGCTCGCTTAACCATCGAAAACCACCATATGGTAATGCTTGTGACATACTATGACCATATAGATTTGTAGCATCAAGGTATGTTATAAATGAAGAAGGTTTTGTTGGGTCATAGTCTGGTAAAAAAATATTATTAGCGATGTGCTTCCTTTCTGTACACTGGCTTATGCCGCCGCGTATACCTTTCTTAAAAAAATGTATCATGTCTATATCAGTTAAGAGCTCTAACTCTACCTTAGTCATACGTAGCATACAATCAAATGATAAACTTGGAAGGGTATAGTAATGTGCTGGATCAAGTTTATCGAATTTTAAACAATTATTCCGAAATTGCTCAAAAACATCACACAATAGCAACACATCTGTTTTTAAATACACGTCCGAATAGTCCCCCAAAGTTTTACACCCAAACAAGCGCCATACTTCTTTTGCTCTTCTATAGCTTTCATCGCTAATATGTTCTTCCCGTAAATTATCATAAAATTCATCTTTACTTGGAAGACATGTATTTTCCATTTTTTCTATAGAGTCAATAAAGCTATAGGGAAAAACACCCTTTTGACGCATCAAATTAAATTGGTTGATATTTGAAAAATGTTTCCGCGTTTCAATAAAATCGTCGTCGTTTAAACCGCTGCCTAAATTTTCCAAAGACGTTGACAGAAATTTAAAACTATCAATAAATCGCAACTTTAAATATTTCCTCTTGACTTTTCCACATTTACTATCAAAATAATCGTGCACATAAATGCTTTTGGTAAATGATATGTACTTTTCCTTACTTTGAGCCAAAACACCAATTTTATCCCCATATTTACATAACTCTTTTATAAATAAATGGCTGTCGTAGCCGCTTAAGTTATGAAATATGATAGGGATAAAAGAGGGTAATTTATAATTTAAATTACAAACGGAATGTGCAGCACCAAATCTTTTTGCACCAGTTATGTGACAGTGGTCTCGTACTTTAATCTCACCCTCTTCAAAAGGGCCTTCACATATACCACATATTTTAGCATCATTAAACTCCCTTTTTTCTTCAGGCGTTAACGGTTTCATAGGCTTAATGTCTTTTAAATATGTGTTGTGTAGAGCCCTTAAATCACACTCGATACGATCCACAAAGACTTGAGCTGCATTATTCCCACGAAATAGCTCAAATTTCGAAAGTGAGTCGTCAAAAGAGCATTTAATTAAATAAGCAAAAGAATATGGTTCATGTTTAAAACTTTTTACAGTGTAAGAATTTTGTGGGTTTGGTTGTACCGTTTCAATGGGTTTTAAAACAGATTCGAAATCTGCATAAACCACGAATGGAACGCGCATTTGCTTTTCTATACCCTCGAATTTTAAAATATTTTCCGGCACACTCTTTCCAAATTTATCGATTTTTAAATCCACTGAGGGTGTTTGCGTGAAAATGTGGTTACAATCGTAGCTTTGATGTAAAGTTAAAGCTGACGGTGTACTAAAATAAATGAGGCAACCATCACAGAAATATATTTTATGTTGTTGACAACTAATTTGACTTGAAACTAAACGTGATAAATCCCGAATCCAACAATAATGACTCTTTGAACAAGTCGTATCGCAAAAATGTTCACCGCCATCTTTACTACTACAGTCTTTTGTAATTAACAATAAATTTACATGCCTATCCAACTTTTTTGACGCATACCTCAGTGGACCAATAACTTCATGTATTACTTCATTATTTTCATATTTAGATTCCAGACCGTATACGTTAATTGATATGTTGTTCATTTCCTCAAATTTTTTAATGTCACGTAATTTTACTGGAAAATCCATACCTGTTACATTTAGCACTCTAGAAAAATGGGGGTAGGATGTCTTCTGTGAAGGCTCTGCTGTTGGAGGAAACAATGCTGATGTTACAGCCCACGCAAAGCAAAATTCGTCCTGGTTAATCACATTGACGACAGCTCCTTTCTTTTCAATAGAACACGGCAACTTGATGTATGATGAGCCACCCATAGGCATATACTTGTTGATACCAACTTCCAAGTATAAAATTCGCACAAGAGCCCATCCTATAACAAGAAAAATAATATATAAAAATCAGTTTAATATATCGGGTTTTGATTTTTCCATACCTGAATCTTTCTCCTGGAACTCTGTCGCCTGCGTTTTTATTAATTCGGTGAAAGAATGGTAAACGGCATCCAAATCACTTTCTACACTAATTATTTGATTAGCAGTGTTGAAGGATTTTTCACTGAATATTTCTTGTGATGGAAGCATGTACTCGCCAACAGCTGTCATGTTAACTTTTAAAGCATGATGCACACGCAATAAATTATTAACAAGTTCCACCACCTTGGATTTAATGTCTGCAAAGAACATTACGTAATCGGAATGCTCCATATCACTGCTAACCCGATAGGTTGCAATTCTCCTTTTGAAGGCACATTGAACGAGTTGCACACCATGACATACCGGCAAACATGAATTATTTTTATGTTGTTGTGTTCGTTTATGCACCGACATATGATTTATTGGAACATCTACATTACATGTAGCGCAATTAATTAGCGGAATCGTCGATGTATACTCTTCAATTCGGAGCCGTTTTCCTCCAGGCACTTCATTAAATCTCGCCGCACACGATTCTCTTTGATGACGTCTCATATTATAAATATTAGTAAACTTAGAACCGCAATTTTCACAAACATATGCCATGATTTGTCAAATATTAACACATGTACTACCTATACAAGTCAGAGCCAACTGATGAATGAAACTGCCCCATACCTTATATAAAACCATTCAAGGTCACCCCCAACCACGTAACATATCTTCAAGGTCACACACCCAAGATGACCTTCAACAAAGTCAAGGTCGTCTCGACCAAGGTCAAGGTCAAGGTCACACACACAACCTTGAACACAAGGCCAAGGCCAAAGCACACGTGCACTTTCAAGGTCAATGCAAGGACATGTGGGCGGGGCCAAAGAGGGGTGAAGCAAGGTCAAGGTCAAGGTCGAGGAGTGGGGGGATCGAGCGAATCGGGTTATGTTCACTACTCATAACGGTTGGTTTTAAATTATGCTTTAATTTCACAAGGTAAAAATCAATTTTGAGCTGAAATCTTTTAATAAATAAAAAAAACTATGCAAGATCGTTTTAACAGTAATTAGCCCGATCTTCTGGGATCAGACTGATTCCATCTTGTACCCGTGCAAACTGCCCAAAATCTCTGCCTCCAGGTTTATCCCGATAAAAAAATACATAACTGCCAACCTGGCAAAATATGCGGCACACCAAAACTCAACAAAATTACCGGGATAATCTTCGACTTTCTAGCTCAGAATCCCAAAAATTTAGCAACTAAAAATTGAGATGGAAGTCTGCAGCTGCTTAGGCCCAATCAAACCAGGAAAAAAGTGAAAAATCAAGGCAAAACGGCCATGGCCTGCTTGCGCACTAATTGGCTTCCATTAGGCGCGTTCAATTATCACGTGTGAAAGAAATGACAGCTCAAAAAGAAAAAAACTGGACAACAACAGTCGGTTAAAACGAATTTGTTAGTTAAGCCAATTCGATAATCATTAGCATTTTCCAGTGAAAACAAAAATAATGAATCTAATAAGTATTACAATAGTTACTTTTAAATTCGAGAAATATAAATTAATACATCAATAGAAATTTCCATATTTCTCTAAGCCAATATACATACAATCTTATTAAATGTAATTATAAATGGCCGGAAAGAAAAACAAGATCTATCTGAATACAAAAAAAAGGTAGCAATGAGTTTGATACCGATAAGAAAATACCTAGGCACAGTGTAGTGAAATACCAAAGTAGGACAAAATAATGGTAAATAAAATTAATCGAAACTGTATTTAATGAAATGCTTTCCTTCAAGGAAAATGATGCTGTGATGCCCATAATGACAATATTTGCAAACCATGGTTGAATTAAATAAATTAGCCATAGTGAACTTAAGCGCAAAATTGAACCGTGACACATTAAAAACCGAGATAATGACTTTTTTTTGAGTTGCGTATTTTGAACTTTCTGATTCAATATCTAAGTGGAAGCTACCCACCCGTCTTTTTGGGCATTTTTCACGCACGCAGATGATTTTCTTTTCTTTTTTTAAATATGTTGCCAATAACTCAGACATGTAAGCACTTTTGTCACAACAGTACTCGGAAAAAACGAAGCTAATGGTTTAATAATCCGCCCTAAATTGTTTATAGTTTCACCGTTAAAGCCTGTCAACTTTGACAGCTTGTATATCGGAAACATATTGACAAAATTTTAACTTTTTTTTTAAAGAAGCTTCTTTCCGAGTACTTTCTAACCATGTTTTCAGAAAAAAATTTCGACGACATATTCAATTTATTTTTAAGCTAAAAATTTAATAATAACTTTAAACAATTACTGTGCGACCCCTAATTAACCAATTTTCAATTTTAGTAAAGCGTTTGGAAGCTTGAGATCTCTAGTATACGTGAAAAAAATTTCAAATATGTAGCTCTCTGATTCAATTCTCAATCAAATTTGAAAAATTTTCCGTTTTTTAAAAAAAAATTGGATTGCAAAATTATTGTGCAAAAACTATCGAACAAATTTTAATGAAATTTGCCACGTTGTTTCATCATACCATTAAGTTTTTCTTGACTAGATCTGAAAGTCCTCGGAGAAATGTAGGTGGTCGAACAAAATCATTTACAAAACTCTTGTTTTCGCCCTTTTTTTATTAATACAATTTTGCAACAAGGATAATAAATTTTATGATTTCTAACCTATCCTATCTATCTATAAGAAATTCGATTACGGAACTTTTCTTTTCCCACAATTTTTCTTTAAAGTCAATAGTTTCGAAGTTATAAATACAAAAAAGAGAGAAAAAGGCGTTTTTATTTCATTTTTTGTCACTTTTTGTTAAATAAACCAATGTTCCGTTCGTTTTCGAGAGAGAGAGAGAGAGAGAGCGAGCTTATCTCAATTAAGGGCATTATTCTGGAAAATTTAGAGCAAAATTTAGCGTTCCACCTCACAATATCCAACCAAAAACAGATCCGCCCTGGGCTATAACACATTTGCCTATTTGAAGATTGAATATTGATTGCTAGACCATAAAGAATTTTTCATAAGGAATAAATTTTTTCACAAATTCTTCAATATATATGGTCAAAATTTTCATGCCAGTCCTAATTTAGCTCGACTTTTAACAGATTTTGGAGTTCTAACTTAACTACTCTTATTTATTTTTTTTTCGATCTCGACACGTGATTTTCATACAAGTAAGACCTTTCGTTATACTGCTTTTCCCTAAGAAAAGTTCAGAATCATTCTTCTGTTTTTTTTCTTAGAACTACGAAAATTAAGGTAATTAAGTTTAATCTGAAATCACATGACGGTCTTTATGTAAATTACATAAATGCGATTTTCTTTGGTCCGTCCGCAAAACCATTAGAAATTTTCCAGAAACACTGTCTGTGGATTGTTTTTGCAAATTTGTGTTGCCTCTGACTGGTTTGTAATTTCTCTACAAATAGGTCTACTATGTTTAAGCACAAGTATTTTACTCTAATTTACAATTATTTTATTAAAATTAGACTTTATTTTCTTTTAGTTTTCCAACTTTTCCAAATATTGATATCACAAATATTTCACTTATCATTAAAAATATCTTACATTGTATTTTGCTTTTAGGTTTTATTGTTTTCTTTTTCCATTTCCATCAGCAGATTGTCTGTTATAGAAGACACTCCATTAAAGTCCACTTTGTTAAGTTTTTTCCCGGGATATTTTTGTAGTCGAATAATATATCACGTTTATTTCTGACTCGCCATCTATTTGATATTTACTTTACGATGTTAAAATAGTCGCCATAAAACATAAGTTGTTCCTTACTTTGCTCTAACTGAGACAAATTATAATTGGAGGGCTTCACTTTTTTTTCGAAAAAAAAAAATTATAGATGAAAGTTTTTTCCTCATTTTTAAAAACAGTGTAAGGAGAGCATTAAATGAATGCTTATTTAAAAATTAAAATAGATTTTCTTTTGGTACTTTGTGTAAATTAAAAACGGTAAGTTTTCTAAATTGCGCTACCAAGTGTTTTAATGGTGGCAAGCAATGTTACAGTCCTTAATCCACATGCATGTTTTTTTAACGTTGAATTAACGTTTCAGTAGTTGATATTACGTTTTCATGTGAATTTAACGATGTTCATTTTTGGGTTGTTTTCAATGGTAAAAATCCACTTTTTTATTACTTTGCTTATGGACCTATCATAATATTGCAAGATACTATGATTAAGTCAATATATATATATATATATATATATATATATATATATATATATATATATATATATATATATATATATATATATATATACATGCTATAGCAGTGGTTATATCCACATTTTGCTGTTATAGTGCTGAAATCACATTCAGCAAACGTACAACTATATGCAACTTCGTGTGTAAATGAAGTAAACGACGAAACATGTACCTCTGCCGTATCAGTGCGGCGGGGAAGGTAAGTTTTGACTTTCTTGTCGGTATGGTGGTACAGGTAGGCCATCATCTCGATGGTATAGGTCATTAATCATAATTCTTCAAATTATATTTGAGTCATATAATTAAAAGATTTTCAACAGGCTAAGTGATATTTCGGCTCTAGTTCTCAGCTTTTATCAAACTAAAAAATGGATATAAAAATATGCAAAAACACAAGAATCAAGAACCAAAAACATACCTTGTAATATTGTTGGTAACTCCATTATTGTCTTAGTTATATTGATTAAAAAACGAAACAAACACTCGGATCGTCATGGTTTGCATGCATATATTACATAGAAGTTCAAATCAAAAAATTTAAAAAATTAAAAAACAACTAATTACAACACGAACCACATCCAAAAATTTCGTTATTATTAAAATCATTTTGATTTACCGAGTCGTTCGGGTTTATCGACGTCAAACAACTGATATTTTGCATTAAAGTAGTGGAATGTATAATCTATTTAAATTATTTATTTCTTTTTTGTCGTTTACTGCAGATTTCGGTGATGGAATGTTATATTCGTGCACTGAACTGCTCATTTTGAATAGACAGAATATGACTTCTCAGAGTTACTACGATTTAGTTATTCACTCTGTAAACATTATTGATTTGGCCTTGATATTTCTCGAATGAACTAGTCCCTTCACCCTTCTGACTGTAGCCCAATAGAAGATGTTTGAAATCTACTCCAGAGACAACTGCATACCAGGGTACCTATCCTCGTTCTTGAGAGAACGATCACTTGATGGAAAGTGGGCGTGGTTCTCATGAAAAAGTATGAAACCGTATTCTGGGTAGCTTTCTCGTTCTCGAGAGAACGATCATCTTGATGGAAAGTGGCCGTGATTCTCACGAAAAAGTAAGAAACCTTATTCTTAATACGTTTTCGTAATTCTTCGTGAGAACCACGCCTATTTTCCATCAAGATGATCGTTCTCTCAAGAACGAGAATAGGTACCCAGAAATCATCAGCCATTGACAGTTGACGAGCTGCGTGAAGGTTTAAGAGAAGAATAACAAGTTTTTGATCAAGAATTTATTCGCTCACTAATTGTAAGCATACCAAGAAGAGTACAAGCAATTTACAGATCTAAGGGAAGTCCTACCAAATATTGATTTTGAAACTGGCGATAGACATGTTGTTTTTATTTTTGTTTTCTTCGTTAGTGTTATTAATTTCTAAATCATTTTTCCTTTGTCGTTAATAACTCCTTTATTAATAAAGCATTCTTTTTGTGACGTTACATGAATTTGCACTACCCACTGATGTTTATTTCTATAATAAAAAATTGATGGAATTTCTTGCTGGTATTTTGTTTTTGCTTTGTGATTAATTATTCACTTCAAAAGACGCGTAGCGTATTTAGTTTAATTATATTGATATTTGGAAATTTTATTATAAACATCAAAATAATAAAGTAAGTCAAATGCCGAGAACCTGTCTTTTACCCTTACTTGGATCTTCAAGATTATAACATAAGGCATAAATATAAGTCTAAGATACGGTGACCACTGGGTGGCAATTTCGGGTCAAAGATAGGAATCTGGGCTTGCCGTTCAGATAATTCTTTAGGTCAAAGGCATGAAAATATAAGGGATAAAGATTCATGTCAGTTTTTATCTAAAATCCAAAATGTTCTTTTTTTCTTGAAGTTAACATTACCTTACAAAGTTTGAAGACTAGAAAAATTAAATATTTCCCATTAGGAAACTAAATAGACGTAAATTATCTCAAAAAATACGTAGTGTTAAGTTTTTAATTCACATATGAAAGTAATGTAAAATTTTTGAAGTTATTTTTAGGGAGTTATTGTTGAACAGGTCATTTTGAAACGCTATATACGATTATCTTATTTTTGTAATTATTTCATATTTCTATTCAATTTCATATTGTAATATAGTTTTCTGCTCAAGAATGGCGTCTATTTATGCAACTTTCTGGAAAACACTTAACATTTCAAAAATATACACAAAATTTCTATTTTAGATTAATGTTCTGATACGAGCCGGGAAATTATACGAATTACAATCAACATTTGAATCCATGTTTAAATTTTCTCGCGCATTTTTTAATCTTGGAGGATGCTTCTTTTTAATTTAACATCAACTGTCAAATAAACGTTACCCTCATTGAGCTTGAAATTTCGTACTTTTTTTTTTATTTTAATTAAAATAAAGCTCAAGTATTCAGGATTTCTACCTTCTGACGTGTCAACCTTTTTTGTTAGTTGTCGTTTTGCACTCCACAATTTTAATTTGTGCATTGCTTAAAAAATTCCAGTAAATATTTAATACGTTTGCTAGCTACTCTGGTTTATGATCTGAATTTTTCAAGTGCTTTTCTGAATAAATAAGATTGGAAAATCAGCTACTTCGGTAATGATAAAATTCATTACTAATTATAATATACAGGGTGGCCCCATAATGTGGCAAGTTTTAACAGCTCCTTTATTATAGAAGTAAGAAAAAAATATTTTATATAAAAGTTGTAGAACATTAATATGTCTATATTATTTTTTGTAATACATAGTAATATGGAAAAATACACGAACAAAAAAGAGAATTTTTTAAAACGACACAACCTGTATATTTTTAAAAATTTGGGTAGCCAACAAAATTTTTCATAGAGTTTTCAAATTAGTTTTACATTTTTTTGTGGCGTTGCCAAATTAATGCGAGAAATCTATCAATGAGAACACATTTGTAACTATTATGGAAAAAGGCGAAAATTTTTTAAATCCAAATAATAAATGATATTTTGTGCAGATCCGGGCTTATTTTCAAAACCTTACCAGTCTACTAAAACAAAATAAGGTTACTTTTGCGTGAATGCCAGGACGCAAGCGCATCCTAGGCAATCAAAAAGTAGACCAACTTCCAAGACCTTTTTTCAGATAGTTCTTAATTTTTCTGCCTACTACTAGTTGAGGAAATGTTTGTTGGGTTATATGAATTGATGTGACTTGCAATGTATATCTTTAATTTTTGAAATAACTATTGTAGTAATTTTTGAGCGGAAAATGCTAGTGACTAATGAATTGTATTATTTGACAAATTTATTCTAGCCGACTGTTGTTGCCTTGAGTCATTTTTGAGCAGTCATTTCTTCCAAACGTGTCAATTTAACATATTCAAAATAGCTAGCGTTGTGCGTAAGCAAGGATCTTGGTTATAAATGGAGGTCGTTTTGCCATGACTTTTACTTTTTCTGGTTTGATTTGGCTGAAGCAACTCTAGACTTCTATCTTATCTTTTAATGGTCATTCTTTGGGATTTTGGGCTGGAAATTTATTTATTATCCCAGTACTTGTTGTGACGCGTTTTCATAGGCGGGGAGCAGCTCGTGCTCTTCGGAGCTTCTTTGCTTACGACAGCGGAACATCGGTCAGTGGATATTTCTCGTGCAGACAGTCATCGGTCAAATGCTCAGCGCAGGGGTATCGGGTCGGCGGTATCTACGTATATTCGGGATATCCCTGCTCTCTCAACTGATCAACGGTTTGACTGCCTGAAGGTCAAAACATCCACTCGGTGGTCGGTTCTCGGGTGCCACCCTCGGGATTCATGTGGTCGAAGACCCACTTATGCACCGGGCAGTTTGTTACAGTGGAGAAACGGCAAGCCAGAGGTTAATTTTGCGTAGTAGTGCTGGCTGCCGGCTGCCAATTGTTACATGTAATAGTAAAAATGAGACTAGGTAATGAAACAAACGATTATAAAACATCCTGTATCCTGTATTCCATTCTTTTATACAAAGACATGGCCTAAAACTATCTTACAATCTAAGATGGACAATAATGTATACAATTACCTGGTCTGGAGGGCAAGAATATGTTTTGAGAGGTATTAACGGTAGCTGATACTGGTCAGTTGCGCTAAAGACGGTAACCCGGCGGTATCATTCACGACGCTATTCACGTACCTCGTACTACACGGTTGCGACGCTATTCACGACGGCTCGTATGCAAATTATCGCGTTTTGTATCTAAAATCCTCGTTCACGGTTTACGGCGCTTCGTATTAAAATTCGACCGACGGCGGTATACGCGGTATGTAACAATATCCCGGCATCGATCGGCGATAGGCAGCGTCTCTACACGGCGGCGATCTCTACACGCGGCGGTGGCGATAGGCGTCGAGGCGGCAGTTGTTTAGCGCCCTTGTCAACGGACATCGGAGGGCACCTGGCGGTAAAACACATTCCTGGTCAATACGGAAACAAAGATAATATTGACGGCGTTCAGTGCGTGTGTGTATCGGTGACAGTAGGAAGGAACGAAAGGAACTGACGCTGCCCGTTCTTATAAGGGACCTCGACAGTGTCAGCAGGATGGAACGACATTGCCCGTTATTATAAGGGTCCTCGACAATGCCGACCAATAGCGGTAGGAAATTAAGAAAGGAACCGACACTGCCCGTTCTTATAAGGGTCCTCGGCAATGACGGTAGGATGACACAACATTGCCCGTTCTTATAAGGGTCCTCGGAAATGCTGGCCATAGAGGGGTAGGACGTAAGGAAGGAAGTTTATGGTAAAACACCATATACACACAAGCCTAGCCTCATTTACATTGCAAGACTAGGAAGGCGTGGTCCGGCAGGCGACCCAGTTCAGTCCGTTTGGACTGTTGACACGGGTGGAGAACGTGTTAATCTCAGCGAAATAATGGTCTGCTCAGGCTTAAATAGACGGCCCGAGCTCCCACTACGCTGACGTGTGATGGCGTGCGGTGATCGCGCATACAATACTGCTGTATGCGGCGCGCGATTACTATGGTCGGACGCTTTGAAAATCTCGGAAAATGATATTTCTCGACATAGCGCGGTAAATTTAATTATATATTGGCAATCTTGAAACTTTAAGTATTCTTTTCCCGCAATAATCAGATTTTTCGGATGTAAAATAAATAAATTAAATCCCGGCGAACATACTCATGCCCAAAAATATAGTAACTTCGTTACATTGTATTGAGTTAATGAGTTACTTTATTTTTCCCCTGTTTGGCATTTATGGTGTTATTTTTACCAGGAAAATGCCTGACTACAGGGGTTTTGGGCAGTTTGCACTTGCCAACGAAGAAATTCCATTAGTCCTCAATAGCATTGGGCCCTCTTTATTGGTTATCTTATTATTTGGACACACTAGTACCAACGCATTGAAGTAGAGAGACTATTCCTTTTTGTAAAGCGTTGCGCAATTTAGCAGCATTCTATGAATAGGGAATATACAGTGTTAACGTTGTTCTAGCGCCGGTAGGTAATAATGTGCGTTATTCGTAACTTTTATTTAATTTCTTTCGTTAAATTGAGTAACTATTTGCTAACGGACTTTCATTATAGCATATCTAGCTTTAAGCTGGTGAAACATTATTAAATAATTGTTTAAAGATTTTTAATATTACTATTTATATTCGGGTTTTATTTGATTCACATGTTCCTTTGCGTTTGTTTTTTTTTTTTTGGGTATTTGTTAATCAGTGGAGTTAAAGTTGAACGCTAGTTCCTAATGACATTGCGGAAGGTTTCTGCATTTGACCTAGCTACGGATTCAGTGGGGCCCTGAATAACCCACACCTACTCTCTGGCATAGGGGTTAGCTGGGCATTTTTGCTCGCTGGTGCTGCTACCAGTTTTCAATTGTACTCTGGTGATTTTGCTTTAGTGTTATCTTGTTCCCTCCTACTTTAATTGTGAGGTTTTGTTTTTAAATACTAGAGTAGCACACTATATGAGAAAGAGGTTAAAACAGCCTCTCACTCCATGTTTGAATACCAAGCTTTAACCTACTGGAGGCACCTTCAAAAATCGACCAATCCGAAAGGCTTATACCCAGAGGACAAACTGGCGTACAGGCTGTTAAACCTAATTAAGGTAGCTCACCTATTTCCATAGGATAGATGTGACAGGTAACACAATAAGTCACTAAGCTGTAGTGTAAGAGCTATGTGTGCTTTACAGATATGCGAGCTTAACAAAATTCAAAAAGTTTTGTAAAACAATACTTCCCATTTTTGTTAAGGCATATCTATGTCTGTTTTGAGTAGTGTTGGCATATTTTTGATTATATTAAAAGATTTTTGAAAAAAATTAATATTATCATTTTTCGTAGTTGGTCACGATAAATAAATGAAAAACTTGTCAGATTTAAAATGTTATTCTCCTCCTAAATCAAAATTTTCAATTCTTACTGCAAATTTTGTACCAAAATATTTTAAACCGATCTTTTAGGGCTAAAATGGTTGACATAATTTATATTTTAGGTGGCAACGACAAAAATTTGCTGTCAGCAATAAGAGTTTAAAAAAAAAAGATGGTCAGAAAGGCATTTGAAATATAAGACAAACTTTTCGAAACTATTGGAATTAAGTTCTATAATAAAAATAACAGAACACAACGTATTCTTACAGAGGAAAATAAACTAAATGATCTATTAACTGTTGTTAATAGTCATAGTTAAACGGATATAACGCGAGCATCGGTACAAAAAATTTTAACAGCCCACAAAATGCTTCTATGATATATTCAGTAATTATAAGAACTTAACGATGAAGATTATGAGAGAAAAGTAAATTTTTGTGATTAGACTAAAAATAATATAAGAGCGCAACAAAACTTTTTAAATTATGTGTTATATAAATGGTAATGTGAACAAGCAAAATTTTTGTTATTGGGCTAGTGTTATGCTAACAGCGTATGCCAAAAGCTCACTGTTAAGACCAAAGAAGTTTACTAATAAAGTATTACCACAATAAATAATACAGCAAAATCACTAGGAACATGTCGAGAGTCAGTAGCCAAGCTAACCCCTATGTAAGATAGTAAAAATGGATTATTCAGGGCTCCACTGCATCTATAGCTAGCTTGATGAAAAAATTTTCCACGATGTTGTTGGGAACTAGTTTTCAACTCTATTCATATTTGAACTTGAATAAATGAAATTTGAATTTGAATTTAGATGCCTAAGTGAGCATGTGAGTCAAGTAAAACAGCTTAAAAAAAAAATCTTTAATTGAATAATCTTATATCAAGCTGTTTTGCTCTAGCACAATGCTATAAATAAAATTTAAGATGTTACAAACTATAGTACCTACAGGCGCCAAAACCTACATGAGACAGAACGCCCGAAAATTACGTAACGTCTTACAAAATAAAGAAATAAACTTTAATTTACGATGTTATTTAGACATATATAATTTAAAATAGGAAATAAAATAATACTTAGTTTGCCTGTTATTCTGAAGGTGAGAGAACTACATGTTTGTCTCGTACAAATTCGGTTGCAACGGTGCTAAACCGTGTGGTAATGTATAGGTACTAGTCAAATATTTTTGCTTATTCCATGAAAAATAACTGAAAAGAAAACAACAACCAGAAGATAAGGTAACTAAAAAACTGAACTCAATTATTGGAACCAATTGAACTATTCTTCATTCCAAAATCTGAAAGGATGCTTCATATAAATTGGGATAAAAAAATTGTATTTATTTAAATTCTTCCGAAAAGGAAAAGAATAGTCAAGTCAGATGGCCTCTGCCTTGTGTCAAAGATCCATGCGTGAGCACAATGTTTCTTTCCTCAAGCATACCCAAAATTTAAAAGAGATGATGTAGCTAATTCATTCATCATTAACATTTTCGGCTGAAAGTTAAATAACTAACCCATTAGGTATTTTTAAATTGAAGAAATATATTTCCCGCTAGCCACTATTGACGCAGACATTGAATAAGCTGCCAAAAATAATCGATTTATTGAAAGTTTTGGGGCCCCGCAGACTAGAGATCGCCTCAAATCAACGACCGCAAAGCAAGTTATGAAACTGATATCTGGTGTATTGAGGCGAGGCTTGTAATGTCAGTAAACACAAAGAAAAGACATAGGCAGAGGTAAAATTTAAACTAATTTATGAAAATAGATTCAAATAATAAGAATAAAACATCTTAAAATGGCCTAATGCAAATAGCAATGCCTCAAAATCCACTTTTGACAATTTTGACAGTGACAGAAAACCTAACTCAAAAAGAAAACTGGTAGAATTACCCTCGGCCAGAAGATAAGAAAACCGAAATTTGTCTGGAAAAAGAAAAGAGTAAGTACAACAAAAATAGAGATAAATGCAGCCACCCAGAGTTTAGTTAATACCAAGCAAAATAACGTAAATGTAGGCTAAATTCAGGAAGATAAAATAACCGAGCAGGGAAACAATTTGACAAGGAAGTAGAACTAGGAGAATTTGTAGCAAAACCAGGCTATTTTATTTGACAATAAAGTAAATATTTTCAAAAAAAAAGCGAAAATTAATTGAAATGGTCATAGTAAATTTAAATTGAAATTTGAATCGTGATACTACTTCTAATACACCAGGTTTATAGTTTATTTCGACCTCTTAAAAAACTCTTTGCCGTAGTTACTTGCCCATATACCAGTTGAAATTTGGCAACACATGTGATTTCTTTACGATGGGCATCCTGTCCATTTTATAGGATCAGTTAATACTTTTATAAATGAAACCTCTAATTAACCCTAGGTTGGAAGAAGAAGACTAGATCAATAGCCACTTAGGTCAGCTGATATGAAAAAATTGGAATTTGTTATTTGGAAATTCGTTAAAGACCAGGCATATAATACCTATAACTTCAACTACAAAAGTTATAAAAATCAGAGTAAGAAATTGTTTTCAAAATACAACTGTAAAAATTTAAGTATATCCTTTAATTAACGTATTTAAAGTTTAGAAATTAATAGAGGCCATTGCGAAGATCTAATCAGATAAAGTAGAAATAATTTAAGAAAGGGACAACAGGCAGATAGGGAAAAGTTTGTCCAGTGACGTGGACATCTAGTGACGTGTGTTAACAACCTAAACTGAGCTCCAAAAATTTTAAATGTTCATTGTTTTTGGTGATCCTGTTTTTTGTAAATTTTTATATATAGCTTATATATTAATAATTGTAGTAATTGTGGTAATAAGTAAAAAGATACTTAAAATCGTTTTTTAAGTAACTGATTTAAAAAAGCTAAAACACCAATTTCTTGTCTTTTTTTAGTTGAAAAATCTAAAATTACGTTGTTATATATCACGGCTGAGTAAAAACAATGAGATTTTTAAAAACTGTCAATAAAAAAATAAAATGTTGTCAAAGCTGGCCAACAGGTGCATAAACAAAAATTAAAAGAAGTTTAAGTCTCTATAAGCTAACCTAAATAAATATAAGGTATCCTATTTGAAAAAATGTGGCTAAATAAGTATTGAATTTAGTTAAGTTCACATGTCTGAAAAAGGCATCTTGTACAAAATATTAATTACTTTATGGATTTCGTCAATTTTTTCACCTTTGTCTATAAGAGCTACAGGTGTTTTTGTTATTACTGATGCAAGTTGGAAAATATTACAAATTTTATAACACCACGTTTATTTAAAAATTTATAGATTTCTCTCAATAATTTGGCAATGTTACAAAAAATATAAAACTAATTTCAATATTGTATAGATAATTTTATCAGGTGTCCAATTTAAAAAGAATATCTATTATTTTCCTACTTTTTATTATATCATCCTGTATAACTGAAAACAATTTATCTTAGTCATTAGACTTTTTCACACTATTGGTCGACCTTACAGGTATATTATCTGCTTACAGAAGCATATTAGGCAGCTCTACTTTTTTGTAAATACCACTACTACCGTATTGGTGGTAATGGTTTTTTCAATATCTTGTACTTATTTAGCCACTAGTCTAAGTTATTTTATTGCAGAATTTTTTTGGTTGTTTTCGTTATTTCGTAAATATGTCAAAAAAGCATAAAAAGTATCCTAACTGTTTTCGTTTTTTTTACAAGGAATTGACTTTTACTAGTTAAAGAAGAAATTTTACACTATTACTATCTAAACATCAATACTATTTTGGTTTTCCTTTGGGTCATCCAGACAAAATGTGAGCGCCTCAATTATGCTGCATAACATGTGTTAGACTTCTAACTCGATTGTTACAGAGATCACATAATATACCTTTTGGAATTTGCTTGAATTTCATACACAACGATGTTTCTTGTGAAGTACTCGATATCTGTTGGACTTGTTGAATATCACGACGTATCTATTTAAATTCTTCCGAAAAGGAAAAGAATAGTCAAGTCAGATGGCCTCTGCCTTGTGTCAAAGATCCATGCGTGAGCACAATGTTTCTTTCCTCAAGCTGGTTTTCAGTTCTAGCTGTTTTTATGTGAAATTGATCAAATTCTTAAGCTACACAACTATATATATTATATAAACTAAAGCGAAATATCAACGAAGCATCCACTGAAGCACTCGGAATACGAAAAACAAACCAAGGAAAAAGAGGACCCAACAAGACCCCCTGGTTCTGTAAGGAAGTTAAGGAGCAATATAAAGAGAAAAAGAGAGCCTACTTAAAATACAGGACAACGCAGTCTCCGGAAGATTATCAAGAGTACAAAAGAATTAGAAATAGCACCAATACATTAGTGAGACAAGTTAAAAACAAGCACTGGGAAACCTTTTCAAAAATGATGGAAAGCGACTTCTATGAACTCCAGAAACAGATATGGCGGCTGATCAGAGACCAAAGAAAGGAAACACATGAGTTAATTAGCAGTAACCGCATACCGAAGGAAACTTGAGTAAACTACTTGAAGGAATTATACAAGAAATAACAGACATAAATCAAACCTAACACACCCGAAATTATAATTAACGAAGATATACTTGTAAAGAAGGAAGACGTAGAACTAGCCTTAAAAAAATTAAAAAACAGGAAAAGTGCGGGACCTGACTGAATTACTAATGAACTACTGAAATACGGAGGAGAGAGCCTGATAGAACAACTGAAAATTCTCATCAATAAAATCATATACCATCACAGAATCCCCGATGAATGGAGGACTAGCACAACAATACTTGTATTCAAAAAAGGCGATAAAAAAAGTGCCGGCTAATTACAGAGGAATCAATCTTCTCTCCACCTTGTTAAAACTAACCACAAAAATTCTTACAAGCAAAATTAATGAACACACTTCCTTAGCAGATGAACAGCAGGGATTCCGGTCGGGAAGGTCATGCACGAGTGCCATATTTGTTATAAGACAAATAACTGAATAGTCAATTGAATATAATCGTCCAGCCTTTATGCGTTTCATCGATCTAGAGAAGGTGTTCGATCGTATACAACTGGAGGATATAACACAGCTACTTTACGACAGACAAATACCTCAAAAAATAATCAAAATGGTTGAAAATATATATCAGCCAAATACGATTCAAGCTAGGACTAACGGTGAATTGACCGAAAAAATAGAAGTAAATAATGACATCCAACAAGGTGACTCTTTTAGCCCCCTACTATTGAACATTATCATGGAGGAGTTGATAAAGCAGGTGCGTAGATTGAAAGGGTATAAAATGGGAGACAGGGAAATCAAAATACTGTGCTACGCCGACGAAGCAGTGTTAATAGCTGAAAGCGAAGACGATTTACAAAGACTGCTGCACCAATTTAACATAACAGCGAAAAATTTTAACATGAATATATCAGTGTCAAAAACTAAAGCCATGATTACATCTAGAACACCACTCAGATGCAAACTAGAAATAGACAACAAAATTATACAGCAGGAAATGAAGTTCAAGTATCTCGGAATAGAAATATTCTGATACGGGGATGTTGAAACGGAGGTGAGGGGACAAGCCATGAAAGCAGCAAGAACAGCCGCTGTCTTAACAGTACCATATGAAGCAATAAACGTATAGGAATCGAAGTTAAATCCAGAATTTGTAAAACAGCAATAAAACCCATACTGACATACACTGCAGAAACTAGACCAGAAACCTCGGAAACAAAACAAATACTGGAAACAACAGAGATGAGAGTGGTGCGCAGGATAGCTGGCAGGACACTTATGGATCGGAATAGGAGCGAAGATATAAGAAGAGTGTGTAAAGTCGATAACATCAATGACTGGGTATTACAAAGAAAAAGGGAATGGAACGAACACATCAACCACATGACCGACGACAGAATAGTAACACTATATATATATATATATACATATATATATATATATATATATATATATATATATATATATATTATATATATATATATATATATATATATATATATATATATATATATATATTAAAAGTAAATGCAATGAAGTGTGTCCAAGGTAACCGTAGTCGAATGTGCTATGCTAAGTTCCCATTTATACTGCATTTAGTTTGAATTCAATAACTAAGAAGCGGTTGCCACACTCCTCTTATATCTAAAGATGATTCACTAAAGCAATTCGGGTTTTGATAACCGCGGCTTCTATCAATTTCCATTTTATCCAGTGTTCTTCTCGGCAGTGGCGGTAAGTGCATAAGTACTGCAGAGCTGTAGAACCGTCAAAATTTTTGGCTTAAAAAATTGTTCTAAATGTCCTATAAAATATTTTATAAACCAGCAACTAACGATTCCGGGACGCAATAAAATTGAGTCGAGAGTTCTTTTCAAAAAAGCGAAAATAATTTATACTAGCACACAGCAGAAAATGCATGAAATAATGGTTCGAAGAAATGTAATAAAGAGAGACAGAATAACGTTGGTATGTCTGATTATATCTAATTGTTTTCAAGTGTTTGATCCGTGCGACCAGAGCCAGCGATCCATTTCATTCGGTCATATGAAATAATGCAATAAGGAAGACGTTCGTTCAATTCTAATCAGGTTTGAAACTAATTTGGTAAACTCCGAGTTCGCAGATAGAATACTACTTCCTTTCTCACACCCGCCGCGCCCCTCGTCTATAATTTAACATGTTTTTAAGGTGAATCGGTTCTGCAATTTTGGCAGGTAAGTTTGTTTATTAGCGCCGCGTGTGTTCTTATAATACGGTGTGGTAAGGTGCGGTAAAAAAAGTATTAGAACTTTTTAAAATTGAGTAATTAGGAGGTAAATCCTCCTAATTACTCGATTATATATATATATATATATATATATATATATATATATATATATATATATATATATATATATTCAATATGGATATTATTTATATTTTAATAAACGTTAAAAGATTTTTGAATTTACTTATGAGGAAAAAATAAAACTGAAGAAGGAAGGACGTCCTTTACAGGGTCTTTTTATCGAAAAAGTAGAGTCGAGCCGAGGAAAATCTTACAAAAGACAATTTAATCGAGACACATATTTCAGAAATGATTAGATATCTGGCTATAATAGAAAAAGCAATATTTTATTTTACATGTGTACTTTTTGGAGGAGATAAGTCTTGAACACAAATTCATGTAATCAACTTTATGCATTTATGTGAAAAATTAAAAAGGGATGGGTTATCTAAAAAATAATTTGCACAATGAAATGGAATTTGCTTTGTTAGAGACTGTTAATATAAGAGAATAATTAGGTTCCTCTTATTTGATGAATATTCAGAAATTTAATGAGTGATCCAAAAAATAGGTATGTTTCATCAAAAATCATCGATTGTATAAAATTTTGTGGTATATTTGAATTAGCTGTAGGGGGCACGATGAAACAATTTTACGTGGTCTAATAAATTTCACTGCCGAACTTGGTGAAACTCTAGCGAAATATTTAAAACACTCTAGAGTGTATAAAGGAATTTCTAAGAAAGTTTAACGTAATGTCATATTGTATGTTAAGATATGTCAAGAAATAATTTTGGCCGAGATTTGCGTATCCCCTTATTTATCAATTATGGCGGACGAAACAACAGATATGTCAGCAAAATCTCAGTAGGTCACAATATTTAGATATTTAGAGCTTGTAATTTTAGATGGAGAAAGTCTAAGCAAAGATATTTTTAGTGCTTTAGATCCCATATTAGAAAATTGAAACAAAAAATTAATTACTTAAATTTACAATGAAGGGATTGTAATGATTGGACTAAGTACAGGAGTGCAAGCAAATATTAAGGAAAAGTATCCTAATGCACATTTTGTACACTGCTATGCTCATCAGCTTAATTCGGTAATATCAAAAGCTGCTTTTGAAAGTTTACAAGTTCGATTTTTTTTTTGGAAATTTACAAGAAACCTCAGTTTTTTTTATATTCGCCTCAACGTGTAGCAATGTTAAATAAAACCATTAAAAGATATGTTCCCCATGGTGCTCCAACTCATTGGAGTTTTAATAGTAGAAGTAAATGTAGTTTTTGAACACAGTGAATTTTTTGTTGAAAGCATGGAATATATAAAAGATAGATAATCAAACAGCTTGTAGTGCAGTGTCTTCCATTGGAAGAATACTTGTAGATACAAATTTCATTTTTTGGATAACACTTTCTCATAAAGTGATGCCTTATGTTGACATTTTATTTAATGAACTGCAAAAAAAGAAAACGGATCCATTGGAAATACGCCAAAAAATTCCTATTTTTCAACAAAATATTGTTTGAATAAGGAACACAATTGACGGTATTGCTGACCAAGCTTCTAATTTATGCACTGAATCGATGCCCATCAAAACAAAACGAAGAAATGTTAGTGAATCAAACCACAGAATTGCTGCAATAGAAGTTTGTGATATGGTAATAAACCGTACAAAAGATCATTTTGATGTTAAAGTTCACTTATCGGCGGCGCCATTAATATATTCCGATCAATGTGGTAAATATTGTAGAACTTTTCCTGACGATATATTAAATTTAACATGTTTCGCCTACTCGAATTTAAATAAGGAACGTCTGAAAACTGACTCATCTCTTATTTATGCCATGGCAGATTATAGGGAAATAAGTGGGGCAATAGTTTTTTTTTGAAATTTTTAAGTAAAAATAATTTATGAAGAAACAAAGAAACTATTAGAAATTTTTATTACCATACCTTTGACTACAGCAGAAGCTGGACGATCTTTCTCTAATCTAAAAAGCATAAAGACTTTCTTAAAAAATTCCATGACTGAAAATCGCCTAGTGGCTTTATCGATGTTGGTAATTAAAAAGAAGCTAACTAGTGAAATCCCAAATTATAATGAACATGTCATAAACAAATTTGCTTCGAAAAAATCGAAGAATCGATTTAGTATAAAAAAGTAATTTTTTGAACGATAGTGAATTTTTGATTAGTGGAAATAGTAAAAACATACGTAAGGAAAAAATGTTATTTCTTTGTAAGTATAAATAAACCTTATTATCCAACATTTTTTAAGCATAGACAAGTGTGCAGTGCGGTGTACAAAGTAATCCACTTTTCAAATGTTTAAGCCCTATGTAGATTTCCAACAGAAATTTGTAAGTTTCTTTTTGTCTTTATAACATTTTAATGAAGTGCAAAACCTATAATTTCTATGGTCACGACCAGTCACTTTTTCTCGGTGTAGAATTCTAGATCATTTAAAGTGATGTGTTCTTCTGATGCTTTCTGACTCTTACTTCAAGGGGTCTCTTTATTTAGCCAACGTCGTAGTTGTCACATTCATAAAGTATCTAGGACACATAATTTTTTATGACCCTTTGAGTTGTTGGTTTGATTCTAGTGAGTTGATTTTTCAAAGAGTTATTTGAATTAACAACAACGTTGATGTTATATCGTTTTCCCATTTTTCTTTTTCCGAAATGTCTCTAACACAGGAGATGTTCAACGCTGGTTTTCGTTCCTCATCCTATGTTGATCATGTCCTATTTTTGCGTTGTTCCAGAATCTTATCCACTATATTTATTAGGTATTCTTTGGCTATCACGTTACTTTTAACGTTAAGTCCTCAAAAATAATTAATGCTACAATTAAAGCTGGCATATATATGGGTCGTAAAATAAAATAACTAATTCGCTGAAAGAAAATGTTAGTAAATGTTTAACTTATACACTACTTTACAGCTGATTTGCGACTGTATTTTGGAAGACACTCTGTGCTTAATTTTTGATCTCCAAAATGGGAAAATTATGGTAAAATCTTCTTAACGCGTAAGATTTTTTGGTTATGATATTTGCAGCAAAAATGAATGAGTATTTTAATTACATTAATGTGATGTTACCAAATTTACGTTTGCCATAAGTTAGGTAAATTGTGCACAATCTGGCAACATCATATAGGAATGTCTATGGATGATAAGTCAACCCTGTAGGGTTTAAAATAACGGAAGTATCTATTTAAACCCATATAATTCCAAATTTCACTCGGCCCCGTGGCCGAATCTACTTATAGATGTCCTCTGTATAAGAGAAGTTTACCGTCGCTTTTCGAACTTCCGATACTCGATGTTTCTAGAAAATACCAGAAGTACGGAACGGCTATAGAAGCAGCTGGCCGGCAGTCAGTATTAGTTGAGCTCAGGTAGTAGTCAATATTAGATAGAAAAGCCAAGTGCGCAAACAAGCCAATTGTAAGAGCCTTGTAGTAGTGTTATCTTTGTGTTGAATAAAGTTAGTTGACGTCTGTAAACGTTGTATCACATCTCTGAACCGACGTACGCGACAGTACACTACAGTTTAATTTATAGAAACGTGGCTGTATTAACCCCGCGGATAGTTTTTGCTACATATGAAGTCAGTTTACCCCTATATCGTAGAAAAGGACAATTAACAAAATGATCAAAGTGGCTTATCATAAGTATTCTGGATGTCTTGCTGGACTCCTTACATATATTGCCAAACCTGTGCATCAAATCTAAGCAACTGGTTAAATGTCAAACGTTCTTCTATGCCTTTTGCTGTTCCAATGATTTGGCGAAAAACATCAAATAATTTTAACGATTGTTACTCTTGCATAACAATTGTGTCTGATTTTTCAAGAAAAACCAAACATAATATTTAATATCCGGATATTCCCTCAGCAATTAAACCGCTTCTTCATGGAGAAGGTTTACCAGTTCCAGCGCCCCGGTAAAATGGGAGGAAGGTTTAGAAATGTATGATGATAAAGCAGAACCCGATAATATATCAGAAAAGGACGATTTTTATTTTCCTGAAAGTGAATTAAAAGCACCCCATTTAATTGAACAACCTGAATTAAATGATTTAGTTCGGGATCTTTACTTATCCAAAGAGTATGCTGAAGTACGAGGGTCTAGATTACGAGAATGGAATTAACTAGCCTCTGGAACCAAAGTTAGTGTTATGGAATAATTAGGATTTGCACATAACCCGGACGAATAGCGTTTATTTATAGAGTTGAATAAATTGAAAAACAGTTCCGTTCCACAAATGAGAAAAATACTAAGGGGTCAACGCTTTGATCAAAAATTAAGTGATGTTGAAATAGCTGTTTGAAGTTCTTTGAAAACAATTATTTCAGAGTTTTTAGGAAACAAAAAAGTAGAAAAACTATGAAAAACTTGTAGAAGAACTATTTGAAAGCTATTGGTAAATGAGCTGTCGCATGTCTTTTAAAATACACTTCTTTCATTCCTATTTAAATTTTTTCTCAGAAAATTTGGTGCGGTTAGTGACGAGTAAGGAGAAAAGTTCTACCAAGACATATTAACAATGGAGCAACACTACCAAGGCAGAGGGATCCAACAATGATGGAGGATTACTGTTGGTTTCTTCTGAAAGAAGGCGATCAGGAATATAAACAAAAGTCAACATTTGCAAAAAAGTCATGTACTTACTTAAGTCCTGTTATCCTTAAAATATTTTGTTTTTTTTTATTGTTTATACTTATGTATAAATGTTAAATAAAAATGTTTTTGTTAATTAAAAATGACTGATACATTCTATTACTCTAAATCTATACGTGGAGGAAAATTTTCATTTTCGAATTCGCAATCAGGATGCTTTAAACTCCCGCGGACAGCCATTATAACATCAGATGCAATTGTTTTTTGTATTTGTTGACTAGTCATATTATATCAAATTTTTTGAGGAAGTCTTTAAACAACCATAAAAATGTGATATAAAAATTGCAAATATGAGCCCAAAGTTTAGAATATACTTAAAATTTATATTTCAAAAACATCCTTGGATTTTTTCTCGTGTGCATGGGAAATGGATATATCTAGATACTTTGGCAATTAAAAAAAAACAATACTAGGGCAAGTTGAGTTCAATATGCTAACTGAATATGGCTGGTCGTTTCAAAAAGAGATCCTCGAAGCAAAATATAGGAGAAAATTGTAGCTTTAAGAACTTCTGATGTAAAAATGTATGTAAACTGAATATTTGTATTATATTTTTTAATAGCAATAATTTAATGTTTTCATTTTACAAATTTTCTAAAGTCACTTTTTTTCGTAAAATAATAAGGTACGCTCACAGAAAATTAATTAACAAACTGTTTCTAGAGAGTTTTTGAATGATAAAAAGCTCTAAAGTTCCATAACTACTTACAAGCCATTTTAATATTGTTGTTGTTTCCATTAGTCCAACAATGTGCATAATGGAAATGCATTCCAATTGGATATTACAAAGGGAGCAAATACAAGACCAGTCATCAGAGTTGGCAACTGTTTGTAATGTTCAATAATGAACTAACAGCGCCTGAATACATGAAAGGACGATTTTTTTAAAAAATTCAGCCGTTGTTTATAAACAAAAAATTTAAGTAACAAGATATAGGTAGTGGAAAACTCTACAACTGACTTATGGTGCAATTTCGTTAATTATTTATTGAAAAAAGTGAAAAAACCATTAAATTTAGCGTCTTTTGTTTATGCAATAGTTATTGCAAAATAATTTTCGTTGATTTTATTTCCTTGATAGCAAACCCTCATGTTAAAAAAAATTAGGATTTATATAATAATAAAGGTATATTTGTTACTAAGATACGTTAGTATTTTATACAAAGATTCTTTTTTTATTACCTGTTTTAGGGAAAAAAATTGTCTGTATAAATAAATATAATTGTAGCCCCAACTATAATTCGAGCGAAATTCTAGTATCCATATTCCGAATGCTGGTAATTTTCCACAGACCAAAAGAATATTAACTTTGACCATGGAAAAGAATTTTTTTTTCAAAAAATTATTTTGGCTTTGTTTAAAAGAATTAATAAACCGTTCCCACGGTATTAGAAAGCTAAAAGATTATGTTTCATATTTAGACCAGTGCGGATCTTTTTTGTGTCGGCTGTGACAAGAACCGTGCTATTTTTTGCTCTAAATCCTCCAGAATAAAGTACAACAATAATTACGAAATGTTGCCTCTCAAAAGTTGTGAAATTATAGTCGCGTCGGTCCATCAGACCGATTCTTTCTGTTTCATGTTTTGTTTACTTAATAAAAACTCTTAATAAATAGCAACTAGTAAGAACTACTCGTATTTTTGCACTCAGTAAAAAGTCCTACCAAGTGTTTTAGATACAATTATATTTGGTTTTTCGAGTCCTTTTCAAAACCCAAAAGCTACATCTTCCAATTTCAGCTCGTTCAACTGGCTTTTCAGCTGTTACCTGGCCCGTTATTTCTTTTAGCCTCAATCTCAAAGATCGTGGAATATTCGGAATATTAGATGTTTCGTAAATGGAATTGGAATTGATCATGTAACAAAGTTTCAAGAAAATATCTTCTTACTAAAAGTTCATTCTGATTATTGGCGTAATGAATTATGTGAGAATTTATTGCAGCAATATTCATCATTGAATAAAAAATTACGAGTGTCCATCTACGAGTACCACGAGCACGGTTGTAATTAGCAACCATTTTATCAACCATGTCAATACTACTTTTTGGTTTGTTGTATTGTCATTATAACTGGTTTGAACAGAGCACCAATTTATTTGTCTATATCATCATTATGATTCATTGTAAACAACAGTAATACATTTTTTTGCCTTCGGAACATATGACACAAGGGTCCATTCATGACTAAAATCAAACATACTTTTTATTTGGACTTTTCAAAGGAGCAGTAAATCAGATTGGCAAATTTCGCTTATTTTTACGAAGAATGTCTAATGCTGTCAATTTCTTTGAATAAAGTTGCACACTGTTAAGCCAATTGTCCATAGTAATAGTTCGATTACTCCTCTGTTGTATATGTTGTGAAAGTTGAATAACAACATTATAAGGACTACTAGATAATTCAATGGACCATTAGGCTGAAGACCCACGTACACCTCCATGATGCTGGTATAAAACATTTTTGCTTCGCACATTGTCAATCCCTTTATTTCGTACTTGTTAGGTTCTGAGGGAATAATCTGGTGAAAATTCAATTTTCCTCCTAATTTAATAAGCGTCTCATCTATCGTGACAATGGTGAATGGTGGTATCCTTGCCAACAATGTTCTATAAATAAACTAAATATTTCGCGAATTGGTGCCAATTTCTTTGTTTTTAGGCAGTCTTTGCGAGTAGTCTTGTCATCAAATAGAAGAATTCTCATCGAAAAACAGAATTTTCTAAATGACATCACGAGACGAAGTATTTCAGTACCAGACCCAACAAGATTCCACAAGTCTTCTAAATTCGAATGAGCAGCTCGATATTTCCTTGCCAAATACAGTAAACCTAATAGTGCACGAAGCTCGTCAGGATCTGTAAACTGCATCTCTGTCGCGTGGAAAATTTGCTTGAGAAGTTTCAGTAGCCCTATTTGTACACTCAACAATTATGTCAATGATTACATCCCTAAAAAATTATTTCCATATTTCAATAGGCGTTTTTAAATCTCTTGTAAATCAGATTTATCCTAGTAAACATCATAAAAGTTTTTCTGATCTAGTTTTTGTATTTTTTGGCATGTGAGATATTTTCTCCCATCTAGTAGTATTATTTTCGCCAGCAAAACTTAAGCAATTATCAATTCTATATGGGGTAGCAGAAACAGCCTATTCCATAATTTCAGGAAATATTTGCTATTCGAGAAATTCTTGGTCCAGTTCGCCACTTTTCTGTTCTTCTGCAGAGCTTAGTTCTTCGTCTGATGAATCTAAACACTCATTATCGGTAGGTACGTTTTAAATTAATTTCAATAAACGAAGCTGTTCTCTCTCGAAATGACTCATCTAGAATAAAAAAGTATTTTTAGCAAATCATTTTGGTATAATACTTTAATCTATACGAACCTACATACAGATAGACACACATACAAATGCTAACCTAATCAAATATGAAAGAAATAAAATAATAATTTGCTAAAATAGTGCACTGTGTCTAATTTTCACATAAATGGAGTCGGTCTGGCACACCACATCATAAAATAACTCGGATATCTTTGCTCCCACTGAAGTCGAACGCATACTGGAGAATTATCTTATACAGCGGAAGGCATTTCTGAAATGGCGCAGTCGTAGGTCTGACAGACCGTACGCAACTACTGTAGGGTTAGTGAAAAAGGGGAAAAAATGAAAAAAGCGTGTTTTTTCTCATTTTCTATCTTATAATTTTGAAAGTATTCATTTTGGGTTTGCTGGAAATCTCAAAATTGATTATCCTTAAAAATCAAAATTTCAGTAAAAAATAAAGGAGTCTATCTGCCACAATTAAATAGTTTTTTTATATATGTATTCTCCTGTAAATAAAAGGAAAAGATATATACGAACAGTTTATTTCCTGCAGATACTACTCTGTTCCTCTCTCTGTACGCGTTTCGACCCCCTTATGATCAAGTCAGTCGATCTGTATCAGACCGAGAGCAACATTTGCAGGAAATAACTGATATATGGAATATAAATTTCAAGGTATATCGGTAGAATATTGCAATCTGTCACCTACCGACCTCGATGTCAGAATGAAAAATATCGCCAGTCGAACGATATTTATGAATCACAGGAGTAGTGAGAAATTTTTTAACAATCAGAATTTCACTCCGAAATAAAGAAATCTAGCTGCCGTATTTAAATAGTTTTTATATATGTATTCTCCTTTCAGGCAGAGAAAAGGAAAGAATATAAACAAACAGTTTATTTCCTGCAATATCCTACCGGCATACATTGGAATTTATATTTCATTTGGGAGTTGTTCCCTGCGAATATTGCTCTCGGTCCGATGCAGCTCCACTAACGAGAGCATAAGGTGGTCGAAACGCGTGTGGAGGGAGGACTATGGTAGTATTTGCAGGAAATAAACTGTTTGTATATATTCTTTCCTTTTCTCTGCCTAAAAGGAGAATACATTTATAACAAAATACGGCAGGTAGATTTCTTTATTTCTTAATGAAATTTTGATTTTTAAGGATAATCAATTTTGAGATTTCCGGCCAACCCAAAATGAATGCTTTCAAAATTATAGGAAAAAAAATGAGAACTATTGATTATCCTTGCTGCAAAATAGTAATAATAAAAAAAGCCTAAAAAAAGTGATTTTTATTTGTTTTTTTTTCGGTCACTTACCAAAAAAAATTTATGGTATAATAAAGCAACATGCCAAATTTCATTAAAATAGGTTCAATAGTTTTTAGACAACAATTTAGCAATTCAGTTTTTTCAAAATATGGAAAATTTTTCAGATTTGATTGAGTCTATAAAACTTACATAATTGAATTTTTTTTCGCATAAACTAGGGATCTTGTGTTTTCAAATGCTTTTTTAAAAATTAAAATCGGATCATTAGGGCCTCCTCAGGAATTGTTTAAACTTATCGACAATTTACTTGCTTATAAACAAATTGAATATCTCTTCGAAAATTTGGAAAGACGCTTCTGTTGAAAAAATAAATAAATTCTGTCAATTGGTTTCCAAGATACAACCTGTTAAAGTTGACAGTCGTTTACGGCGAATATACTAGGTGTCCAGGAATGGATTTCCCTTTTTAACCGACTTCTAAAAGAAGGAGGTACACAATTCGTCGACTATGTATTTTTTTTTTATGTATGTACACCGATTTTTCCGGAACGGCTGCACCGATTTGAATGAAATTTTTTACGTTATATAAGGGAAGTTGCTGCGGTAGTCCCATGTTTTTTTTTATGAAATTGGTGCAGTAAAATCCAAGATGGCGCTGACAATATGGCGGCAAAAAAAATTAATTTTGGCCGATTTTCTCCAAAATTGGTATGGAGGAATTTTCGGGATTGTACCCAACGAATCCGAAATTATTTTTAAAAAATTCAAAATGGCGGATCCAATATGGCGGACAAAATTTTTTTATTTTGTCCCATTTTCTCCAAAATTGGTATGGGGAAGTTTTCGAGGTTGCACATAACAAATCCAAAACATTTTTAAAAAATTCAATATGGCGGATCCAATATGGCTGACAAAAAAAATCGATTTTGTCCGATTTTCTGCAAAATTGGTACGGGGGAGTTTTCGGGGTCGCACATGACGAATCTAAAATAATTTTTAAAAAATTCAATATGGTGTATCCAATATGTTGGATAAAAAGTTAATTTTGTCCGATTTTTTTCAAAATTTATATGATAGCACATTACGAATTCGATATTATTTGAAGACAAATTGAATATGGCGGATCTAAGATGGAGGATTAAAGATTCTACATCTCTCGATTTTGTCTAAAGTCAGTATTAGGGGATTTTTGTTAGTGTTAATTGCGAAATTAAAATATTTTTTGAAAAACTCAATCTGGCGGATTCAATATGGTGTCCTAAAAATTTTACATGTTTCGACTTTCCCCAAAACTCATATAGGGGGTTCTTGAATGTGTAAATTATGAATTTAATAGTATTTTTTCTGGATTTAATATGGCGGATGCAATATAGCTGAATAAAAATTTTACATTTTTCGATTTTGTTCAAATGTGGAACTGAATCGTTTTTGAGGATGTAAATAGCGAATATAAAATTATTTTAAGAAAATCTAATATGTCAGATGCAATATGACCGTTTAGAAATTTTAAATTTCTGGATTTCATTTAAAATTGGTAATAGGGAGCTTTGAAGGGTTTAGATTTAGATTAGATTAAGACGTTAAAATTATTTTTTTTGTAATTCAATATGGCGAATCCAATATGGGGGGTTGAAAATTTTACTCTATTCGCATTTTTTCAGATTTGGTATTAGGGGATTAGGGGGTAGTGTATTACGAATATGAAGTTAATTTTTTACAACTATTAGATTGATAAGATACAATATGAGGAACTAAAAATTTTACATTTTCCGCTTTCATCTAAAATTGATATTGCGGGGTTCTTGGGGCGTATACAAACTCAATATGCAATAAAAAATATATCGGGCTAAGAAATTTACGTTCCAGATTCTTTAAATAACGATATTGGATGGTTTTGGGGCCTATATTACCAATCTAAAATTAATTTGAAATTTAAGATAGTGGATTTAATATGACAGACTAAATATTTGTTTGACTTAATTTCATTGGTATTTGGAGAACTCTAAGAATCAAAGAATTTTAAGTGATTCATTTTAGGGTGATTTACAATTATGGATAAAATGGGTACTTTTTTGCCACCTTGGAGTCATTGCGAGGTACACGAATCTCGATTAGCACTTAGTTCAAATAATTTATGAATATCATAATGAATTCAAAACTAAAAATCGAAAAATAAAATTTTTATAAGAAAATTGAACCGACTTCTAAAAGTGCGCTAAAAAGTGAAAAATAACTAGAAATTTTTATATGAAATTGAAATTTTTGAAGTCGGCGCCAAAGTATTTCTAAATGAAATAAATAACTACTAATATATACAAATCATGGTAAGAAAGCAATTACAAATATAGTATTTTTAATCTGTTTACAGGAATCACATTTTGTCAGGTATTAGTTTGGCGCCGACTTCAAAAATTTCAATTTTATATAAAAATTTCTAGTTATTTTTCCCTTTTTAGCGCACTTTTAGAAGTCGGTTCAATTTATTTATAAAAATTTTATTAAACTTGAATAACTTGACAAGAGTGAAACATAGCGGGGCGGGTTAGCCTCGTTTGATACTGGATCGATGCAGATTAGTTAGTAAAAATAGAAAGTTGGTAAAGTGTGCATCGTGCCTTCATTATTGAGCTATACTTCAAGAGAAACGACTCGTACACAATTGTAAGGCGAAGTTATTGTGCTCACTTTAATGCTCGGCGAGTGGAGGAAGCATCAAGTAAAAATTTGGCCAAATCGTGAGTAAAGGGGTTTAGAGAAACATTTTCAGTTGTAAATTTGGAACACCGCGGTCGCTCAAGGATTGTAATTGCTCCTGAGAATGTTGAGGCTGTGCGTGCCGCGATAATTCGAAATCCAAGTGGATCTGTTCGTAAAACATCATAAGTGGTGCGACTACACAAATCATCTTTTCACACAATTCTAAGAAAGACTTGAGGTTTTATCCATACAAAATCCAAATAGTGTAAGAATGAAACCCAAATGACTTTGCAAATGACCGAATTAACGATACTCTGTTTAGTGGCGTGGCGCACTTTCAGCTTTTAGGCCCAGTTAACAGGCAAAATTGTCGCTATTGGGCACCAGAGAATCCGAGACAAAAACACAAAAGTCCCTTACATACCCCAGAAGTAACTATGGTGTACGTGATCGTCTTCAGGAATTATCGGTCCGTATTTTTTTGATAATCGATGTGGCCTAGTACATCGACGTGATCGTTACTTTGCATTTGCTGTCTTTGGTACGGCGACATGGTTTCAGCATGATGGGCCACCGCACATACAGCACGAGCATCTATAGAAGCCGTTCGAGAAAAGTTCCCTGAAAAGGTCATCTCTCGCTTTGGGGACCTGAACTGGCCAGCTAGGTCTCCCATTCTCACCCCATTGGACTTTTTTATGGAGTATTGTGAAACCTAACATCTCACCATTATTTGCCGACAAAACTTGGCTAAATAGGATTCCAAGTTTTGTAAAAAGCATGACAAACAAGATGTCTGGGAAAGATACCGGTGGATCCTACTGATGAGTCCACCACCAGTATCGGGACGAAACATTCATACATTTTCGGTGGTCGAAAATTAGATCGCTAGTCATATGTCCTTTCCATCAGGGGCATGACTATTTGCGACATGGCGACGGTGACAGGACGGGGGATGTACGACAAACGTCCAACACCGCTCAAGGGCTTTAAGCCCAGCCTAACCTGTGGAAGACCACCGAGGATGTTCGTTTCACATTCTTTCTCAGGCATATGCTTTCCTACGACTTGGACTTCCTATAATAGTCAAAGTCGGATAAGCAGATGCCTTGCGGGGGGCATATTGTGAAACCTAACATCTCTACATTATTTGCCGACAAAACTTGGCTAAATAAGAATCTAAGTTTTGCAGAAAGCATGACAAACAGGATGTCTGGGAAAGATACCGGTAGATCCCACTGATGAGTCCACCACCGGTATCGGGACGAAACATCCATACATTTTCGGTGGTCGAAAATTAGATCACTAGTCATATCCTTTCCATCAGGAGCATGACTATTTGCGGCAGGAGATACCTCAAAAGTAAAGTTTATATCTTTGCGAGAGGTAAAAAATAAAAAAAAAAACGGGAAGAAATTAATGGAATTCCACCTGAGATGTGTTCAGCAGTTTTAACCACATGAAGACGGCATTATAGGAGTGTTTGGATCGAAGTGAAAGCCACTGCGATGAAATCATTTTTAAAACATAAGATTCGCCTATATTGTGTGTGCTTTTGTATTACTAAACAAATTTTGAGACTTCCAAAAAATTTTTTATTAGCCTTTTAAAAGGGAAATCTATTCCTGGACACCTGGTATAAACTATAGAGGGCTGATTTTTGAACTATTATCTTCTTCTTTCCAAGTACTTTTCGGACAAAAATGTTCACATATTTACGTTGTCGGCAACATGAATGAAAATTGAAAATAAAATCAAAATTAGATCTACAGGTTCATAATACGTAATTTTGATCATTTCTTTAAATGTCGTGAATAGAGAAGTTCAAATATCACTATATCAAGTGTCAATTATGTATTTGTTGTTATAAAAAACTACGTCATTTATGAATGATATTCGTTGTTTAAACAACAATTTTAGAGATTAGAATTAAATATATTTGTATTCAGTAAGTTAAAATATGTAAATCAATAAACTTTTCATTAAAAAAACCACATACTATAGGATATAGTATGCAGTGCATATTTTTTTATGAGAAGTGCATTTTTTTAAAAAAAATAACTCTAAAGAAGAACTTATCTTTGCTATAACTATTGTGCAAATCAAAAAACGGTTTCTTAGATCTATTGCAGTAATTAATCAACAAAATGAGTCTCGCCTAGCTCAACTTGTAAATTTCTTAACTCCCTACATTTTTTTATTTAAAAATTTTATACATAATCTATATCTGAGCTTCTAAAATTCAGAAACGGCATTTTAACGTGTTCGCAATTATTTGACATTCCCAACTGTCGTCAACTATCATGGCTAGTCTTGTATGAGTATCTCCTTTACCAAATCCAATAGTTGACTACCTCCTATCCTGAAATATGGGAAAAATTTACTACTTACTAGTGTAATTCCTATATTGTGTTCCATTACTAATTTATTTGTAGTGGTTGCTATTATTCAATTAAGGCTTAGTTATTTTAACCTTATATATAAAATACATAGAAAATATTAAATTACGATGTCTCGTGTTAAAAAAAAAATAGCAAATAAAGGGTTTAGATAAATATCATTCTTTTCCACGGATCCAGAATATCAGTATCAAATATTGATAGAAAATGTCAAATCTTAAGAAATTTCCATATCCTAAAACAGAAAGAAAAAAGAAAGAATGAATTGAAATATTGTTTTGAAATGTCAGGAATATTTTCTTTACAGAAAAGTTTACAAAAGATTATTTTCTTACTTCATAAAACAACTTTTCTCTCGACTTAGGAAGATATGCTTTAGAATACCTTTTTTTTTTATAATTTCTTCAAGATGAAAAATTTAATAATTTTATGGTTGTTATAAAATTATTATTAAGAACTTCAAAGTATATAATATTAACTTTGTTACAAACACAAAGAGTTAATTATTTTTTATGATTTTATTTGCTGTTTGATAAAAAAAAAACGTTCCTTTCTGATGCAAAATAAAATTGTATCTACCATAGGTGGCGCAGCAGGTAGTTTTGAATGGAAAGTTAGTATAATAAAGAAAATAGGATTTTTTTAAATGCCAGGATCAAAAAACGACACAAAATATTTAAAAAAATTTATAAGCTGGGTCTATTAAAAACAACACTAACCGGATTATATATTGCCAACGAATATCTCAGACGGTTGTGAAAAGTAGAGAGAAAATTTCGTTACAAGTGCAGTAGCAGAATATTGAAAGACCTGATGAATGAATGAGTGAAAAAGGGGTGGTGGTACTAGATCATCGCTGCCTAGGCCTCCATTGGGCCCTTTACATCCCGCCATAGCTGCAGGTTATTCTAGGCCGATCGCCTTTGCGAATCCAAGCAGTTTCGTTAGTAGAACTTGTCTAACTGCTTCCGGTAACAAAATTATATCTCTGAAATATTTCGGTCTCAGTCCCTTGAGTGCTGGGTACTCTCTGAGGATATAGTCAACAGTTTCATCCTCCTACAGACAACATCTGCATGTCGGGTCGTCTTCGACACCGATTTTATGAAGATGGCCCCTGAGCTGACAATGTCCTATTAACAATCCCACCACAATTCGCAGTTCTTTCCTTCCCAAGGAGAGAAGCTCCTTAGTACACTAGGTCCATTTATATGTTCCTTAGCACACCTCATTCCAGGAGCTCCCCTCCACGATTCAATAAATTTGCTTGCTAATAGCAATTGAGAGAGGTGATATTGGTTGGGGTCCATACGGTTCAGTTGCCGAACCCAACGGTCTGCTTCCTCATTCCCGCGTATGCCCGAGTGACCCGAGACCCATACGTGCCTGACTTTGCAGCCGTTCCTTGTCATACCATTAGTACATCCTTGCACTCAGACACCAAACGCGAAGTTACGACACTGGACTTCAGTGCTAATATCGCAGCCTTACTGTCGAATCTTATATATATAATACTCTATTCCTGTCTATGTCTCTCTTACAGAGATGTACTCCTGCCGAATACCCCGGCTCAATCTCTTATAACTTCCATCAGTATACCATCAGGATCCATTTTTCAGAAGATTTTGTTCTCCCTCTCAATCCTCTCTACTTGGCAGAAATATTTCCAGGGAGAGGTTGGGTTTTAAAAGTGGCGTCATGTAATCTGTCCGCATGGGATGGGATGATGGACACCTCTCCACCGCGCTTTCCCAGACACCTGAGTAGCCGCCCATTGAAAGACCTAATAGAAAATCCGAAGATGAAGAACAAATTGAGTTCAAAAGAGGTCAATTCTTTATGGATAGAATGTTTTGCATCAAACAAATAATCAGAAAGAGACTAGTTGTAAACTAGGAAACACATAATATTTATCAACCTTTTCAAAGCATATGACAATGTTTCTTTTTACCAAGTCTGAATTGTTTACAGTATACCGGTATCAACTAAACCTTAATTACGGTCGTGAAAAATCTCTTTAGTTATTCGACCTTAAGGATTGAATCTAGAAATCAACTTCTAAAATCAGCCCACAGAAGGCTACTCTATATCTTCAAAGCAGTTTAAAATATACACTAAAGAAGCATTAATGGAATGGAAACAGAAATGTACTGGTATGGGTTGTATGATGCTACTACTATTTATAGTCTACAATATCCGGATGATCAGGAAACCATAGTAGAAAGCAAAGAAAACCTTGAATATATGGCCCGTAAATTGAAGGAAACATATGGACAATGAAACAATTGATACCAGCAAAGCAAGGTATCTAAATATTGAAAAAGTCAACAAGTTACTACTTGGAGCAAAATTCGATTCAACTAGCACAGATGAGAAGGAAATAAGAGCATTCAATCAAGGCTGTGTTAATAGAATCTTGTGGAGGAAACACATACCCAGATAACGGAAATATAACAACCACATACGCTGATTAAAAGTAGTTTGTTTTAAGGAGCAAAAATATGGAGAATTATAGAGAAAAACCAAAGAATATTAGAAGCGACAGAAATGGATGCACTAAGATAATCAATTCAAAAAAGACAGTCAACAGCAGATAGGAATAAAACTACAGTTATGGACGATATTTAGAGAAGATAAGTGTTGACTATTCTACATATGGCTTAAATATAAAGCATGAATATATCTCTGATAGCTTTTGGTATTAGCATCTGCTTCGAGATAAAACAATTAACAAATTGTTCCTGCAAGGTCAATCAATTTTTAAAAATATATAGTATATTGCACTTCACTCAAAATTAGCAATAATTTCTCTAATGGATTGCTTCACTACCTCTATCTTAACTATATCTGATTTAAAATCTCCATTTTTGACAAGTTCATCACTAATCTCTGATTAATTGATTTGTCAGAAACAAGACGAGTAACCTCACGAATAGCCAACTCTCAGTTGAATTAATGGTTTGGTCTAACAATTTTAGTCATGAAAAATGCTTAAGAAGAAAGAAAAATACTTAAGTGGCCTAAAAAGTTACCTCAGAATATTAATAAATAATCGCAAAAATATGAGAATGTTTCTTGAATTAACTCCAAATAAAAATAAATGATTTATAGCGACCCAAACGAAACAACATTTATGGAACGCACTGTTTACTAAACTCTAAATCCAAAATTGCAAAAGTGTACAAAATTTTTTTAAAATAATTTTAAAGTATTTAATTATCATTTACCATAATGTCAAGCATCCAACAAAAAAAATGTATAATAAAATATTTAAACAGTTGTACTATTCGCCAAAGAATCCTTTATAATAAAATAAAATGCTCTAATTAACCAGAGCAAACCTTAAAATACTTCAAAAATCGGAAATAAAAATAAAAATTTAAACATTTTAAAGTTAAAAAAAAAACTTTTACAACAACCTGTATCTGGAATTTGAAAAAAATATACTTATGATGACGTCTACCCTATAGGTATCATTAAAAGTTAATAAAATAAAATAAAATAATTATATTTTCCAAAACTAAATTAAACTGCCTGAATTTAGGACACTCTGTATAGTATTTCCACAAAATAGTCACCAGAATATTCCATAATATTTATTTTAAATTGTGTATTTAAAATAACTAAAATCATAAATGAAAATATATCAAAATTTCAGAATTTGGGACACTCTACATAATAAAAATGCCAATCTATACAGCTGATTCTGCAAACACATGATAAAATCAATTATTACTCCCTATCATTATTATTGAAAACTCTTGTATCTAAAAAAAATATTCTTATACTTCATATATTACGATCACTAATGTATACGAGGGAATATCAATTTCAAATAATAGAAAATTCCTATAAATCTAAAAGGTAAAAATCAAAGCCGTTAAAAAAAAATTACCTCACTAGGGCGAAGCACTAAGAAAAAGTACATGAAAACCTGGCTATTACTAAAATGTCTCTAATTCATGAACATAACTCTATTAGCATATAAAAATGAAATAAATCAATAGCATCTAATTGTAATTAAAATATAATTACTACTTTATATAGAAGGATATGGATCACTTCCAATATATATATATATATATATATATATATATATATATATATATATATATATATATATATATATATAATAAAATATGTACCGCTATGAGTCACTAATATTTCCAATACTTCAACATTAAAGGAAAATTGTTGAAAAGAAAGTTTGAATGTATAATCAGAAAGTCCAACGTTCTTAGGCGTCATTTTAGTACACGAACTTCAATACTTTCGGATGAACGTATTTATTTATTATTTTTGCAGTGTGCAGATGCAGGGTGATGTCTCTATATTCTTTTCTCTGATTGTTTTAGATAGATTTAGTCATTATGACTACTCAGATTTGATCACCTAGATTTAGTTTCCTTTATAATGCAGGTCATACACGAAGCTATCAACCAATCAGTAGTTATGGCATATCAGCAGCAGTTATGGAATATTAGTAATAGTTATGGGATATCAGTAGCAGTTGACATAATTCGGAGGAAAGAGCTTTACTAAGGGGGGTGAGTGATGAGGCCTACAAACCCTGTTCGTACTGTGTTCTACAGAGAAAACATGAGAAGCTGTTATAAGGAAAGTGACATAATGAAGGAGTATGACGGAAAGATAAGGCAGTGTACAATGGTCTCCACCAAAAGAGGGAAATGTCGACATTACTTCATTTTGACTGTTTTTGAGTCTTTGGCTATAATAGATTTTTGACAATGGTCATCAGTAAATTTGGGAGAAGTTAGTTCTACTGAGTGGTTATCTATTTAAGTTGGATTTTATTAGTATGAATTTTTTTTTACAAATAATCTTTATGGCCTATATTATTTACAGTGGGGGATAATGTAGTATTTAAATATTTCTGCCCATTAATGCGACAATATTTTGTTAATCAGAAAATTTTTCTTTTACATGCAGCAAATTGTTAGTTTATACAATAAACGCTATTGGTTGATAATCCTTTACTAAATCTTTTCCGTTCTGTTAATACTAAGAAAAGGTAAGCTAGATTGCATATGCAAAGTTTGGAAAATTGCAAAGTGGCAGGACGGAAGGGAATGGTAAAAAGGGCATTATAGATTTTTTGATTTCGCTTTTGGTTTTGTTTTGTTTCGATGAATTCATTGGGAGTTTTAAATTTCTTTAGGAAATGGAGGTCAGCAGAAATTTTGAAGGACTTGGAGTAAAGCTTCAGTGGTAGCAGGCTCGAGAAAGACAGTAGACCTTACCGAGCCCTAGAAGTGGTCAGGCCTGTATAATCGAGAGATTTTTGACAACACCAAAAAATTACATCCCTTGTGTTGTCAAAGTCTTCTTATAACTTTATTCATAAATATGAGACTATCTCGACACTATATTTGAGCATTTTGAAGAGGGAAACTTTTTATATCATTATAGTTAAAGTTTTTTAAAACCACAACATCTCGTATAATTCATTTAATCATCACATGAAAATTTTCATAATAAATATATTTTAGTTACGTAGCAGAAATTTTTGGGTTTTATAGGACTCTTCGGTGAGTTATTTCCAGTTTTTGATCTTGTAAAGCTGAATGAGAACCTTTGTTAAATACAGAGAGAGAGTTTGAATGGTTTTTACTGGACTCACCACTCCTTTGGAACGCAAAATATATGGGTGACCACTAAAGGGCATGAATCACCGAATACCTATATGTTGAAAGCTTCAGTACTGAAGCCTTACACCAAGTCCTTTAATATCTCTGCTTAGTCCTGATTATCGCAATAATTGAAAACGAGGTCATTCCAATGAATCCATCAAAACTTCCCTTCAACCAACCAGCCAAATCCATCTGGATCTGAAAAGGGATGAATATAGTAACCCAAACTTGATAGTAGGGAACTTATAAATCCGAAACGATTTAAGAAGAAAGAATTACTTTTCTAAATAAGAACTTACCTCTAAAAGGGCATATGTTTCCCCAAAATGATAAATTTTAAAAGAGCTCTTTAGCCACTTCAAAGCTGAAACCAAAAATGAAATCCAAAAATCTACAATGTATATCACTGGCATTTATTGCATAATATGGAAACTAACAATTTAGTAGTTGTAAAATGAAAATAAAAACTTCTGATTTACAAAATATTGTAGTGTTAAAGGGCAAAAATATGAAAATATTACAGAACAAACTACAGGTTGCTTAAACAAACAATGAACTGGATACAACACGGAAAGAAGAAAGCCAGACCGAAACTAATATTGAGTGAAGAAATTCGAAAGACAATCAGCCAAAAAGACCTGATGGAAGGACAATGTAAAAGCAGAGACTAATACTACGAATCCAAAATATTTTTAAAAAATTCAATATGGCAATTAATTTTGTTCCATTTTCTCCAAAATTGGTATGGGGGAGTTTCAAGGATGCACCTAACGAATCTGAATTGATTTTTTCAAAATTCAATACGGCTTATCCAACATGGCTGATGAAAATTAATTTTGTCCGATTTTTAAAAAAAAATTATAAGGGGAAATTTTGGGAGCGCACATTACGAATTTGAAAATATTTTTAAAAAAAATTAAAAAGGCGTGTCCCATATAGCATATAATAAATCCAAAATGGTGGATAAAAGATTCTACATCTCTCAATTTAGTCTAAAAAAAGGAGTTTTTGTTAGTGCTAATTATGAATTTAAAATATTTTTTGAAACACTGAAGCTGACGGGTTCAATATGGCGTCCTGAAAATTTTATATTCTTCCATTTTCTCCAAAACTGATATAAGGTAAAGATGGATTTAAAAATATTTTTTTCGGTTTCAATATGGCGAATTTAATATAGCAGACTAAAATTTAGGATAGTGGATTTACTATGACAGACTAAATATTTATTTGACAGAATTTCACCGGTATTTGGAGAATTCTGAGGATCAAAGAATATTTAGTTGTTCATTTGAGGGTGATTTACAACTTTGGATAAAATGGGTATTTTTTTGGCCACCTTGCAGTCATTGCGAGATACACTAATCTCAATTTTTACTTAGTTTAAATAATTTATCGACATCATAATGAGTTCAAAAGTAAAAATCGAAAAATAAAATTTTTATAAAAAAAAATGAATCGACTTTTAAAAGTTCGCTGAAAAGTGAACAATAACTATAAAATTTTTTATGAAATTGAAATTTTTCAAGTAGGCACCAAATTATGTCTGAATGAAATAAATAACCACTAATATGTACAAATTATGGTAAGAAGGCAATTACAAATAAAGTATTTTTAATCTGTTTATGACATCCACAATTTGTTAGGTATTAATTAGGCGCAGACTTCAAAAACTTCAATTTCATATAAAAATTTAAGTAATTTTTCACTTTCTGTGCACTTTTAGAAGTCGGTTCAATTTTTTTTATAAAAATTTTATTTTTACTATACATGAATTAAATTGCGGCATTGTTGTGTCCTTTTTGATGGATATAGGTGATTATTTATTAATTAAAAAAAATCCTTTTAAACAATTTAATTAGTGTATTTATAGTTTATTCGTTAAATAATAACTAATTAAAATTTGACAAAAAGAATTTAGACATATTTGCTTAAAATTTGAAATAATCGTATTTTTTCGGTAGTTTATAATTTTTAATTTTTTTTGTGAAATCCGTCTGGTTTTAGAATCTTGTTGTGGGGAAATTTTTTCTTTAAATGGTATGCAGAATCATAGAATAGTTTAAAAAACTTATTATCGTAACGACCTGTACAATAAAACTAAGGACAATAAAAAAAATTATTTTAATTCACTACTGTTTTTATGTCGCTTTAATAATTTGTATTATTAAAAAGTGTGTGTAGCAAACTTTTTTGGTCTAATCTTTTAAAAAATAAATTGTTCTACACATTTTACAAGATCGAAGTTACATAATTACATTACGAATTACAATAAACTTGTGAAAATAATGATGAAGTTTCTCCATGAATGGCACGAACAGTGGAAATGCCATTCTGGAAGGTCCGCCGCAGTCATTTTGAGTAGTTTTAGTGGCATGCTAACCTGATATTTCTATTATACGAATATTAGTAATTTCAACACGTTGGATGTTCGTGCCTTCATAGGATTTATACAATGTGCTCAGGAATTAAACGGATAACGGGAATAATACTATTTTAATTGTATATCAAAAAACAAATTTCTAAAACTGCATTCCATCAAAAATTATATCGGCTACAGAAAAAGAACACACTACTGAGGAGTTTTACCTTCACGTCTTCAAAACGTTCTTCCTTTATCGTCATTTTCAATTTAGGGAATAAAAAGATGTCTATTGGAGCCAGATCTGGCAAGTAGGGTGGATGATGAACTATGGAGACCGACTTTTGGGTCAAAAATTATGTGGTGAGTATTAAGAACCGAGCTGGCGCATTGTCGTGCAACAAAAACCAGTCACCGGTACGGTACAATTCCGGTTTCACGCGATGAATCCGCTTAAAAAGTCGATCCAGGACACTTTTGTATAATTATGCGTTCACTGTGTATGAGCATCGTTTTGATTTTCGACTCGCTTCGCCACTCAACCGTTTGGTCAATGGATCGTATTGAAAATATCAAGATTCGTTGTTGATTACAATTTTATTTAAAAAATTTTCATGCGTGTAAGCCCATTTAACCAAATGGCACGAAACTTCCACACGGTGCTCTTTCGGCTCTTTCGTTAACAAGTGCGGAGCGAACTTCGCACACACTTTTTTTTTCGAGAAAGTCGTTTAAAATATGGTGCACTCTTCCTACACTGATGTTGAGTTCCCCTGACAACATTTCAACCGTAATGCACCGATTACGAGACATTCTTATCAGCTGCTGAGATTAAAAGGCACACCTCCCGTGGATTGTCTTCCGTACGATTATCGACCGTTCTTGAACCGCGTTATAACACTCGAAAACCTTGCTATGGTTTAAACAATCCTCACCATACACGGTTTTTAATAATTCGAATATTTCCGAACCACTTTTTCCTGATTTGAAACAAAATTTGATTGTGACACATTGCTCCATAGCGAAAATTGTGACGCAGTGGTAAAACATGTCTACTTCAAACGAACAAACGCTGACTTGCGACTAAAGCCAGAGGTAATACCTTAGAAAAAATAAAAATTAGTATGAGCGTGTGCGCGCGCGAGTGTATGTGTGTGTGAGATGATGTATGTATGTGTGTGTGGGTGATCAAAGCAACTAGTCAGCGGTTTTTTTCATTAAATCAAATACAAGGCAGTGTAGATCTTTCGACCTTGACAATGTATATTGAAACCAGTCAAGCAAATTAAATATCATTTGTCGGTTTTACTCGCTTAAAGGTAAAGGATCATTTTTAACTGAATTTTTGATGACTTATTGTTTTCTTATAAATTTATCCAAAATAAATACTTGTACTGATTTCTGGAAAAAGATTATTTTCTTGGTAAGAATTTTGAAAATTTAATTAATTATAGAGAATCACAATTAGACCTTAGTGTCTCCCTGATACTTTTTCCTCGAATGAAGTTTCACTTGAAAATGGTTGCCCTACCATGCTAACTGATGGTAATAAGAATATCTTAGTGTCATGCAAGTTTAATGCATTATTATTATTTATCTATTGCCAAGTTGTTTGATTTCCTTAATTGTTATGTTTTCACTAAAATTGTTTTGAACAGACCACCATATAATTATATCTGCCTTTTTTTCCTATGTAATAAATTTTCTAGACCATTTTAACTTATGCAATAATTTTCAGATAACTTAAGTATAACACCTATTGAAGAGAAGAAAAATAATATCTTCACTTTTAACTATTCTTGTGTACGTACGCTACTGATACTAAAATACAATTCCTGGAAATACCAATGTCCTTCGTTCTTACATTTGATTCATCAAGGCTTGACAGAAGGCTGAGCTGATCTAAGACCCCTCTGTATTTAGCTCGTTTAAAAAAAATCAACTAACACTGACCTAATTTATTTTCTGTAATTTTCATTAAAATTCTCTTAGATGAAGGATTAAACGAAATGAGTTTTTGTGGTTTGCGTTGTTATTGAAAAATTGATGAAATCTAATTAAAGAAAAACAATAACTTCTTACTAACTTGTTGCTCTAGTAACTTTGAATATCATAACATCATTTTAATTATACTGATATATCATTGTTTCGATATGCAGTATGTTTGGTAAATAAGTTACGTAAATTTAATCAACGATTCTGCTATTACATTTCAACCGTTACCCCAACAAACGGGTCAAATTTTCCTAAAAATTGACAACATTGCATCGAAATAATATGTATTTAAATTTTTCTGGGTATTAATTTCCATACTTTTCAGCATTAATTGGGCTTGATTTGTTAAATATTGTAAGAAAAGCTTTTCCATTATTGTTATTTATTATCAAACCCAAAGTTCCTGAAACTAGTAGTTTACACCATAATTATTTTTAAACGATTTACGTTAGATTAAGGAACTCATACCTATTGTTTTTAGTAAATTCAGTTCTCACAGTTTCCACCATTCAAGCTTTTACAAACCTGACGGCGCTTAAACCAGTTTTCCGGAATATCACATAGATGAATTTATCCCTTATTTCAAATTCATGAACAAAATTTTCTCTATAATCCTAAAAGAAAAATTATAAAGCATTGCAAAATACATTCTTGCGTTTGAATCAAAACTAAATAAACGCATAGTATAACAATTCAATATACCCGTTTCCCAAAAAACATGCAATACTTGTTTAAAAGCAAAGAAATGATAAACTAAATTAGTTAAAGGATCCATGTTAATCCTATCAAATCTTAGTCAAAGGATAAATCACGATTTTGCTTTTCCGGAAGAAAATTATATTTCTACTGGAATATGCCAACAGTTACTCACTCAGTATTGACATTAACATATAAAACAACTTTTACATTGCCCCTGATTTCTAGGACTAAAAACGTTTCTTCTCTTACTAAACGAGAATTAATAATTCTTGCGACATTGTCAAATTCTTTTTGATCGAAGACATTGACAGTAATATTAATTTGCAAAGACCATGACCCAGAACTTTCTAGCTTCGCGAATACTACAGCTTTGTGGTATGAAATGTAACACTTGATTTTCCCAGGAATCATTGCATATGTTTTAGATGTGTCTCTACTTGCTTGTAAATGATCTTTTTCCACAAACGGTTATATTTATAGGTGGTAACTTGTCACCAAGATGTTCAGAGTTGGCACTTTTTGATTTCTTTTAATCTGGTTTACGATAACTGAAAGAGCTACCCCTTGAAGAAATTATGAGCACTAAACAATATTTTTTTAAATTAAACTTTCTAAATCTGTATTTTAGTTCTGTAAATATAAATTTTATAAATTTGTTCTTGTTGATTTTTAAATATAGACAACATTTTTGAAACTCCAGAAATAAATTAAGCATTAAAATATTATCCACATGACGATTATCTAACCTATACTAAATCTGAAGCCAAGGTTAAATTGCAAAGCTTACTGGATCACACAGTGGATCGAATTATATTGCTTCAATTAGACTCCCTTAAATAAATCGGTAAAGTTTATTTTCAAATGTGAATGTCATTTGTAAATAGGGCTTCGATGGGACGTCAGGCCAGAGCCAGTACAAAATGAAATTCACTGATCCGGATATTTCTAATACAAACTTATTCTTCACCTCTCTTATTCCACTTCAATTAGAAGGTGTTAACACGTAAACTCAATAAGAACGGATTCTGTTGTCCAATCCCAAACCCTCTTCTACTATGAATTGTAGGCCTCTGAAACTGGAATTTATTAAGGAAACCTAACAAATGTCTTTAAAGAAGAAATAAAATTATGAACTTGAACTAAACAACATGTACCACTCCAGATTCAGTATAGTACAACTTATCTATGACGATGATAGATGGCTAGGTGAACGCTGTGGTTGGAACGAAATCGGTTCAATATTGTTACCTCTACCAAACAACATCTCAGTTCAACAACGTTGATACCGTGTCCCGATAAATACAGAATATTTTAAGCTACGACTGTTAACTTTACATGCATGTATTCTATGCTTCGAATATTGCTTTTATTTGTCATATCAACGTGATACACAGAAGTGGCAAGCCCGTAAGCAGAAAAACAAAGAGGCTAAAGCACAAAGGCCGCTATCCAACAGACCTTTAAGGAGAGAGATTAGGAATTCTTGTTGGCATCCCAAAGAAAGAGTTAGAAGCATTAACGGTGGCAACACGGCTCGAAGTTTCTTCGAGAGCAGTGATGAGTTAGCTGTTATAACAAGAGCAAAGTGGAAACTGATCATCCGGTTTCATGTTATCTTGCAAACTAATTGAAGCTGACTTTCGACTGCAATAGAGAAGATTTGGGAATACACACTTCAAACAGCAAGATTGTTCGTCAAAGAATATCCTTGGTACAATAGGCCAACAAGAATCCATAAATTACTTATCCATGGGCGAGACATCATATCATTTGCAATAATACCGATAATAAACTATTGAAAGATGCACAAAAACCAACGAACAAGTTGATAAAAACTATCGCTTAAACTGCCCAAAAATCTTCTCGAGAAAAAAAAATATGGAGGATGTGTCGATGGACATTGTAAGGATTCGGGTAACAATTCGTACGTATTGAAGAATGATAAAAGAGCTGTTAACAATGAAAGCAACGATTTTTATTATTTTTATTACATTCGTATTATTTATTCATTTATGTTAATCCAGGCGCGGATCCAAGGGGGGGGGGAGCGGTGGGGGAGATCGCCCCCCCCCCCCCAAGAGCTTTGAGTTCAGGAAAATATACCCTATTTTGCATCTTATACTATAGTTTATTCAAGAACTAGAGAGAGTAATAAATCATTTGTGACCCTTTTTTTCTTCGCAAAATACCTATGTTCTTTTGTCCGGTGTGGAAAACACATATTTTTCATAGGAATGGATTAGACATTTTATAATCAAAAATACCTATCTAAAATAATGGACTATTTCGGTTAGATAACAATATATATTTGGATGTGTGAAGTGTTAAAAAGGATTTTAATCCTTATCATAGGCGTCGGAAGGAGGTTTATTATCACTAAGTATTTATGGCATAGAATATTATTTCGGTAATAAACTTAAAATAAAAATTTTTATAATATTACTTTATTTCTTATGATTTCTTAATTATTCACATACATTAGAAAATATAGATAATTTTGACATATTTAACACAAATCACAACTGTATTTTTATTATTTTTAATTTTGATATAGAAACCGTTTTAGGCACATTCAGAATAAAATCTAGTTATATTTTAAATACTTACAAAATACCTACTGTTAAAAATACAAAACGTTAAATATATATAAAAAATAAATTCGTCCATAAAATATTAAAAATTTTTTTGGGGCTATTTTATTATTAATTAAAAACATTTTTAGGACTTTTGACGTTTCAGTTTATTTATTTTTTAAAACATCTGCATAATTACAATTAAATGCCAAAAAGGGATTCAAATGTAATTAATTTTTATATGTTACAGTTAAAATTAGACCTACTTATTTTTATATATATCGCACTGACATTTTAATTTAATTTACTTTATGATATGGAAATCCGATAGCTCCAAAAAAATAAAATAAACGTGTTAATTCTACACGCTTAAGAAAAAGACGCAAATACAATAATAAAATAAAAAAAATTACGGTTAATTGGAATTAAATATATATAAAATTAAAGAGTGGGACACATTAAAATTAAAATATATAAAAAAATATATAAACAAACATTAAACAATCAAATACACTGGTAAACATTACGTATCTAATTCGTAATCAAAGTCAGTAAAGCTATCTTCGCTCAAATTAATTAAAATTGGTTTCTCTATTTCACTGATCATGAGATCGATTTTGATTTATTCTTTTATTATATGGATTTTTCCCAATTTTCCGCAGTAACTTTATTCAAAAAAATCTTTCAAAAGTTCAGTTAAATCACTAATTTTGTCAGTTGTGTTATTTCTAGCAACTCTACCTTTTATTTGAGAGAGATATTTCCTTCTCCAACGGACACTTTCCTGACGATCTATAAGAACAGATTTCCTATCTGGTTTTTCCCAGCAAAAATAAAGTTCTCTGAGCAATTTCCAAAGCTCAGTTCTTTTATTTTCAGGTAAATTCCTATCTTCATTGATTTTAGTTAGAATTTTGTCGACGGTTGGGATCTGCTTCATATAATAAAATGTGTGTACAACTTCTTTTATTGCAGATTTCATCTCTTCTTCCAACGAAGTTTTTCGTCTGCCTATGATTGAATGTGGCTTGGGAGTACTAACAATTCCAATGTTTTTTTTCCTTCTTCAGTATTCGATACATAGTAGATTTTCCAACTCCTGTCATGTTGGAACACATCTCAACAGAGCTTTTAACATTATTATCTAGATATTGATATCTTAAGGCATCATAAACATTCATCGTAATAAGTTTTCCGTTGAGGAAAAAATGCCTTGGTTTAACGATTTTGGAGTAAATATAGAGGTGGAAACCATATCTTTTGGGTATCTTACTAATCTCAAATAATATATAAAAATCAGCCCAAACAAAATAAATCACTTAGGACACACAGTAAGGTGTACTTTGCTCACTAACAAAAATTAAATTGAACTATCAGAAATTTTATTGTTGGAGTACATTTATGAAAGCTTATAATATTTAAATATAATTAAATATAATTAGATTTACTGCAGTCCTCAGTTACGTGCGGCACTTGTACAGGTACGTTGGAGGTTTCGGTAACTGTTTTATTACTCTCTTTAGCTCTTAAATAGAGTATAGGAATGGGTATGCTTGCGATCGCCCCCCCCCCCGCTCCCAAGAGTTCAGAGGTAAGATTCTGCCTATTATACTAGGAATGTGTATGCTGCTGGCACTCCCCCCCCCCCCGTTGATAACTTGTTTTTCTTGCGGTAGCCACCCCTCAAGAGCTTTGAGTTCAGGAAACTAGACCCGATTCTGCCTCTTATACTAGGAATGTGTATGTTGCTGGCATCCCCTCTCCCTCTTCAAGAACTTCAATTCAGAAAACTAGACTCGACCCTACCTTTTACACTAGAAATGGGATTGTTTCCGGTGTCGCTCCTCCCCCCCCCCCTTCGTCGACAACTTGCTTTCGTTTGCCATACTGTACTTTTATGATATCACCGCCGCCCCCCCCCCCCCAAAGACAGAGGCTGGATCCGCCCCTGTGTTAATCAACAAATAATATATTAGTTACAAATTATTTGCATTGATATTTGTGAAGAAGTCCTAAGCATACAGAAAAAAGTACTTTCGCCTTTTTAACGATTATCTATATCCATGAATTTATTTTTAAAATGCACCTTGAACTCAAGTGCAATATATTATTCATAGAAATACAATTATTCTTATTACTTTATTTGTAAATTGCATATTTAACAGCTATTGATCCACACGAGATATTTTTCGAATTTATTTTCATGATTTTAAAGATTCGGTCTGCTATGTTGGATCCAGTAATCTATATTTTTTATTTTTAATATTAAATCCTTGCTTTCGACCTTCTGTATTTTAACGACCCTAAACCAGCTTTTCTGGAAAGAAAGAAGCAACCTACGCTACAACAGTATACTTTTTTTCGCTTCTTCAACAAACCTAAACGGGTTGTCCGTCTCTTTCTGTCAGAATCCCGTCATTCAGAGGTTCTGTTTTGGATATTCCGCACCTGTATACAAAATATACTACATACAAGGTTAGCTTATATTATAACTGAAAATGTTTATTTCCAAAAACTAAATTATTTTTTTGCCTCTTGGACAAATGAAACAGATTCCACAGGACCACGGTTTTTCTTTTACAACTGGAAATAATGGCATAAATTAAGTACAAGCTGTTGTGCTTGTCTCTTAAAAGTTTCACCACGCATTATATAAAACGACAATCAAATTTCATTATCTTCTTCTAATATTTAATGCCTGATTATTGCAATTGAATAAAATAGTGTGAAAAACATTTTGAAATTATATACGTATATCGAGAGAGACACCGACGACAGATTTGCAGATTAGAAATATTTATAAGTCTAGGTTTAGTTTTTTAATAAAAATCATACATACTTACCGGCAAGAAATTATAAAACAATAACTAATAGCTTTTATATTAAACAATCATCTGTTTTAAACTCACTTGAATAATCAGCATTTTTCAAAAACACAATGCAAATAAAACTCTGAATGATGACTGTCAATAAAATAAAATTTGGATTGAAGTTAAAAAAAAGTTTCCCCCATATTTAAAATACTTTTTTATACTTTTAATTCACTTAGCAAAATTTTCTCTTCAACTTTTCAGCTCGATTTGCAGGAGGGTGTTCAAGTTGAAGAAGTCTGCTGCAGAATATATTTCCAGATTTTGATAAAATATCTTGAAAATTTAGTCGCATTTTATTACCTGAATCAATCAAATTTAGGTGAACAGGTTGTTCAGATTCATTTTATTTTTTATTATTTTTGCTCAATTATAATTTAATGCCGTGTAGGTAGCATAGATTACTTTCAACAGCGGAGATTATTTTTAATTTTTTTGTCTAAGTAGTAGAACCTCTTCCAGGTTTTTGTGGGTGAACTTAGTCTCAGCTACCCAATTAATAAAATATAGTCTAAGAAAAGCCTTTGGGGTCTTTCATATTAATTGACAGTGACGGAACTTTCCAGAAAACAACTTTAACATCTTTTGTATATATTTCCACATTCTAATTGCTTGTATGAACAAACGAATCAATCAATAAGAATAATAATACTCGATCCTCGATACTTAGGCCTCGTTGCGCTCATTATATCCCGCTAGGGCTGCAGGTCATTTGAGGCCGTTCGCAACAGCCTATCAAGCAGCCTCGTTAACTGACCTGCTTGGGGTGATAGTGTATCCTCGAAATGTCTGTGCCTTAGTCCGTTGAGCATCGAGCACTTTGAGTAAATGGTCAACAGTTTCATCCTTCATCTTCCTCCAGATAACATCTGCGCACCGGATCATCCGCAACGCTAATCCTACAGAAGTAGCATCGCTGGTGACAATGTCCCATCTGTAATCTCATCATAATCCGCAGTTCTTATCTGTTCAGAAAACAAATCTCCCTAGTAATCCGCAAGTTAAGTCCACTTATTTAAATTTCTTATCTCTCTCTTGTGACTAGGATTGTGGTTGTAATGAATTCGCACAGCTATTATATGGAAAATGTTTTATTCTGAAAACTCTGAAAAAAGAAGAGTTAATTTAATAATTATATTAGCTTCTTTATCGGTTTAATTAGATTAATGTTAGGAAGGTACAAATACCTAACTTTATTTGAAGGGGTACTGGTAGTTGAGCAATAGTTTCATTCTACATTTGACTGGCATCCGTTTGAATGTTTATTCAAAAATTTTAATTACTGCTTTACTCTTACGATCGACGAAAGATATATGTACTTATATATATATATATATATATATATATATATATATATATATATATATATATATATATTTATATATATATATATATATATATATATATACATATTTATATATATATATATATATATATATATATATATATATATATATATATATATATATATATATATATATATAAATGGACCCGATTTTTCCTCCTTATACTACAGTTTATTTAAGAACTAGAGAGAGTAATAAACCATTTTTTACCCTTTTTCTCTTCGTAAACTACATGTGTTCATTAGTCCGGTGTCTTTAGCGAAATCTGTTAGACACATATATTTTTCATAGAAATGGGTTAGAAATTTTATAATCAAAAATACCGGTCTATAATAATGGAATAAAACGTAACCTTTTCTCTCAAAAAATTCTAAGTTATAATTTAAATACTTACAAAATATCCATTGTCAAAAATACAAAAAGTTAAACCTATATAAAAAAATAAATTCGTCCATATAATATTAAAATATTTTTGGGGCTATCGGTCATTTTATTATTAATTAAAAACATTTTTAGGGTATTTAACGTTTCAGTTTATTTATTTCTTAAACTATCTGCAGAATTACGATTAAACACTAAAAAGGGATTCAAATGTAATTACTTTTTATTTGTTGTAATTAAAATTAGACCTACTTATTTTTATTTCTATTGTACTGATATCTTAATTTAATTTACTTTATTATATGGAAATATGATAAACATGATAATTCTACACGCTTAAGAAAAAGACACAAATACAATAATAAAATAATAAAAAACTTACGGCTAATTAAAATTAAATATATATAAAATTAAAGTCTGGGACACACTAAAATAAAATTATATAAAAAAATTAAAAAACATATAAACAACATTAAACAATAAAATACAACAAAAACAAAAATTTAAATAATAAATTGTGTTTACACTAGTAAACATTACGTATTTAATTCCTAATCAAAGTCAGTGAAACTATCTTCGCTCAAATTAATTATAATTGGTTCCTCTATCTCACCGATCATGAGATCGAGTTCTCACATTTTGTTTTATTCATTTATTATATGGATTTTTTCCAATTTTCCGCAGTAACTTTATTCAAAAAAATCTTTCGAACTTTAGTTAAATTACTAATTGTGTTAATTGTGTTATTTCTAGCAACTCTACCTTTTACTTGAGAGAGATATTTACTTCTCCAACGGACAGTTTCCGGACGATCTATAGGAACAGATTTTCTATCTGTTTTTTTCTAACAAAAATTAAGTTCTCTGAGCAATTTCCAGAGATCAGTTCTTTTAATTCCAGGTACCTCGCGATCTTCATTGATTTTGGGATCTGCTTCTCATAATAAAATATATATACAACCCTTTTAATTGCAGTTTTCATCTCTTCTTCTAATGAGGTTTTTCGTCTGCCTGTGATCGAATGTGGCGTGAAAATATTAACAATTCCAATCGTTTTTTCTCCTTCAGTATTCTGTACATAGTAGATTTTCCAACTCCTGTCATGTTGGAACACATTTGAACAGAGCTTTTAACATTATTATCTAGATATTGATATCTTAAGGCATCATAAACATTCATCGTAATAAGTTTTTCGTTGAGGAAAAAAACAAGATAAATCACTAAGAACAAACTATAAGGTGTACTTTGCTCACTGAAATTAAATTAAACTATCAGAAATTTTATGTTGCAGTAAATTTATCAAATTTATTTAAATATAATGAAATATAATTAGATTTACGGCAGTTTTCAGTTACCTGCGGCACTGGAGCAGGTATGTTGGAGGTTTCGGTAACATTTTTATTACTCTCTCTAATTCTTGAATAGAGTATAGGAATGTGTATGTTTGCGATGGCCCCCCCCCCCTCCCAAGAGCATTGAGTTCAGGAAAATAGAACTCATTTTGCCTTTTATATTAGGAATGAGTATGCTGCTTCCCCCCCCCCCCCCCGTTGACAACTTGTTTTTCTTACCATACTGTACGCCCCCCCCAAAAGAGAGAGGCTGGATCCGCCCCTGTGTGTGTGTTAGTCATAGACTAATATAATTACACACAAATCTTAACAACTAAATTCATATTTTAAAATTACAAGCAACAATCAAACATCGTCAAGCTTTGCAGAAATGACACACTAAACTAAACTGACACAAATTTAAAAAAAAAAACAAAGAAAGTTCATGTCTCAAGGATTGACCCTATTAAAAAAATACTGCTTCAAACACTGCTTAAACTTGTTTAGAGATTTTAAACATTTGATATCTGTGGGCAATTGATTAAAACTGTTTAGACCCGTAAAGAATACAGAGGTTTGTGTTTGTTTCTTTAATACTGGAGGAATATAAAAGTGTTCCTTCGATCTAGTATTATATGCATGTATATTTCTATTATAATTAATATGATTTTGTAAATATATAGGAGAACTACCCGATCTGATTTTAAAAATAAATATCAATATTTGATATTTAAAGAAGTCCTCCACCGACAACCATTGCATTTCCCTCAACATGTAGTTAATTGTTGTTCTTCTTGTACCTGCGAGTATAACTGTCATGGTTCTATTTTGCAATTTCTGAAATCTTGTCTTTTCATTTTGATTAAGAAGGGACAAAACTGTGGAGCAATAAACAAAGTGCGGCAATACCAGAGTGTTAAACAGGATTGTTTTAGTCCATCTTGTCAAAAAATTAGAACATCTTTGAATATAGCTAATTTTATAAGAGATTATTTTTATTAAGTTATACGCATGTTCTTTATATTTAAGTTGTCTACCTATGATTACTCCTAAATATTTAAACTTTTCCACCATTTCAATTATTTCACTGCCTACTTTAATAATTAGATCTCCACGAGAAAAAGTTCTGTAATCATTCTCATTGCAGATTATCATAAATTTGGTTTTTTCCACATTTATTTTTAATTGGTTACAAGAACACCACCAATATAAATTTTGTAATGTAGAGTTAAGTGTGTCAACCAATTGAATACGATCGGAACATGCAAAATATAAAAGAACATCATCTGCAAAAAGATGTATACAACAATCACAGATGTATTCACTATATCGTCAATATATATAAGAAATAATAATGGACCCATCACACTACCCAGTGGAATACCCATGATGCTCTCAATCTCGTCGGATACAACGTCATTCAATTTTAATCTCTGTATTCTTTTAATTAAGTAATTATTCATAAATTTCAACACTTCACCCCTTATACCAACGCTTTCAAATTTTTTAAGTAGTCTTTCCCAATCCAAAGTCTCAAAGGCCCTCCTAAAATCCAAGAATATAGCACCCGTAATAAGATTTTGATCGAAACTGTGATATAATTTGATCAACTGTACCTAAGATTCTTTGAAACACACAACGCTTTCTTTAAGTTCTTTTTTATGATTTTTTATTTCGTTTCTTCAAAGAAGAGTTACATTTTATATTGGAAAAATGAAATGTATTATTTTAGCCTACACACAATTTTTTTCAGATATTAGAAATGTCGATAGACGTGTTTTGTTAAAGATCATTTTTTTAAAATATCCTTTTTAAAAAAAAGTGCTTTACCAAATATTTTTGATATATAAATCGTTATTCGATCTGTTTTTCAAATAGGCATTTTTTATCATATCTTTTGCGCCTTGTTATCAAGAGAAATATTTTTTAAAGATTTATTGTTGAAATAAATATTTTTGAAGCATGATCGCTTTCCATTATATTCTTGGTTTGGGAATGTATACATAAGTCCCAATAAGTTATTTATTCGATTGGACATACGTGTAAATTGACGAGTGTTTTATAGTAGTATCGAAATGGAAACTGTCGAGCTAAGAGCAGCGATAGAATACTTTGAGGAAAAATATTTTATATCAACTTAAATTTGCTAGCAACTGGTGAGTACGTGTTGTCCTGTAATTGGTGCAGGATATCTGGTATGACTCGAAAATATTATGACGTAGTTGGAGAAACGCATTTCTCGTACCAAATTATCTCGAATCTCTAAATATATACAACTTCTAAGTTGTACACGCATATACACTCATAAGCACAATAAGCGAAGAATAAATTTCGAAAAGTTAGAGATAACTAGAAAGAGAAACCAACACGCTTCTAAATTGCGACACGAAATTTGAACTCAAGAGTTGGTCAAAGAAAATAAAGGACACTTAATATGTTAGATGTTTTGAACCAAATAATAGAAATGGACCAGGAGAAACACTAATTATTTATGTTAGTCAAGAAAAGCTATACTAATTTTACGCATTCTTCAAAAAAACCAAACAATATAAATGGACTTGATGAGCTCAAACAACAAATCAAAAAAACCGAAGCGATCATATATTGTCTAACAACAAAACGACATGCAAAGATGCGTCTTTTCTAAAAAAATTCTACACTCAAAATAACCAAAAATTGGTTAAAAAAACTCATAATAAATATTAAACCGTGAGAAACAAGGCTTTTAACAAACTCAACTGGAGAAATTCTAAAACGAGAGATAAAGAATACTAACAGGACTTAAAACAAAGTCTTACAACATGACCGTTACAAAAATATAGACGATAAAACTACCAATACAATAATCACATCAACAAAGGAAATATGTTCTCGTACAAATACTTCCAAGATTTCGAAGTTTCAAGAGTGTTCTAATTAGCTGTTTTGAATTGAAACCTGAATACGTCATACTGACTAATGTTAACTGATGAAACAATTACTGTTTATTGACTGTTGTTGACAATATTATATTTATAATTTTTGAAAAATAAATTAGGTAATATAATGAATCTACATGTCATTATTCATTTTCTGGTAATATACTATAATATGTTAGTGTTACCAGCATACACGCATTCAATATTCACACTCACATGTGATACTGTATTTTCACCAGGGATCTTGAACTTGGTCTTCGTCAGTTAATAGAGTCTCATGTTCCAAATTAGCAAAAAAAGGTCTAACCTTAACTTTATTTTCATTATTGCTTTTCTAACTGGAAGTACTGGCATAAATTAAGGACAAGCTGTTGTGATTGTCTCTTAAAAGATTCACCACGTATTATCTAAAAAGACAAATCGAATCTCATAATCTTCTTCTAATATTTAATGCCTGATTATTACAACTGATTAAAATAGTGTGAAAAACATTTTAAAATTATATACGTATATCGAGAATTTAGACCCGGACGACAGATTTAAAGATTAGAAATATTTATAAGTCTACGTTTAGTTTTTTAATAAAAATCATAACGTCAATAAATTATACAACAATAACTAATAGCTTTTATATTAAACAATCATCTGTTTTAAACTCACTTGAACAATCAACATTTTTCAAAAACACAATGCAAATAAAACTCTGAATGATGACTGTCAATAAAATAATAATTTGATTGAAGTTAAAAAAATAGTTTCCCACATATTTATAATACTTTTTTTTATTTTTATTCACGTAGCAAAAATTTTCTTCAACTTTTGAGCTCGATTTGCAGGAGGGTTGTCAAGTTGAAGAAGTCTTCTGTCTATCTATTCATTAAATGTATAATTTTCTTATAGTGTTTTTTTCTTGTACAACAATTCATTTAAAAACAACTTTCTTTAAGAAGAAAACAAAGATCGTTTTCTCTCTAAAGCCTGCAAATAGCCAGAATATATTTCCAGATTTGGATAAAATATCTTAAAAATTTAGTCGCATTTTAATACCTGAAACAATCAAGTTTAGGTGAACAGGTTGTTCAGATTCATTTTATTTTTTATTATCTTTGCTCAATTATAATTTAATGGCGTGTAGGTAGCATAGATTACTTTCAACAGCGGAGATTATTTTTAATTTTTTTGTATAAGTAATAGAATCTCTCACAAGTTTTTGTGGGTTAACTTAGTCTCAGCTACCCAATTAATAAAATATAATCTAAGAAAAGCCTTTGGGGACTTTCATATTAATTGACACTAAAGGAAGCTTCCACAAACCACCTTTAAGATATTTTGTATATATTTCTGGATTTTAATTGCTTGTATGAACAAACAAATCAATGAATAAGAATAATAATACTAGATCGTCGATACTTAGGCCTCGTTGCTCCCGTTGTATCCCACTAGCGCTGCAGGTCATTCAGTGCCGTTCCCAACAGCCCATCAAGCAGCCTCGTTAACTGACCTGCTTGGGGTGATGGTGCATCCTCGAAATATCTGTGCTTTAGTCCGTTGAGCGTCTAGCACTTTGAGTAAATGGCAACAGTTTCATCCTTCATCTTTCTCCAGATAACATCTGCACACCGGATCATCCGCAATGCTAATCCTACAGAAGTAGCATCGCTGGTGACAATGTCCCATCAGTAATCTCATCATAGTCCGCAGTTCTTATCTGTTCAGGAAACAAAGCTTCCTAGTAATCAGCAAATTAAGTCCATTTATTTAAATTTCTTATTTATTACTCTTGTGACTAGGATTATGGTTGTAATGAATTCGCACATCTATTATATTGAAAATGTTTAATTCTGAAAACTCTGAAAAAAACAAGAGTTAATTTAATAATTATATTGGCTTCTTTCTCGGCTTAATTAGATTAATGTTAGAAAGGTACAAATACCTTACTTTATTTGAAGGGATACTGGTAGTTGAGCAATAGTTTCATTCTACATATGACTGGCATCCGTTTGAATGTTTGAAATTTTTTATGCAAAACTTATAATTACTGTTTTACTTTTACGATCGACAAAAGATATCATTTTACCAACTGTGCCTAAGACTGTTTGAAAACACAACACTTTCTTGAGTTCTTTTTTATGCTTTTTTATCGAGTTACTTCAAAGATGAGTGACATTTTATATCTAAAAAATTAAATGTATTATTTTAGCCCACACACAATTTTTTGCAGGTATTAGAAATATCGATGGAAGTGTTTTGTAAAAGATAATTTTTTTTTAAATATCCTTTTTAAAAAAAGTGCTTTACTAAATATTTTTGATATATAAATCGTTATTCGATCTGTTTTTCAAATAGGCATTTTTTATTATATCTTTTGCGCCTTGTTATCAAGAGAAATATTTTTTAAAGATTTATTGCTGAAATAAATATTTTTGAATTATAATCGCTTTCCATTATATTCTTGGTTTGGAAATGTATACATAAGTCCCAATAAGTTATATACATACGTGTAAATTGACGAGTTTTGTATATTAGTGTCGAAATGGAAACTGTCGAGCTAAAAGCAGCGATAGAATACTTTGAAGAAAAATATTTGATATCAACTAAAATTCTTTAGCAACTGGTGAATATGTATTGTCTGTGCAGGATATCTGGTATGACTCGAAAATATTATGACGTAGTTGGAGAAATGCATTTGTCGTACAAAATTATTTCAAATCTCTAAATATATAAAACTTCTAAGTTATACACGCATATACACTCATAAGCACAATAAGCAAATAATAAATTTCGAAAAGTTAGATATAACTAGAAACAGAAACCAACATTCTTCTAAATTGCCAAACGAAATTTCAACTCAAAAGTTGGTCAAAGAAAATAAAGGACACTTAATACGTCAGATATTTTGGACTAATTAATAGAAATGGACCCGGAGAAACACTAATTATTTATGTTAGCCAAGAAATGTTATACTGATTTAACGCATTTAAAAACAAACAATATAAATGGACTTGATGAAGCTCAAACAACAAAACAAAAAACAAAAGCGATCATATATTGTCTAATAACAAAACGACTTGCAAAGATGCGTCTTTTCTAAACAAATTCTACACTTAAAGTAACCAAAAACTAGTTAAAAGAGAAATCATAATTAATATTAAACCGTGAGGAACAAAGCTTTCAATAAACTCAACTGGGGAAATTCTAAAACGGAGAGATGAAGATTACTGACAGGACTTGAAACAAAGTTTTATAACATGACCGTCAAGGCTTTCAATAAACTTAACTGGAGAAATTCTAAAACTGAGACAAAAATAATACAAACACGACTTAAAACGAAGTCTTACAACATGACCGTGACAAAGATATAGATGAAATTTTGAATAAAATTACCAACACAATAATCATATCAACAAAGAAAATATGTTCACGTACAAATACTCCTAAGATTTCGAAGTTTGAAGACTGACTAATGTTAACTGATGAAACAATTACTGTTTATTGACTGTTGTTGACAATATTGTAATTATAATTTTTGAAAAATAAATTAGGTAATATAATGAATCTACATGTAGTTATTCGTATTTTGGTAATATACTACAATATGTTAGTGTTAGCAGCATACACGCATTCAATATTCACACTTACAGATGATACTGTATTTTCACCAGGAATCTTGTACCTGGTCTTTGTCAGTTAATATAGTCTCATGTTCCAAATTAGCAAAAAAGAGTCTAAGAAGGGTCTAACCTTAACTTTATTTTCATGTTTTTATGCCCTTATTGCTTGTTTTACTATCATTATGGTCTTGATGAATTTGCATTATATGACATGCAAAATTTTTAAATTAGCACATTCGAAAAAAAAATAACAATTTTCTGCGATTCTTTCAAATGGATTCAGTTATTGTTAAGATAACACAATGTGACAGAATTTGATCATAGACTCCTGCAAATGTTATGTTGCGGTAGCGTTAACCATTTCATCTATAATCATTTTGCTGCCTCATATTAATTAGTGGCTATTTTGATAACCTATAATTAAATTTTACAGTAATAAAGACACTCTGGAAGTTCGGATGTTCATCTTCTCTCTTGCAGCTTTAGTACCAACAACTACGGTTATTTAAGCTTACCACAACCATAACTCAGAACTTCATGACTTAGGCAGTGCTGTTAATTAGCTGAAGAGTTGACATCTCTTGTTTACAGCTCACACAGCAGTACGTCCGCAAGGCAATTCGCGTGAAGATTTTAATTAAATTAAATAAAACAAGTTTCTCAAAACACTTAGTCTATTAACAAAAATAAAAAGGAAAACTAATTATTTACAGTGAGAAACTAACCTGAACTAATAACAAATAACAATTATGAAGAAACTAACATAATCGCTCTTAATGGTCGTTCTATTAACAAAAAATGTAAAACCCAATTTTGACAAACACGTATAAATAACTTCCTAAAACATTAAACAGAAAAAGAATAAAATGTAAAAAAAAAACAGCTGTTTATATTTCTTAATCAATTGGTATTAAAAGGGCGAAATGGTCGACTAAAGTAACACACGATATTCCCTTAACTTCCCAAATTAAAGTGAAAACAAAACAAAGGGAACCTTAATTTTCGCCGAATATACACTACGGCACTGGACTTATAGAGTGGTACCGAACACCGTAAATGACTTCCAGATTGGAACTGAAGTTTAGTACTCCTTAAAAGGCCAGGCTTGTACTCACTGCACCCCGCGGGTACGCATTTCACTCCCATGTATTCCTGTAACTGTAAATTTCATTCCCTAATAGTTCGAATAGTTTCTCCCAGAGGGAGTCAGCCTTTCTATTCTGAATACTTAATTCCCGAATTGGCCTCTGAGCGTCTTAATCTTAGTTTTTATATAAACACAATTAATATAACTAAAGGAATAGGATAATATAACCTCTGTGAAAAAACCTGAGTGCCCTTTTATTCTTATTGCTAGTATTTAAATAATTTTTTCTTGCAATCAGGAAAAACAGTCGCTATATTAATTCCTTTCACAGGTCAAACGGTATATTACAGTATAATACGTTTATTTGATTATTCTTTTATTTCCTAATAATGGGAAAATCGTTCAATATTTTAATACATTTTAACGGAATTTTATATATCATATGTTAAAAAAACTACCCTTATCAAGTCGGTTTTATTTACATAACCAGGGTAGGATTATCTCAACAGATTTATAGGCAAAACTTTTATGAATAAAAAATCTGCTAATCGAGTAACCTTACTTTCATTCTTCATTTCACTATTGTTCTTCCTTGTATAAAATTTTTTTATAAACAAATTCTAATTACAGTGTTACCCTTGTGACCGATAACAGACAGTATTCCATCCACTTAACATAAAAATCCATAAACGAAACAGCAAATAATAAAGGATCACTTTCCCGAGCTCTTTTTTTGATGAATTTTTTTGTTCCCTATATTTTAAGGATGTTTTATATTTTACACTGAAAAATGAATGATGTAAAACTCAAGTCAACAAACAGAGTTTTTGTTAAACAACGTTTTTTTTTTAACATAATTGGAAAAAATATGCATTACAAAGTGTCTTTGATATATAAATCGTTATTCGATCTTATTTTCAGAAGAACTTTCTTTATGATTTATTACTGAAAAAATTCTTTTGAATGAATATAATTTTCCAATATTTTTTTAAAATTCTGAATGTTACAAAATTTCAAGTCTCAAGAAGTTCTTTGCTAGACAGGTTAGACGCAAGAATTGACGAATGTAGTCTGTTAGTGTCAAAATAAAGTTTGTCGAGCTAAAAATAGCGATAAACTTGGACCAAAATGTGATCGGACTTGCATTGGCTTTATTTTTATTTATTTTCATTTTTACGACGTTTCGATTAGGTTGTATCTTTAATTGTTATCAAGTATAAACTGAATGTTTTGTCTGAAGACTACGAGCTTATATAAGGACTGTGTCCATTGAAGAGCAAAATTTCGCTTCACTGTACACACCTCAAAGATTTGATGTTATAAATTAGTGGTTGTCAAAGATTAGGTATCTCAACACTCGGTTTACTGAAGATTCCATTATTGTTTTTAATGTATGCTGCTTCTATAAATTTTGTTTTTTTCATATTGGGTTCCATATATATATTACCGCAGCCTCAGACCATTTTATATGGTATTGTTTATCCCAGGAGTGTCTGCAATACCTGATCACGACGTTTTACCTTTTTGTGTATGAGTTTTATGTTCCTCAATTCTAACTTTTAGTGATCGTTTGGTTTCTCCAATGTACATTTCACCACACTCACATGGAACTTTGTAAATACATTATTTCTTATCGATAGTTTTAGGTTTTGTTTTTGTAAATGAGCTCTAAGTGTATCTCCTGATTTAAATGCTGTTTTTATATTATAACTGCTGGCAATTCGTCTTATTTTCTCCTTAATGTACGGAATTGTGAAGAAGGAATGTGTTTCTTGTTGTCCAGTGTTCGTTGTTCTAAAATTATTTATAACATCGTCAATTAGTTTTGAAGGATAACTATTGTGTTGTAAATCGGATTTAATATTTGCTACCTCTTTTTCCAATGATTCGGCATTATTGCTTATAGATATAGCGCGATTATTGAGGTTGCGTATAATTCCTCGTTTTGTTACAACAGAATGATTAGAACTATGATTAAGATATTGTCCAGTATGTGTTGGCTTTCTGTATACTTAAGTTTTAATTGTTTCGTTTGAACGGTTCATCATAACTATACATAACCAAAACTAGACTTTCAAATGATACTACTTTATCAGATCGCACCACGTTATCACTGGACAGGGTGATGGACCTTTTGGAGTGTTGCCTGCGTAGTGCTTACAATATATATATATATATGGAATGGTTCGTAACTCATGCCATAGAAACGGCAACAGTAAAACCGAAAGTCTGTTTGAGATATGTCGATGATACTTTCATCGTATGGAAGGGCAATGATCAAGAACTTAATGATTTCCTGAAACATCTAAATACCATTCGACCTAAAATTAAGTTTACCATGGAAAAAGAGGTAAATGATCAATTGCCCTTCCTAGATGTCATGGTGAACCATTTAAACGAAACTATTAAAACTTCAGTATACAGAAAGCCAGCACATACTGGACAATATCTTAATCATAGTTCTAATCTTTCTGTTGTAACAAAACGAGGAATTATACGCAACCTCTATAATCGCGCTATATCTCTATGCAATAATGAAGAATCATTGGAAAAAGAGGTATCAAATATTAAATCCGATTTACAACAGAATGGTTATCCTTCAAAACTAATTGACGATGTTATAAATAATTTTAGAACAACGAACACTGGACAACAAGAAACACATTCCTTCTTGACAATTCCGTACATTAAGGGAACGTCGGAGAAAATAAGACGAATTTCCAGCAGTTATAATATAAAAACTGTCTTTAAATCAGGAAATATACTTAGAGCTCATTTATCAAAAACAAAACTTAAAACTAATGATAAAAAATAATGTGTTTACAAAGTTCCATGTGAGTGTCGTGAAATGTATATTGGACAAACCAAACGACCACTAGAAGTTAGAATTAAGGAACATAAAACTCATATACAAAAAGGGGAAACGTCGAGATCAGGTATTGCAGAACACTCCTGGGATAAACAACACCATATAAAATGGTCTGAGGCTACGGCAATATATATATATATATATATATATATATATATATATATATATATATATATATATATATATATATATGGAACCCAATATGAAATAAAGAAAATTTATAGAAGCAGCATACATTAAAAACAATAATGGAAGCTTCAGTAAACCGAGTGTTGAGATATCTAATTTTTGGCAACCACTATTTTGTAACATCAAATCTTTGAGGTGTACAGTGAAGCGAAACTTTGCGCTTCAATGGATCCAGTCCCTATATAAGCTCGTAGTCTTAAGACAAAACATTCAGTTTATCCTTGATAACAATTAGAGATACAACCTAATCGAAACGTCGTAAAAATAAAAATAAATAAAAATAAAAACAATGCAAGTCCGACCACATTTTAGTCAATCTTCAGTATTGTCTACAACCTTCAAACAAGCGATAAAGTTCCTTAAGGAGAAAGTTATGATACCCCGTAAATTATACGAATTCCGAGAACTTGTAGATATTTTGGGTGACCGTGCAGTTCTTTTTAATTTTATGAAATTGTGGTATCTTGCAACTGAACCTCATGTAAGTAAGTATAAACATGCAGTACCTCTTACGATTCGAAATTATTCATAAAGTACTTGCTTTTTAAGATAAGCGACTGGCGGTGAGAGACTTAGTTAGAGAAAGACACTTGTATCATATTATCTTAGATATGTTAAAAATAGATCTGGATATGTACAATCTAAAAGTGATACATGCATATACAGTGCCCGCCGCGTACTTTTACGCACGTTACGGAAAAATCAATGGAGCTTAAAAGTTTTATATTTCAGTAAGGAATAGTTATAAGACAATGTTCAAAAAGGCATTTTAAAGCTCTTTCGAAGTACTTTCAGGTAGTGTCAAGTGCGAGATATATTTTCAATTTTTTAAAGGTTTCAAATCAAGAATTTTTGGCGCAAATGAAATCTTAATATTTTACCATGAAATATAATATAATATTACAAACTATGAACGCCTTACCAAATCCTGGAAACACACTGTAAGGTACCTAAGTTCAGACTTACCTAATGTTTGTCCTAACGCTGACTGGAGTGTACCTATACGCTAGCTCATCTCAGGGTAGATTCATTATTTTTATATTTTTCCACTCTTTTTAATATATTGCCTGTGTAAGTTTTATAAATGTCTAATTCAGGGAAAAGGCGCCACCAAATTTTACTTTAGAATGAGCCCTATTGATTATACTACGAGCACTTGTAGTAGAGAAAACTTAAAAAAGAACGAATATTTAATATGTCATATCTGGGTAAATAAATCGCTGAGTATAACTGCTTAACAGTATTCTAATCTAAAATTATAGGAAATAAAACCAAGTAAATAGAGGCCAATACATTTATTCCTCACGGTATACCCCTTCCCAGAAAATAAGGACAAACCCTGGAAAAAGTTATAACCAGTGTGAATTCTTGCAAGCTCCTCTAATGGGGTTATCTGATAGAAATGCGATTACAAAAGGTAAATTGCAATAAATAAGAACCTTGTTAACGACTTAGTCGAAAGTTACTGTCTTACAATTGATGTACAAAAGTGAAAATTATAACAACAAAAGAATAAGTTAAACTTGACAGTGTCCTGCACAGTGAACGGAAATCGATCTAAACAAATCAACTACTATACTTGAAAGGTTTACGTCGACATAGCCTAGTCATAGAAGATAAAAACACTCTCTATTTTAAACTAGACTATGAAGTTCCATAAGTCCAACAATGCAGGAGACTATCAACTTTGCAGTAATAAAAGAAAATAAGCAATATCAAAAAAACTACAAAAATGTCTGAAAAGAGAAAGAGTGGGAAAATTGATAATGTGAGAGATAATGAGTATTTAAGTGAAGTTAACAGAATATAAACAATAGGTAATTATACAAAAAAGTGATAGATAATTACAAGAATTAGATCATAGAAATCAACTTATAACTGTCGCTCAAGTGGTTAAAATCTTAATAAAATTTTGCTGAAAAATATGTTACAATTTTGTACACAATAACTAGTTTCCAAAATATTAAATTGTTAAGCAATTAAAATTTTAAATAAATTCATCATTATAATATCCATTACTTTAAACAATTATTAAATGGTTAATTGGCCACTCTGGGACTAACAGGGAACCATAATCCAAAAAAAAAACCTCAATTACAGTAGGGTATCGCAAAATAAAATATTTAAATTTGAGGTTGTAGCGCCACGGAGTCGAATTCGTTTCACTTTACAAAATTTACTGGTTCGCCGCAAATATTATGTGATATAGTAAATTTAGCAAAAGATAAATATCATTAGAAAAATATTTAAAATCTATTAACTAGAAAAAAGTCCAAAATCATGTACAGAAGAATCCCTCACCTGTTAACCCTCTAGGTAATCGAAAAAGAAACTTTGCTCAGACAACTAAGCGATTTAAAATACGGGTTTAATACCAATCAGGCTTAACAATCAGAAACTCTCGAGTACATGCCTTTGGCTAAAATTAGGCACTTAGCTGAATCACTTTCAAACAGGTGGTTAAATAAGGCCGGTGACGTAGACAGCTTCACCAGAAAGGACGTTGAACTGGCTCAATATGCAGATTGTCCCATTGAGAGGCTCACAATCCCAGAAGTGCGGCACGATAACCCAAACTGTACAATATAAAATTCCATCCAAAAAAAAGAAAGGCTGAAGAAATCCAAAGACACTGAAGTTATTCTAAGACATACTGTAGTTATTCTAAGACGTATTGTAGTTATCCCAAAGACCCTAAAATAAAGAAATAAAAATTCCTACTAAATCAGTCGTACAAAAGGCCTACGCAAGCCTAGCTAAATTTTGCCTTAACACAAAAACTGATTGTCCCAAAAGAAATATATACTTACCTCGAACTCAAGAAAATAGTGGCATCTGATAAATGTGAAGCCGTTGTTTCTGGGCCAGCTGAAGAAAGTAATCGCCAAACTGGCAGTAGGGTGAAACGACCAAATCACCAAAAAATGTTTGCACCCCGGCTTGGTTTCGTTAATTTAATCAGCCATTTATGACCAAATCCCTTAACTTAGGAAAGTAGTAAAACTAAACCCCTTCTTCTCACTCTTGCGTCAGATAGCCAAAAGAGAACGATTTTTTAAAGTTAAAGTTAAAATAACTTTAATCTGGAGGCAATAATCTCGAATCCTTTAAATTTATCATACAATTTCTACTACTTCCGGAAAATATATACAAAAATTCTTCTATTTCAATTTTAAACTGGCCAGTACTGAAATCAAGAAGACACAAACAATATCTTAATAATCTAAACTGTCTCGTCCTACAAAATAAATATCCTATGAACAAAGTACTTTACGGATTCGAAATATTCAAAAATGAAATCCAATTAATTCGAATTAGTTCGAGGGTCTAATTTCAAATATTTTAATTACCAAAAATTCTAATTAGTAAAGTAAAGGGAAATATTCAACTAATAAACTAAAAACAACATAATGAAAAGGTCGATGCTATCTTATTTCGATTTGACACTCTGTATCAATAAGCATAGCAAGTGAAAAATAAATCGTGAACTTCTATGAAGGCTTACAGAAAGCATAAAAATAGGAGATGGCATACTGCTAAGTGCTTATTATTACCGAAACAGGATTTGAACTACTTCAACCCCTCGCTTTTTCACTAAATATAACCAGTAGTGACCATCATCTATTTCCAAATTTCTATAGCAAGAAGGTTCTAAGCAACTATATGAAAAATAGGTTAGGAATTAAGAAATAAATCTTCTCAAACATCGTTAGAAATATCTTCACCAAACTACTGACTTTAACAAAACATTTTACGAAATCTATAACACTTTGTATAAAATGCTTATTATATGAAAGTTAAACATTCAATTATTTTTTTTTAATAAAAAAAAACAAAGTACAAAACAAAATAGAAAAAGAGAGTGATTAGTTTTTAGTTAAGGATAAACAAAACAATGTATATTTGGTATTAATATCAGCTTGGAAAATTATCTAAAATAATTGCTCCATGTTCATTAAAACTAGTCTTGCAGTTTATATTCATCGTTTACAGACAATCGAAAGAAAAAAAATTGTCCTCTTTGAAAATATTGAGTTAAATGAAGTCCAGTGCTCTATTCAAAAATCCAAAAATTAAATGTAACGTTATTTGTATTATCACAATTCACATTTTTTGCTCAATCAAGAGATTGAATTTTTATGTTCGGAAAGTATGCAAGTGGCAGATATGCCTTAATTGCTCAGGAATATTTGTGCCTAAAATAAACATACATAATATAACAGATACATTTTTGTAAAATGCTTATTCTACTTAAAGTGATTAATATTATATGAATCTAAAATACTCCCTGGTATATGTGGGATCCCCAAAATTTAAATAAAAGCCATAGCTTGCTGTATATATATATATATATATATATATATATATATATATATATATATATATATATATATATATATGTATATACAATAAAAAGCACATATTTACCAATAATAAAAAGGGATATATTGTTTCGGTTCAAACCTTTAATTAAAATGTAAAAATATAATGGCAACATTCAACTGAATTGAAATAATAATTAATATTTTAAAATATTTCTAAAATGATTAATATTTGTAATTAATAAAATATAACATTTGCCAGGATAAAAATAGCAAAAACTGGAGGAAGAAAAAATAAATTTAAATAAGAGAAATTATTTTAGTTCTTGACCAAATGAAAAAACTTTATACAATAAGGTCAGACGTAATCTATTCTAATACAGCTAGATGTAAAGTATTATCTCAAATTGCAAAGAATTACGTAGAAAGGATGGAAGACTATCCCAGAGCAGATTTAAATTAACATAACTACAGAAATAGACCATACTAATCTTAATAATTTTATTTGCCGGAAACTTCCTAAAAATATATAAATATTCACCAAATTGTTCCTCTATTTTGCTAAAGTTCTAAAAGATATGCTAAATGATAAATATCTTAACTAAAAGCAGCAAGTGGAAAATTAAGATGTCCAGAAAGCTTAAATTTGCACAGGATAATATTATTCTAATAACTAAAAACACAGCCTAAACTATACTACGTATAAAATATAAAATAATTTATAAGTTAATAACCAGTACGCCACTGCGAAATGTATATTTGTCCGCAACACTTATATGAGAGTTTGCCGCAAAAGATCATAGTGGTATTGTAGTCCAAAATAATAAACCAAATAATTAAACTTTAAAATTAGCAATCCTAAACGATCCATCGTCGCTAGTGTAGGATCTAGGCGAGGTTAAGCTACTTCCGTAAACAGGACTTCAAAACGGTAATTTTTTGTGAACTGTAGACTTACCGTATGATGATGAGACTATGGTGAGAAATTGAGTACGAACTGAAACTAGCTGTCACAGGTACAACTGAAACATCAATATTATCGTAGATAAAACGAAATAACGGAACGAGGACGAAAATAGAAAGGGAAGAACAGGTAGATGATAGTGAAGAGAAAAGAGACATGAAATAAAAGGTCTAAAATTAGTAACTGCTTATCTATGCTATTAAAAGAATTTAAAAGATAAAAATTAGAGTTATGGTGTGAATTAATAAAATTTTACTTACCTTAGTTGATATATGACCTTAATATTCGAGTGACAAATTTTACTTCAATGGTGGGAAAAACGTCTGGAAAAATTCGGCCAAAACTTTAAACGGGGAGTACCCTATATAACTACTCAACTAAAACTTTTCATGAGAAAACTTGCTTCAAGGTAACATCGGCAAAAACCGTTTGAGCAACGCAGGTACACTTTGAACAAGAGGTGTTCTCGAAAGAAAGGATCTATTGGTTAATATCCTACAAAGGACAAAGAGTCCAACCAAATAAAATCGCAATTGCCAATCTAACTGTAGCTTTAAACCAAATTGTATTTCACTGTTCTGCTATTGGCAACAATGGCTATTAGTATCATTTAGCAGAACAGTATATTCTTGAATATAAGGGAAATATCCTACTTGAGGAAAAAACATAATCTCTTGCCGAAGAATTATCTTAGTTTTACACCATAATCGTTGTTACGAAGAAAATAGGATTTTTGTAATTTTGAATGTCGATAAACTGAATAACTCCGCATCAGTACGCTAACAAGTTGATAACATCTGTTATTTATGTAGGTGTCAAATACCAAATTATCCAAAGGGGATTATTTGTTTACAAGGTATATTTTTGCTAAATAACATATCTCGAAATAACTAAACTGTCAGGTAATTATTATTTCAGATTATACCATTTTAAATCTTTATTATACTGTTTGTGCTACCCTATAATTTGTCATGTCAAATTTAAATGTTTATGGACCTCAGACTTGTTTTATAAAGTAGGAAATCCCAATAAATACTTGAATGACATAGATTATTTTCTTTTCTTAAGAAATATATGTTTGTTCAACAGTAAGATCAAAACAAATATATGTAATTACTCATTTAAAAAATACTTCGAACATAGCCATATTCGAATTTCTAATCCAAGTTTAAGAATTAGACATTATTATATAAAATTTTGATAAGAAAAACTTTCTATATATATATAATAGACAAGGTAATGACGAAGCACATGGTTTGACATATTATTGAATCGAAATTTTTTAAATAACGTAGAAATTTTAACGTGATTTTCGAAGATGTATTTTTGAACAATTTTATGTCAATAGTTCACTAATGCCATTCTTCAACATACTTTAGAATTACAATACACCAAACGCACAGTCCATAAAAAAGTGGCAAAAATGATAAAGTATTCTGTGCCAACATAGCTCGTCTCACATACGTTTAAGGTTGTAGACAATGTTGAAGATTGACTAAAATGTAGTTTTCGGACTTGCATTGTCTTTATTTTTGTTTTGTATACGACTTTCGATTAGGTTGTGTCGCTAAGCTTTATCAAGTGTAAACTGAATATTTTATCTTAAGGCTACGAGCTTATATAGGGACTGTGTCCATTGAAGTGAAAAGTTTTCACTTCTCTGTGCATACTTTAATGATTGGATGTTACAAAGTAGTGGTCGCCAAAGATTAGGTATTTCAAAATTGGATTTACTGGAAAATAATAGAATCTTCAATCTTCTGATGTTAGATGTTAATAATTTAAATAAGAGAATAAATGAATATGAAAGCAATATACTAAATATTGGAAAAAACATTAAGTTATTTGAGGATAAAGTTGTTCCTGAATATAACGACAAGATAGGAAATGATGAACTAGTAGAAAAATTTTCTCAAAAGACTTCTAAATATAAAGATGACTTTGAAGTTAGGATAAATTTTATGGTTTTAAAAATAAAATAAAAAATTAAATAACAAGAATTGAATCAATAATTAAGGATACCTCAGCAATCGACTATAACAAAAAAAGTATTTCCGAGGATACAATCAAAGTTTCAGAATTTTGCAAATATGTTTAATAATAGAGTTGTAGGAGAAGTGGAGAATTTAAAAAAAAAATACGTGGTGTTATTGATAAAAATACACAAAGTCTTGAAAAATCAATAAACACACATTTCCTAATTTACAAAAAAGATAGTGGCAAGGTTAATGAGTTAATTGAGCAAAATAAAAACATTGAAATTAAGATGAATACATATAAATCAAATTTACGATATTTAGAAGACAAGCTGAAGGAGATTTTCAAAAGGAAAATGAAAAAATCGAAACAAAAGTCAAAGATTAAATGAGCAAATTATTGAAGTTTCTAAAAAAGATGCGTTAATTAAAATTTAAAAAAATAGTTCAAAAATCGAGAAGACTTCTTTACAATTAAATGATCTTGAAACATCTTATAAACATATAGTACACAAAGCTGAAAAGGCGTTAGATTTACAAAATACAAAAAAAAAATAGTAAAAATAACATTAGATATAAAAAACATTTTTGTTTTTTCGTTTTCGTATTATTTCAAAAAACAGCTTTTATTCTTCTCGTCTTTACTCGTCTTTTTCTTTAGAACAAAATAACTTTTGACTGTTTAACGATCTCCCCCGCGTTCATGCTTTTTGCCTTTTTCGGACCGATTTTGCTACTGGTGGTAAAGGAAACAGGTACTTGAATATTGTATACAAGAATTTACAGCGTTATATAAAATGAGTACCTTAAATATTCTTACTTTCGAGGAATTTGTAAACTTCCTTGAGCACCAAGTAAACCTAGTGGAGAACTTGAAAATAAGCCTAATACCGGCTTCTGATGATACTGTAATTTGACTGCCGCCGCCACAGTCTGAACTATTGAATAAGGAATTTGAGGATGTTAAAGAATTCCTCATGGATGAAGAATTGTTAAACAATGAATTCATCAATATGTTGCAGCTGAATCTGAGTAACAACCGCTGATGGAGTAGCAATCGCTGATCAAACAACAGCTTTTAATGAACCCAGAGCCGATTATGCAGCCGATTATGTAGCCGATTATAGAACCGATTATAGAGCCGGTTATTGAGCCGAAACCAAGAACTCCATATAATAGATGCAAAGAGCCTTTAAATTATAAATTTAATTAAATTATAGTTTATAAAAGATAGCTATCAATGGTATTGAACATGAGACCAGAGCCAGTCAATTTCGAGTTCCAACTCGACACGGATCTAAAACCCGTGCTGTATGAGCTTCAACACGACGTGAATCCTTCAGTCAGTCACACATCAGTTTCAACCTGGTATGGATTTAGCACCTGTTATACACCAATTTCAACCTGACATAAATGTCGAGACAGTAACTAGCATGAATCCAGAATCTATTACACATCAGTTTAAACCTGACATAAATATCGAGGCAATCACCTATAGGTTTTATCCTAGCTTGGATCCAGAGCCTGTCATGCATCAGTTGCAACCTGATATGAATGCCAAGGTAATCATTTCAGAGTTACAATTCAACTTGGCGCTAGAACTAGACTTGGGGCCTGCAAATATATATTTGTATTCTGATTTAAGAATAATAAAAAACATAAATCATTTAAAAAAATATTTTTATTTTTTCTATTTCTTATACAGAATCACATCTAATAACCAAGTTTCTTCAACTGGAAAAAATTATTATGAATATAATGTTATATATAAACATAATAATGAAAGTTAGGGTTTTTTTACCATGAAAGAATTATTCTACGTTGGAAGAATAAGTTATAAATTCTGTTATCAGGAAATCTTATTTAATCAAAAATAATATTGTTTTTTTTTTCTATTTTATATATAAAATCCTATTTAGCCAAATATAATGTCTGAGTTCATATTTTAAACTTAATATTAAAAAATTATTTGGGTGGATGAATAAATGCGAGTGAAGTATCAAATTCATTATATATATATATATATATATATATATATATATATATATATATATATATATATATATATATATATGAAGCATTGGCTTCATTTGCATTTATTTTTGTCATTTTAACTAAGCCTTCTTCTTTGTACCCATTTGGAACACCGTTATCTTTTATCCCATCATCATCTTCATCTTCATCGCCTTAGATGTTATTTCGATTAATCGTTATTAGAGAATCCTGTTTTGTATAAGCAGCCTCATCTTTATACATTGACTGAATCGTTTTATCGCAAGCGGAATCTAAATATACTTGTTTTTGATCCATTTTGAAGACCTTCCTATGAACTGAATGTAGGAGATCCGATTTATTGTTTAAGCTACTTTTAATTTTGCAACACTTTTTTTGCAATGGTGGGACGTCTAGTGTTCTGATGTAATGTTTAAAATATGGTAAAATTAGCTGTAATTCCTTTTAACTTCGATAATGTATCTGTATTATATGCCAAATTTGCTATAAACTAAGTGAACGGACGAATTTTCTTAAATAATTGATGGGAAAAAATGCCAAGTCCCATTTTTCAAAATAAGTAAGCCTTGTTTTGGTTACTTTGATGTGAAAATATAACTTCACCTACGCGTTCAAAAATTTGTCGTTTTATTAGGTCACTAATAGACATCGAGCACGAATGAATATAGCTCAGATTGGATCGTTTAAGATACCAGCTCCCCTCCAATTGCTGTGGTAGGTAGGAAGAAGGTGAGACTTGGAACAAAAAGTCGAAGTTTAAGTAACAAATCGATATATGGGGTGAACTGAGGCAGCCAATCAGAAACAAGATCAATTTTGGCTGACCAATCAAGAAAAAAGTGGGGATAGGAGATGAAGTGGTAGCCCCTATATCCACATAAATATATTTTTTAAAAATGTGCATATTTTCCTCAACTTTCAAGAGTCATCAATTTAAAATACGCACCATTAACAATAATCCCATTATTTAACTGTTGATAAGCGAAAAAAGTAAATTTTCATAGTTTTTGCACAATTTATGTTCCAAAAGTTGATTATTTTTTTTCAGAGATTATTAATGCAGATCTTTAGAAACAACATGATTCCTCATGCGTCTTTGTACGCCAAAAAGTTTTCAGATGACAATACCTTGGCAATTGTACCAAAACTATTGAATCATGAGTTCACTTTTTGATGATTTTTTATACGATAAAGTTTTTAACAATAACAGACAAGGCCATTTTTTATATTTTTTCCAAATATCGTGGTAACTATTAGGCGAATTTGGACAAATAAAAATTAATTTCAAAAGGCTTTTTTAGTCTCTCTAATGTAATAATTCGTTTTTCGACCAAAACGAAGAAAACCGATTTGTCGCTCTTAATTATCAATAAGAAAATATTTGTCAAGCATAATTCGAGATGCTAAGACGGTAAGTGGTTTTATATCCCTTGAATGAATAATTTCCACAAGGAAAAATTCCACTTGCATTTATTTTTTATTTGAAATTCTAAGCCATAAACGTGGGATGCTGAAGAATAAAATATAGATTTTTCTTTCCGAACATATTCTGCTGGCCGGCTTATACCTTTTCTTAAAATTTGACTTGCTTTAATTTAAACGACGTTTATGTTTTCCTTTATTCAGTTCATAAATCGCTACTTAAGTCAATATGTAAATCCGAACGCCCCATTGTGATTTTATTGTATAATATAACAAAACATAAATATTTTATGAATCCATATAAGCTCGATAAGAAATATTTCTGGCTTTGCAGAAAATCGAAATTTAAATAAATTTTCTATAAGCCTTACTAAATCATTACGACGTAATATATACTTGAAATATTACCCCAATGATTTTCTTATTTAAAATTAGCGATTAAAAGTTTCTCTGAAAAATTATTGCTTTTACAAAAATACCCGTAATTGACTAACTAATAAAATTTTTCGATTCAAAGTAGAGTAAGTAAAAGTCATTAATTTTCAAAAGAAAATGAATTTTTCATGAAACAAAAAGTCACAATTATTAATTAGACAAGTAGAAAATTATCAGACTCACTGAACTTCTCTAGTGCAGCCTTTCTCAATATTTCAGTATATATGATCCGAGTTTCCATACCGGTTTTGATTGAACTCCAAATTTAAAGTTTTTTGGGAGTTCTACTTAAATTTATTTTATTAATTTTTTCTTTACGTTCGGTAAATCAACACGAGATAAGTAAAATTACGCCTCACCTCCTCTTGTTACATAGCAGCTTCTCAAGGGGAGCGCATTACATAGATTTGTTGTGGTAAGGTAATTAGACTTACTGATAATTATGCAACGGTTTTAAGTTAAATAAAGTTAATAAAAATTTCACTAGTTAGCTGCGAAGAAATGTATATATATATATATATATATATATATATACTGTAACGGATTTTATACCAGTATACACTTCATAGTGTTAGTTTGTATGGTTTTATGTTTATTTTCCACGACTTATAATTCATTTAATTTTACCTTTTGCTAACTTCCTTATGAGGCGTGGATGAACAAAAGTCTGGAACTTTTTAGTAAATTCTATTTCCTTATTTTGAACATAGAACGCCTGTGACAGAAGTTCTAGAACTCGCCAAACTCTTTTTTTTGTTACACTGTGTAGTATGGAAACACTTATAGAAAATTAGGGAATCTTCTGGTATCGACCAAAAGGGTATATAAAGGGTCCAGATCGGCTTTCGTGCAGTACAACTGGAAATATCCAGGGACTTTGAAAAGGTTCTATAATTCCTTGATTCTGCATGTCTCCCTTGTTCACGTCATCACGTTTTGCTAACGCTATTCTCCTTGGAGCTTGTTTAATTGGATTTGCTTCTCCAGTATTTACTCGATGCTAGAGAATATTTTTCCTTCCCATCTATCAGAAAAAGATAAAATATCCTGATTTCTCCCTAAAAGATTTTCCAAGTTAGCCACCTGAACTTGATTCAATAGAGGTGTAGATGTACTAACTAAATCTTGGAGTACCTTAAGCAGAAAGAATTCCTTTTGCGTACAACAAGTAATCTTAAATTGATTCAATCAATCTTCTTCGGAATCATCAAACCTTACTTTTACTATTCATTCTGAGCTGGTGGTAACATTGCATCTTCAAGTAGTACAACTTGCCAGATCAACAGTACTATTCTTCGATAGATTCATACCAATTTCTTCATTTCTAGTTCGCAGTACTCACTGAGGAAGATCAAAGACAAACTTCGGTGTTCCATGACATTTAGACCTAGTATTGCTTCTTCCAAAATATCAGCAACAATAACTACATGTTTGAAAGTAGTGCTTTTCAGAGTTATTTCCACCCCATGTGTCCCCTTTATAGGTATTACTTCACCATTGACGCTTTTCCGGAAGATACATTTTACATTGAACCAAGATGTTTGGCTTTACAATGGTGTTAGTAGAGCCAGTATCTAATACCATTTCAAATTTTCAACCTAATATCTTTTCAGGTACTACCAAGCTGAAACCATTGTTTTGCAGCCGGGATACCTTAATTATTATTGTTGATGGAGCTTGGTAGCACCTAGCTAGTTTTCACCCCTTTAAGTCGGCTACTGAGAGTTTTCCTGATCCTGATCACTGCCAGGAGTAGTACTGCTAGTACTGCGGCTTTGTACATGCCCCTATTAGTCACACTTTCAACAACGAATTCTATTTCTGTTATGGAAGGTTGTATTTTTGTCGTCAAGTGTTTTTGGTGTGTTTAAAAATTCTTGCATCCTCATATATATGATCGTCCTGGGAAACATTGACTTCTTATGATTTTTCCTGGTTTCTTTAATGTCTGTTTGGCTGTTTCAAATTGAAAGGCATAAGCAAGAGCCTCGGAAATTTTTTTCAGTAGGGCCATTCTTAAAGTTTGACTTGTTTCTGGATCGCGTAAATCTTCGATAAAACTATTTACTGCTAACTCTTGCTTTTTTCTTCTGGACATATTGGTCAGTCAAATTTATTAGTCTCCTTATATCCGCCTCATATTCTTAAAGACATTGTATTTTTGACTTTTACCTTGAAGTTGGGCCTTATAAACTTCTTCTCCAGAAAAGTAACAAGAACCTCCAGGGCTTCTCCTCATAATGGTAGAACAAGAGGACGTGCTTTCTCCGAAGGACTTCAATTATTACCGGCGGAGATGATATCGAATTCAGTCGCCTGATGTTTTACTTAGCCCTGTACGTCTTCTCTAATTTTACTAATCTTCTGTTGCACTTCGTATTCTTCCAATTTTCTTCCAGTCTCACACCTTCTTGACTGCTAATCTTTAATTCTTGTTTTCATGTCTTGTATCATCATCAGTGTCTGATTTAAACTAGTTGACGTATTATTTTGTAACCTTTTATTTTGATAAATATGACAATTTGTCAAGCAATTCAATTTACTTCAACGAAGTCTCAAATTAAACTGTTCCCGAAAGCCGATCTGGACCCTTTGTATACCATTTTTTCTGATATTAGAAAATTAGGGATCTTTCTAGATGAATTTTCGTATTACATGGTGTAATCAAATACAAATAGGGAAGGAAAACCAATCGGCTGAAATTCCTAGAAGAATAAGTCTCAGCTGGGCAGCTTTTGGCAAACTCGGATTCATTCTTAAATCCAGTAACACCCCCATAAGTCTGAAAAGAAAAGTCTACGAGTCGTGCATCCTGCCAGTTTTTACTTATGGTATTGAAACAACCTCCCTAACATGTAAAGCCATTGATAAGCTTCGGGTTACACAACGAGCAATGGAAAGGGCTATGCTGGGAATTAGTTTACGAGATAGAGTTCGAAATGAAGAAATCAGAAGAAGAACGAAAATAACAGATGTGAGCAAACGAGTAGCGCAGCTAAAATGGAGATGGGCTGGACATATCGCAAGACATGAGATAACAGCATGGCGGCCAAGAGAGAACAAGAGAAGTGTTGGCAGGCCCCAAAAGAGATGGCGTGACGACATCCAGAAAATTGCCGGAAAAAACTGGATGGGGATAGCTACGGATCGACAGAAATGGAAAAATATGGAAGAGGCTTACATTCAGGAGTGGATGAAAACCGGCTGATATGAATGAATGAATGAATGATGTAATAAAAATAGGAAAAAGGAATAATCTAGCGATTTCTAGATCTTTCGTCATAGGTGCTCCATGATGAAAATAAGGAAATATAATTTTCTAAAAAGTTCTACACCTCCTTTCATGGATGTCTCATGAGGAAATTAACAAAGGTAGAATTAATTAAATAAATAATGAACTCTTAGAAAATAAACCTTTCCTTTCCATATTTCAGCAGTCACATAATTATATTTTTCGGCAAATAGTAAGCACACATAGAAATGTGAAATTGAAGTAGATTATCCAATTGACTTTATACAAAAAAGATGATAAAAAGACAATAGTCGTACTTAGTTTGAACTTTTACAACCAGATTCACTAAGAAGGTCTTGGACTTAAACTCGATCTAGTTGCAATGAAAAATAAATATTCTAGTCGGCCAGTTTTGTTTTGCTTATGATATTGTCATAATTTAAATTAAAAATGTCGACAAATAACCGCTTATATAGGAGGATAAGAACCTAACGATAAAGTCTTGAAATATGCAAGAGAAATCGTTGCATCCTAAAAATTATTAAAATTATCCATTTTGGCCACTTCAGAAATAAAAGAAAATCTTTTTTTATGCTTGTATTGTTAGGGTTTAAAACTTGCTTGATTTGTTGTAGCTCTTGTAAGTTTAAACACTCTGTTGTCGATTTAGAATGTTTTTTAGGTTATGCCTTGTGAATTTGGGGGTTAATGTTTATATTTTAGTTATTTCTTGATTTTTATAGAAAAATTTAACACAAGCTTATAACTAAAGTATCGTTTCCGAGCTATTTACACGGAATTAGTGTAATCAATGAGTAACTTGCATTATGGCAGTACTGCATTGAATCACGGAAATTTAGTAATGGCTGCTGATTTGCTCGGTACTTACTTTCGTAACACTACATACATTTAAATAAAATACAAAAGTGCAACCTACTTGAAATTGGCTTTATTATTGAATATATTAATTCCATATTTTCACATGTAGGTCAACGTCATTATTTGGTAACATTATTATTGAGAATGCTATTGTATATTTTTGTCCACTTTTACGAAACAAAATCTTCTCTTCTAACAAGTTCCCTCACACAACCTTCAGCTGGGAATCTCATGGCCAAAGAGACCAGTAGGAAGCAGAATTTTAATAAACACCAGTTAGCTATACTACTGATTATTAAAATTACACAAAATCTTCTTGGTTTGTTTCACAAGAATGTCAATCTTGACAACCCGTGAGTTCACAAAGCAACCAGAACTCAACTTATCCTCAACTATGAGTATATTTTTTTCTAACGAAATAATTCGTTCCAGTGCAGGTAGCTTAAATACATTGAAGCTAAAGAAGATTCTGTTAAAAAATTAAGTAAAAAAAACTTTTATCTAATTAGGAAAGAATATTTCTAGTGTATCTCGTATCAACTATTTTACCTATGAAGTGAAATATAAAGAATGTAAAATGGATGTTACAAGGAGACTAAGAAAACTTATTTACCGTATATTCTTCGAAAATACGTACCTTAATCATCTTTACTCCTGGATATAACTTTTCTATGCAGCATAAAACAATATTGCCCTATATTTTATTCTATGTTTATGTGAAAAAGGAAACCACTTTAATTTCAATGGTCGTTTTTTATTAAAACGCTACCATTAAATAACTGGAAATTTATTATAATGTGTTAATATACATAAATAAACAAAGAAAAAGTCCTTAGTTCGCGCTATTTTGTTTCCTTTTTCCTTTGATACAACAGAATTAGTGTATTTTCACTATAATGGCTGTGACGCTCACGCAACAATATATCGCTTAATTATTAATTCAGAGAAGGAGGGATCAGACACGCTAAAGGAGTCATTAAGTAGTTAGTAATTATTCATGACTATGAATATAAAATAGTATTTCACACTTTATTACTATTGTTTAAAGAGTTTCCTGAACCTGCCTTTCTAAACACTGTAATGATTTTGCGTGTAGATATATTTCAAATTGATTTCACACAGCTGAAGAAGATACGCATAGTACACTTTATTTTAGTATCCTTAAATTGTAACAGATTATTTAAATTGAAACAATTTTTACAAAATTAGTAATTTTGTAAAATAATGAATAAATTCAATAAAAATAAATGGGTACTTTTTTGGAAAAACGCTCGTACCAGTAGAATTTTATTTTTAGGTTTAGTATTTTTGCGTGATAGCGAAATATACAGGATAAGTCAAGAAGGATATATGATGTCATCGATATTTTTTACGAGAAAGAAAAGGCACATTTTCTATGTACGGCAAGGTGAATATCGATGTTGATTCCAGAAGGAAATAGGAAAAATTACTGCGAAACTTTAAAATATAAAAGAAAAATCTGACAAATGGCAAGTCGACGAATAAATTATTTTTGAACATTATCGATGACATATTCGGTTAAATTTCGTAGTTCTTAGCGCATATGAACTTTTAGGACTTCTAAATTGTCGGGCTTGTTCAAGTATACTTTAGTTTTTAAGATCCCAACAATAAAGAATCAAGGGTGAGGTCAAATCTGATGATTTGGCCAGCCACTTAATTATCCCTCTCTTGCCTATCCAACGGAAAAGCCTCATCCCGGTAAGCACGGACTGGGGCGGCGTAGTGGAGGTGCACTCAATCTGGTTGGAAAAAAAGGATATTCTGGAATATAACGCGATGTTGAGGGACTGGATACAAAGTTATTAGTTCTGGTATGATATAGTTTTGAAGAAACTCTAAAATCTCGCACAAGTGGAGGCCCAGTTTGAATATATAATTTAGATAGTACATAATTTATTTTATATTTTAAAGTTTTATAGTAATTTTTTTGACAATTTCCTTACGTAACTAACATATATACCTTGGTGTATGTAAAAAAATGCATGCTTCCTGCTTCTGAAATAAAACTGGACTGGTATAAGTGTTTTTTCAAACAAATATGGTTGAATACAGACACCAAGTGTAACTGGCAAAAGCTATTGGATGACACTTGCCCCTTACCAACACGACCTGAGGCAGCATGGTAAGGTATATCTCACAGCCCCCAAAGCAATGCACATGCCACAGCCCTCATTATAGTTCTCGAGAATCAGCCAGAAGAGCAGAGGGTGCTGAGAATCTGCGGAGTCTAAACCACTACCCAAACAGAACAACAACTTTCTATATAGCAGGTCGTTATCAAACCAGGTAAAACTCACCTAGTTAGAGAATGAAGCAGTCAACATAAAATGGAATAATATGGAAATCAGCAAAATAAGAAGAAAGGAAGAATAGTCAAAAGAATTTAAATCAGGCAATATCCTTTATTACAAAGGAACAACAAATGGATAAACAAGTAGTGTGTGATTCTAAATTAATAAAACGATTGGAAAGAGTGGATAATCGATATAATAAGCACCTCAGAGTAGCTAGCTTAACTCTTAGACTATCAAAAAGATACACCATTCAAATTGTACATGTGTATGCACCAACCATCTCCTACTCAGAGGAAGACATAGAGAAAGAGTGCTAAAAAATAACAAAAGTCAATTTACGTATATAATTGGGGGCTTCATTGCTAAAGTAGGGAAAAAATCCAATCAAGAACATTTGAAATTGGGGAAAAAATTAAAGGGGTTCTTCAATATGTATGTAACGAGAACTAACCAATCGCCAGCACCTATTTCAAGAAAAATCTTAATAGTAAATTGACATAGGAAACTTTAAATGCAACTATCAAAAATGAAATAGAGTTCATCCTATCAAATAAAAAAAACGTTAAAAATATAAGCGGTCTCAACAAATTTCAGTCATAGAATTATTATAGCTAGTAGTAGTTCTGAACACAAAACTATAATAAATAAAATTCCTCCACAAACCAACATCAGGAATAAATGTCACTGACCTAAGTAACCACTAGGGAGGCTATGAAGAGCTTATCGAAGAAAGACTACAAGACTCAATAGATAGCATACACTCAATGGAGACCATCTTAAATTGCGCTAAAGAAATTGGAGAACCACAATACAAAACTTTTCTATGAAACAAGAGCTCTTCTGAAATAACGCAGAAAAATCAAAGTTAACTTCAATATACACAGAATATAATACACCGAACTGTGCAAAACAATAAAGAAAAAGATAGTAGAAGATATAAAAATTTATTATGAAAGGTTTGTAGAAAATACAATGGAGTTACAAAAAGGCCAAAAGTACTTTGATAGTCGACAGAGAACACATTATAGCATTGATGAACAATGAAATAAGGACCCACAAATAAGGATGAAATAATAGATCTATACAGAGCATCAGAAATACAAGGCGAAGAAGAAGAGGTAACTGCGGTTCAAGAAGACGTTCCAAATATTCTCGTGGATGAAGTAGAGGAAGCTTTTAAGAAAATGAAGAAGGGCAAAGTAGCTGGGAATGACGGTGTTGCAGCCGAACTTTTAAAACACGCAGAGAAAACAACTTGGAGAATCCTAGCAAAAATACATACATCCTCATTCACAAGAAAAATAGCAATGAGCATATTACAAATTATAGACGAATTAGCTTGCTTCCAATAATATGATCATGTACAACCTCGAGAGCAAGTAGGCTTTAGAAGTGGTTTCCGTACATTGGATCATATTCAAACACCAGGAGAAATAATAAGTCGCACAAAAGAATATGGTCTATCACTGGCACTAGCATTCATAGACTTTGAGAAGGCTTTCAACTTAGTATATTCTAGAGTAGCTATAAAAGCTCTAGTCGATCAAATAGTAGACAAATCATATGTAGAAATGTTGGCTAACATATATAGGGAAGTCACAGCTAGAGTAAACGTATATAAAAAAACAGAATTGCCTACCCAACAAAGAGTCCGACCAGGCGATACAATATCTCCAAAGCTCTTCATAGCCACCCTAAAAAATATCTTTCGGAAATTAGACTAGAATAATAAAGATTTATGTATAGATGGAGAACAGCTAAGTCGTTTAACTCTGATTACTAAAAATCCTGAAGAATTGCAAGAGCAAATTAACGACCTCAAAATAATAAAATCCCCAAATGGCAATTGGCAGGATATATAACAACAAAAACAGACAATAGATGAATAACTAGGAAAACTATGGGTTCTTTAGAAACGCTAGGAGACCAAAGAGACTCTCGAATCTCAGATGGGGTTATGACGTCATAAAACTAGCAGGAATAAACTGGTCCCGGACAGCTATATACAGAAAAACATGGGCACAAATGAGCAAAAATTAAAAGAACACCGAATAAATTATATCATCAAATGCAAGAAATATTTAGAAAAATACTGGTAAGGGAGGCTGTACTGATGCGTGAAATTTTTATTTATAATTGTTGTAACATTTTATTTTTGCAATATTATAATTCAAATTTAATATACTTCGGCATTTAACATAAATCTCTGGCATATATTGGTTTAATTTATTTTCTGAATTTTCCATCACTGTGATTTTTCCTGCATTCTTATTCAGCCCGAATATACATTGATTTTTGTAGACATTAATTCTCGCGAAGTTATCATTTCTAAAATAACTTGGTGGCCACTGTAATTATTTTCGAATATTCAAAGTAGACAGAGTTTAGCTTAAGTACGATATCTTGGGTGAGAACACAAGTTCCAATTAAATTCTTTTTTATCTTTTTAAAATTTATTATAAGTTATGTGATCTTGTTTACTTCCTAAATTATTTGCAATTCCTTCGTTACCCTTCTGTAAAGAAGCAAGTTTTTTTTATTCTTCTCTTGGGTGCAAGATTTAGACAGAAAAATATTGCTTTACGCTTCAAGACCCGATCCTCCTGCAGGATATTAATCCTTAAATGACTTATAGGCCATTAAGTTCGACTTTATGTTCGTATATATGAATTTTCGCTTTAAATTCCGCTTTTCCACATGAATATATCATTCTACTTTCTATAAGGATTTTACTATCGACTATTTGTAGCCAAATTGGGAACGTACAATCTGTTAAGAAGCCTAAGACCAGATTTCTATTATTTATTAATACATAAACTTTAAAATGTTGCTTCGATGCATCAACCTTCAACTCTATTTTAAATTTCAGAATCGTATATTTTACTTAAAAATGTATAAATAATACATTTAATGAATAAAACTCGATAAAGAATAAGACGAAGAATTGAGTGGTGCTTTGTATAAATATTCCTGACTCACGTCAATCTGTCCTATGACGAAAAGTTGCCGTTCGCTGGCTTAGTTGTTTTATGAAATAAAAATAAAATATGATAAAATAAAAGAACAGGTCTATATTATTTTGAAATTAAATTACTATAAAGTTTTTCCCAACTCTCAAGTTCTAACAAATATTTTATCACCAAATTTTCTCCATATAAGACAACTCTAATTGTAATAATCACAATACAGTGTGTCCCATGACGAAATGCCGCGATCGATTTCTTAGAAAATAGATTTTCAAAAATTTTCAAAATTTGGTAGTTTACTAAAGTCGATGAAGGTAATTAGGCTAAAATATTTTTAAGATGGTGGCACATGTGGTTATACCGGAAGTTGATGCATTTTTGTTTATTTTAAATTGCATATCCTATATGTTATTGCAATTTTAGATTTTGTGCAAAAGTGCAAACTGTTTTTGAAATGTTTTAAATTTTATGTCAAAAAAGATGATTGCAAACCTCAACATAACTAATTTGTTCTATTTGAAAGCCTTTTATTTAAATGAGGTTTGTTTTCCTCTATTATTATAAACAACTTTAAGCTTTAGGTGGTTTTATTATTCATAATAATTACCGAGAAACTGGAAGTTTAAAAATATGTGTCGTATTCGTATTACAACTGTATTAAAAAGTAATTATTGTGTTGTAATGCAGACAAACTCAATTTTAATCAAATAATTTTATAATATTATAAAGTTAAAATATTAATAAAACATTACTGATTAATTTCAAATGATTTAATTTAATTATTTAGGAGTATCAATCAATATAAAATTTGTAAAACAAACATTTACCATGTGTTGAAAATGAACGCTACCTATAGCGTTACTAAGCCTTTATAATATATTTATAGCTGTCTCTTCCAGTACATTTATGAAAATAGAACTTCTGCAAACTCGACCGCTATTTAAAATTAGCTTAGATATACACCGGGTTCTCGACAGACGTGAACTCAGAATGTTTAGCATTTCCTTGTTCAAGCAGCAAGAAGTTGTGGTGGAAAATATATCTAAACGGATCGAAACATGGCGCTAAAAGCGTTTTTCTGGAGTCTGTTTGATCTAATGATTTTAAAATATAAGGAATGAAGCATATAAAATTAAAAATTAAAATATTAATGAAACGTTACTGACTAACTTCAGATTTAATTTATTATTTAGAGTATCAATCAATATAAAATTTTAAGTAAAATTTGAATCTTTAATTTCTTTAATTATTATTATTATATTATTGTGTTGTAATGTAGACAAACTCAATTTAAATTAAATAATTTTATAATATTATAAGGTTAAAATATTAATATAAGGTTATTGACTAATTTCAAATAGTTTAATTTAATTATTTAAGAGTATCAATCAATATAAAATTTGCTAAACAAACTTCTACCATCTGTTATGAAATGCACCGGGTCGTCGATAGACGCGAACTCAAAATATTCAAGCAGCAAAAAATTGTAGTGGAAAATATATTTTTCTAAAGGTGCGTATAAATATGGCGAGTCGAGCGCGTGACGAGCTTGCAACGAACTGATCTTTGTCGGTTCGAACCCTTCTTCGACGCCCGGCGCCAAAAGAGATTTCTAGCGTCTAGACGGTGTAAACCAATAAAGGGTAAAGAAAAAAAAATATTTAAGTTTTGATTATATTCTTTATATTCCGAAATGAAATTTAGTTAATTTTTTCTTTTTCTCCAAATATTTAATAATGAATCCCGAAATCAGCTTATATGGGGTTCAACGTAACTGTGGTGCCGGGACATTAGAAATAAATCCATTTTTTAAGTGATTTTATTTACATATTATCTCCTATATTTATAAATAAAAAAGATACCTTTTTGTTGTACTTTTACAAGATCTATTGATAAATCTTGGAAATCAGCCTTTACACGAGATTGTGTTTTCCCGTTCACTGGCTAATATTACAATACCTCATACTGTCAAATTGGGAAACTTTTTTTATTATCATATTTTCCTTATATCATTATACTCCGAAATAAATAAGAGGTAGTTTTTCTTATTTTCGAAATATTACTTAATTAATCTGGAAATTAGCTTATACGTAGATCGTCAGTAATCTGTTCGCGGTTCAATATGGCGGTTTTTAGGTTGCTAAAAAAGAATCTACTTTATTCAAGAGTGTTATTTTCTAATTATCTTTAATATTTCAAAGTAAAAAGCGAAATTTAACCATTTTGTGTACTAGTTTGTTTGGCGATGATTGTCGCGGCGAATGTGGCTTCATTGATGCGAACTTCAATTAAGTTTTTCTTTAATAACATAGTTAATGCCGTTTCACCAGTCCTCGCTGATAATTTTTTTTAATGTATTAAGAAATTAACGTATTCTTTTTAGTTTACATTTTGGGTTATCCCGAGTTACAAATTAGTTGTGCCCATATAAGTTTAGTGGATTTTAATTAATGTGTCCGAAGCACATTTCCATGTTCTTCAGCCCATTCGTCTATCACATGTTTCTTAAATTGTCTTTCTTTGTCATTCGCAATTTTTACAAGTTCCTTCTTTAGTAAATCGTTCATAAAGGAAATATGTTTTTTTTTTGATAATCAATCTGTAGTATGGCTTTTTCAACTATGTTATTGGCAACTTCTCCACCAGTCTAGAATGATAACTGGCGTTATCCAAATTTACAACTGACCTCTCCGGAATCAGTTGTATCATTTGATAAAAATATCTTTGAAAGATATCCGGCGTCATTTATTCATGTTAATCTTTCGTAGATTTCGGTTCAAACTACTGCAAAACTCCTATACATTCCCTCCAATATGAATTGTAATGAGTTTATGGCCCTGAGCGGATAAGGGTTTTAAATCTGTCGATAACCTTTCTAAGAATGCTTCACGAAAAATTACTATATTCTTATCTTCATACATTTCTTGTACTATGTGTCCTGTACTGAGGCAGATTACATCCAAATAACAAATGTTTTTGCCTTCCCTGTGGTATTTTCAGTTTCCCTATGAGAAATTCATTTTTGTCAGCACTTTCTACAGATTGGTTTTTCGCATTTTAGTTTTGTTTCATAACATTCAAAACTTTATCGAGACTTGCTTTTTATTTTCTAACTAAAAACTTTCAAATTCGTGAACGTGTCTTCTTAGTATGTTTTTGAAGCATTTGTATAATTTTTTTCTTCTAGGGTGCGATTTAGGCTAGCACACAGTTCCCCCTTTCCTTTCCTTAATTCGCCTATAAGTTGTAGATTCGCTAAGATTTGGAGTAAAAGTAGAAATTTTCAATAGCTAGCACTGAAAGTTGTAAGACAAGAACATAGCAAGGCCTTACGTTTATACACATCTGAAGTATACTTAAAAATGTCATTACTGTTTATTGCCCAACTGAGATGTATACTTTTAAATCTAATTATCTTTTAAGTATACAACTCTGTCCTCAAATACATACTTAAGACACATACAATATCTACCCCTTGCTTTATCCGAATTCGGAAAGCCGAATTATTTATGAAATCTGTTCTGAAAATTTCTATGGTTTTGGTTTATGCCTCTTCACAGGTGTGCATACAATTATCATACTTTGCCTGACAATGAAGAACAAACGACAGCTTTGTTACTTTTATGCAGTGAAATTTTACCGTAAAAAGTATATTAAATAAAAAAAGAAAACTTAAATTACAATAGCACACTACCTTGTATACAAAAATGGTTAGGATTCGAACTTCTAGAAAATTTATAGTTACAACATATTAGCGGATATCCCTTCGTTACATTTTGAATATATGTTAAACAAAATAGAAGCAGTCATTTCCAAAAGAAGAATATATTATCAGCAGCCAATTTCCATATGGCAGACGCACTCGAAATTTTCTTCTCGCTGGTCTCTGAAAATTTTCTGACGCAATTTCATTTCACATATTTACTTCTTTTCTTCTCTAAAATTTTTGTCCATAACTCACAAATTTTGGAATTATTTTCAGGTTCCTCTATTTTCTTCCGATCACTCCATATTCACTTATGAACAACTTTTAATCAATTAATGCTAAGTGCTAAGTAGATTTCATTTCATTAACAAAAAAATAAGAAAATGTGGTGTCTTCAGTCTCACTGCAAAGTAATTTTTTTCGAAAAAGCGTGTCATAAACCCGTCCCACTAGATAAAAAAAATCCTTTGAGTTCGCACCAAAAAACCGACAGAAAATGGATCGCTGCGAGTATCGGTCGAGCTACTCGAAAACAATAGAACTATAAAAAAATTGACTTCTTGTGACCCAACTGCATTTATTACCTCTTTTCAAATTTGCCGACGATGGCCCTCGATAATAATAGAAATCTGCAAAATTTCAAAGGAGTCTCGTTTGAAGCTCGAGGCATACTCAACTCGGGCTCGACTCGCCATATTTATACGCACCTTAAGATATCTAGACGGGACGAGAGAAGGCGATAAAAGCATTTTTCTTGTATCTTTTTAATTTATTGATTTTAAAAAATAAAAAATGAAGCATAGGTAGTTTTAAAATATTTGTCGTATTTGTATTACAACTCTAATAAAAAGTTCTTTTTATGTTGTAATGCAGACAAACTCAATTTAAATAAAATAATTTTATAACACTATAAAGTTAAAATATTAATAAAGCGTTACTGACTAACTTCAAATTGTTTACTTTAATTATTTGCCAGTATCAATTAATATAAAATTCGCTAAACAAACTTCTACCATCTGTAATAAAAATGAACGTTACCTATAGCGTTACTAAGCCTTTATAATACATTTATAGATGAATCTTCCAGTACGTTTATGAAAATCGAACTTATGCAATTACCTCACAGTTTTTTGAAATTAGGTCAGATATACAGGGGGTGAAGGCGATCGCTCCCATCTAAAAGCCTCAAATTCAGAAAAAAATACTTGCTCTTGCGGGCTGCATTAAGTACATTAATGTCGCTGGAATCAGCACAACCCCCCCCTCCCTCGGGAACTTGCTCTCGTTTGTCAAACTGTGCGTACTCCCCAAGAGCTTCAAATTTAGTAAAATATACTTGCCCCTGTCGGTTGCATTAGGAACGTGAATGTTGCTGGCATCCCTACCCCGTCGACAACTCACTCTCGCTTGTCATACGGTATTTTTGTGATATCGCTTCCCCCCCTAAAAGAGGGGCTGGATCCGCCCCTAGTCATCGATAAAAGTGAAGTAAACGCTATTAAAAATGCGATTAAATATATTACACGATTTTCTTTATTAAGTAGTCCCATTCACAAAATTATAAATCTCTAAAATTGTGTACAATTATCCCTATAATTTAGGAATGTGGCTTTTGATGAATAGGCTAGGTAAGATAGTCGGTAAATGTAAATTTGTTCATTTATAAAGTGTTCATTGATGGGAAAACCGGGTTTTAGCGAGTGAATCTCCGTACTTATCTGAGGTGTGGTTAGGCACTAATTAATATGCTAAATATTTTTTAGTCTATTTTTTTCTAGTATTTTATATAGAATTTGTCAATTTACTATTTACTGCAACATTAAGATCATTTTACATTTTAATTTAAGTTTTAATTAAATTATATCAATATGTTTTAGATATAAATCCAACATTTTTTATTGTTTTTCTTTCGTTTTCCAGTAGCGACTTTAAAGGATCTTAAAAAATTGACATTGGTTTGACTAAGTTAGGTTTACTAACTTAGAAATACAAAAAAAAAAACAAAATTTAGTCTTCGGTCTTTCAAGATGCTTTCCAACAAAAAGCCCACATTATTTAGGTACATGCTTTCAATTAACTTAAAGACAGACATAAAATGATGTTGCAGAAAAATACAATGACGCTAATAACTACTACGGAAGCCTAATATGTCATTGATCAGTTTTAATATTAAAAATATGACAAAGATTTTTAATCGCCTATACAATATTTTATTTGGCCTATCTTTGATTCCTTGATTGACAGAGATCATATATTTTAAAGTAGATATCATTCCAATCATTACAGCAATAGAATTCTCTAAAATAACTTCCACTATTTACAAAAACCTCTTAAATCACTGGTGAATATTCATTACTCACAGGAATTGGAGATCCCAGAGATGCCTGAGTTATTTACGAAGTATTACTCAGGACCATCCTCTTTTGTTCGTGCAGTTTGAAGGTATAAGATATATATATATATATATATATATATATATATATATATATATATATATATATATATATATATATATATATATATATGAAATTTAATGCGAACAGTAAATGCAAACTTCATTCCAACCATATCCTTTCCGTGTTAGAGGTTGCACAGTTTGAACAAATTGCTAAGGAACACAATTTATCCTATTCCACCACCATCGTGATGATGGCCTACCTGTACCACCATACCGAGAAGAAAGTCAAAACTTACCTTCCTCGCCACAGTGATACGGCAGAAGTACATGTTTCGTCTCTATTAGACTCATTAGGGTACCGACATGTACCTGGCTGTGCAAAGGACAGATCGGAAGGAAGCATGCAAATACTGAACGCGGCTTCGCCTACCTCCCGCCTGATGGCGTATATATGTTTATGCGGCTTTCACGGATTCCTCCCTGTGAGATGCAATAGCAGTGGATATATCCACATTATGCCGTTGTAGTGCTGAAATCACATTCAGCAAACGTACAACTATATGCAGCTCCATGTATGAATGAAATTAAATGCGAACAGTAAATGCAAACTTCATTCCAACCATATGTTTCCGTGTTATTACTGTTCGCATTTAATTTCATTCATACACGGAGCTGCATATAGTTGTACGTTTGCTGAATGTGATTTCAGCACTACAACGGCATAATGTGGATATATCCACTGCTATTGCATCTCACACGGAGGAATCCGTGAAAGCCGCATAAACATATATATATATATATATATATATATATATATATATATATATATATATATATATATATACATATATATATATATATATATATATATATATATATATATATATATATATATATATATATATATATATATATATATATATATATATATATGTACATCTCAGGTTTTACATTAACTATATATTACATAATCACCAATAGACCTATACATCTAAGTCAAATCTTCAACATCAGAACACTAACCTCGGCTAACGTAGGTAGCGACCACAGTATGCTAATAAGAAAAATTAAAGTTAAAATAACACGATAACAATACAGAAAACCAATAACGAAAACCGAAAAAATAAACTTTGAGTCACTATGGAACCTATCAATAAAGCAGCTGTATCAAAAAAGACGAAAGGAAAAAATCAACAAAAAAACAACAAATGTGGAAAAAGATATTAATATCAGCTAGAAAAAATTGAAGAACATCATTAAAGAAGCTGCTAAAGGAGCCCCAGATACTAGAATTTAAAACAAATCCAAAATTGTACTAAACTAAACTCCATTGTTCTACCAAAAAGTTAAGAAGAAATGCAAAGAAAAAAATTAGCCTATCTGAGATACAGAGCACTAAGACTTTAGAATCGTATAAACAATACCAAATGGTTAGCAACGAAACACCACTGTTAGTTAGATAAATAAAAAATAAGTACCGGAAACGTTTCTGGAAACGAATGGAAAATGATTCTCATGTGCTTTAAAAGCAGATAGCGACTAGTCAGATATTAACAAGAAGAACTAAAAAAGTTTTATGACACAAATCAAATCAGTAAAGAAATATGAGTAAAATATCTAACAGTTTTATATAAAGCAGACAGTAATATAATTGAAATGAACACGCCTGAAATAACAACCAACGAGATTATAGAAATAGCACTCGACGTACGTCTATCACTCTCTCTTCAGACAACATTACAAATGAACTGCTCAAATATGGTGGACACAGCCTTACAACACAACTTAGAATTTTAATGGGTAAAATTCTTTTCCATCATAAAATCGGAAATAAGTTCTGAACCAGTACTGCAATCCTTATGTTTAAAAATGGCAACCAAAAACTGCCAACGAACTACAGATTAATAAATTTGCTTAATACAATCCTAAAACTAACAACGAAGACCATAACAAATAAAATTGATAACTTAATCATTCTATCAGATGAACAACAAGCATTTAGATCGGGTAGGTAAAACACCGATGCGGTTTTTGAGTTAACATAAATAATAGAGAAATCAATCGAATACAACAAGCCAGCAAGTTTTATAGACTTGGAAAAAGCCTTCTACCACGTCCAGCTTAGAGATAAGCCACATCTTCTCTATGATACGCAAATTCCACAAAACCTAATTAGAACTATCGAAAATATATATTCTGACAATCAAGTTCAAGTCAGGATCAACGGAGAATTTACAGATCCAATTATAGTTGGTAGAGGAATGAGACAATGGAACTTCTTAAGCCTGCTTCTCTTCTTTAATGCTATCGTGGATCATATAATAATGAGAATACGCAAACTGAGAGGATACAGAATGGGTTAATACAACAAGCCAGCAAGTATATGTTTTATAGACTTGGAAAAAGCCTTCGACCACGTCCAGCTTAGAGATAAGCCACATCTTCTCTATGATAGGCAAATCCCACAAATCCTAATTAGAACTATCGAAAATATATATTCTGACAATCAAGTTTAAGTCAGGATCAACGGAGAACTTACAGATCCAATTATAATTGGTAGAGGAATGAGACAAGGGAACTTCTTAAGCCTGCTTCTCTTCTTTAATGCTATCATGGATCAGATAATAATGAGAATACGCAAACTGAAAGGATACAGAATGGGTGATGGCGAGATTAAGATCCTATGCTATGCTGATGACACTGTACTGGTGTCAGAAGATGAAGACTACTGCAAACATTTAACCGAAAAGCAAAATCTCTTAATATGATCATATCTGCTTCTAAGACAAAATGCGTGACCACTTCAAAGTCACCGATAAGATGTAAACTTGTGGCCGACGGGAAAATCATTCAATAGGAGTAGAAATGTAAGTATCTGGGAATAAAAATATCCGAAGTAGAGGTTCAAGAACAAATTAAGAAAGCAACTAGGATAGCAGCATACCAAAATTACACCATTTGGTAAAATAAACATATCAGAGTGGAAACGAAGGTCAAAATCTATAAGACCACGAATAGGCCAATAATAACACACACTGCAGAAACACGACTTGACACAACAAGAATTCAGCAGCTGATGGAAAAAAAGGAAATCAAAGTATTACGAAAGGCAGCTGGAAAAACGCTAATGAACAGAGGCGAAGAGAGAACATCAGATAACTGTGTGAAGTGGATAATGTAAATGACTGTATATTAAAGAAAAAGATTGAATAGAACAACTACATCAGTCGCATGGACGACTCGAGAACAGTTAGGGTGTAGGGCGACCTCCAAAAAGATGGACCGACAATTTAAGGCCCGAATAGGTGGAAAGGATAAAGAAAAAACAGACATGACCTCGTCGGATCCTGGTGCCCTGTAGTTCTCAAATTATTCTATGGCTCACAAAATACTTCTTCTTCTTCTTCTTCTTCTTTCTAACACGGTGAACCATACTAGTAGACTATTACCTGTTCATTGCCATCACGTCTTCCCCGGAAGATGAGGTTCAGCATTCTCGCCATCGTTTTGGTGGTCTTCCCCGTGATCTTTTTCCTACTGGGTTATTCATTTTTGCGTTTTTAACGAGTCTACTGTCCTCCATTCTCCCTATATGTTTATTCCAGAATCTTCGCCTTCGTCTAGCCCATCTTCCTATGCCCTGTATCCCGCATCGTTGTTTGATATCTTCATTCCTTATTGTGTCGTGTAGAGTTTCGTCTTGTATACTTCTTAATGTTTTCATTTCGACAGTTCTCATCATTTGTAGAGTTTTTTCCCTCCGTATTTGAGCAACTCATTAGAGATCTCGTCTGGTCCAGGGCTTTTTCTATTCTTAAGAGACTTTAAGGTGTTTTCTATCTTGTCATTTGTTAGTTCTATGCCACCATCCTCCTCATGTTCATTTTGTATCTGTTCCATGTTCTTCTCTTCCTTGTATAGATTTTTAAAGTATGTTTCCCACTGCTCTAATGTGATTATATTAGTTTTCACGGTATCTTTGACTTCAAACTTGTTTCTTCTTAACATTCCCCATATTATTCTCTGGCTTCCGTACATGTCGGTACAGTAACAGAATACTGTTAAGGGTTACTACTTCGTTTGTAATTTTCAAATCTCTTTTTAATACCGTTCGAATAGAGTTGGGAAATTGGTTTCAACAGTGCGGGATACATAGTTTGTAGCCAAGCCTTCAATAAAGCTAGTAAAGTATCTGCTTAGATATAACAGAAGAATCATAAAAATAACGACTGACCTTCTGATGAACACTGTTATTAAAACAAGTATTTAAACTTAATTGAGTCGATAAATGGAAGCATACAGATCCTATGAAGAGGAAAAAGAACTACAGAACACATCTTCCAGCGCACGGCACATGCTTATGTTCGCTTTGAAGTAGGAGCATCATTACAGGTCCAGCTAAAGAAAGTTTTGGAAACATAAAGTGGAGTCACAATCGATCATAGGGGTCGCAATGACGAAAAAGCTTGAGATGTCTAACTCTAAATATCTATATCTAATAAAAGGCTGGATAAATTACTGTTTTTTTAGTGATTTTAGCATATTATTGTAGTATCTAATCATTTGAAACTATTTTAGTTAAATTTATTATCAGAGTCATAACAATTCTGCAGCATTGGGAATGAAATATTATGCTTTTGCATATGTATATTAATTTGATATCTTTCATGAGTATCCTTTATCTCGCCAAAATTCCTATGATACATTCAATTTAAATGTAAATCAAACATTAATAATCAACAACATTTTAAATGCAAGGAAAAACAAAATTACAAAGGCAAATTACTTTATGCTCAATATAGCGAAATTTAAAATATATTTATGTATGTATATTAGCAATTGTATTCTGAAAGATTTTAAGGGCAATTTTTAAATTATTCACCCGAAACCTTAAAAACCTATTTTCTCGAGGAAGTACAGCTCGTCTCGAGAGAGTTTGTAAAAAATTAAGTACTTACTACTTTTGATTATCTGCTTACAATTAGTATAACTTTACATTTTTTGCATTATTTTACAAGAACGAGAATTTATATTTAATTATATTTTAGCAGTAGATATTTTTAATACCGTTTAAATATACTTAATATATTTTCAGGCAATAAGAACCAAATTAAATATAGGACACTAAAAAAGGAAAAGTTTATTTTTTACAATCAGGTCCGGATCCTTTTTTGCAACTAACTATGTACTTATTGGCTGTGAACTAAGAACATTGTCTTGAAACTCAATTAATGCCTTCTCTTCAGGAAGAAAAAAAAATGTTAAGCAGTCAATTTTTTTTAAAGCCTCATATATGAGTCTAAGGAGCGCCTCCATTTTATCTTTAGGAAAGTTGTTCGTTATCTATGAGGGTTTCGATTTGTGCTTTCGGGTTTTCAAATAGACGTCGAAGGCGTTAGATTTAGATGATGTTGTTCCTGAAATCGCTACAGTATGCGATATCCTCATAAATCAGGGCCCATAACAATTTCAGGCGAAGTAATCCAAGTATTAATCTATCTTGCTAGGCCGTAACGTGATATGTATTAGTCCTGTAACGAGCACAATCGAGGTTCACCTCCGCCAGGTCGATTTTGCTGCTGGAAAAGGCAGATTTAGAACATGAAAATCTGTACTTAATTTTTTCTACCTTGTTTAAACGCAACGCAGGGGAGTGCGGAGAGGATCCCACCAAAACCGCCCGACCAGATAAAAAATTCTGGCCGCCTCATCTTTTTTTCTCGCTCACCTGGATAGGAGAGGATTAATGATAAATAATAATATTTTCTTTCACTTTACTTCAGAAATTAAAGAATACTTTGCTTCTAAAAATGAATGTTTGTCAGACTACGCATGAAAGCGTCATGGAGAAGAGCTTAGATGGTGATTAATACGTACCCGGGAACCACCCCAACTCGACCTCACCGATTTTGATCATTTTTGGATATGTTGAAGTACTTGAGAAAATAATAGACATAGTAATTTTTTATCGACTTTTAAAGGTTCACCCTCAAAGTCAACCTTTAAAATTTATTTTTTCAATATATCTCAGCATCTAATGAATATTTTTGAATAAAATTAAGTGGAAAACATTCATCGTAAAAATTACAAATATGAGATATATTTATGACCAAAGGGGTTGCAACCCCTATGTTATATTAAAAAGAAACTACATTTTTTATGAATAATTTTATTATAAATAGAGGGGAATGAACTTAAAATACGTATCTATTATTTTTTCAAGTACTACAATATATCCAAAAATGATCACAATCGGTGAGGGAGGGTTGGGGTGGTTCCCGTGTTAGTTCAGAGTTACTTGCAAGTATGTTTGCTTTTAGGCCTTTTTTGTTTGTAATTTTCCGCAGGAAAATGAAATGAAATTTATGATAACAAGTTTTACTTTAAATATTTGGGACTGAAATTTTCGCAAAGATGATTAGCTGTTAAACTTTTCTGTATGGAAATGAATAGCTATTTCAAAATGCTAAGAATTTTTTATGTAATTAATGCTAATGGGTTATAACGTCATGCACAAGGGTTAGTAAAATGACATGTCTTGTTACGCAATTAATTATCCCAGTATTTACCCAGTGTGGATTTACACGGCGCATGTTTTTATAATTAACTGTACAGAATTCCTCTTCCTGTAATCTATTCCTTAACATCGTAAACAGTCCATTCAACTCTCACAGGAGATACATCTTATCTCGGTAAATGCGCCATAAGCTGCCTTTAAAGCCCGCAGTTAAAATCGCTGAGGAGGGCTTGGGAATATTGGAGATAATGTGTCACAGCTAACCCTATTTTCAGGCATTCTACTCACCAAGAATCTCGAAAACAAAGCGCTTTAATATCCTGGGATATTTCCGATAAATGACTGGATTTGGCAGTGGCAAAAACCAGGAAGCATAACTGTTAAAAACAGTAATGAGACACAAAAAACAGTAAGTGGCTTTATTTTTCAACGAGTCCAAGTCATCCATATTTAGAAGATGTGCACTTAAATTAGGCTGACCAGATCAACTTCGATAATAAGAGTGAAGCTTCATTATATTTACCAAGACGTAAGCGAACATATGCCTAGGAATCAGAAATTCTTACGCGTTATTGAATAATCTCCATTGCTTTTGTCTGAATTCTGCACAATTAAATAAGGAATCTCGCAAATCTAGATGAAGTGTAAATCAAATATATCAATAATAGGCGTAATTATAGGTTCTTTCTTATTAAAAGTAAAGCTGAAGAAATAGAACATAAACTAGAAGTAATATGAGCTGAATTGTTTGTAAATTGCCGTGCTGTAGACAATAACTAAACATAAGAACCGTTTTATTCATCATCTTATTACTAATAAACCAAAAACCTTCATCTGTTCCAAATTACGTCAATTAACAGCAGTTTCAGCTAGTTTAAATGAAATACAAAACCATAATTAAAACTATGCATCAAAGAAACCGAGATTTTCGCTAATTCTAAACTATCAAAATTCCTACCGAACGTGACTCCGAAGAGTAAACTTAATCTCGAAACTGACTACAAAATTTACCGTCGAAAAACGACCAAAAAGATAGCATAAAGTTAACGATAAGTTATACTTAGGTTAGTGAGTTAAAACATTACGAATTATTGCAAATATTAGGAGTAGAAATAGGTATTAATTATAATATTAGTATATTGATAGCCCTTAAACTTGTAAATAGTTAAAACTAAATAATTATTAAGTTACTTATTTAGAATAAATAACCCTGACAAACGTCGAAAAAAACAGTACTATGCATACAAACATAACATCTTCGGGATTACTGTCGATAATTGCAATGATAATTTCTTTCTCTCATATGAGTAAATCTCATTCCCTAGAAGTGTCGTCGTCCTAAAAATATTACATTGAAACTTCAATAATAAGTTTGAAATTAATTAGAGCTTCACTTCACCCCTCTTCTATCTCAGTGAGCGAGGATAAAGGTGCGGCTGGAGTTTCTAATCTGGTCGGGAGGTTTGGCAGAACCTCATCAACATCCCTGCAATTTGTGTTAAAGACCCATTTAACCATAAATGAAAGAAATTAAAATACCTTACTGGTAGAAACCGCACAGTCCATAAATGAGACAAATAACTTAAGATCCTTAATAAGAGTAAATAGATAGATAACCTAGCCTAGTACGGATAACAAGGCATCATATTTTTCAGATGCAATATGTGAAAAAACTTCATGATAAGATTTACTAATGAAGATTATCATCATACCGAAGTAAACGGTGGCAGTAGCGCGAGGTCGTCATCAAAATACGTGTCGTACAGCCATACAACCAAAACCGATTAATGCAACATCAAAAAAAAGCATTTAGTGATTAAATGTTTACTTTGTTGTTGGCTTAAAAAAATCCAATTTGATCATTTCACATAAAATATTACAGTTGTAACAAATACGGCATTCTAATATAAAGAAAATATATTGAATCTAAATAGAGATAAAATAGGCAAATACGTTACCGCTGACTTTAACATGAAATGGTGAGGTACTAAAAGGAGTTGGTTGGTGAAATTGGTTCTCAACAGAAATAGAGATTCATCTACTCTTCGTTTCACCGAATTTATAATTTTCAAATCTTGATGTATGTGAAGTTATTCTTTGGTTAGTTGCATTTTTGGTTTTACTACGAACCCCTGTAGTTCTACATCTTTGTTAACATCTTTCATAGCTCCGTTGTTTTGTCTTCTTGAATTTTGTCTACTCTCTTATACTACAAAGTGCGATCTGTTAAGTTACATTTGATTATCATTGGTTGATCCCTATTTATGTTGTTTTGCTTAGCATTTGCTAGACTTTGGGTAGTTATATTTATGCCTATTGTTATTTGAACTTACCTTTTTTCCACTTAAATCTCGGTTCTTCTGCCTACTATTCGAGTAAAATTTTTCATTTTATCCTTTCTTATGACAGTTTTCTTGAAATTATTTTCATTAGTTCCGTAGATTGTGCTTTAATTATATTTTTAGGTTAGGGTTCTGTCACTGTGGAATCTGTCTCTTTTTGAGTTGTTTTGATCTTATTATTTGAATCCATTGAGTGATAATCGTCATATCTGTGTTACTGGGTTTTTATACATTTCTTTAGAGATATTTATGCTGAGGGGTTAACAAACTTACAGGATATCAATAATTTTTGAGAGATAGAAATTCTTTACGTTTGCTTTATTTTTTGACCCCGTATTTAGCAGAAAACTATTCTCTGCTAATTTTACGTTTTTAAACTAAAAATAACTAATGAGTTATTTATTTAATTTAGAGCAGAAAATATTAATGATTAATGAATTAGCTTAGTTTACAAATTTATTTCATCCCACTGTTGTTATCCAGGATCATTTTTCAATGGTCATTGCTCCACATGTGTCGAAATTTTAAACGCGTCTAAAAGAGGTAGTGTTGCGCGAATGCATGGGTATTTGATACAAAATCGAGGCCGTTTTGCCTTCACTTTTCTTGTTTGAAATAACTAAACTCAATTTATATGGTCCATTTTTTGGGATTTGGAGGTGACAAACCGTTTAAATTATTCCAGTAAACGAGTTTGGTTATTTAGTTACCTTACCCATTAACTATTTTTGTGTTTATTGAGTCATTTTTATTGGAAAAAGCATGATGGCAGGGATTTTAGCACTTCTGGATGTTTCAATGAAGGAGTTCTTGTAACCCCAAATAAACACTAAGAATAAGATCCATTAATTGCAAATTATTAAAACACTTTCTCATAGATTTTTGATTTATTGAAGTTTGAGCTCAAAATTAATTCACATTATTTTCCCCTAAATACCTAAATTTGATTGGATTAATCGACTATAAAGTTGTATATTAGGTTTTAAAACCGTTTTAAGATTGTTTTTTATGAATATTGGCCAATTTTTCTTGAATTTTCTTAGTATTTGATAGCTGTTACCTTAGTAATGCATTAATAATATATTTTAAAGTAAATCTGGATTGCATTTAATTTCTTGGCCCATACAAAAAAGTTTATTTATTTTTATTTAATTAAAAAATTATTGTCAAAATATATCCTAGTCTTCAACTGAGTAATATGGGAAATACAATAATTAAGTTTCCATTTATTATTTGTGCTCTCGAGCTTAATTAAAATAGCGTTTATTTTTGCCTGATTGGAGCTGATTTATTAATAATAATTAGCGTAAAGCAGTGGTCTCAAATCTTAACTATTATCTATTTTATTTAATTTTTGATTAATTAATTATTTTGTGAAGCAAAGCTTTTGTTTTATCTCATATTAAACCAAAATTGGTAATCATCCGGAGTCAGACTGGACCTTTTTGTACGTTTATATATATATATATATATATATATATATATATATATATATATATATATATATATATATATATACTCTTACCTACCTTAAGTTCAACAGTTTAGGTAGTATATTATTTTGAACTAATTATTTGTTTAATTCTTACGGATTAGTTATTGATTAATATTTTATTTTATCATAAGAACTTCAACATCTTTTTTTCTGAATATTTATGAAGTTTAAGATTCGAATTCATGTATATTTTGAAAAGTTTGATTAATTCATTTGCCATTTAATTTTTATAAGTAGTCTTAAACGCCATCAATTGGCTTCTTTCTTCTGCTTTTGTTTTTGGTTTATCTTTTGCGTTTACCTTTTAGTAAAAACCTTCAGTGATTGTGCACCCATGTTTAACTAGTACCTATACACCACTACGGAATTCAGCAGTGTTGAAACCTAATTTGTTCGAGGCTATATAGCTATCAGTCTTACCATCGGAATAATATGCAAAATTATTATTATTTCACCATTTTTTTAAATTATAAATTATAACCACCCAATTAATTTTGACAATTAAAGTTTATTCTTTTTTTATATATGGGGTTGCGCAATTTTCCAGCTTTGCGTTATGTTTTGGCTCCAGTAGGTACTAGAGATTATGACTTATTAAATACTTAATTCTTTTTTTTTTGGTATAACGTGTGTTCATTGATATTTAGTGAGATTATTTTACCTTATACTTCAATTATTTTATTTTTTTTGCTTAAAGTCTTTCCACAATTTAATCATTATAAAGCATTAAGTTTCACAACTCTAAACTAATTTGTATTTTTTTAAAAATGAAAATTTTGTAAATATTTGAGGTTGAAAATTTTGTGATTATTTGAACTGGATAATTTTTGTATAGCATATCTAGTTTTGTGCTAGAGCAACGTTGCTGGCTATTTGATTAAAATATTTTTTGTTAATTATATTTTTTTTAATTCTTTCCATATCTATAGGAGTAAAGTTGAAAGCTAGTACCTAACAACATCGCGGAAGGTTTCTGAATTTAGCCAAGCTACAGATGCGATGGCACCCTAATAACCTACCTCTGCTCTCCAGCATAGTAGCTAGCTTAACCTATTTGTTCACTGGAGCGATTAATAACTCTCAACTGAACTTTGGTGATTTTCCTTTATTATTTATTAACTTTGGTAATACTCTATTATTGATCTATATATTTGATTTCTTCTAACTTAGTGGTAAAATTTTGGTGTGAAAAGGCCAGCGAAGTAGTAGAAGTAGAATAAGTTCATTCGAATCTGTAACTTGACCATGATCAAAACGGATGCAAGTCGTTTTCATTATTCTATTCAAATATATCCCAAATGGAAAATGATTCCAGTAAAAAACTCGGGATCTTTTTCCATAAGAACTACCTTCGAGGTATTTGTGTCAATGATTCCTTTGAGTTACGATTTTTTTACTCCTGATAATGACTATATATCTCAACCTAAAAATTACAGCACTTTGATCTTAAATTTGATCTCTTGAGAGAACCAAACTGGAGTTCACAAGAATAACGTGTCTAGCCTTATTAGTTACCGTAAAAATTCTTTATATATTATATACTTTTTCATTACATGTTCTGTTTCGAACCATGATACTTATATATTTCCCCTTTTTCGAGTTAATGCTCCCCCTAAGAGTTAAAAGATGGACTCCGTTTATGATGTGACTTGCCCAATTTTAAATTATAGAATTACAAATTAATAGTGAGCCACTGTACTAATAAAATCAATTAGACATTTTATTTTTCCCAAAATGGGACATCTGGCCATTGTTATATAAAACAGTATTTGTTTAGGTTTCATTACTTTTTAGTTCAATTTTACTCGCGTTCACACGTGACACATTTTACTGGCCCTCGAGCATTTGAACAAATGTAAAAAGGGACAGAACAGTAGTAGTACAATAGTCGTATCGTATAGTACTCGACGTATTGCACGTCTCCCGCCTTATTGAAAAGGTTTATCGTTTGCTCTCAAATATATTGACTCTCGCCTCAAAACTACTCCGAAATACAGTGATAGTGTCCTCGATTCCTGGTTCCTGTATGGTGAAGCTTGGAATTATTCTGGTGACCACCAAGAAGAATTTAGTGAAGTGCTTTCGACTACAAGGTAGGCCATTTTAGTATTTGTGTCACGCTGTCGCCGTATTTTGTATAATTTCTCATCTCCTCAATTAAACCTATATACAGTCCACTCTTAGTCTCAATCCCCTACATATTTTTTGGCCACTTCGAGCCGCATGTTCATTGTTTTATTCACAAAATTAAAAATGTTCTTTAATTAATTAACATTTTGCAAAATTTTCTTCGAGAATGTACCATTTTTAGAATTTATCGTTGGCCCTTTAAGAGTCTCGAAGGCGCACCTGTCACACGCAATTTCATGGTCGTACTCCCTCCATACCATTGCACCCACTAGTCCTGCTAATCAGCTGAATCAGTATCTTCAAATTTTCGACATAAAATATTTGAATTTTTAAAGCATTGGAAATTACTGAAATCGCGTATTTAATCCTCATTTTAGAGTAATAAAAAAAAAAAATAGTAATATTTTTTGCTGATTTATTTTTATTAACTGGCTCTCAATTGGAAATATTATAATAATATCTTTTATTGATTTGTTGTTTATTAAATATTGTTCGATTAGAAAAGTAAATAATAGATTTGAAAATGTCAAAACTGGATATATATACATTGCTCGCAGAAATGCTGCTAATTCTCGCATCAAAGAATTATTGAATATCGCGGAAAAAGCTCGAACAGATCAAAATGTTCGTTTACATTTTAAAATGCGCTATAAAATGTTGGAAAATATTAAAGATGATTTTGATAAAAATCATTCGAATATCGTTGATTTAATAGCAAGCGTGGAAAACAAAGATGCTCTTTTAAAAACCGAAGCCACTTTTAGGGAACTTGTCGATTTTGATTATTTTGAAATTCAGGCTATTTATTACAGTATTTTTGAATCTGAACCCCTTGTCAACTTAAATGTTTCTCATTCTGCGCCATCCCAAAATAATGGTAGGTTGCCCAAATTGGAAATACCGGTTTTCTCTGGTGATATTCGAACATGGAAAACCTTCTATGATTTATTTAACTCGCTCATACATACTAATTCCAATTTGAGCAACGTGGAAAAATTTAGCTATTTGATAAATTCTCTTGATAAAGCCCCGCTTGCTCTAGTTAAATGTACACCTTTATGTGATGCAAATTATTTAATTGCCTATAATGCTCTGGTTAATAGATACGAAGACCCTAGACTTATTGCTATAACTCACTGGCAAGAAATACAGGGTACTAAAAAACTGTCTGATGATTATTCGGTCAGCTCTTTGAGAAATCTCGTGGACAAGTTTGAAGAAAACTTGGCTGCTTTAAATAATTTGCATTACCCAGTTAAACAATGGGATTTTGTACTATTTAATATATTAATGGAACGGTTAAATCACAGTTTAGCTACACGTTTTGAAATTGATTGTCATACTGAATTAAAAAACCCAGCAAATCGCTCAAATAATTTTGGTATTTTGAAAGACTTTTTACAAAAACATTGTGATGCTCTAGATGCTGTTTCTGTTACTTCTTCTCCAGTAAAATTACAGTTTCCTAAAAATAAAATAAAAACATTTCTAAACAATACCGATGGCAAAGAAAAATGCCCTTTTTGTAATAAGTTACACCCCATTTATAGTTGTCAAACCTTTTTATCAAAATCTCCTCAGGAACGGTATAATATAGTTAAAACTAAAAGAATGTGTATAAACTGTTTGGGTACAAGGCACCTTTCGCCTTCATGTACATCTCTTCGCACTTGTCGTAAATGTTCTCTAAAACATCATACACTTTTACATTTTGGTTCAGAATTTAAGCCCTCATCTTCTCAAAATGTTGTTTCTCATCCTCAGAGTTCTCAAGTTGTTTCTCATACATCCACGCGTGCGCCTACTCAAGTTTCCCACTTGGCGGAAAGCTCTCTCGGTACAGGAGCATTGCAGTCACATTCAGATAAAGACAATTTGCCTAACAATAATTCTCCAGATGTTAACTCTTACGTTGCTAATTTACCTCGTAACCATACTCTTCTCTTGTCCACCTCGGTCATAGAAGTCAAAGATGCGTGGGGACAATTTCAAAAAGTCCGTGTATTACTGGATTCCGCAAGTCAGGCTAATTTCGTTACTAAAAAGTGTTGTAAAAAACTGGGTTTGGATTCTTATTCTCTAAATATTTCCATAGGTGGGTTAGGACCTATGGCTACCAAGGCTACGCAAGGTGTTGCTTGCACAGTTCGTCCTCATTTTCATTGTGAACCTTGTTTAACTTTAGAATCTGTTGTTTTACCGCAAATCTGTGCCGATTTGCCATGCGCTGACTTACCAGCAAAACATTTTAAAGAATTTTTGAATTTAAACTTAGCTGATCCAAATTTTAATGTTTCTTCTTCGATTGACATGCTCATCGGTGCTGAAGTTTTTGGCTCTTTATTGAAAGGTGAATCAATTTGTTTTGATCACCACAAACCCTCCGCTGTTAATACGTCTTTTGGATGGATACTTATGGGCAAAGTATCTCTTGAAAATAATTATCGTATAGGTACGTTTTGTACTTTAACTCAAATTGAAAATTGTATTAAAAGACTGTGGGAGCTAGATCAAGTAGCTCAAACCCCCAAGCTTTCTCCCGAGGAGAATGCTGCTGAACATATGTTTGTTGAATCTCATGATAGAACTCACACTGGTCGATACGTAGTAGCTCTGCCCTTCAAAAATTCCTCTTCTCCTAATTTTTGTGACTGTCGTGACATCGCTCTTCGTAGATTTTTGAACTTGGAGCGTCGTCTGAAAACTAATCCCTCGATTTATCAAGACTACTGCAATTTTATGCAAGAAAATCTATCAGCTGGACACATGGAACTTATTGAAGATCCCTTAGAAGCACCCCACTCTTACTATATTCCTCATCATTGTGTTTTACGCCCAGAGAGTCAGACGACTAAATTAAGGGTCGTTTTTGACGCCTCTACTAAAGATGCAAATCATATATCATTGAATGACACTCTTTTAGTTGGACCCAAACTTCAGTTAGATATTTTCACTCTGCTACTGCGCTTTAGACTTGGCGCTGTAGGGTTTACAGCTGATATCAAGCAGATGTATCGTCAAATTTTTGTTACTAAAAGTCACTGTGATTATCAAAGAATATTATTTCGCTTCTCCCAAGACGAATCTATTAAAGATTATCGTTTACTAACAGTGACTTACGGTGTATCTTCGGCTCCATTTTTGGCGATTCGTACTCTTCAGCAACTGGCTAGTGATTACCAGGCAAATTATCCTCTAGCCTGTCAAGCATTGAAAAATTCTATTTATGTTGATGACTTGATCTGCAGTTGCGATACTGTTAGCGAAGCTGAACAGCTTCAACAGGAGCTCGTCGAGCACTTGCGACTTGGTGGTTTCGAGCTGAGAAAATGGGCCAGTAACAATCCACAGTTATTGACTCATTTACCGCAATCTTGGCTGCAAATTGATCCTCTTTCATTTGATAATGATCAGGAAAATATGATGAAAATTCTGGGACTTCAATGGCAACCCAAATTGGATATCTTTACGTATAACGTAAGTGTTATTGAAACCTCCTGTACAAAACGTAATATTTTGTCAGATTTAGCTCGCATGTTTGACCCTGAAGGATTTTTAACCCCAGTTGTCCTTTTTGGTAAACTTATAATACAAAAACTCTGGACACTTGGGCTTCAGTGGGACGATATCCCACCTGAAGACATTGTAATTAGGTGGCGCAAATTTAAGGGTGAATTACCTCTACTGTCTAATTTTCAATTACCTCGTATTCTCCTCTCTCTCGATTATTTGTTTTGTGATATTCATGCATTTTGTGACGCTTCCTCTTACGGCTATGCAACCGTTATATATTTTCGATACGAAACGTCCCAAAATCAAATAAAAACTTCTTTTGTAAAATCTCGTGTTGCGCCATTGAAAACGATTTCTGTTCCTCGTTTAGAATTGTGTGCAGCCGTACTCCTTTCGGATCTCTTGATTTCGGTTTTGTCTGCGTTTGAAGACAAGATTGATTTTCGGCGGATTTATGCGTGGTCAGATTCGACTGTAACTCTATCCTGGATAAAATCGTCTCCTCATAAGTATAATACTTTTGTTTCTAATCGTATTACTCATATTCAAGAAAAGGTTGCTCCTACTCGTTGGTTTTATATTCCTTCCGAACACTATCCGGCAGATTGTGGTTTTCGAAGCTTATTACCCTCTCAATTGCTTGACCATTCGCTATGGTGGGCGGGGCCCTTTTTTCTCTCTGAAGCTGAAGAGCTTTGACCAGATTCTTGTCGAACGTTCAAGTTCACGGAAACTGCTTTAGAGCAAAGAAAGACCGTTTTATCCACCTTAGTTCCACCTAGGGACTTCTTTTTAAATCTTCTTGGTAGATTTTCCTCCTTGGATAAAATATTACGCATTTTGTGCAGATTTCTGCATTTAATCTTGAATAAGAACACGCAGGATACTCTTTCGGAACCATTTTCCGGAACTCTAATGTGCTTATTTAAGTACATTCGAAATGTTATATTGCTTGTTGAACCGGGTATCCTGAGGGTGGGCGGACACCAATCGTACTCCCATCTATCTTTTAGAAAGTTACATCCTGGCCAACCAACCCTACTGCATTTGATTGCTCAAAAATTGTGGATTTTATATCCTAAGAAACCTATTCGCTTGCTTTCTCGTTGTTACAAGTATATAACAACCATTCTCAAGTCTTCTCAGCCTACTATGGAAGGTATTCCTAAGGCTCGTTTTATTTTACATTTATCTCGCGTTGTTGGTACCCAGATTTTCTCTTACACAGAGTGTAACACGGTTTTAGTCTTAGTTGAAGCGTTGGTAAATTTCCGACACCTTTTAAGTTTAGGTTTAAACGATCTTAACACTCGTACACCGGAACATTTTTTAAATTTGGAACCTTTAAACTCCTTTATGGAATCGGACTTGATCTCGTTTACGCTCGGACGATTATCTCGCTTTCAATTACTACAAGCCTTACATCAGCATTTCTGGGTAAGGTGGAACAAAGAATATTTACACACTTTGACGCAACGTAGCAAATGGACTGAGTCGTCAGTTCCTATTCTCAAGGATACTCTCGTGTTGCTTAAAGACGAACACGCGCCGCCCTTAAAATGGCATTTAGGCCGGGTGTTAGAGGTGTATCTGGGTGCGGATGGAGTTACGCGCATTGTGACTGTGCGTACCGCGCAAGGTAATTTCAAAAGACCTTTAACTAAAATATGTCCCCTACCTCAAAATTAAAATTATATATTTCTTTTAGTTTATTACTCTACTTTAAGTTTTTTTTTTGTTTGGATGGTACAGAAATTTTTTTTTTTTGTTTATAAAATGTCTCATTTTAGGTGGGCGGTATGTTTAGGTTTCATTACTTTTTAGTTCAATTTTACTCGCGTTCACACGTGACACATTTTACTGGCCCTCGAGCATTTGAACAAATGTAAAAAGGGACAGAACAGTAGTAGTACAATAGTCGTATCGTATAGTACTCGACGTATTGCACGTCTCCCGCCTTATTGAAAAGGTTTATCGTTTGCTCTCAAATATATTGACTCTCGCCTCAAAACTACTCCGAAATACAGTGATAGTGTCCTCGATTCCTGGTTCCTGTATGGTGAAGCTTGGAATTATTCTGGTGACCACCAAGAAGAATTTAGTGAAGTGCTTTCGACTACAAGGTAGGCCATTTTAGTATTTGTGTCACGCTGTCGCCGTATTTTGTATAATTTCTCATCTCCTCAATTAAACCTATATACAGTCCACTCTTAGTCTCAATCCCCTACAGTATTTATTATGTATTTTTTCTGCAAGTTTCTTTAGATTAGATTAAATAAGAGTTATTTGTTTTGGATATATTTTTATTTTCTGTGTAAAGACAGCATTTATATATACATAGAACCTTTTTTATATCTTTCATTTCTCAAGTCAATATACTTTTCGACATCAAAATTATTACAGGCGTATATTTATGCTTTTAAGTTATAAATAAGTATATATGCTGTATAAGCAAATTTAAAGTGTCGTTTGACACCTATCAAATTCTCGACTTTCAATTTACACGATAATATTTTGCGCCATATTCCGAAGGAAAGTATAATGCCATGAATATAATGTGTATAAAAAGTAAAAATATTTTTAATGGAAATTCTAAAATAATAGGCAATATTTCTTTCTTTGAAATAACACGCGATTGTTACAAAATGACTTTTAGGTAAAAATTATCCAAAAACTATATTTACTGTTTTATATAGTTAACTTATGCGCACATTTTAAAAATTTCTGGGGCTCCCTGGCACTTCTTTAAGTGGAATACGTGTATACGAATAATTTTTTCAATTCTACATGTTATTTCCAAGCTATTTTATTACGGGTTTCATATGTGAATATCTTAATTTTAGTTTTGGAAATATACGTAAGTAAGAAAAAAGTAAACTTTTAAAGCATGCATTCAAATCGTAAAAACCGTTATTAATTTTTGGAGAAATATATTGAAATTGGTTGTAAAGAAAAACCAAAGATAAGAATATTTGAAACTTAAACATTGCGCTGATCGATGTAAACCATTTATCTGCCGAGATTAACAATAGAAATAAATGTGAACTTATAGACATAATAGTAAAGCAGATTCTATCAAGTCGTTTAATTAGTGAAGTAGTGATTAATGATGTCAAAGAAATCCGCCTAGCCCTAGTTAAATATCGAGAAGATTCCCTAAAGTTTGGCTTCGTCAAGCGACAGCACACATATAATTGTTTTGAACTTAAAAGAGTCACAATGCAAAGGAGTCATTGCATTTTTATTGAGATAAAAATAATCTGGGAATAGGAAATACAAATTTTCGTCTTAAAATTATGCCTCTACTTCAAGTTCTGCTGTTGGTGATTTTTTGCGAGTAGATGACTTATTAAGAAATGAAAATAATTTCCTTGAGAGGAACAGACATGAAGGAAAAAATAAAATAGATAATTTTTGAAATCAGAGAACTTCAGAATCAAGATAAATATGAATCTTAACTCTCTACCATAAGAGAATGCGCTCCATAAAATCCACCAGCCAGCAATCCTAGCATCACCTAGCGTTACATTTTCGGAACAATCTCAGCTGAGAAGTGCAGTGACACCTAGTGATCCTAATTTGGATTTTAGTGAAAAGACAATTCATGGGGCAAAAATTAGAATACTGCATCTTCAACGATAACATTAAATAGTATCTTCGTGGAAGCAGGCAATCCGGTCAATTGTAGCATATCAGCAGCTATCGTTTAAAAACTAAAATCATTATATTTACAATTTACAAACAGAGACAACCAAAAATATGCTGAAAGATTATCTTGTTAATTCCAATCACTGTGATTCCGCAAATGCGTTCAAAATAAGTCAGGTGATTTTGGATCCTTCTATAAAGTGTGCATTCTTGAAGTATCTATAGGAAACATCATGAACGTAGGCTTGTGGCCTGAAAGGCTCAAAGTCGGGCGATTTCGTTTCAAACAACAACAGAAACATAATTAGAAAAGAAACACTTGTTATGGAATGAAAATAAAAATTACATATCAAAGTACTAAACATTTAAAAACAGTTCACCAAGATATCCGATCTATTAGGACAAAAAACATAATTGAAAAGATCAACTTGTGATAACGAATTTCAAATTTTATGCTTAACTGAGCTTTTCTTTAAAAACTATGCAGATGGTGCATCTTTTAGTAGAAAAATGATCGAGGCGGAGCAACCATACTCTGCAAGAATGAAACAAATTTGAAATCATGGTATATTGTCTGTGGAGTCTCAGTGTGGTTGCGTGATAAATTGCAAAATTTTAATTGTGACTGTTGGATATGCGTAAAATTGAGGTCTGTACACTGCGACCTAACAGAACTATTGTGTCCCCCTACTGCTGCCAAATCGTAAGAGCTACCTTATCGGCCAAAGCAAATCCTCTAGTCCTAATTCCCTCAGGAATCTTAGGATATTGAACGGCTTCAAACTGGATAGCTCCCCTTCTTCTATTTGGTGTGTTCCCAAGAAGCACATCTTAGGGTTTTCTAGAGTGCTGCATTTTGAAAGGATATGAATAGAGATGTTTTCTTTCTTCTCGCAGAATCTGCACTCTTCTCCTTCTGTCAATTCGAGTATCATAAGTTGTCTCTTCAGATGGTAATGCCCCGTCAAGATCCCTATTAGAACCCTGGGTTGATTCTTACTTAGGCTCATGCATTCCTTGATTCTCTTCTGGTTATAGTGCCCAAGAAGGATCTTCGCTTGTCTCAATCCTTGCAGCTCCGCCCAATAATTGGATCTCTTGCTTTCTTCTTCTATTTTTAGTTCTTCCAGCATTACGCTGCTACTGATTCCATAGAAAGGCAAGGGCCCCAAAAATGATGTCTCAGCATCTTTTCGTGCGAGCCTGTCAACAATTTCATTTCCTTCTATCCCGATGTGTCCTGGTACCCACATGAGGGTGATCTTATTATATTTCTATGTCATGATGATAATCTCATAACCGCAATAGTTTTTTCTTTGTTGAAATTAATATATTTCCTAATGGCAAGTATTTCTGCCTGGAAAATTCTTGGTGACTTATCCATTCTTTCGTAGTGTCTGGTGCTTGGTCCCTATACTCCTATTCCAGTTCCGTCCGTTATTTAGGAGCCATCTGTATATCACTTAATGGATTTTTTGTTAAGTTTTTGAAAGGTGTTTCTATTGAATTCGCTTTTCCGACTCAACTTTGTGCTGACATTTTTCACAAAGTTAAATTTCTTTTTCATTTCATTTTGGGGCATGTCCCAGATTTACTGATTTCTGGAAAAGAGATTGGGCCTTCGTTTTATAACCTTATATCCTCTACATTGTCTTGTCACGGTAGCCGTTGGATAGGTTTTTATTGCCCCAGTTCTACATTCACAGGTAGTTTTTAAAGTTTCTAGAGGTTAACTCTCCTGTTAGCTTGGTTCTTTTGCTCTAGATTACTGTATCATATATGATGATTGGTCTAACTATTGCAGTGTACATCCACAGCAGGATTTTTGGGTTTTTACCCCAACTTTTTTTCGCAAAGTTTCTAAAGACCATCAAGACTTTTGTAGTCTTGGTAATTACTTCTTTTCGTGCTTGTTCCAGAGAAGTTTATTATCCAGGATCAGTTCCAGATATTTAATCTTTGATTTTCACTCAATAATATTCCCATCTATTTTTATGGTTTTCCTTGTCCAAGGTAGTTTTGGTGGGGTTGATATTTAGTCCTATTATCTGGCAAAATTCCCTAGTGTATTCAAGCCTTCTTTAAACTATATCATGAAATTGCTTCTTGCGACCTCGACCACGTCATCGGCAAAGCCCAAAAATATACCGAGGTCAGTCAGATCACAGAGGAGTCGATCTACAATTAAGCTCCACATAAGTGGAAAGGTTACTACCTCCTGAGGACATCCTCTGATAGTACATAGGGCGATAGTGTCCTATCCTATCTCTGTTTTTGCTATGCTAGTGGAGTGAAGTCGCGCTATCTATTTGGACGTTGTTTTGCCCAATTCTCATCATCAAATGCTCTTTTGACTGCCTGGTGTGTAGTGTGGAGCTCCTTTTATATCAAGAAATGCAAATATATATATATATATATATATATATATATATATATATATATATATATATATATATATATATATATATATATATATATATGGCATAACATTAAATTGCCCTATTCCGGTAAAAGGGCAGACTTTTCTTTAAATTCTGTACCTGCCAATAGCCACTTTTTAAGTCCAATGTGGAAAACCACGTTGATCCAGTTAAAGTCTCTAAAGTATCATCAGTATGAAGTAAAGTAAAACTGCCTTTCTTTGTAATGTCATTAAGTCTTTTGAACTCGACACAGAATATTGTTGAGCCATTTTTAACTAATATAACTGAGAATACCTATGGACTTTGATAAGGTTCTATAATGCCTTGATTCTGCATATTTTTAAGCTTTTTGCCATCAAGTCTTGCTAATGGTATTCTCCTTGGAGCTTGTTTAAATGGAGCTGTTTCAACAGTATTTGTTCGATGCTCGACTATATTGGTCCTGCTCAAATCGTTATCAGATAAAGAGGAAACATCCTGATTTCTTCTGAAAAGATCTTTCAGTCTAGCCACCTGAACTTGATTCCATAGAGGTATTGATGATTTAGCTAGGCTTTGAAATACGTTAGGTAAACTAGCACGTAATTTTCCAGGTTGTAACGGGATACCGGTAACTATCATGTCGACAAGTTGACAGGTAAATATTTTGTCACTTTTTCTGATCTGTTGAGAATAATTCTTCAAGTTCAGCATTTTTGCAAATATGGCGCTTTTTATTCTGGATCAATGTTCTTACAGGAAGAATTCCTTTTGCATACAACGAGCAATCTTGAATTGATTCAACCAAAAATACTTCGTCTTCTTCGAAATCATGAAACGTTACTTTTTACATTTTGAACTTGGCGGTAACATGGCATCTTCAAGAAGTGCAACTTCCCGAATCGACACTTTACTATTTTTCAGCAGATTAATTACAGTTTCTTCATTTCTAGTAGTACACGTTGAGGAAGATTAAGGACAAACTGTTGGTATTCCATGAAATTTAGACCTAGTATTACTTCGTCCAAAATATCAGCAATAATAACTATGTTTGAAGGTGGTTCTTTCCAGGGTTACTTCGACTTCATGTATCCCTTTCACAGGTATTACTTCACCATTGGCAGTTTGTAGGACAAAATGCTTTTCCAGAAGACGAATTTTACATGAAGCCACGATATTCGGCTTTACAATAGTGTGGTTAGCACAACTTTCCGGGTACTACCAAGCTAGCACTATTGTTTTGCAGCTGGAACACCTTAATGGGCTTGGTAGCATCTATCTAGCTTTCGCCCCTTTAAGCTGGCTACTGGGAGTTTTTCTGATTCTGATCACTGTAGCAGTACTGTTAGTACAGCGGCTTTATACGTGTCCCTCTTGGCAACACTTCCAACAATGAATTCTATTTCTGCTATGGAAAGTTGTGTTTCTGTTATCATATGTTTTTTTTAGTTTAAAAATTCTTGCATCTTCCTCATTAGTTTCATGAAAATTTCCTCGTTGGTCTTGCGATCATCCTGGAAATTTCTCTCTTCTTATGATTCTCCCTTAGATCTTTGAAGTATGTTTGGCTATTTCCAGCTGAAAGGCATAAGCAAGAGCCTCTGATACAACAGGAGATTATAAGCTAATTTGTGGGAACTGTTCAAAAACCCATGTAATTCAATTAGGTAGAACTTTTTCAAAAAGAATCTAGGAACATTTTAACAGCTTTATAAGCAGTAAAAATGATTCGAATTGTGTCAATTATCTATTACAGTCAAATCGCATTCATATCCAGGATGTTAAAACTTTACATTTCGAAACTAAGAACACAAATAAATCAGCTTGAATCGTTAGAAATAAACAAACTTAAATCAAATATGCACTATTAAACAACCGAATAGATTTTAAAAACTTACCACTCGCTGAACTCCGGTTATGTGATTTTGATGGATTAAGCTTATAGCATATTGAATGAATTATGTAAACTCACTTTTGATTATCATACTGTACTGTTTTCTATAGGAGTCTTCTAGTTGTAATTTCGACCTTTTCTTTGCTCTTTCGATATTCCCCTCCTCTAAGAGAATGGCTGGATCCGCCCCTTCCTTAAAGGCTACTGAAAGTCTACTGAGAAAACAAACTAGTGATCAAGCATCCATTCAGTTCACATAGGACAGATATAACAGATATCAGTTTTATTTGAACGTCATCTCAATCCTAGTATTTTTAAAACTAGATTTTCGTTTTAAAATTGATGACCAAATGTAACTTGTAGAAAAAGTAGTAATTTTTTTGGATCAACCTGTATTATACCAAACTTTGAAGATATCTAAACTTAGCGACTCAAACATTCTTTATATGTCCTTAGTAGTATTATTTACGAAATTAGAGAGAGATTAATTTTTATTCAAATTATAACCACATTGGTAACAACCATGCATAAAGTACAAATAAGGTATTACGGATAACAGACAAAGTCAACAAAATGTCCGATGAATCTAAAAAAGTTTAATTTCCGACTATTAACAATTTATATATCTTTTTCGCCTTAATTCGTGATTAAAAAATTTAAATCGCCACTTTAAAATCAAGCCTTTATAATAACTTGTAGATTTAGGAGAAAGGAGCTAAGTATATCCTAACTAATCTACGTACTTTTCTGAACTATTGTCTTCTTATTAACCTAATCAACGAACATACTGTATATAAAACCTTACAATAGCCCTTAGGAGATTTCTTTGTCGATTACTTCGCAATTTCCCAAATAAAACCCTTTTCACAAGTTATAGACTTCGGCGGTCAATTTAATCTAACATTTAGACGTAAAAACGAAAAGGCATGGGTACATTTATTACACGACTACCGAAAAACTGGTAATGTTTCGGGTGAATATTTGAATTTTTAGATGTTTGTTCATTCTCATCTGTAACCGAACCCAATTTTTATTAATGCAGGCGCACACAACTTATTTATTGGATGAGATAAAAATATCTCATCAAAATAATATATCATGGACTCAGGCGCGGATCCAAGGGGGGAGCGGTGGGGGCAATCGCCCCCCCCCCCAAGAGCTTTGAGTTTAGGAAAATGGACCCGATTTTTCCTCTTATACCATAGTTTATTCAAGAACTAGAATAAATCATCTTTTACCCTTTTTCTCTTCGCAAACTACCTGTGTTCTTTAGTCCGGTGTTTTTAGCAAAATTTGTTAGACACATATATTTTTCATAGGAATGGGTTAAAAATTTTATAATCAAAAATACCGGTCTATAATAATAGACTAAAACGTAGGATTATTCTCTCAAAAAATTCTAAGTTATAATTTAAATACTTACAAAATATACATTGTCAAAAATACAAAAAGTTAAACATATATAAAAAAATAAATTCGTCCATATAATAATAAAATATTTTTTGGACTATCGGTCATTTTATTATTAATTAAAAACATTTTTAGGGTATTTGACGTTTCAGTTTATTTATTTCTTAAACCATCTGCAGAATTACAATTAAACACTAAAAAGGGATTCAAATGTAATTACTTTTTTTATGTTGTAATTAAAATAAATATATTTTTATTTCTATTGTACTGATATCTTAATTTAATTTTCTTCTATATATGGAAATACGATAGCCCCAAAAAAATAAGATAAACATGTTAATTCTACACGCTTAAGAAAAAGACACAAACACAATAATAAAATAATAGAAAACTTACGGCTAATTAGAATTAAATATATATAAAATTAAAGAGTGGGACACACTAAAATAAAAATATATAAAAAAATAAAATAAAACATATAAACAACATTAAAAAATAAAATACAACAAAAACAAAATTTTAAATAATAAATTGTGTTTACACTAGTAAACATTAAGTATCTAATTCCTAATCAAAGTCAGTGAAACTATCTTCGCTAAAATTAATTATAATTGGTTCCTCTATCTCACCGATTATGAGATCGAGTTCTCACATTTTGTTTTATTCTTTAATTATATGGATTTTTTCCAATTTTCCGCAATAACTTTATTCAAAAAAAGCTTTCAAAAGTTTAGTTAAATTACTAATTTTATTAATTGTGTTATTTCTAGCAACTCTACCTTTTACGTGAGAGAGATATTTACGTCTCCAACGGACAGTTTCCGGACGATTTATAAGAACAGATTTTCTATCTGGTTTTTCCCAGTAAAAATTAAGTTCTCTGAGCAATTTAATTTCAGGTAAATCGCGATCTTCAATGATTTTAGTTAGAATTTTGTATATGGTTGGGATCTGCTTCTCATAATAAAATGTATATACAACCCCTTTAATTGCAGTTATCATCTCTTCTTCCAACGAGGTTTTTCGTTTGCCTGTGATCGAATGTGGCTTGGGAGTACTAACAATTCCAGTCGTTTTTTCTCCTTCAGTATTCGGTACATAGTAGATTTTCCAACTCCTGTCATGTTGGAATATATCTCAATAGAGCTTTTAACATTATTATCTAGATATTGATATCTTAAGGCATCATAAACATTAATCGTAATACGTTTTTCGTTGAGGAAAAAAATGCCCTGGTTTAACGATTTTGGAATAAATATAGAGGTGAAAGCCATATCTTTTGGGTATCTCACTAATCTCAAATAATATATAAAAACAAGCGCAAAAAAGATAAATCACTAAGAAAAAACTGTAAGTTGTACTTTGCTCACTGACAGAAATTAAATTAAACTATCACCTAGTACCTGCGGCACTGGAGCAGGTACGTCAGAGGTTTCGGTAACAGTTTTATTACTCTCCCTATTTCTTGAATAGAGTATAGGAGTCTGTATGCTTGCGATCGCCGCCCCCCCCCCTTCCCAAAAGCTTTGAGTTCAGGAAAATAGAACCCATTCTGCCTGTTATAATAGAAATGAGTATGCTGCTTGCACTCCCCCCCCCCCCCCCCCGTTGACAACTCCTTTTTCTTGCCAAACTGTACTTTTGTGATATCATCGCCCCCCCCCCCAAAGAGAGAGGCTGGATCCGCCCCTGCATGGACTTGATGATCCAAAGCATCTTAGATAAAAGAAAAATTCATTTGGAAGCCTAGTTGGTCCTTTGTCTGCATAAGCCTTTCCTGCCCATCTAAATACATTTCGATATCCTAAGTTATTTTTCTTCGAGTATGAATGATTTTAAAATATTTCTTGTCCATACTTGGTAATATCCAAGTATCCGAAATTCTGTTCGTATACTTTAAAGAGAGACGCTACATATGAAAACATAAAAAATATTTCATATGAATATAAATTCGCAAATGCGTCATAAGGGAGCTTTGGCCGTTTAAAAGTGGCCCTCGAACAAGGTTTTGCTTGAGGTGTAGGTGTGGCAGATTTAGTCAGGGGCTTTCCGAAAGCAGGGTGGTCTGGTTTATTTATCAGCATTTTTTAATATGACACTTTTTTAAAATTCTATATAGAAATTCTGATTCCTCAAAATTATTTACATAAAACAGACATTCTCCAAAAAAAGCCCTGCACTAATAGTTTAGCAGCAAATCCACTCTAACTAAATCGATGCATAAGGTCTGATTTATTTGTGCTTAAAGAAAAAGTCAAAGTAAAGTTATGATATCAAGATGTTTGAAGTTAATGTTAAAATAATAAGGAATCACAATTATGTGTTTTATTTGCGAGCTTAAGTCAACAATAATTTTTCGAAAATTTGTGTTTTACAGCAAGAACTGAAATAAAATATCAAATTATGCATTTGCAAAATTAGCTCATATGCATTTTGTGTATGGCAAAGCAAATGGTTGTGGTCGAGAAGTTCGCAGGTTGTATTGAAAATCCTTTTAAAATCGGCAAATTTCTTGCGAAAAATTGTTTATTAATTTACATGATCGCTTTAGAGGAAATGGTACTTTTATGCAAATAAAATTTATATAAAAAATATTGAACCGACTTCTAAAAGTGCTCTAAAAAGAGAAAAATAACTATAAATTTCCATATGAAATTGAAATTTTTTAAGTTGGCGCCAAACTGATACCTAACAAAATATGTTTTGCATAAACAGATTCAAAAAAAAACTTTATTTGTAATTGCTTTCTTAGCATAATTTGTATATATTAGTAATTTATTTTATTTAGAAATAATTTGGCGCCGACTTCAAAAATTTCAATTTTATATAAAAATTTATAGTTATTTTTCACATTTTAGAAGTCGGTTTAATTTTTTTATAAAAATTTTATTTATTTTGATATTAACCACAAACTACTTGAAATTTTTTCGCTCCAAATTTATATTCGTCATACGCCTACTATGATGATTCGTTAAACACGAATAAATCAGAGTTTATGCATTCATTGAATTAAGCCGGATTTTTTCTTAAACTTTTAGTATAGTGATTTTTTTATGTAAATAGTTTTGCGCAATCATAATTCAAAGGTAGTCTTGTAAAAAAGTAAGGGTAAATAAACCCGACTGTGCCCTGACGGAACAGCTCGATTTAAATTTGCCGCTCATTCTTAACATAAGTATAGTATTTATTGATGTTTATTCGAATACGAGAACACACATCGATGCCTCAAGCAGTTTCAAAGATACTAAGTAATAATTTGTGTTCAAGAGTCACTTTTAAATGGTCATACATTCCTTACGACGGATTTGAAAACCCATGTTCATATGAATTTTTTTTTATTCTTTTCATATGTCGTATATCCCTTCATAGTTCACCCTGTATGTCGTGTCAACTGACCTTATTAAATATATATTCTATTCTGAGATTTTGTTAACTTTCATTTCTTTTTACTAGCGGCTCGAGTTATATAGTCAAATGAAATTACTTCCTCATCTCATGTTCTCCAATAGTTTAGTTTTTCTTCGGTATGAAGGAAAGAGAAGCCTCCTTTTACTCCTTTCTTGAGGGTCATATTAAGGCATAAAATATCGTTTCAGGGTCTATATGGTTTTTAAAATTTTAGTCTTTCACTAATGTAATTTCCCTACAACAGGATCACGCTATATCTTTATCAGAATGTTTCCGTTGGAAGCTAAATCTTCATTTATAGACGTAAGATTTAAAGAAATATAAGTCTCTATTTTTTAGAATAATTATTTTTCCTTATTTCTCATTAATTAACCAATACAGGGTGTCGGGGAAAATGTAGGAAATATCTCGGATATGAAAAAAAAAACACGTGAAAGGAAAACTTCAAGTTCATATAAACTTTTTTCGTATATATATATATATATATATATATATATATATATATATATATATATATATATCCTCTTCGAAGATATGAGCTCTCCAAAAACTGCAATTGAAGCAAGTTTTTTACACATAATTATTGAACCACTAGGTATATTTCTCTTTTTTTTTTCATATAAGGTATACTAGGTAAGATCCTTCAAATTTCTATCCAAGAAACTGTTGTGAATTACTCGCAGCTTCAGGGACCGACTAACTGTGATACTCCCGACACTATTTTTTTACGCCCTATATGATAAGAACTATGGACAACGTTTTTTACATAACTTTAACTATTGAATGCATCATTTTATTGACACTGTTAATCCTCTAACTTTTGTCGAGTTTCAATAACAAGGTGAAACAATTGCTTAGTTAAAAACGTCATAAGAGGGTTCAACATAGGCTCCGTGAATTCTGATACACTAGCGGGCACGATCAATTGAGAACTTCTTTACCCGCTGCATTAACTCAACGTTGTTCCTTATTTGATCACAATAAAACGTAATTCTCCACAGAAGTTCCTCCTTACTATCGATTGTAGTAGAATACACCAAGTTTTTGAGGTGTCTTCACAGGTAAAAATCCAACAGAATTAGGTCGGGAGATCGAGGAGGATAGGCAATAGGTCCTCCTTTACTTATTCAACAGTTTGGATAGTCGTTATCCAGATGCTCCCGCACAGCCACCCTGAAATGAAGTGCTGCCCTATCATGCATGTAGTACATGTTTCAAATGGTAAGTGCTCTATCAATTCGTGGAAAGCATTTTCGACAAACTCCAAATAAAGCTCTCCATTCAGTTGTGCCGGCAATACAAAAGGTCCAATCAAAAAATTGCCACTGATTCTTGACCAGATATTAATTGATTGGAACTGATGTTAATAATGCGAAACAATAGTTGCATGAGGATTTTCTACAGCCCATACATCTGAGTTGTGCAAATTTATGATACCATTTTTGGTAAACCCTGCTTCATCCGTGAAGAGAATGAAGTTTACATTATTTCATTGCTGATCCAATAGTCAGTGCAAACTGGCAAAATCAGTTTATGCACTATTTTCAAATGATATGGATATAACAGCTGTTCTTGATGAATTTCATGTACTATCGATTTCGACGTAGTGAGCTGCGCTGATAATTTGCGAGTGCACGTTGAAAGAGTGTCATCTACAGCATTTAAAATATTTTCCTCGAATTGCGGTGTACGTATTGTTTTTCCTCGATCAGCATCAGATCTTCATTTCCCAAAATGTCCTAAAATTATGAAGACATTTAATAATATTACCTTATTCAATTCAATCAGCTACCATTCTCCCTTAGATGTTGGTCAACTCGTTGAAATGTTTTCTCATCTGGAAGAGTACGATATCGCGATTTAACCTCCTGGCTTATCCGCATACTTGATAAACGTGTATTCCATATTTCGAATTTTTTCACAATTAATTTCACCACGAAATCCAAAAATCAGTAAATTAATATTCAAATATAGAACTAGTGTGTCAGCGATGTGAAAGTTGGCAAATTCGAAAATGCAGGATATTTATTTCTTTCATTCCTAGCAACAATAATACTTTGTTTTTGGTGCCGATAAAATAAAACGCACACTTTTTGCGAACCTAGATCAAACTGCAATTCATAGAATTAGAGGTTTTTACCTAAATAGGTCAACTCTAATTTTAGATCAAATTTTTTTATCATAAGGTTAAAGGTTGAACAATTAATAGGAACAAAGATGTATCTTTTATCGAAATACGCCAAATACATGATGTAAACAAAACAACGTTTTTTCGAAAACGTTAGGATTAGCGACATGAATAAAGAGTACCTAATTTTTAGTCAATAGTTCAAGGTTCGTAAAAAACGTTGTTCAAAGTTCTTATCAAAGAGGACGTAAAAAATGGAATCATGAGTGTCACAGCGAGTCCTTCCCTGCAGCTGTGAGTAATTCATAATACTTTCTTGGATAGTAATTTGAAGGGTATATATATATATATATATATATATATATATATATATATATATAAATATATATATATATATATATATATATATATATATATATATATATATATATATAAATATGAAGCAAAATTCGAACAGTAAATGCAAACTTCGTTCCAACCATATCCTTTCCGTGTTAGAGGTTGCACAGTTGGGACAAATTGCTAAGGAACACAATTTATCCTATTCCACCACCATCGAGATGATGGCCTACCTGCACCACCATACCGAGAAGAAAGTCAAAACTTACCCTCCCCGCCACAGTGATACGGCAGAGGTACATATTTCGTCTCTACTAGACTCATCAGGGTATCGACATGCACGTAGCTGTGCAAAGGACAGATCGGAAGGAAGCATGTAATAAGGTTAAAGGTTGAACAATTAATAGGAACAAAGATGTATCTTTTATCGAAATACGCCAAATACATGATGTAAACAAAACAACGTTTTTTCGAAAACGTTAGGATTAGCGACATGAATAAAGAGTACCTAATTTTTAGTCAATAGTTCAAGGTTCGTAAAAAACGTTGTTCAAAGTTCTTATCAAAGAGGACGTAAAAAATGGAATCATGAGTGTCACAGCGAGTCCTTCCCTGCAGCTGTGAGTAATTCATAATACTTTCTTGGATAGTAATTTGAAGGGTATATATATATATATATATATATATATATATATATATATATATATATATATATATATATATATATATATATATATAAATATGAAGCAAAATTCGAACAGTAAATGCAAACTTCGTTCCAACCATATCCTTTCCGTGTTAGAGGTTGCACAGTTGGGACAAATTGCTAAGGAACACAATTTATCCTATTCCACCACCATCGAGATGATGGCCTACCTGCACCACCATACCGAGAAGAAAGTCAAAACTTACCCTCCCCGCCACAGTGATACGGCAGAGGTACATATTTCGTCTCTACTAGACTCATCAGGGTATCGACATGCACGTAGCTGTGCAAAGGACAGATCGGAAGGAAGCATGTAAATACTATATATATATATATATATATATATATATATATATATATATATATATATATATATATATATATATATATATGTTAATGCGGCTTTCACGGATACCTCCCGTGTGAGATGCAATAGCAGTGGATATATCCACATTATGCCGTTGTAGTGCTGAAATCACATTCAGCAAACGTATATGCAGCTCCGTATATTAATGAAGCAAAATGCGAACAGTAAATGCAAATTTCGTTCCAACCATATCCTTTCCGCACACGGGAGGAATCCGTGAAAGCCGGATAAACATGTATACGCCATCCGGCGGGAGGTCGGCGAAGCCGTGTTTAGTATTTACATGATTCCTTCCGATCTGTCCCTTGCACAGCTAGGTGCATGTCGATACCCTGATGAGTCTAGTAGAGACGAAACATGTACCTCTGCCGTATCACTGTGGTGGGGAGGGTAAGTTTTGACTTTCTTCTCGGTATGGTAGTGCAGGTAGGCCATCATCTCGATGGTGGTGGAATAGGATAAATTGTGTGTGTATACATCATATTGAAAAAAAAATTGAAATATGTCTGGTGGTTCAATTATTATGTGTAAAAAATTTGATTTCATTAAAGCTTTTTAGGAGCCCCTATCTCCGAAGAGGAAGCCTATGTGAAAAAAGTTTATATGAATTTGCAGTATTCCTGCAAGGTATTTTTTTTTCATGTCCGGGAGATTTCCCACATTTTTACGAACACTCTGTATAAATATGTAATGCACTAGGTGTGATACAGTAGTGGTATTATTTTTGTACATTTATTATGATGAATTTTCACCATTTCGCTTTAATTAATTAAAAACGTATAAAATTGTAATGCGTCGTTCATAATACAGTTGTGGTATCATTTTTGATACGTAATTTGATTATTCAGATGTATATTTCATTATAACTGGCCAAAAATGAAAATACTCTAGTTAATATGTTAGGATGTTATGTGCTGATTTGATACAAATAATTTTTTTTTTTGATTTAATATCAAGACGAGACGAATTTGACTTGAAAAATTTATTTAATAGATGTTGACCAAAACTATTCTCAGTAGTTTTGTTTCATATTCTAAGCAATAAATTCTATTTAACTCAAAAAAAATACAAAAAATTGAATGGTGCCTTCGTATAAGCACTCCTGTTTCATACTATCTGCTGATCGATGAAAATCGGCCGTCCAATATTTTATTGTGTGTGATGTTGTGTATGTATGTGTGTGTAAAATGATGAAGCTATAATATATCAATTTTAAAATCTCTAGAGACAAACCTAGAATCTATGATAAAAAATTATATATCACTAATAAAATTACAGAAGTTTGTAGACTGTAGACTCCATTCTTAGGTAATCTGTTATATCGTGACTATATCATTATGACTGTAAGTCTGGCATTACTAATTTATTAGAAAATAAATTCAGCTTTTGTTAGCAGCTAAAAAAATACAGCTTTGAAAATAACTATTCAGGAGTAACGTAGTGAGTATCTTCAGCAAACTGAGGTATAGCAGTCCAAAGTGTTCTAAAATATTTGATTTCATACAAATTTCATTAAGATGCCTCGAGTCGGAAAAGTAATAAAGAACAATTTTGATAGCCTATTAAATTTAATTAAACATTCTTCAAACAGGAACTTTTTAGGCGGGTCAGAGTTTTAAATTACGCTTCAAATAAATTTTCATATTTGCATAAAATTATCCAATATCGGATGATATATAATTTAACCCTTTCCTAAAAATTTGTGGTTATCCTTTCGGTTGAGATATACTTTCAACATTACTTTTAATAAATGAACAAAAACTGCCGTATTAAGTTTCTCAAACTATTGTAACGGATTCTTTAGCATTATATATTTCATAGTGTTAGTTTGTGTTTCTACTTTATAGGATTTTAGGTTTATTTTCTACGAATTGATAATTTAGTTTACCTTTGTTAATTTCTTCATGAGACGTCGACAGCCAGCTTCTCGTATCGTCTTATTTATTATGTGAGAAGTCTCAAATTTCGCGATAACAATAATTTAGTATCTAGCTTTTTATCTAATTTAAGCATCCTAAATAAACAGAGACTAATAAGTTTAAGTTCGATAATTGTTATAAAATACTTTACATTTGTTTTACTGACCAATTTTGCTAAGTTCCAAAAAAAAATGTTGTTATATGCATAGACAGAGAAACACTTATTCATCCTATATGTAATAGCATTTAAAAATCTAATAATGCATGTCTATTAGTTGCCTCTTCTCGAATAGCGATTAATATTTTTAGATCACTATAGGGAACTCAATTTTTGTTGCATCTAAATCTCTCAGAGCCGATTGCTTAATTTGACAGTATCAATTCTAAATGTACTCTTTCTAAAAAGCAAAACTATAAGTACAACTGTATAAATGGTTTGTTTGAAGGTTGTAGACAATGTTGAAGATTGACTAAAATGTGGTTGTCGGACTTGCGTTGTCTTTATCTTTATTTATTTATTAGGACGTTTCGATTAGGTTGTATCTCTAATCGTTATCAAGTATAAATTGAATGTTTTGTCTTAAGACTATACGACCTTATATAGGAACTGGGTCCATTGAAGCGGAAAGTGGCGCTTCACTCTACACACCTCAATGATTTGATGTTACAAAGTAGTGGTTGCCAAAGATTAGGTATTGTTTTTAATGTAAGCTGCTTCTATAAATTTTCTTTTTTTCATGTTGGGTTCCATATAAGTTGCCGCAGTCTCAGACCATTTTATATGATGATGTTTATCCCAGGCGTGTTCTACAATACCTAATCCCGACGTTTCCTATTTTTTTTTGTGTATGATTTTTGTGTTCCTTAATTCGAACTTCTAGTGATCGTTTGGTTTCTGCAATATATATTTCACCATACTCACATGGAACTTTGTAAACACATCCTTTCTTATCGGAAGTTTTTGGTTTTGTGTTTGCTAAATGAGCTCTAAGGGTATTTCCTGATTTAAAGGCTGTTTTTATATTATAACTACTGGCAATTTGTCTTATTTTCTCCGAAGTTCCCTTAATATACGGAATTGTGAAGAAGGAATGTGTTTCTTGGTGTCCAGTGTTCGTTGTTCTAAAGTTATTTATAACATCGTCAATTAGTTTTAAAGGATATATATATATATATATATATATATATATATATATATATATATATATATATATATATATATATATCCAATGCTTTAAATCTCATGCCATAGAAACGGCAACAGTAAAACCTAAAGTCTGATTGAGATATGTCGATGATACCTTCATCGTATGGAAGAGCAAGGAAGAACTTAGTGATTTCTTGAAATATCTAACTACTCTTTGACCTACAATTAAGTTTACCATGGAAAAAGGGATAAATAATCAACTGTCCTTCCTAGATGTCATGGTGAACCGTTCAAACGAAACTATTAAAACTTCAGCATACAAAAAGCCAACACATACTGGACAATATCTTAATCATAGTTCTAATCATTTAGAATTTTTTGAGAGAATAAGGCTACGTTTTAGTGTGAAATATTAAGTCCGATTTACAACAGAATGGTTATCCTTTAAAACTAACTGACGATGTTATAAATAACTTTAGAACAACGAACACTGGACAGCAAGAAATACATTCCTTTTTCACAATTCCGTACATTAAGGGAGCTGCAAAGAATATAAGACGAATTGCCAGTAGTTATAATATAAAAACAGCCTTTAAATCAGGAAATACCCTTAGAGCTCATTTAACAATAACAAAACCAAAAACTACTGATAAGAAAGAATGTGTTTACAAAGTTCCATGTGAGTGTGGTAAAATGCATATTCGAGCAACCATACGACCATTAGAAGTTAGACTTAAGGAACACAAAACTCATGCACAAAAAGGGGAAACGTCAAGATCAGGTATTGCTGAACACGCCTAAGATAAACAACATCATATAAAATGGTCTGAGACTGCGGCAGAATATATGGAACCCCACATGATAAAAAGAAAATTAATAGAAGCAGCTTACATTAAAAACAATAATGGAATCTTCAGTAAATCGAGTGTTGAGATACCTAATCTTTGGCAACCACTACTTTGTAATATGAAATTATTGAGGTGTATACTGTGAAGCGCAAATTTTCGCTACAATGGACACAGTCCCTATATATGCTCGTAGTCTTAAGACAAAACATTGAGTTTATACTTGATAACGATTAGAGATACAACCTAATCGAAACGTCGTAAAAAATAAATAAAAATAAAAACAATGCAAGTCACATTTTAGTATAAATGGTATCCTATCTCAGCATCAAATCGCATAATCCTAAGCCATGGTCCCGAAATTAGTAAATAGTTCCAAATGCCAATTGGATATTTATCATAAAAAGCACACGAAGCAAAAATAAAGATTTTAGACGCTATCGAGAAAATCAAGTACTTTAAGCACTAATGAATATATTATTTTTCTTATAGTGTCTTCAAGCCCTTAGCTTGAGTCGAATTGTAAAAAAATCTTGCTTGTATGTAATCAATTGGTAATGCTATTATCTACATTTTAAGCAAAAATTCCTTCAAATACTATGAGTATGAAGTCTCTGGTCTGATTTTAAAAAAAGAGATTTGGAATTCTGTTCTAACTATTTCAATTCCTTACAACATTAAAAATAATTCTAAAGATAAGGAATATTCTGGAAATAATTTTACCCAGTCAGAGTGAATACACATTTCCAAAGTTTCATACATTTTTGGAATTATCAATCAAATTAAGTGGTTACAAATATATGTTAATTGCGGAGAGAAAGGCATCAAACTAGCACTTTTCTGAAAGAATTTAGAGTAGTAAAATTAAGGTTATTAGAAATCATCATTTATATGCACCCTTAATTCCATATGCATTCTAAATTCGAATTCCTAAATGCTGTAAATTTTTGACACCATTTCTTAGTCGCTATAGAATCACATTTAAGACAGTATATTTTCAGATTTGTTTAACTTTATTCTAGCGCTAACTTAAATTTTAGGTTGCAAGGTGAACCCGTAATGCCCTTCAGTTTTAGTTAGTGAGTTTGTGATACATATCACGACAATACATATTTTCTATAATTTATATTCTACTAATTTTGATAAAAGTTATAAGTTTTTTTAAGATGCTGATCAATCTAGCTCTTGCAGTATATACAATTCCTCTTCGGGTGGTAAAAATACATTAAGTTGCTTCATGTAAATGATTTTTATCCAGCCACCCTGGTAAACTTTTACAGAAAATAATTAAAGCTATAAATTGAATACATTTGAAATCACTTTCCTTCTCATCTGAACTTAAAAATCCTCAATATGTTATTAAGAATTCTGTTCCTTATAACACCGAAATTTATTTACCAAATTTTTAAATTAAGCTTAAACCACACCAAGTAATTAAGTAAACTAATTAATATGACAGTTCGTAACTAAGGTCGAATTCTCAAAATCATATAATTATGTTTGGACTGCCTGCAAGTACGGACATAATCCCGATTAAATCTCGCTCTTTCGATATAAGAAGCCCCATACGATATAGAAAGAACAAAATCTATACTTACCTGACAGACATTTGTGAGTAATTTTCGATGTTTATATGTGTGTGAATTGGATGATTAAATATGAAACCATCATTCATTTTTTAGGGCTTTTTCAGCGATACTCTCTTCGACTGGTAAACGAAAAACGCTAAATTAAAAAGTATTTTCATTTGTCGTTAATTAAAAGACAAACTTTAACTATGATAATTTTCATTAATTCTGTTTAATTAAGGCCATTATGTAGAACATCTATTTTGCAAAAAGAACATCCAAATATGCGGTAAATTTGGAACACCGAAACCTGAAGGCTATGAACCAAATATCAATCAAACTTTGATACATTTCAGTAAAAATTTGTAAATTTTTTCAAAGGCAACTAACACAAAATTAAAGTAGGTCTTGTTTTTAGTATACAAGCCAGCAACAGATTTTCTGAACCAATTTCCTCTTGGGCGATAACTTGTGAAATGCTTCAGACAGTTGTGCCATGAAGTCTCGTGAACGTCAGCTGCGGCTGCGTGGGTGGGTAGAGCAGCGGCAGCCTCCCACTCATGCAAAAAAAATTTTTTTAATCATTTCTTCCCGACTGAAAATTTGTCAAGTGATAGTTAATACAATTATTTGAAGATAAAAAAAGTAAGCTGGCTTTACCGTGGTGGATTATACGTCAGCTGGTCACAAGAACATGCAAAAAAAAATTTGTTCAGTGATTTCCTCTCAGTTAAAAATTTGTCAGATAATAGTTTACACGCTACTTTGAATAAATAAAAACGTCAGTTGGCTGTACGTTGGTGAAAAAGAGACAGTGGCACTGGTGTTAATCGGTACTCAAGGACTTTCTCCAAATGAAGTTCTTTTTTAAAGAAATATAAAGCAGTTGTCTGAATAAGTCGAGCTGCATTCGCAATTCCATCTCTTTTCGGGCAACGGTTACTTTTTTCTTGCTAATCATTTCTGTAAATGTTTGGCACTTTGTCTTGGAAATTACCTGATTGAAGTTTTTCGGGTCATTTATGCAACTTTCAATGAAATCTTCCCTTTGTTTGTTACCCTCTTCTTCAACATTAAGCAAGAAATTTTCACTAGCTTCAGGTACCGCTTCGCCAATAGAAATGTTGTACAAACAATCTTTATATAAATTATCATCAAACGGATTGATGTTACACTTTGTACTTTTTTTATTCTGATATTTTGAAAATCTGCTGTAACATCTTGTAATTTAGCCAGATCAGTTTCTTTCATTGTGTGGCTAATGATAGTAGATCGAATAGTACGGCTACGGCACCATCGCTGTGTTACCTATATAGAATTGGTAATGTGCGAAATTCCAGTCAGCTTATTCGCAGCATCAGCGTTAATAGTTTGCTCAAGAGAGAGATCGATCGCTTGTTTTGAAAAAGGTTTCGTTGTTCTTTTTATACCAAATGATCCCTTCTTAAAGTTCTCACGTAATCCTGGACGCGTCTCGTCAATTTTCTTCAGATTATCGAGGTATTTTACTAAATAACGCGCATAATTTGGTTAATTAAAAGCAAAATATAAATTAACTATTTTTTATAATGCGAATTTATACAACTAAAAATTACCGGTACGGATGCTCGTATTTAGCAATAAGTAGTAATCGATTAATTTGACATAAATTATGTAATACTGTGCTGTCTTGCCGTGTTTGCTTTCCAATGTTAGCATTTTAAATTGCTCGTATTTTTCGAATATTTCTTTTACTTCAGCTTGTTGGATTTATGGTTCAGATAATCTAGTTTGCTTTGAAAACTGTATTAAACAGGTTTTAAATTCAATGGGCAAATTTATGTTCTCTTGATGGACGAATTGTTCAAAATGCAGCATTTTCAATGCTAACGTTATCATTGGATGTAGACGTTTGCATCTATTAAAGTATTTGCCAGTAATAAATCCGTTGACGGATCCGTTGGCGGAACCGTTGGCAATCATACCTGCATTCACCATGATTATGAATAAGCCACAGTGATCAATAAATTTACCTACTGCTTTAAAGAATGCCATTATAATATGGAATACTCCAAGGTGGATAAATAAAATGTCAAAAAATCCTTTCTCTGTACTTTGAATCTGCAGCGCAATTTTCGCAATAGCAAATACGTAACTTTGTACGCCTGGCTCCCATGCTGCACTTTCACTGTATCAGCGGACGACTTTTTCTCCAACATAGAACCAGCTGACGTTTTTATTTATTCAAAGTACCATATAAACTATTATCTGACAAATTTTTAACTGAGAGGAAATCAGAGCCAGCTAACTTTTTTTTATCTTCAAATAATTGTGTTAACTATCATTTGAGAAATTTTCAGTCGGGAGGAAATGATCAAAAAAAATTTTTTATATGTGAGTGGGAGGCTGTCGCTGCTCCACTCACCCACGCTGACGTTCACGAGGCTTCATAGCACAACTGTCTAAAGCATTTCATGAGTTATCGCTTGGCTTGTATACTATTTCTTCCTACGTTAATAGGTATCAGTTGACAAAGTACTTGTTATTATATTATACTGCACCTTCTTCAATGATTTGTAAACCTTAATGATATCCTTAAAAAGTTTAAGAATCGTAATTTATAATCCTTTCGAATACAGAGATACATCTTTCTTTAGAAGCAGGACAAAACACAGGGTGTCCGGGAAAATGTGCGAAATCTCCTGGATGTGAAAAAAAAAACACGTAAAAGAAGTACTACAAGTTCATATACACTTTTCGCGTATAGGCTTCCTCTTCGGAGATATGGGCTCCCAAACAACTGCAATGGAATAAAGTTTTTTATACATAATTATTAAACCACCAGGTATATTTCAACTTTTTTAAATATAATGTATACTAGGTAAGACCTTTCAAATTACTATCTAAGAAACTGTTGTCAATTACCCACAGCTGCAGGGACGGCCCAGCTGTGACAAACTTGACCCCATTTTTTTTACGCCCGGTTTGATTAGAACTTTGGACAATATTTTTTACATACCTTTAACTATAGACCAAAAATAAATACTCTTCATTCATGTCGCTAATCCTAACCGTTTACGAAAAAATGTCATTTTATTTGCATCATGTATTTGGCGTATTTCGATAAAAGATACATCTTCGTTTCTATGAAATGTTCAACCTTAAACTTTACGATAAAAAAAATTTGATCGATAATTAGAGTTTACCTCTTTAGTTAAAAACGACTAATTCTGTGAATTGCAGTTTGACCTAGGTTCGCAAAAAAGTGCTTTTTATTTTATCGCCACCAAAAACAAAGTATTGATTGTGGAAACGTTGCTAGGTACGAAAGAAATAAATATCCTGCATTTTAGAACTTGTCAACGTTCACATGGCTGACACATTGACTCTTTACCTGGATATTAATTTCTGATTTTTAGATATTGGTGATGAAATTAATTGTGGAATAATTCAAAATATGGAATACACGTTTACTAGGTACGCAGATATGAATCTGATGTATGGTATTGCATCTTGTAGTTTTTTGGAAGCCAAAAGGTTATATCACGACAGATATCCAAATCGTACTCTTCCAAATCAGAAGATATTTCAACGAGTTGACAAACGTCTAAAAGAGAATATTAGGCGATTCCATTTAATAAGATAATATTGTTATATTTCTTCATAATTTTAGGAAATATTGGGAAAAGAAGTACCGATACTGGCCGGGGAGGAACAGTACGTATGCCGCAGTTAGAAAAATATTTTAAATGCTGTAGATGACACTCCTGCAACGAAAATTGTCAGCGCCGTTTAATACATCGAAAACCATAATACATGACGTTCTCCAAGCGGAACTGTTATATTCATATCATTAAAAAAAGTACAAGAATTGTTTCCTGAAGATTTTCCCCGTAGAATGCAGTTTGTAAACTGGCTATTGGATCAGCAACGCAATAATGTAAATTTCATTAGCACTAGTCTCTTCACCGATGAAGCAGAGTTTACCAAAAATGGTATCGTAAATTTACATATATGTATATATGGGCTGATGAAAATCCTCTTATAGCTATTGTTTGGCATCATCAACATCGGTTTCAATCAATTAATATCTGAGGAGGAATCATTAGCAATTTTTTGATTAGACCATTCGTATTGCCGGCACTACTGAATGGAGAACTTTATTTGGAGTTTGTCCAGAATACTTTTTACGATTTAGTACAGCACTTACCACTTGAAACACGCCGAAACATGTACACATTCACGATAGGATACCACTTCATTTCGGAGTTGCTGTGCGGGAGCACTTGAATAACGTCTATCCAAACCGTTGGATAGGTAGAGGAGGATCTTTTGCCTGGCCTCCTCGATCTACCGACCGTTACTTGTGGGGAACACCTCAAAACCTTGGTGTATTCTACTCTGGTCGATAGTAGGGAGGAACTTCTACGGAAAGTCACGTTTCATCGTGATCACATAAGGAACAATGACGAGTTAATGTGTCGGGTACAGCAGTCCCTGATTCTTCGTGCCCCCGACTGTATTAGACTTCACGGAGCCCATGTTGAGCCCTCTTATGAAGTTTTTAACTAAGCAGTTAGTTAAATTTTTTATTGAAATTACGGTGATAGCGGAAAATTCCTTTCTTTCACATTCAACCCGACAGAAATTAGGAGACTAACAGTGCAAATAAAATGACGTTTTTTCGAAAACGGTTAGGATTAGCGAGATGAATTAAAAGTTTTTAATTTTTAATTAGGAGTTAAAAATATGTAAAAAACATTGTACAAATTTCTTATCATACAGGGCGTAAAAGGTGGGTTCATGAGTGTCACAGCTAGCCCGTTCCTGCAACTGTGAGTAATTTACAATACTTTCTTGGATAGTAATTTAAAAGGTCTTACCTGGTATACATTATATTAAAAAAAATACAAATATACCTGGTGGTTCAATAATTATTTATAAAAAACTTACATTGCTGCTCTTTGGCAGCACATATCTCCGAAAAGAGGCTTATTAGAACTTGTAGTATTCCTTTCACGTGTTTTTTTCATATATGGGAAATTTTCCACATTTTCTCGGACATATATATATATATATATATATATATATATATATATATATATAAAAGTGTTGTGCTGTTTTTTACTATAAATAGCAATTTAAGAAATTGTGGTTAAAGTATATCCTCGAATTTCTTCCTATTAATTTAATGCACAATCGTAAATGAGAAAATGGATAAATAACAACTGTAAAAAGTCATTTATAAAGCGAAAAAAGTAATAAATATGAAGCGACAAGATATCAGATTTAATTTTTGATAAATGGTTGAAAGTATAGCGTTTGTTTTCTTTTAAATTAAGCTTTGTTTACCGGCCGTGAAATGTTTCAGCGTTTGTTATTTTTACTCTTTTCTTTAACATCGATTTCGAATCACAATTATTTATATGAGTAAAAGTTACTAGCTTATTTTCATTCCATGATCATAGATTTATTTTAATAGCTTTCTTACCTCTGACGAGAGATTATTCAAGACATATTCCTCCATCACTTTCCTTTTCAATTGTTTTTCTTCTAAAAAATCGAGAAGTATAACACCAGTTTTTATATCACTATAATTCATTCGGATTTAATTTAATACGATCGCTATAAAACAAAAACAGTTATTCGCCCTTAACACAAAGTTACTTTCTTTTATCATTATAGTCAATTATTACACTTTAAAAAATCTTTTATTGCATACAAGCGTTATCGTTCGGAGTCTTTAATTTTCACAAAAACCAACAATTTTAATATCTTTGACCCACTGGTTCACTTTAGATGCTGTTTGAGTTCCTTTACAACTGACTGGTCACGAACCATTGATCAATAGAGTATCTGAAACTAAATAAATAATTATTAGATATTTCTTTTGTCGGAAGAGAAAAGAATTTATAATGAAACAGAAGAGGTACGGATAAAAACAGGATAATAAAAACTATAAGCATGTTGTATAACAAAAATAAGATTTCTTTTCTTGCCACAATGGTCCTATATGGAGCTATGTTATCCGACCAAATTTATTTAACGTTTTGTACGGAATAAAATACAAAATATAAAATATAAATATAAAGGAAACAGCTTAGGGAAAAACTTTAACAAAATTAATAATTAAATATTATTTATTTGTTACCGATGTTGAACAACATAAGCAAAGTATGACTAGTTGTCGCATGTCATAAAGCAAGCTACACCTTTTTAACAAGGGTTTTAAATATTTTCCCTTGAAGTCTTTTGGCATAATATTATTGCAATGCTTTCTCGCTTTGCTAAAAGCAATGTAATTATGTATTTCAGCTTAAGTTTACTATGGCTCATTCAATTAATTTTAACTTTTCTTGCAAATACTAAAGTCTTGGGCAACCTTCTTTCGTGAATAAAAACAAACCACTTGTCAGTTAAGCTGCACTTTTTATTTTGTTCGTTATATTACAAACTCTGCAGTTCTACTTCCTTTCTAACTTCTTTCCCAGCTTAGTTATTATATCTTCCTGAATTTTAGCGTTATTGTCGCACTATAAAACACTATTTTAAGCTATATTTGATTATCATTTTCACCCCTATTTTTGTTGTTTTGCTTAGCATTCACCAGTGGCTGGCTATTTTTACTGATGCTGAAATTAGTGTTACTCCCTTCATTTAAATCTCGGTTATCTTGTCTGCTATTTGATGGCAATTATTTCTTTTATCTTTCCTTTTGGCAGTTTTCTTGAATCTATTTTGATCAGATGTTGCTTTGTTGACATTATTATTTTCTTCCGTTAGAGTTTTTTCCATGTGACTATCAAATTTGACAATGGTTTTTTGAATTTGCTACTGTAGTTATAAACTTTCCATCGATACACCACATCTCTATTTTGTTGTTGACGATGAATGAATATCTTTTCTAGCAAGTTTATTGCAGCCCACTGTTTTTAACCAGGAACTAATATTAGGGTAATTTTTTGATGTTTGCGAAAAGGAGCGTTGTGCGTTCGCATGGATCTTTAATAAAAGTAAGATCGAGGCCATATACCTTGACTTCAGTTTTCCTGTTTGCTTTGATTAAAAAGACTGTAGTTTTATATCGCAATCTATATTGTCCTTCTTTTGGAATTTTGGGTTTTCAAACAGTAAAATTTTTCCTATAATCGAGTTTAGTTGGTTAATTACCTTATCTTATAACTGTTTGATATTTTCGAGTTATTTTCACCGGAATAAACCTGAACGCTGTGATTTTTGCAGTTTTCCAGTTTTCAGTGAAGGAACTTTCTTGACTCCAATCAAGAATTTAAGATAAGATAGATAAATCACAGTTTATTGGAACAAACTTTCTTGAGCTCAAAATGAATCGTTATCGCGCGAGTTTATCGCCTAGTTTGAATCTGGTCGTGGTAAGCTGTTTTAAGTGCCATTATTGCCTAAACTGACTGCATTTGTCTATTATTAAGTTTTATGTTGAGGTTTAAAGCTGCTTGTTTTTATTTTTATGAATACTGATTGATTTTGCTTAAATTTTCTTGATATGTAATTGCCATTATTTTGATTATGAGTTAATTGGTAAATTAGTAACAGTTAGTTTTAGGAGTATCTTTGCTATTAAGCCTAGAAATTATTATATTTTGGAACGTATTTGATATCTGTATGTATCACGATAGCCCCAATTTATCGAGGAATTAATTTATATTATATATTTTAAAGTCTTTCTGAATCATATTCAATCTCTTAGCCGCATTCTGGGTATAGAATTGGTGAAAATAGAATTATATAGCATCGTGATATATCTGTTGGCTCGATAACTTTCAGTCTGACTACAGTGTCAATTTTTTTGTGTTCGATTACAATGTTTAGATAATGGCCAAATTAAGTCAAAATTCAAAAATTATGAGAAAACAGTTTACTTGTTTTCATTTAATTAATAAATTAATGCCAAAATGTCTATCTTGGCCTTCTATTTAGTATTATGATAAATATTGCCATTATATTTTAATATATTATTTTTTTGCTTATTATTAAAATTGTATTGATGTTTGCCTGATTGAAACTTACTTGTTAATAGTATTTGGTGTCATCCAGATATCTCAAACCCTAATTATTATCAATTTTCATTCATTTCATTATTATTTCCATTTATATGTTGGTTAATTTAGTTCAGTAACTATATATAGATATCTCAAACCCTAATTATTATCAATTTTCATTCATTTCATTATTATTTCCATTTATATGTTGGTTAATTTAGTTCAGTAACTAATTATTTTGTATAATAAACCTTTTGTTTTTTCTTATATTAAGCTATTAATTGGTGATCACCAAAATTCTAAATTTAAATAGAAATAACTTAGTAATTATATAAAAATTTTGGAATCTTTTGAGGTTCAAAATTGTGTGTTTATTTATACTAAAGATTTTATTTACAATATATCCGGTTTTATATTATCAACACAGCAACATCTTTTGATATTCAATTAAAGATTTTTAATATTATTATTATTATTTCACGAGTTCTATTTCACCCACATTTTCACTTGCTGAAGATGCAGTGGTACCCGGAATAATCCAATAGGGGTAAGCCTGGCATTTTTTCTCGATGGCAAGACTACTATATTTGAACTGATCTCTGGTAATTTTGATTTAGTGATTTTAATTTGTTAATAGTATATTATTGAACTACTTCTGTCAGGATTTTGAGGTTTTAACGTGGAAACACCAGCGTAGCAAAATCTAAAACAAGTATTTTGAAGATGTTGACATCTGATTCTGTATTTTAGAAGAACTCAATAAATTGTGCTGTAATTAGAAATATTAGACACAATATATCTGTTAAAATACAGTGCTCGAATTTGATAAATAATTTTTGGATTAGTGAAAAACCTAATTTTGAAAACGTGATTTATTTTCTCTGATTAAACCGAGATCCTTGAAAATTATGAGGGTTTTTAAAATAACATTGTTTAGAAAAATATGCAGTAATGCTGAAAATTATAAGCAGAAATGAGAAAATCTGGAGCTAAACTTGCACAACTTTAGTAGCAGAAGGCCAATCACATAGCGCAAAACTTAATTATTGTAAAATCTCAAGAAATGTGAAGAGAAAATATAGACAAAAAATGTGTCAAGAAATTGGATTAAAATCACACTAAATAGAAGGACGTATAAAAAGTGGAGACTGGCTGTATTCAGGAATGAATAAATGGAGAGTGAAGAAAGCGGGCGACAACGAAAAAGATATATATGAGTTAAGGTTGGTATTTCTACCTCTTGGTCTGATTTTGATTGGTAAATCCTTCTTGTAATCCTATTATCTGTTCTCAAATTTTAAATTTTTTTTTCTGTCTGCCAGTTGGCTTTAAACTATATGAGTATTTACAACTAAAACAAATAAGCATATGGACAAGCGATAAAGCAATAAAACTGAGAAATTATGACTCGCAAAAATCAGTAATGATAATTTTGAAAACAAAGCAGTACAAGCCTATTTAGTGAGTAATGCAATTAATTATTTTTAGCTTGATATGGAGGCATTTTTCATAATTTTTATAAAAGTCAACCCGATAAAAAGTTTAGCATTCTAGCTTGCTTTTTAGGATATCTCTAGATTAATTTCTTATTTGTATTACTGCACAAACTGAAGCAAAAGAAAAATTAAATTATCTAATACTAGAAGGTTGTGGAAATTAAAAACCTATTATATTTTGTAATTTTTACTTCATTTTATCCTGTAAATTAGTAATTCAATTTTACCAATCCTTTATTTTGTTGCGTTGTTATAAAAGGGGATAAACATTTTATAAAGATTGTGCTTGTATATCCAAGGTTATGTAAGTAAAAGTAGAAACCCTAAGTTAGAAATAAAAGTTTAGTGGGAAGAATGGACCTTGTCTCTCTTGATAATTGAAAAAAGTCAGCAAGAGACCTCGATATAAATCAGGCCGGAAAGATAGAAAAAACCTCTTATTTCTTTGTTGATTTAACACAAAGAGTTCAATACTATGTATTCCTTAAAATTTATAGAAAAATTATAATTTATATATATATATATATATATATATATATATATATATATATATATATATATATATGAAATTTAGAATGACCTGATATTAAAAGATATGTAGGTTAAAGGAATGAGAAATTTCAGTTTTAAAAAGCAAAAAATAAATTAAGATGAACCGTAGGGTAGGGACCAGGGGGTCCGCGTGGTCTCTTTAATTTATATGGACCCATCCAAGCTTGTTTATGTATTTTTAGTCCCTGAATAATAATTTTAAGGGTGGAAGTTCGTCCGGGTGAGTATAAGATTGTTATAAACAAATAATTGTTTAAATTTTTAAAAATGCAATTTTTTCAAAACCAAATTGATTTTAAGCAAAAAAGGTACTTACTAATTTTTATGTATGATGTTAAGTTTCCAAGATAATTGATGTTAAACAATTTAAAAAATGTGATTTTTGCGATTTTTGAATGCTTATAACTTTTGACTAAATGAACTTTTTTTAATTTCCTTAACAGTGATCGAAAATTTGAATCAGCATCTATAAGATCTAGAAAAATACAATAAAAAAAAGTTATGTATTAATGGTTTATTTCGGCTATAAAAAATGGTTTTCGGTCATTTATATCCATGTGGCGTCCCGTGTTGCACGCAGAGGGAAGTATATTCACAGGCGCCTTGCGCGACCAAGCTCGGGTAATTATTGCATCATAACCCAAATAAGCCTGCAATATAAGTTTTCCGCATTGCATTAAATTTTCTATTCTTTATGTGCGCTCTTTTGGGCAGATTATTATTTTTTCACTTGTTTTAACGTGCATGAATGCACACTATTGCAAAACTTTATGAACAGTCGTTATTTTTTTATATATAATGTTTTAATTATTTGTTAAGTTTTTTAAGGTGAGTAGCTTAATTAATTTAAAGCTTTGTATTATTTGTGAAAAGAATGAAGGAACAAAGGTTACTAGTACAGAAAATGGTCGAAGAAAAATAAAGCAAGCAGCAAGTGTACATCTTGACAAAGTGTATTATAGATTGTAAGTATTGAATGATCAAAGTAAGTATTTTCGATAATTATAGTTCATTATAGATATGTATGTATCTTGTGGTAGGCAGGGGCGGATCCAGCCTCTCTCTTTGGGGGGGGGGTGATATCACAAAAGTACAGTATGGCAAGCGAAAGCTTGTTGTCGACGGGGGGGGGGGGGGGGGCACCAGCAACATTTCCATTTCTAGTGTAAAAGGCAGGGTCTATTTTTAGAATTTGAAGCTCTTGGATAGGGGGGGGGTGACCACAAGAAAAAACAAGTTGCCGACAGGGAGGGGGATGCCAGCAGCATACACAATCCTAATATAAAAGGCAGAATCGGTTCTGTTTTCCTGAACTCAAAGCTCTTGGGGGGGGGGGGCGATCGCCAGCATACACATTCCTATTCTCTATTCAAGAACTAGAGAGAGTAATAAAACTGTTACCGAAACCTCCAACATACCTGCTCCAGTGCAGGAGGTAACTGGGGACTGCCGTACGTCTAATTATATTTAAATATTAAAAGCTTTTATAACTTTACTGCGACAATAAAATTTCTGATCGTTCAGTTTAATTTATGTTAGTGAGCAAAGACACCTTACAGTGTGTCCTTAGTGATTTATCTTGTTTGCACTTGTTTTTATATATTATTTGAGATTAGTGAGATACCCAAAATATATGACTTCCACCTTCATATTTATTCCAAAATCGTTAAAACAGGACATTTTTTCCTCAGCGAAAAACTTATTACGATGAATGTTTATGATGCCTTCAGATATCAATATCTAGATAATAATGTTAAGAGCTCTGTTGAGATGGTATCCAACGTGATAGGAGTTGGAAAATTTACTATGTGCCAAATACTCAAGGAGAAAAAAACGACTGGAATTGTTAGTATTCCCACATTCGATCACAGGCAGACGAAAAACCTCGTTGGAAAGAAAGATGAAAACTGCAATAAAAGGAGTTGTACATACATTTTATCATAAGAAGCAGATCTCAACCGTGGACAAAATTCTAACTAAAATCACTGAAGATCGGGATTTACCTGAAATTAAAAGAACTTAGCTCTGGAAATTGTTCAGAGAACTTAATTTTTGCTGGGAAAAACCAGATAGGAAATCTATTCTTATAGGTCGTCCGGAAGTTGTCCGTTGGAGAAAGAAATATCTCTCTCAAGTTAAAGGTAGGGTTGCTAGAAATAACACAACTTACAAAATTAGTAATTTAACTGAACTTTTCAAAGAATTTTTTGAATAAAGTCACTGAGGAAAATTGGGAAAACTTCATATAATTAAACAATATAACAAAATGTGGAAACTCGATCTCATGATCGGTAAGATAGAGGAACCATTTATAATTAATTTGAGCGAAGATAGCTTCACTGACTTTGATGACGAATTAGATGCGTAATGTTTACTAGTGTAAACACAATTTATTATTTCAATTTTTGTTTTTGTTGTATTTTATTGTTTAATGTTGTTTATAACTATTTTTTTACTTTTTTATTTTAGTGTGTCCCACTCTTTAATTTTATACACATTTAATTCCAATTAGCCGTAATTTTTTTATTATTTTATTATTGTATTTGTGTCTTTTTCTTAAGGGTGTAAAATTAACATGCTTATTTTATTTTTTTGGGGCTATCGGATTTTCATGTAATAAAGTAAATTAAATCAAGATGTCAGTGCAATAGTAATAAAAATAAGTAGGTCTAATTTTAACTGTAACATATAAAAATTAATTACATTTGAATCCCTTTTTATTGTTGAATTGTAATTCTTCAGATGGTTTAAGAAATAAATAAACTGAAACGTCAAATATCCTAAAAATGTTTTTAATTAATAATAAAATGACCGAACGCCCCAAAAACTTTTTAATATTATATGGACGAATTTATTTTTTTATATATGTTTAACTTCCTGTATTTTTGACAATGGGTATTTTGTAAGTATTTAAATTATAACGTAGAATTTTTGAGAGAATAAGGCTACGTTTTAATCTCAATGTGCCTAAAACTGTTTTGACGCCAAAATTAAAAATAATAAAATGTAGTTGTGATTTGTGTTAAATATGACAAAATTCTCTATATTTTAAAATGTATGTGAATTATGAAGAAATCATAAGAAATAAAATAATATTATAAAAACTTTTTATTTTAAGTTTATTACTGAAATAATATTCTATTATGCCATAAATATTTAGTGATAAAATAAACCTACTTCCGATGCCTGTGACAAGGATTAAAATCCTTTTCAGCACCACACTTCGAAATATCTATTGTTATCCAAACCATATAGTCCATTATTATAGATCGGTATTCTTGATTATAAAATTTCTAATCCATTGCTATGAAAAATATATGTGTCTAACAGATTTTGTCAAAGACGCCGGACTAAAGAACAAAGGTAGTTTGCGAAGAAAAAATGGGTAAAAAATGATTTATTACTCCTTCTAGTTCTTGAATAAACTATAGTATAACATGCAAAATCGGGTCTATTATCCTGAATTCAAAGCTCTTCGAGGGGGGGGGGATCGCCTCCCCCTTGGATCCGCGCCCGGTGGTAGGTGTAGTTTTGTATATTTTGTCCAAAGATATTGTTATATAAATAACATTGCGTATTTTAGTTGATATATATATATATATATATATATATATATATATATATATATATATATATATATATATGTCTGTATATGTGTTCTACTTGTTATTCATTTGTAGACTGTTCTGAACTGACAATAGAAAAAAATGTGAAAAAAGCGGAGGAATATTTAGTCAATGTTTATAAAAACACAAATCGTAAATCATTTGATGAATTGAGAATTCATCATCATCCTAATGTTCTCGGGTAGAAGATTTGCCTCCGACATCCAATTCGGGTCTACTATATATTCTGAAGGCATTTTGCGTTGTATTTGTTGAGATCCATTGTTTGACATTACATATGGATATATTAGACCTAACCTTATTTGGCTTTGTCCTAGAAGACGATCTTTTAATTTCAGAAAAAGTTAATACTCTGATTCCCCCGTTAGATGAATTAATAGCGGCTTGTGCTAATTGTTCAGTGTGCAGTACGAAAGTATGTCAATACAATCGCTGGGGCATACCCTGCTGCAAATTTTGTTTGTACACGAAAAACAATCATACTATAATAAACACAATCTAAAATAAATTTGGATCTTATTCTATGTAATGCCTCTTACACCATTATTTACCTAAATTCCACATATATCGTTATTTATTAATTAGCATCGACATGTATAACTACTTACATCCATCTTCATTCCATCGATGCATTTAGAATACGACAATGAATATCAAATTATCTAATAAAATATGTTTTTTAATTTGCATCTAATGCAATGGGGAAAACTAATATTGCAGGCTTACTTCGGTTAATTACCCGTGTTTGTCGCGCGAGACGCCTGTGAGTAGACTTCCCTCCAAGCGCCAAACGGGACACGCATGCATGTAAGCGGCAGAAAGTCATTTGTAAATTTTTATTGTATCTTGCAAATGCTGATTCGAGCTTTCGATCGCTGGTATGAAAATTAAAAAATGTTTATTAAGTAAAAGTTATTAACATTCAAAAATAGCAAAAATCATATATTTGAGTTGTTTAATAATAATTATCTCCGAAACTAAGCATCGTATGTAAAGGTTGGTAGCATCTTTTTTGTTAAAATCACTGAAAAAATACGACTCAACACTTAGTTTTGCGAAAATTGCATTTTTAAAAATTTAAACAATTATTTGTTTATAAAAATCTTATCTCCTCCCAGACGGACTTTCGTCCTAAAAATTATTGTTCAGGGACTCAAAATATATTAAAAAAAAAACTTAAGTGGGTCTATATAAATTAAAGGAGTCGGTAAAAATTTGATCTAATTTATTTCACACATTTTTGGGCAAGAGTTAACCAACTATTGGAAGTTAGGAGGACAAATATTAAACTAGCCTTGGCGATCTTCGCACGATTCAGTTTGTTAATTAGTCACTGCATTAGTTATTTCAGAAATAATTTTTCGTTGATTTTATCCCCTTAAAAGGAAGCCCTCATGTTAGCAAAAAAAGGTAAAAATTTATGTATTGATAAAAGTTATTTTGTTGTTCAGATACGTTAATTTGTAAATGTAGAATTTTTTTACCAACTTCTTGTGAAAAAATGAAGCATTTTTTACCTAAATCAAACTCCTTAAACCTTACATTTTCTTAGAAAGTCAAAATGGCAAAAAAAATGACAATTTCTTCCTTATATACAAATTGATCTGTAGCGTCAACTATTGCATCTGTGACATTCCAGTTTAGATCAAATTTATGTAGAAAACATTAATGATATTTTAATTAAAACTCTCTAATTGATCAGATATTCTTAATATTGTTTGCCACTCGATGTTTTCGACTTATTTTATAAAACATTAATAATCTTTAGCATTGCAAATTTTTTTATTATCTTTGTTAAAAAAGAAGAAATTATCTGCTCAAGACCTGATCATACATTCTCAGTTTTATTATCATTAACTGTAATATATTAATAGATTCTTTAACCTGTGAGTTTTCCATGATTTGATATCATTGATATTAATATCACACACACTGGAACGAAATATCCTTGACAATTGCCCGTAAGTACCCAACAACATTGCGATCGAAGCAGAGTCTACCCTGCGCCATAAATATTTCGCTCACCGACTAGTCTCTATACGAAAATTTACACATAATTCAAAATTAAAGCATGTTGAAATGCTGATCTAGCTAGGTCTTAGTCCATAGGACTTAGTGGAGAAGTCTTGGTAAACCTTAGGCTAAAAATTTTGGTTACCCCTGGTTTATACTAACACTAATTATATAAACTCGCAAAATTTATGACATAAAAACAAGAAGCACTCAAATAAAATATTAGTAGATACTCTGGTTACTAAACCAATCTAAGCTGAAAAATGTCTGGCAGCATGCCAAATCACTAATTGTAAGTTAGTAACCGATCAAGATCACAGAGGTTGTTTTAATCAAATCTCAAACCAAGCAAATTAAGTTAAAATTTTATAATTTTCATCTATTCTCTGTTTGCTATATAAAATGCAGAACTGACGGATATTGCGCACAAGGTTACTATTTGGAAGAATTCTATTTTTTCAATTTATACCGGTTCATATGAATGAACTTTTCTACAAAAGAAAATTTATGATTTTTTATTGAAAACGCTTTCACCTCATAAGAAATTTATGACTTGTTTTCCACATACAGGCGAGATCCAGTTTAAACATTTAAATTAATTGTAATGAAATATTGTTTTATAGGTCAAGTGGCGGAGTTAATGTTCCCTCCAGCCTGTTATTGAACGGAATAAAACTAACCAAGTGTGTATCAAATGTTTCTGAATTGCGAAATGTTTATAAAATATGTGTATTATATTTAAACTGATTGTGAATATATATGTTTAAATTATCAGATATTTTAACTTAATAGAAATATTTCTATATAACTAATCTTTAAATCTCATATTAACACTAATAAAAAAAGTCTTAAATAACTAAGAGAATATTTAATTTGAAACCAATATCAAGACTTTTCACATGTTAAGGAAAAAACAGATCACTTTATCAATTATTCTTTTATTTCGACTGGAGCAAAAAATTGTAGGGCTGATAAAGAATAATTCCCAATATTCACAACGTCTCTATAATCCATATTTAGTGTTATATTGCCTATTTATGGAAAATTTCATTTTTAACCGACTTCCAAAAGAAGGAGGTTCTCAATTCGTCGACTATGTATATTTTGTTTTTTTTTTTAAGTATGTACACCGCTTACTCCGGAACGGCGACGCCGATTTTAATGAAATTTTTTACGTTATGTTCAGGAAGTTGCTGCGGTAGTCTCATATTTTTTTGGACGAAATTGGTGCAGTAAATTCCAAGATGACGATGACAATATGGCGGTCAAAAAAATAATTTGGCTTGATTTTCTCCAAAATTGGTATTGGGGAATTTTTGGGTCGTACACAACGAATCTGAAATTATTTTTAAAAAATTCAATATGGCGGATCCAATATGGCTGACAAAAAATCAATTTTGTCCGATTTTCTCCAAAATTGGTATAGGAGAGTTTTTGGGGTCGCACATGACGAATCTAAAATTATTTTTAAGAAATTCAATATGGCGGATCCAACATGGCGGACGAAAAAATCATTTTTTGGTACTTGGGAGTTGGGAATTTTCGGGGTCGCACATTACGAATCTGAAATTATTTAAAAAAAAATTAAATATGGCGGATTCAAGATGGCGGATCACGCCTCGTGATTTTTGTCTAAAATCAGCATTGGGAGATTTTAGAATATTTTTTGAAAAACTCAATCTAGCGGATTCAATATGGCGTCCTGAAAATTTTACATTTTTCGATTTTCTCCAAAACTGATATAGGGGTTTTAAGGGTGTAAATTATGAATTTAAAAGTATTTTTTCAGGATTCAATATGACGAATCCAATATAGCGGACTAAAGATTTTACATTTTTCGATTTTGTTCAAAGGTGGGACTGAATCGTTTTAGGGGGTTTTTGGGGTATTGTATTACGAATATAAAGTTAACTTTTTACGACTATTAAGTTGATAAGATACAATATGAAATTTCACATTTTCGGATTGATATTGCGGGGCATATACAAACTCAATATACAATATAAAATATATCGGGCTAAGAAATTTACGTCTTAAGTACTTTAAATATCGAAATTGGAAGGTTTTGGGGGCTATATTACCAATCTAAAATTAATTTGAAATTTAAGATAGTGGATTTAGTATGACAGACTAATTGTTTGACACAATTTCACTGTTATTTTGAGAACTCTAAGAATCAAAGAATTTTTAATGGTTCATTTTAGGGAGGAATCCGTGAAAGCCGCATAAACACATATATATATATATATATATATATATATATATATATATATATATTTATATATATACTTCTATAGCGTCTTATTCGAAAGATATCATAAAAATATGTGTTTTTAGGCAGTGTTCTGCAAATTTAATTGCGAAACGAAAGTGATCTCACTACGGCCAATAATTGTGTGAATTGTGGTTGAGGTATCTTTTAGTGTTAGTGGGTTTTCGTTAGACAGTGTGCGAAAGTAAGCCATCCTCTTTTCTTTTCAGTAGGATATCTAGAACAGGTAGTTTTCTTTCCTGTTTTGGCTCTATGGCGAATTGGATTTTTGGGCGTATACAGGTTATGTGATTTAAGAAATTTTTGAGATTTTCTTCTCTATATTGCCAAATAACGAATGTGTCATCTATGTAACGCGGCCATAATCGTGGTTTGTGTCTCTAAAGCTTTTGATTCGAAGTCTTCCATAAGTAAGTTAGCGAGTGTAGGAGATTGCAGCGATCCCATAAGAGTTCCCTCGACTTGTTTATATCGCAGGCCTTCATAAGTGAAATAGGTGTTATCAACGCAGTGTTGTGAGTTTTTAAAGTAGGAGGCCGTTTTCTCGACGAAGGGTTGGAGAATGGTGGCTAGATGTTCTGCTAGAGCCTGAGTTAGGTAGCCAACAGAGCTTACTATTAGTCTCAAGGGGGCTTCGGGATTGTGTATTTTGGGTAAGCCATAAAATTTAGGACATATGGGTGACTTTTCCCTTGGTGTGATCTTCTTTATTTCTTCTTTAAGTGGAGATGATCTGAACAATGTTTTGGTGGTCTTTTCTAGATAAGTGGTATGATCTCTGTTTATTGGCTTAAAGGCGTTTAGTAAGGTGATCATCTTTTCACGATAGTTTATTTTGTTTAGGACCACCGTCGAATTTCCTATGTCAGCCGCAAGTATTGCGATAGAGGCATCTTTGCGCAGGACTTGTAAGGCTCTGCTCTCCTGCAGATAGATTATTTTTGGAGGTTTTGCTTTTTGAAAAACGCCTGAAATTTCTTGGTGGAGAGTTTCTGCTGTGCCGTTGCTTAGGTTGGTTAGAGCTGTTTCAACTCCACAAATTATATTGTCGATTGGGAAACGGCAGCTGCCTTACAGGCCTGAGAGGAACTCAGCACATACACGGGATACCCGAAAATCTTCGATTATACATCACACCCGTGAAAATATGCGACATATATATATGACCTAGAAGACACATATTAGACATTTTTGAGGTCTCTTTATTAAGTAACCTTAATCGAAAATGGTTTCTCTCATTACATTGACACACCACATTTCAGCAATTACTCTTCTTTATTTACTATTTACTTATACTTTTGTTGTTAAAATAAAACAAGATCTTATGTGGTATCCTACCTATAGAACATACTAGAATAAAAGTCTAATATCTCAATAGAAACATGACCAACAATAATGATTAATTGATACTGTATTTCTATATGAACAGTGTCGTACTTAGATAGCCCTCGTTAAAATACCTGTTCCTAATTACTTTTTTTTTAATATTTTTACTGGAAAAATCTCAATATTTACACATTTCCAGACTGCAGTAATAATACTTGTAGTATCGAATGATTCCTATAAAATGACGATTTCTTTTTGTAATAAATTACAGCAGCAGCTCAAATGATATAATTCGAAGAATATCAGTTTTCCATTATCTATCTAAGAATATGAACCGGGACTTGAACCGGAAATAGTCATTTCAGGTTTCTATGGCCACTTTGGATTGAATTTTAAAGTTCAGATTGCATCTGAATTGAATAATTTTTCAAAAGTCAACATCTTGGAAAATGCTTGATCAATAATCATACTTGTAAAAAATTTGCAGCTAAAGATATATTAAATGTATATTTAAATGAAAAATCTGGTTTTAGCACAGCTTTCTTTTGGGACAATATGTAAAATAAAAAAAAAATGTTTTTGAATATCCCCAGAAGGACATTTACTCTCTCAAGTTGTTTTTAGCAAAACCAGCCGTATTTATTTAAAAATTTAATTAAATTAAAATATCTAAACCCGACTAATTTATGAATACACCAAGACCGCTACAAATTTACTTTTTAAAAAAAAAATGGAAGTATTTCATTTTACATCACGTCGTTCGAGATAGTAAGGCAGGACGATAAGTTTTATTAAAGAATACTCAAGTGATAAAATTGGAGAAAGAGCGAACAGAATACAAAACATCTTTTTCCATGTTGATTTATGAGGTTAGTGTTGCGTGCCTTTCCAATTTCAGGAGCTTTCGCGAAAAAAACATTTATTGCTATTTATAGAGAGAATTAATTTTAACAATAAAAGGTGTTAGTAGGGTCAAAGATACTGAATTTGCTTAAATTTATTGTGCAATAAAAGTCTCAGTATTTGCAGCAGGCCTAATGCTGGAGCATATTAATAAGAGGGTATACCGCCATAAATACCTAGAGGAAGTTACTCTAAAGGTTTCTGGTGTCAATGAAAAACTTTGATCGAAGATATTTTGGGTTATTTAATCTTTAGAAAACTGGTAGATTCTATAAAAAAGCTGGAAGATGAAAATAAAGGAAAATTAAGTTATTGGAATATTTTATGCGGCTAAATCCTAGGATATAATACCTGGAAGAATATCGAAAAGAAAGACCTACCTAATCTGCAGCGAACCCACATTCTAAGTTTCTTGAAAAGAATAGGATCGAAGAAATTGCTTTAGTAAGCAAGTCGTCCCTCGATCCAACTTAGCAGCAGAAGGGGACACAATAGCTCTTTCAGATCGCAGTATATATATATATATATATATATATATATATATATATATATATATATATATATATATATATATATATATATATATTAGCCGGATGTATAAAGAAAACCGTACAAGGATATTATTAAATTTCGTCCTGTTATTACAAGCTAGATGACACCAGAACACAATTTTTTTTTAATTAATAACTAATCTAAAAACAGAATTCAATTTAATATCTCGGTTTAAAGATGTTATTGCATCAATCAAAGCAATTTTAACTTAGAGACTGCTATGCTGAGCTTAACGATATAACTTATAAAACACTCTCAAATAGGCTGTCACTTTTGTTATGGAGCCTTATAGTAGACAGCCTGCTAAGTGAAGTAAACAAAGCTAGTTTATATACACAGGTCTTCGCCGACGCCCTAATCATTTTGTGCTCAGATCGCTATACCCAGAACACTTCGGATCACGGAATGATGCTTCCGGAGGGAAGGGCTTGGAATAAACCCAGCAAGGCCGAGGTGGTGCTCTTTACAAAACAGAGAAAAGCGAGGAAACTTCTCACAATTACATTAATGGAAACCGTTCAGTATAGGGGAACAGTTAAATATATGAGAGCAATTGTAGACTCACGACTAAACTGGAATGATCATATTGAGGTTCGGACCAAGAAGGTTATATGTGCTTTTTGGGCATGTAAACAAGCATTTGGGTGCACACAATTGGTGTCTAAGTGCAAAGATGTGTTAAACAGTCCGATAAGGAACGGTTACATAATCAGACTCGAGTCCTGTATTACTCGGGTAAACAAGGGGCCAAGGAAGCGGACTGGTTGGCAAATATGGGGTCCACGGTTGAACCATATGAATCCCAACCAATTCTACGTGCTTCAAATACCGTTGGTAAAAGGGAATTAAAATAGTTACTGAAAAGTAAATACATTGAATCGTGGAGAGGGGTTCCTGGATCAAGGTGTGCTAAAGAACATATATATATATATATATATATATATATATATATATATATATATATATATATATATATATATATATATATATATAACACGTACCAATGGTATTTGAAGGAGGATGAAACGGTAAACCATGTACTCGTAGAGTGCCCCACACTAAACAAATGGAGGCTGAAAGATTTCGGAAAAAGAATTTTGTCATCGGAAAACATTAGCTAAGTTCAGTCAACGAGGCTACTTGGATTCACAAAGACGATCAGCCTCGAATAACCTGTTGCTATAGTGGAATGTAAAGGGCCCAATGAGAGTTAGTCATCGATGCTCTAGTATCACCACTTTTAATTATCATTCATTGAATCTTATTCCAGCATGAAAAAAAATTGTTTCAATGTTGTAGACAATGTTGAAGATTAACTAAAATGTGGTTGTCCGAATTGCATTGTCTTTATTTTATTTATTTTTACGACGTTTCGATTAGGTTGTATTTCTAATTGTTATCAAGTATAAACTAAATGTTTTGTCTTGAGACTACGAGCTTATATAGAGACTGTGTCCATTGAAGCTCAAAGTTTCGCTTCACTGTACACACCTTAATGATTTGATGTTAAAAAGTCGTGGTTGCCAAAAATTAGGTATCTCAACACTCGGTTTATTAAATATTCCAATATTGTTCTTTAATGTAAGCTGCTTCTATAAATTTTTTTCTTTTTGGGTTCCATATTTATTGCCTCAGCCTCAGACCATTCTATGAGGTGTTGTTTATCCCAGGCGTGTTCTGCAAAACCTGATCTCGACGTCTTTCCTTTTTGTATATGAGTTTTATGTTCCTTAATTCTAGCTTCTACTGGTCGTTTAGTTTCTCCAATATACATTTCACCACACTCACATTGGACTTTGTAAACACATTCTTTTTTATCGGTAGTTTTTTGTTTTGTTTTTGTTAAATGACCTAAGTGTATTTCCTGATTTAAAGGCTATTTTTATATTATAACTACTAGCAATTCGTCTTATTTTCTCCGAAGTTCCTTTAGCGTATGAAATTGTGAAGAAGGAATGTGTTTCTTGGTATCTAGTGTTCGTTGTTCTAAAGTTATTTATAACATCATCAATTAGTTTCAAAGGCTAACCATTCTGTTGTAAATCGGATTTAATATTGCTATACTTGAAACGCTGTATATCTTTAAAAATTTAGTAATTGTAACGGTTTTTAGTTGCCATACATCAAAAAAAAATGTTCCTCATAAATATAACTAGGGTCGTTCATTTCGATTTTCTGTCCTCCTCTCGGAGTAGAGAAAAATAAGTTATTTTTACAATTGAAACAACATTTATACTTATTTCATAATTTTTAACATGTTTTATTATCTAAAATTTTATAATTCTTCAAAATATCCCATTAATATTTGTATAAAAATATGAACTTTAACACGCTTATCTACTCCGTATCTACTCCAGACATAACATAAATCGGAAAAAACTGATGATTTTCCCTCCTTGTTTCTCTTAATAATAATGAAAGAGATAAAAGATATCACAGGTCAGGAGCAAGAACACAAAAGAAAGCCGCTGTTATTTACATAACCTTGCCTCAGACTAACTGTCTTTATTTTGTCCTTCTATAATAACGGCAAACAATATTATTAAAGGCATTTTTGTCGACAACGTTGCGATATTTTTATTATATTACGATATAAAATAGTTTAGACACTTTGTGCCGCTATTTAATATTGTAGTGTTTAGTGCTTGTGACTTTAAACATTTGATAGCCTATAAATTTTAGACTATCGTTATTATAATAAAAACACTTTACTAGTGCTTGTTTTTATTGGATTTATTTAGGTTTTCTAACTGGATATGGATGTACATATGGATAATTTTAATCAGCTTGATATACCGGTAAGTAACTAATAAAGAGGTTTTTCTTTCGAAAACGTTAAGCAACATTCTGTAGAGCTTTATGAAAATACACAGTATTTCAAACTCATGTGTACACTATGATTAGTTAATACAGCTTGTACAGAATGTAATTAGAAATATTTAGAATATTATAACAAAGAATAATACAATAGCTGAAAACAAGGGAAACTGTTCCTTGAAACATATGCCTGAAATGCTTAATTTTGGAAGAAAAAAATAACAAGATGAACAAAATAGTACACATGCACAAATTTTTTAGTTATTTTTACAGGGAACGTTTTAGATTTCTAGGTATTTATTGGATTTAGTGAAGATTTAGGAGATTATTAGAGTACTTTGGGGTAGTTTTTGGAAAAGAAAACAAAATCGTAGCTCCATTCTTAGTATAATGTACTCTCTAGTATACAGGATCCTATCATTTTTCCAACCTATAATCTATATGAAAGAGGCCACTTTTAGCGACTTACATTTGTGTTTTAGGATATGGAGAATCACCCTTCTTCTTCAAGTATGCAGAGTCCTAAATTCCGCCACATAAGAAGCTGTCCTATAGCCCAAGATTGGATTAAATTTACTCACGATTATGTTAAAAGGAAGCTGCCTAATTGTAATCCTATAGAGGTAAATTTGGGTTATGCTTATTTTTATACCTAACTGTTATTAGTCGCACTTTTTAGAAATTGAATTGTTGATTTTAAAAACAACATAGTTGACTCCAGCCCTACTGTTATTTATTTTCTACTACATAACATTTTTTTGTCATATTTGTTTCTAACTTTTGTTTTTTAAGTGATTCAGAAAGTGTTTAAAATGTTTGTCAGTTTTAGTAAAACATACTTCTGACTACAAAGGAACAATACCCTGAAAATAAAATGTGAAACCTTAGTGACTGCACATTTGTCAATAAAATTATATCAATATACATGTATAAAAATATTAGTAAATTTGTTCACCCAGAACTTCCTTCATCATTAATTTGATGTGCTTTAATTGCTCAGTTGAACTCGTATAACAATTTTTTTTAAGCCAAATCACTATTTTTGATTTTAACTTAAATTTCCACCCATGTGCCGACTTATTCTGATATAATTATACATATTCAGTTGATATGATTATTAAATTCCATTACCCAAGAATCCTGAAAACGTATGACAGTGTAAATTCAAAATTAAACTTCTCCATCTACCAACAACCTCTTGTTCGTAAAATATTAAATGCTATAATTCAGGTAAGCAAGTACCTTAAAAATATTTTGAAAATACGGATAAATCCCATGGAATATATTAACTTCCATTCTTTTCACTTTGTCTTGTTACAGTATTGTTTCATCTAATTAGTTTTTGTTTACTTTTCGTTTCCGGAATATATATTTTTCAAAATTTTATATAGCTGGTATAATTGTCAATAAGAGAAAAATTACTTTTAGAATTCTTAAGTTTAAATCTAGTTTATGTGTCCCCTAATCATTTATACAAAAATCACTTTAAAAATATTTGTTTATAGTATGAAATATGTACATTTAAAAAATTTTCCTTACAGGCTAATTTACTAATTAAAACAAGTAGCAAGGGAAGATCTGGGTAATCAACTTTATGAATTTTTAAAATTCAAATTAGAAATTAAATTGCAATTTTTTTTTATAAAAATTTAAAACAACTTAGGAAACTGCCCAATGCTTACACTTATCCCATACAACTGTGAGAACTTTCCTAAATGTCCCAATAACGACAATAAAGGAAACAAGAAAAAGGAAGAGACCAAAAACTGAAGATACGCCGGAAGCAACAAAATTACAAATTAGAGATGAAATATATATGATGTATTCTGAGGGTAAGTATTTCTAAAAAATTTTATATGTTATATTTTATTCTAACTTGTTTTGTTTACATTTTCTAACCCGTCAAGGTGTATGTATAATGAAAATATAAGTTTTAAAAATAAAAAAACCCAAAAAAATATTTGTAATGAATACAAAAAGTAAACCTAATTTTACTAAATTAAATAGAATATCAAGATTTCGTCATTTCTTCATAACAATTTTTTATTTGTGAAGGTACCTCATTAACAGTCTCAATATTGTTGGAACGATTAAAGGCAAAAGAAATATACCATGGAGCAAGGACAAGTCTAGGCATATTACTAAAGCAAATAGGATTTATCTACAGGTAAACAATCATTTACATACAACAAATAAATGTTAGATACAAATATAAAGCAGTTGCAATTGGGTCAAAATAATGACCGTAAGATACTGTCAGATGACAACTTAATTTAAATATTTTTATATCGGTAAATGTAAAATATAAAGCGTTAATTTTTTTGTGTTTTTTATAGGACTTCTTGAGGGAGCAGGATTTTTCACAGGAGACCTGTGTAATTTATTTTTGGAGGATACACATTTCATTTTTATTTATATATTTATATAGGAAGGATGACCCACGTAGAGCTTTAATGGAGAAACCACAAATTCAGAAAATGAGAAGAGACTTTCTTGAACAGTACTTAAAGAACGAAGAAAAAGGGGAAAATAAATTTGAGCCAGTCTTTATAGACGAGACATGGATTTTTCAAAATGGCACCCACAGACGATCATGGCAGGACGATAGCACTCGATCAGTACGAAAAATATCTGGGGAGGGATTTAGGTAATATATCTGTTATTTGCACTTACACAATTTGAATTTTTTTCATCTATAACAGGTTGCAAAAAGCTTTATTTAAATAATCCTTGGATCATTTCCTATTAGCAGGATGTTAAATATTAAATTTTTACTTTAATACTTTATTTCCTGGGGAGATTGAGAAATTTCTTACTTTAATTTCTGTATGTTTTATCAAACAAGTTTGAACTTTTTTAGGAAAAATTTTTACTTAATATGATAAAAATGTTTCCTTAATAAATGAAAGTTAACCAAATAATTTAATTTACATTTTACAAAATAATAATGATCATCTTACTTTGATACAGGCTTTCCAGAAATCCAAAAAAAAAATCTTGTGATTTCTTAAGCGGCTTTATAAAAGAATTTGATATAAACATATATCTAAAATATTTCGTTTTCAAAATACAGGGCGTTAAAAATTATGAAAAAAAAATATATTATCAAAATATAAAAACTGCTTACAGGTATTTTGCTGAAACGTGAAGTAAATCTGTATCGCGAAACTAATATTTTTATATTAAAATATGGTACGTCAGTGTTCTTGCCTGAGTTCTCAGGCGAGTCAATGCTTTGCCAATCGAAACTGCTGAAATGGTATCATGTTTTATTGTGCTAAAAAAAGCCGATTTTAAATAAGTATTATACTTATTTAATTGCACACTCCTCACCCATAATTTGTACAACATAAAGGTGCTTAAAAATAAACCAAAAATGGGTATAATACAGTATATTTTTAACAATACATTATATTTCTAAAAAATAAACAGATGAAATAAATTTTCCAATTTCAAGGCATTAATGACATAAAAATTGAGAAAAATAAATTAATTTTGATATTATCCTTTAACTAAGACCATCAACACATGCAATATTCCGTGTTCTATTTACGTGAAATGAAGATCCCTGAAGATGTTTCGAGCAATCTAGGTAAAAAGTTGCATAACAATTCAAATTTGACTTGGTCTAAACTCAAGAACCACTATTTCTCAATTGACCAAAACCATGAAAGCTTCCGTTGGTTAAGACCAATTTGTGTTTCTGCAAAATATTTCAAATAATTTGTACTGCCACATACTACTCTACTTTTTTTCAGGTACATAGTACTGAATGCGGGAAATGAAAATGGATTCGTTGAAGATGCAATGCTGATTTTTAAATCAAAGTCAAAAACTGGAGATTACCATGGAGAAATGAATTCGGAAAACTTTGAAGCTTGGTTAAAAGATTTTTTGCCAAAACTGGAAACACCTTCTTTAATTGTTTTAGATAATGCTTCCTATCATAGTAGGCAACTTCAAAAATGGCCAACAAAGGGTTGGAACAAGGATGCTATGAAAGCGTGGCTGAAAGAAAAATATATCAACTTTGGAGAAGATGCTACAAAAGATACTTTGTGGTCTTTGATATCTCGGGTACCAAAGCCTGCAAAATGCTTTGTAGTAGATGAGCTAATAGAATCTTCTGGACATAAAGTTTTACGCTTGCCTCCATACCATTGCCATTTTAACCCAATTGAAATGGTATGGAGTCAGGCAAAGAGAAATTATGACCAACTGATTCTACAAGTTAAAGAACCAATAGAGGCTTGGAAAAAGGCGTTAGGAACAGTGACAAAACAGAATTGGGCTAACTATGTGGAACACACAAATAATATTATTAAAAAGCAGTGGTAAATTGAAAAGAAAATTCGAGTTCCTTTACAACCACTTATTATTAATGTTGGTGAGAGTGATGGCGATTCCTCAGAATAAGAGAAGTCATTTTGACCCTTAATCCTCTTTTCAGTTTTTGATAATATGTGGATGTACAGACATTTTTAATAATTTTCATTTGTGTTTTTTTTTAATCTCTTTTGGCATTTTCATACATAAAAATTTCACCACTTTTAAAGTATTCTCATAAAATTCTTTTTTACATATTTTCTAAATTTTTTATTGGCACCTTTTAAGCACTTCTTTTCTTTTTCCATTTCTATATGGGATATTTTTTTCTTTTGCCCATGGCATTATATAAAACAAGAAAGAGTATGATACCTTTTTTTTATATTTATTATATATAAATAATCAATCTTAATTGTAATTAGTTCATTTACGATTTCTATTTTTTTATGGTAGTATTATTTTCATATAGGTGTTACTCTGTTTCAGTGAACTTGATGCAACATAGGGGCCCTAGATTTTGCCTCAGATCTAGATGCCCCCAACCGAGCCCCTTTCATTATTTTACATGTTTATATGCTTATACATTTATGTGTGAGGATGTTGCATGTGGAATCTTGAAATGAGGTCAATAAAAGACTCAGAGCCATGAGTCGTGCGATGTATTAAATCTTACCTTTTGGGGCACCCATTTTTTTAAATTTGTTTATTTATTTTTAAGAAAACTAGCTATTTAATGAAGAAGAAACTAATTAATTATTTATATTTTTATTCAATATTTTTGTAGCTTGAATACCTTAGTTTTTGCAGTCAAAGATCATAAAGTTACAATAATTTAATATAAAATACTTATCATTTCTAGGATATTGTATATATACCTATAATTTTTGAAAATAGTGTTAGGTATATAAATAAATAATTAATCTTAATTGTAATTAGTTCACTTACGATTTCTATTGTTCCATGTCTGTATTATTTTTTATGCATGTATTACTCTATTTCAGTGAACCTGATGCAATATTGGGGCCTTAGATCTGGATGCCCTGGACCGAACCCCTTTCATTATTTTACACATTTATATGTTTATAAATTTATCTGTGAGGATAGGGCATGAGGAATCTTGAAATGTAGTCAGTAAAAGACTCGAAGCCATGAGTCGTGCGTTGTGTTAACTATTATCTATTGAAGCATACATTTTTTTTAAATTTATGTATTTATTTTTAAGAAAACTAGGCTATTTGATGAAGATGATTAATTATTATATAATTATTTTTATTCAATATTTTTGCAGCTTAACTACTTCATTTATTGCAGTCAGAAATCATAAAGTTAGTCATTAAGTATAAAACACTGAATAATTTCTAGAATATTGTATACTTACCCACTGTTTCTAAGAATACTATTTTTTAGTTCCGATTCTATTAGAATAGTCAATTTATTTTTAGTTTTCAGTTAGACTACCCTAATATTGTTATACCTAACTGGAGTATTATAATAAAAATAGAACTTTATCAACAAATTGCGTATAATTTTTTCTGTTACCGAAATAGTTACCAATAATTTAGAATATAAACGATTTACTTTATAAAATAAATAAATAAAGCTTTTATTGTCATAAATTTCATAGGTGAAACATGCCAACAACATAGGTTCACTTATAAAAGTGAACATACACATAAGCACTCCACACTTGTACCTTCAGACATCAGCCTACTAATCCCAAAATTAAAAAGAGTGTGTTTAAAATTTTTAGTACAATAGTTTCTACAATTTCAAAATTATCAGCTAACAACATATTAAAAAGGCAATGCTTATTAAAGAATGTACTAATACGTAAAGTAAATTATTTTTAGCAGTAGTACATCTCTTAGTGTAGTAATATAAAAGAGGAAATTTTAATCCGCTTTTAAAATCTCTCATACTTAAAATTTCACTTAAAATATCAAACCCATTATAAGCACATAAACTCCTTCATTAAATAGCCCTATACAAATGGGATATAAAATTATCGATATGTCTAAACAGAAGGAAAAACTTCGATTTTAAAATTTTTGTGTATAACATTTTTCTTTTTTAAGGATATTTAGTTTGTGAAACTTGCTTATAAACTATTCGACAAATTTCTTGTTAAAAAAAAATAGTAGAATGAGCCACTCCGACCCTGTTACAGTTCTCAAAAAAACAATGTCACTAGTTTGATGCATATGTCAAATTTTGACGTAAAGATATACAGCGGTTCAACTATACCTCTATTTCCAAAGAATCGGCATTATTGCATATAGATATAGCGTGATTATAGAGGTTGTGTATAATTCCCCGTTTTGTTACAACAGAATGATTAGAACTATGATTAAGATATTGTTCAGTATGTGTTGACTTTCCGTATACTGAAGTTTTAATGGTTTTGTTGGAACGGTTCATCATGACATCTAGGAAGGGCAATTGATCATTTACCTCTTTTTCCCCGGTACACTTAATTGTAGGTCGAATGTTATTTAGATGTTTCAAGAAATCATTAAGTTCTTGATCATTACCCTTCCGTACGATGAAGGTATCATCGACATATCTCAACCAGACTTTAGGTTTTACTGTTGCCGTTTCTATGACATGAGTTTCGAACCATTCGATATATTCCATTAGAGATACAACCTACTCGAAACGTCGTGAAAATAAATAAAAATAAAAACAATGCAAGTCCGATAACCACATTTTAGTCAATGAAAATAATTATCAAATAAGAGTCAGGTGATAAAATGCCCTGGATATAGTTAATAGCATGACCAGATCTACTCTTTTTGTAGCTGGTTCTTACATACATAAATTGCACTATTTTCTCTAATTTTCAAAAACTTCTTAAGGCTATTTATTTAGGAGTATTTTTGTAAATCTTTAACACATTTTTTACTAAATAATTAACGATATTAAAACTAAAAAAAAATAAGCAATTTGATTCTTTTGAATATCTCTAAAAATACTCAAATTAAAAAAGTGATATAAATTAACATTAATTTGCTGAATTATAATACGTTCACCAGGTTTTTACTGTAGTTCGTATTTTGCCTGATTTTACAATACTAGCGACAAGAAAGGTGGCTGAAATATCTGGTAATGTTAGAAAATTTTAAATGTAAATTTCACTACATTAGCGAAGACTGGGTACAAATGTGACAGGGTACTGTTTTGGCAGAGTTCATATTAGTGGAACTATCAACATACGATGAGTGGTATAAGGGAAGAGAGCCGCGGTTTGCCTCTTCGAATGTGTTTCATAGGACCAGCTATCGCCCGTGATTCCCATTAGCAGGTGTCCACATTTTATTTTAGCGGTCAAAAATTAGTATCTTTTTGCAGGTTCTTTTAATAATTGTTATTTTATGTGTACAAATAAAGTGGTATTAAAAAATTCAATGTTTTGAAAAGCCTGATAAAATAGAAGTAAGACGTGGCACCCGGCAAGCAGGAGTTCTTACTTAAACTGAAAGCACATTAGTTATTCGTGTCTTTGTAGCAACTGACTTAAATACTGGTGATCCTCCTTTTATATTTGCACAGGTTTGTTATTACGATCCTTATGTAAGAAACGGGCCAGCAAGATCCATTGGAACTGCAAACCTCTCAGAATGGATGTAACATGCAACGTTGATAGTATTTCTTAAACATTCTGAGAAGGATGGTTTTTGTGAAACTGGAATTTAGGCGTTTATTTGTAATTTATTCCAAGAACTTGACTTTGCACCATCGCTTATAATAGAGACCAAATTCAGACGTTAAAGAGAACAATCTTGCAGCTAACTAAAAAACAACTCCACTTTCTCCCTAATACCAAGCTTTTTTCATGTTGAAATAACACCAACAGTATCCTCAACAATGTCCACAACAAGCAGAGAACAAGAGCTTATTTAAAGCGACGAAGATATGAATAATGAATCACTTGTTCCAAATCGTTATTAACTTCTATTGCAACTTTTGGATCAAGTAGTCCTCCAAGTCAAGAGGTATTGGCAACATCCCCTAAAAGAACCAATGTTTATAATCAGCTATCATCATTTTCGGCTAGGATTACACAACGTTTTTTTTGCGCAATAAGATTTACGACTTTAACCAAAGGATAGTATTTATACAGATATACCCAAAAAAGACAAGAAAGCGGAGGGGAACAAAAACAATTGAAGGACTTTTCAACTCGGGGTTGATGTAATTTTTTTAAAAAATAACTTTATTGCAAGAATGGGATTCAAACTGTATAAGACTAACTAACATTATGCATACTGGGTATATTTATAAGTTTAAATATGCTGATCTTGCATGGGAACAGACGCTTTAAGAATCTGAGAATTGCTTATGCAAGGTTGCGTAATATTGCGACATAAACCGTTCTCACGGGAATGTAACTCCTCCGCGCTGAAGTTGAAAACTTATACTTTGTATATGTTTTCAAAATATTTGGTTACTATCTTGTTCGTGACTTATCTCGTTTTTTAAAGCGTTCTTAGATTCTTTTACAATTTTATAATAGATAAAATATATAATAATAATTCCAATAATGATATACAATAATATTGTCCAAATACTGGACTTATCAGTATAAATTGGTACATTGATTTCTTCCAATTTTCTTCTTTCTTCTTCCAACTTGGTCTTGATATCTTGTTGCCTTGAGGTTTATGAAATTGAGGTCCATCGTGGGTGGTTCGTAATTTATCGATTTTTGCTGATTAATATAGCTCCAATTCAATACTGGTAGATTGACTTTGGAGAAATCCAATTGACTTGTTTTATAGGTTTCGAATATTATTGATTTTATTCGAATTTTACATTCGGCTGTGGATTCTAGTAGATAGGATCCAAATAAGGGTTGGTTATTTTCTGTCTTTCGGCAATTTACTGTGCTAATTAAATTGGTGGGTACTGTAATTAACCATTTCCCATCAATGATTTTTGTTACTTGAATTTCGTGTAGCTGAACTTCAAAGGGGTGGCAAGACGTAATGTTCTTCTCGTGTTTGATTAGTTGAACAGCACAGGAAGGGTTGTTTTCTATATGAGACGTGTGGACTTCCTTACAGAGGTAACTTTCTGGCTGGATTTCGGAACAACTTTGGTCCATATATGCATATTTTTCAGTGCTAAGTGCCAGGTATGGTTTAAAGGGGATGTTTACAAGGAATGATTTATTATTGGGGACTGGTACTGGGAACAATTTGAAATATTGATATATCTTTTCTTCGACAAGTGGAAGTTCTATTATAAAGATTATATTGAAGTCCTCTAGAAAACTTTTAATTGTTAAGATTTTTTCAAAATCTAATAAATTTTCAGAAGTACCGTCTAAGGGTAGTTTATCTGTGCTTAGATAGTTATTTAGTTTTTGTATTTCCTTTAGCAGTTCTTCCGGTTTAATAATTGAATTATGAAGAACGTTAATTTTTGCGAAAGTTATTGAAACTTCGATTTTTTCGAGAATATCGTAAATAGATTGATAGAGTAATGTAATTTGGTTTATTACATTATATATTAAATAATTTTGTTCAAACTTAGCTTGTTGAAGTTCAACCTTTTTTATTATTGATTCTGTTTGTAAAATGTGCGATTTTAACACATATTCGTTGTGCGTAATATTTGCTATCATTGTTTCGAATTTACCGATTGTAGAATCTAGAATTGTAATTTGGTTGCTAATACTTGTTTTTAATTTATTTTGGTTTTCTTGTAGATTTTTGATTTTCGCGTTAATTTGTTCCGCGTCATTTTGATCTAGATTTCCCGTAATGCTTTTCAGAAATGTTCCTAATGGGTTAAATAGGCCTCTTTTATTTCTGTGTGTATATTTAAACGGAATTATTTGTTCGATTAGATTTACTATTCTTCGTTCGAATGTCTTTAAGGAGATAAGTGAATTAAAATATGTTTCGTGGTAATTGGTATTATTTTGGATATTAGTGGTAACGCTTTTCGCATGGTTTTTTAGGGTTTCAAATTTTGTGATTAAAGGGGCAAGATTAATTTTTTGAATAAAAGTCCAATGGTTAGACTTGATTTGTACCGTTCCTAATCTATAGGGTAGTATTCCTGGGTGATCATTCAGGTTGTGGAATTTTACTGCGTTTGTGTTGGTCCAGCTCCATCTGGAACAATGGGTATTATTTTAGTTTCGTTTATGTGGATAATTTCTTTCGTTTTTGTTTTCGGGTTTTCGATTTCGATCTTATTGTTTTCTAGTATTTTTGTTAAAGTGAAGGGTCCGGAAAATTTATTTTTTATTTTACTCGACCTATCAGTGGATTTCTTGTAAACTTGGGAACCTATAATTAAATCTTTCGATTTTTTATTTTCGTTGATCTTATCGATAATTTTTTGTTTCATTTCTTTAGTCTCTTGGGTGATTTTGTCATATAAAATTTGAGTGTTATTTTTATGATTGGCTATATATTCGGTGAATACGTGGGATGGTATTAGATTCATAGGGTCTCTGGAATCCGTGTGTCCTAAAACAAGTTCGTAAGGTGCAAAATTCGTACTTGAATGTATCGTGTTATTATAGGCAATAATTGCGTAAGGCATAAGATTAATAATATCCGCGTTGGGGTCTGATTCCTTTAAAATTCTAATATGTTCAATTAAGGTAGAATGGAGTCTTTCTATTGGAGAATTCGATTCGTGATGATAGGGTGTAGTGAAATGTATTTTTATATTATGTGCTTTTAGTAATCCGTTGACCGTTTCGTTTTTGAATTCCGATCCGTTATCAGAAACTATTTGCTTTGGAATACGTAAAAATGAAAAATATTTTATTAGTTGTTCGCAACAAGATATAGCGTTTCCGTCATAAGGTAATGCTTGAGCATATTTTGAAAATTTATCTATAATAGTAAGAAATTTTTGTTTTCCGATAATGAATGTGTCTATATGGACTATTTCAAAGGGTTTGCTTGGTGTCTCTGTTAATATTAGGGGTTGATCCGGTGGTTTTCTGTTGTATTTTGCTCTTTGGCAAATCTCGCAATTGTTAATGTATTTTACGATATCAGATTTTAACGATTTCCAATAGTAATTTTGTTTTAGAAAATTTCGAGTTTCTTCAATTCCGCGATGGTTTGTTTTACCTTCGTGTTTATATTTTATCATTAATTCTCTTTCATCTGGTTTAACATTATTAATGAGCTTTGTGCACTCTATTAGTTTTAGATTTTTGAAAATATTACTCATGGATTGTTGAAAATAAGGCCGTAATTCTTTTGAAAAGAAATAGACGTGAGTGATTTTATTAGTTAAAAATTCTTTTAGAAATTTATTTATTGTTGACATGTTTGTTGGTAAAGTTGCGTGAATAATTTGGTTTCCGTCAAAGTTTTCGCGTTCTGTTTTGATATAAGTATCATAGGGTGATTTTTTGATTATAAATTGATGAGATTTATTATTGATAATTTCGTCTAATAGGGTCATGTTAGAGTAATTTTCCGTCGCATTAGTACTATGTACTGTGTTAGTTTCTTGAGAATTATTTGGGGGTCTTATTTGAATGTTTTGAAGGATTCTAATTTTGGGTTTTTGATTTTTTATTGGTTCGATTGGTTGTTCACGAGTTTGATTAATATTTCGACTTGCATCGTCTGGGTCTAAATTTTCGGGATTGAACTGACTATAACTTTCATCTAAAAATTTATCGATTTCTTGACTGATGTTGCCAGGGTTATTTAAAATTGAGTCTGATTCTAACGCGTTTAATGATATTCGACTAAGTGCGTCAGCATTGGTGTTTTGTTTTCCTTTCTTGTAGATTATTTCATAATCGTATTCTTCGAGTTTAAGTCGCCATCTTATTAATTTTGAGTTGGGTTCTTTAAGGTTAAATAGCCAAACAAGGGGTCGATGATCCGTATAAATTTTAAATTTTCGTCCAAAAAGGTATGGTCTGAAATATTTACATGCCCATACTATCCCTAAAAGTTCTTTTTCTATGGTAGAGTATTTTTGTTCCGTTTCGTTTAGCGTTCGTGATGCGAATGCAACACGATTGTCATTGGGCGGATTTCCTTGTGATAAAACGGCGCCAAGGGCTACGTTTGAGGCGTCGGTTGTAAGGACAAAAGGTTTTTCGAAATCTGGATATTTTAAAATAGGAGAGTTTATTAATAGGTTTTTTAAATTGTTAAAAGACTGAACGAACATTGGTGAATGTTCGACTTTTGCGCCCTTTTTTAAACATTGTGTTAGGGGTTTAGAAATTTTTGCAAAGTCTTTGATAAATCTTCGGTAATAACCGGCTAGTCCTAAAAAGGATTTAATTTCTTTTTGTGTTTTGGGAATAGGAAAATTCTTTACTGCGCTTACTTTATCAGGGTTTGGCTTGACACCTTCATTTGTAATTTTGTGTCCTAGATAGGCAACTTCTTTGTGTAAAAATTCTGACTTATCTAATTGTATTTTAAAGTTTGCTTCTCTTAGTCGATTAAAGACTTTTTTCAATCGATCAATGTGTTCTTGGAGTGATGTAGAAAATATAATTATATCGTCAAGGTAAACTGAGCATATTTCGTTTTGAAGACCACGGAGGACATTATTCATGACTCTTTGAAAGGTTGAAGGGGCGTTTTTTAGTCCAAAGGGCATTCTTTTGAATTCGTAATGACCCGTGTCTGTAGAGAAGGCTGTTTTGGGAATATCGGTGGTGTCCATCTCTATTTGATGAAAACCTGTCGCGAGGTCTAGGGTTGAGAAATATTGTGCTTTCCCTAGCTTATCGAGGATATCCGATATGTTGGGTAAGGGAAATTTGTCATCTATCGATTTTAAATTCAATTTCCTGTAATCAATTACAATTCTCCACTTGCGCTGTCCCCTCGCGTCTAATTTTTTTGGTACTACCCATATTGGGCTGCTCCATGGTGAATTTGAGTTTTGAATAATACCGTTTTCAAGCATTTTGTTAATTTGCGTTTTTACCTCTTGTTTATGAACTTCTGGGTACCTGTATGTTTTAGTAAAAATCGGCGTTTCGTCTGTTAAATTGATTTTATGTTTAATCTGATTAGTAAAGGTGAGAGGGGTACCTTCCGTATAAAAGATGTCTCGATATTCATAACAAAGTTTTCTAATCGCTAGATATTCTTTTTTGTTACAGTGGGCTAAACGTAAGTTTTTTAAATTTTGTTTTTGTAAGCCGTCGATATACTCGTTAATGTCCGTGTCTGTTTCCATTTTTTCGATAAAATTTATTTCGTTCTCATTCACGATTTCGATATCTAAAGGTTCGTTAAAGGTAATTTTTATTGGACTATCGCGTGTATTTGTTACGAGGGTTGTTGCAAATGAGTCACTGACTTGTACTAAATCTTCTGGCATTTCAGCTTCTCCGAAATTTGTGTATTTTAAAATACCGATACCGTTCGATTGATTGACTGGTATTTTGACTTTTTGACGAGTACGTGGTGGTATTATTAATTCAATTGTTTCAAAATTGTGTAACGTTTCCTCGAGTTTGTATTGTATGGGTAAAGTAACATTTCGCGTTTTTAAGACATGATTTTTAAAACTTATCTCTGCTTTAGTAGCTTCTAGAAAATCGACACCTAAAAGTCCGTCGAATCTAGGTGAAAAGTCGAAAAGATAGAATTTGTGATTTTCTGCGATTTTGAAAGAGGGGAATATTGGAATATCTGCTACTTCATTATGTATTGAAATTGCATGGGCTGTTTTTACAGTGAATGTTTCTGGAAATATGGAATTCGGATAATTTGAGTAAGCAAGGTCGGGTTTGATAAAGCTTTTGCCGCTACCTGTATCTATGAGAAATTTTGCATTTAATTCGGGAATATAGATAGTTGGTAGATCGACGTTGGTATGGTTATGTAGATATATTAAGGTGGGTTGTTGAGGGTAAAACTGTCTGGAAAATTTCCGTCACAATAATTATTTTGATTTTCGAAATCAAGATAATTTTGATTTTCGTGTGAATTTTCATGTGACCTTTCGTCATCATAATAGTTTTGGTTTTCGTATGGGTTTTCCTCGTCATAATAATAGTTTCCTAAGGAAGCATTTTCATCGTATTGAGGGTAATTTATTTTGTCATTATTTAGGGGGATATTTTCGTCATTATTCGCGGTTTCAACTGCTTGGTTGAATAGTTCTTCGGCTATCCATTTCGGTTTGTTTTGTAAAGTTTGTGGTTTCTGATTTGTTTTGGAGTTCCCTGAGGATGTGTCCATTGGTTCAGGTTTTCGATGGGACGTAAAACGTGAAATTCCCGAAGTCGAGGGTCTTGGAATATTTTGAGGGTTAATATTTGGACGTGAATAAAAATTTGGTTGTTGTCCAGAATTATTTTGATTTGAGGGGTTGTAACGCCACTGGCCAAATCCTAGAAATTGAGGTCTGTTATTAAAAGGTGGGGGTGATTTTTGATGGTAATAAGGGTTTAAGGGTTGCACATTAACAGGATAATGTGGTCTGGGTGTATAAGCAGGATAATGCGACTTATTTGGTTTTGGTTTATTTGTTGTATTGGGATTTGTAGTTGTTCTATTTAAAGAATTGTTACGGTTTTTATAGTACAGAAAATTTTCTTCTTCGGAAGTGAAATTCATGGCTTGTTTTAAGGTCTGGGGATTTTTTAACCTTACTACTAGCTGCATGTGGTAGTTTAAGCCGTTTATAAACGTTTTTAAAACTAGATTGCCGTATTCTGTGATTTTTAATAATTTTATTTCCCGCGTGTCATTTGACGAATTTATTTTTGAAAAAAGAAGACTTCTTGCGTCTTGTAGTCTTAAGCCAAAATCGTGAGAGGTTTCGTTTTTTTCTGGTTTAAGGGTAATTATGTCCTGAACTACGCAATCTATTGATCTTTGATCCGCAAAGGTGGTAATAATCGCGTCTTTAACTAAAGGCCACGAGGTTAATTCTATGCGCGAGGCAATTAGATCTGCTGCTCTGCCTACAAGTTTGCTTAGTATTGTATCGAAAAGACAAACATTTATAGGTGCATTAGCATTTGTTTCATTTTTATGATTTTTATAAAAGTTATCACAAGCACTGATAAACCTGTTTATTTGTTTAGAATTACCATCAAACAGAGGGATGTTGTCTGCTTGAAATCTTATTAATTGGTAATCTGGGTTTGCCATTATACAGTTATTAATATTACTATTACTAATATTACTAAAATTAAAAGATTTCTAAAGTTTATGATTAATTATTTCAGTGTTTAATATAACAATTAAACTTTTATGATACGTTTGATATAACAATCAACAGTATTTTAATTATTTGATTGATTAGCTTATTAATTGGTAATGTGTTCGATATAACAATCAAACAAATTATTTGTGTATCAATATTTCAATGGGGTTTTATGAAGGAATGAATGGATTGCACTTACAGTGTAATTCCGATGAGGGTGATGATTACTGGTTTCATTTGATTCTTTTCTTGTTTTCTTAGCCTAGGTTCCAATAGGATGAGCGATGCTTGTCTCCTCCCTGGAGTCTATTTATGAGAAGTAGGACGATGCTTGTTCCTCTCTTCTCGCACCAATAGGACATAGAACTTCGTCTTCTCCCTGGTCGGTGAGCCACACAATCTTGCACACACTCTGCAATTCTGGGGTTGACACTAGCCACTTTCTCTTGCTCGATGCAGTTTACTAATGGTTTGATTATTTTTCTTCCCAGGTTGTTTTCTTGATCGATTCACTAGTTAATTGTTGAGACAAATACTTTTCTTCGATTTTCGTTCGACGAGCCGCCTAGTGAATCCTACCGACTGCGCCACTTTTCAACTCGGGGTTGATGTAATTTTTTTAAAAAACAACTTTATTGCAAGAATGGGATACAAACTGTATAAGACTAACTAACATTATGCATACTGGGTATATTTATAAGTTTAAATATGCTGATCTTGCATGGGAACAGACGCTTTAAGAATCTGAGAATTGCTTATGCAAGGTTGCGTAATATTGCGACATAAACCGTTCTCACGGGAATGTAACTAAGGCTAAGCAGCTAAGGAAATATATCGTTGAAAATCTTACTGAACGTAAAGAAAAAAAAAGGAAATGGCAAAGCAAATGCAGAGAACAGGAGGACATAGCTATCATCATCGGATAAAGAAGAGTTTTTCTGTATGGTTTGTGTAGGACAGTACTCTGAAAGTAGGTCTAGTAAAAAATTTATACAGTGTCGAAGAAAGTGTTGACTCTGGTGCTTGGTGCACAGATGGTAGTCACCATTATATTTGCCATAGCTGTGAAGAGTCTTATTACAAATCTGATGAGTAGCTATATATTTCATAAAAAGGCTCGTGTCTTTTTCAGCTTTTAACGAAGCGAAATAAATCTTTTTTGTTTTTTTTTTGTTGTTGGAAGTTGTTAAATGTTTATTTTTAGTTTTTTTTTTCACTTTTATGATTTTATTAAGATTATAAGGTTATTATAATGTTAAATTGAAGACTTTTTTGACTGATTGTAATGTGAAGTCTGCTATTTTAATTAAAGATGCTATAGTGCCTTATTAGTTATAAGCCACTAAATTGATTCCAGTTTTAATTTTTTTATTAGATGTATGTTTATTTTTTCCTGTAGAAGATATTTTCGGGTTTTTTGTTTCACGTTCCTGATTTTTTTATTATTTTATGATTAGCGTGATGTTAACTTGAAGATATTTTTGAATAATTGTAATATTAAACATTGTTAAAATAAATATAGTTAAGATGCTACAGTATTTTATATTAGTTTTTAGCAATAAAAGTGACTTGAAACAATTTTGGTGTACTGTTTGAACATGTCGAATGTGTCTAGGGATAAAATTCTACATATTTATTCGGAAACAGTTGTATACTCCAATGTAATAAGCACTTTTATTCCAGCTAACTGTCACACTAGTGAAATAATGGGCAATAAAATTTTTACAGCCGTACCTAGTCTATCCAACAATACGAATAAACAATGAAATTAATTCGAAAAGCAGGTCAACTGATAAATATAATTCCATTTGAGCTGATTGTTTCAAATAAACTAAAGCATTTTAACTCGAAAGCGTGATAACAGCTATAAGTGATTCGTAAAATTTATTTCTATTTTAAAAGAGAACTGTCAACTACAAAAACAGAGAAATATAATTTTAGAACAAAATAGTAAATATAAAAGAGAGACTTGGAATCAGTTCTGAACTATCTTGATAAATTTCTTCAATTTGGATTTCAATTTTCACACTAATAGAGTTTTCCTCAACACCCATTAGTTTTATCTTACTGAAATTATCTCTGCTAAATAAACGTTTGCATACTAATTTATAGTTTCTGTAACCTTTACTTAATAGAAAATGTAGTTGCTAAATAGTCTTAAACGATATTTAAAATTCCCAACTTACCATTTATGAAGGAAGTAGTTCATTGCCGATAATAAAGAGAAATAATTCGTTACCATAGGTTTACCTTCATTTTATTAAAAAAGGTTTATCACATGTCAAAATATAATTAATATTTTAAAAAACTGTTCAAGTCTGTGCCTGACACACATTACGTTATTGTTCCGTAATTTTTTGTTTTAATAATAGAAATTTTTAAATTTTAACTTAAATTAGTAAACTTAATGGCAAAATTTTGGACTAAAAATATTTGCTAAGTGCTGCTATGACGAATTTTCTCAAATTTTTAAAATCTACTGTAGGAAAACCAAAAGAAAATAAAACAAAATTTCAAGTTAATGTTTAAAAAAAAATTATGAAAGAATTTAATATCATAAATAAAAATTAACATAAGGGTTATAGAAAATATTAAATAGACAAATCAAAAACAAAATACAGGAAAAAAAACTGAAAACTAATCAAACAAATAATTAATGCTCAATCAACTCTCATAGATGTATGGCGCACATAGCTGTTGAGAGCCCTAACTTCCATATCAAGGACCCTCATCGATCTTTACACACAATGACAGTTGCAATAAACTAGAAAAGTTTAATGCTACCAGGATAGTCTCAGAAAATGTTAACATTACTTGGATATTTAAATACAGCATAATTACATACAGTGCAACATATACACTTTTCCGTCTTACATTTGTAATAAAATAATAATAAAATTTTTATAAAAAAAATTGAACCGACTTCTAAAAGTGCGCTAAAAAGTAAAAAATAAATATAAATTTTTATATGAAATTGAACTTTTTGAAGTCGGCGCCAAACTAATACCTGACGAAATGTAATATGTATAAACAGATTAAAAATACCTTATTTGTAACTGTTTACTTACCATAATTTGTATATATAAGTAGTTATTTATTTCATTCAGAAATAATTTGGTACCGACTTTAAAAAATTTAATTTCATATAAAAATTTATAGTTATTTTTCACTTTTTAGCGCACTTTTAGAAGTCGGTTCAATTTTTTTATAAAAATTTTATGTTTCTATTTTTAGTTTTATCAATCATCAAATAATTTATGATATCCATAAATTATTTGAACTAAGTACTAATCGAAATTAGTGAACCTCGCAATGACTCCAAGGTGGCAAGAAACTATCCATTTTATCCAAAGTTGTAAATCACCCCAAATGAACCACTAAAAATTCTTTGGTTCTTAGAATTTTACAAAGACCAATAAAATTGTGTCAAACAAATATTAAATCTGTCATAATAAATCCACTATCTTAAATTTCAAATTAATTTTAAATTGGAAATATAGACCCCAAAACCTTCCAGTATCGATGTTTAAAGAACCTGAGATGTAAATTTCTTATCTCGATATATTTTATATTGCATATTGAGTTTGTATACGCTTCAAGAACCCCACAATATCAATTTTTAATATTTAAAAAACCTGAGATCTGTCCCTCATATTGTATCAACCTAATAGTTGACTAAAATGTGGTTGTCGGACTTGCATTGTCTTTATTTTTATTTATTTTTACGACGTTTCGTTTAGGTTGTATCTTGAGTCGTTATCAAGTATAAACTGATATATAATTTATAATGATTAGAGATACAATCCAATCGAAACGTCGTAAAAATAAATAAGAATTAAGACAATGCAAGTCCGATAAACACATTTTAGTTAATCTTCAACATTGTCTACAACCTTCAAACAAACCTAATAGTTGTAAAACATTAACTTCATATTCGTAATACATGATTCCGTAAACCCTCTAATACCAAATCTGAAAAAATGCGAATAAGGTAAAATTTTCAACCCACTATATTGCATCCGCTATATTTAATTGCAAAAAAAATATTTTAAGTCTTAATCTAATCTAAATGTAAACCCTTCAAAGCCTTCTAGTACGAAATTTGGATGAAATCCGGAAATTAAAAATTTCTAGACTTATATTCGCTATTTACATTTTCAAAAACGATTCAGTCCCACCTTTGAACAAAATCGAAAAATGAAAAATCTTTAGTCCGCTATCTTGGATTTGCCATATTGAATCCGGAAGAAATACTTTTAAATTCATAATTCACACCCTCAAGAACCCCCTATGTCAGTTTGGGAGAAAATCAAAAAATGAAAAATTTTTAGGACACCATATTGAATCTGCCAGATTTAGTTTTTCAAAAAATATTTTAAATTCATAATTAACACTAACAAAAATACCCGAATACTGATTTTAGATAAAATCGGGAGATTTAGAATCTTTGATCCGCCATATTGAATTTTTTAAAAATAATTTTAGATTGGTTATGTACGGCCCTGAAAACTCCCTCGTATCAATTTTGGAGAAAATCGGACAAAATTGATTTTTTCGTCCGCCATATTGGATCCCCCATATTGAATTTTTAAAAAATAATTTCAGATTCGTTGTGTACGACCCCAAAAATTCCCCCATACCAATTTTGAAGAAAATCAAACGAAAACAATTTTTTGGCCGCCATATTGTCAGCGTCATCTTGGATACTACTGGAGCAATTTCGTCCAAAAAAAATTGGAACCACCGCAGCAACTTCCTGAACACAACATAAAAAATTTCATTCAAATCGGTGCCGCCGTTCCGGAGTAATCGGTGTACATACAAAAAAAATACATACTCGACGAATTGAGAACCTCTTTCTTTTAGAAGTCGGTTAAAAATTCACTTTGTGGTCCTCAAATTTTAAGCAAGCTTATACATTTGTTTTATTCATCAAGTAGTACTGGAAATATTTTAAATTCTATGGGCTATTGCTTTATTTTTCTAAAAGTCTTAAATTTTTCTATTTTTATTTATACAAATCAGTTTATTGGACAGCAATGAGTTTACTTTGAAGCCTTTGGTGGCCTTACATTTGATATCAATAAATGGCATTTTTAAAAATTTGAGAAAATCTTTATTTCCTAACTGACTAACGTGATTTAAATTTAAACTTCTCTAAGTTGACAGTAAAGGGTTTAAATAAACAAGTCAGTCAAGTTTTGAAACTTCAAAATTCAACAATAAAAAAGTAAATTCCTTTTTAAATTAAACCTGAAAAAAGAAAAACTTGTTTATTTTTCATGGAAAATTATTTCTTTTTATTATTTCAAGGCTGAATATCTAGGTTTTTCATTTTAATTTTTATATATAAAGGTTTATTTGTTCACGTATATAATACAAGTTGCAAAAATTTCATTAATAAAGCCAAATTTGTTAGGGAGAAACTTCAATTTTCATAAAATCTTAATCTGATCTGTCTGAAAACTTAGTAGTCAATCTGGGTGCAAATAGTTTTCGTAGCTTAAATGGATTTAATTAAAATACGGTTATGGGAATGTAAGCACCTTAAATAGTGAACTCCTATCTAGTTATCTATATATAATTATATTACTGTACGTATTATAATTTCAATGTGGTTATATTATGCAACTATTCAATATTTTTTGTTGAAGAAAGTAATATTCATAAAATACCAGGTTGTTCAATAAGTTTTGTCGTGCGATAAGGAAAACACGATTTTATGGTTTTAAATACATTTTATTATTCAATATAACCTCCCAGAACTTTAACATATTTTTTCTAGTGACCTAATTTATAGTTTCCATCCCTGAAGTGAGAATCCGAAGATTGTCGAAATACACTTCCACGGCTGCTATAACCTCTTCGTTCGATGAAAATTGTTTCCCATATATAAATTTTTTGAGATATTAGGGCAACCAGGAGTCAGAGAATGCTAAATCTGGAGAATAGGGTGGATGTTGTAACAATTCGTACTTTAATACTTTGATTTTCGCGATTGTCTCGATGAAAAATAATTTTTTCTTCTGTAAATCAGGTTTTTCCTTACGAATTTTTACAGCCAGTTGGTCCGATAGGTTATAATAATAATCTGAGTTTATTGTTTTACCAGTTTAAAGGTAATTCACGAACAAAATTTCTTTCGCGTCCCAAAAAGCTGATGCTAATATTTTCTTAGTCGATTTCTAGACACTAACTCGCTTCATAGCCGAGGTATTGGGATCACACCACTCCTTAGACCCTCATCTTGATTTAGGATCATGTTGGTAGACCCAAGTCTCATCTATAGTGATGAAATGATGCATAAACTTCCTTTTAATGGTTCTAAAATGCTCCAAATGTTGCTGTGAAAGTCGCATTCAAATGTGTTTTTGTTCCATTGTTAGCGAATGAAGACCCATTGAGCACACAACTTCCTGAAACCCAAAACTTCAGCCAAAATATTATCACACTGCCTGAGGAGATCTCTAGGGCTTCTACTTAATCTTTCTCTCTCTCTCTCTCTCTCTCGGTTAATCAACGATCTTCCAAAACCATATCCTTTATTTTTGTTGTGATTTCTGATGTAATTGCACCACATCATTCTCGTGGATCGTCTTCAAAACTTGTATGACCGTGTTTAAATTCAGAAACTCATCTTTCTACTATTCTAATTGAAGGTAAAGAGTTCTTATACAGTTTTAACAATCGTTCATGCATTTGTTTTGGCGTTACACCTTCCAAAAATAAATTCTTTCCCTGCATGATATTCACTTATTCCATTGTAAAAAATACTATCAGAAGTTAACTTTGAACAGATGTAACTATATGAATGAGTTGACACATCTACATGAATCTTCACACGTCTTCACCAAATAGTTGTGAGATAAAACGACGAATCTAATAGCGATAAAACTTATTGAGCCACCTAGTTTAACGAAACATCATAAAATGGATAAATCTTTATAACAACTTTCTTCTAATTTTTTTTATGCTTTCTAAAATATGTCAATTTTTAAAAAACAGTAGAAGCTTTGTAAGTATTCTTGCATGACAAATTATAAATGTAGCTGATTTCCGTAACAGGTTTAACATTAAGGGGGCTCCCACAAACATTCTCCTTGGTATCTGAATATATATGATTCTTCATTCCAGCATATTTTATGTTTGACTGCTATAGATCTGTTTTGTCCTATGCAATCTGTTCTGCAAACATTTAAGACGTGTAACCTGTCACGTGAGGTACATATCGAAAAAACTTTCACTTTCCTAAAATCTATGAAAGAAAAGACAGTATAAAAAATTGTTATTAAAAATATTTTGTAATAAACATTGATATAACTTACGCCATTTTATTGTATTTCAATAATACCATTTAGTCTATCAACTAATAATCAATACCTGTATAATATAAACATATTAAAACTATAATACTTTCAGTAACGTAATTTCATTTATGAATTAGTTGCAAGAAATTCAAAAATTTAAAATGAGCAATCAAGCGAGTCATGCATTTTTAAGTACATCAAGAAATAGGAGTTAAGAAGAAATATAAAAATTAAATAAAATATAAAGAAATCTTTACTCTCATTGAGTGCGTTTAACAAGCAGTCTTTTTCTCCTTGGAACTGTAAAAAAACTGTAGATAGTTTATTTCCTGCGAATTCCACTGTAGTTCCCTCTCTACACGCATTTCGGCTACCTGATAAGCTTATCAGTGGGCCGTATCGCAGTAAATATTTTTGATGCCAGACTATAAAATATCAACTACGTTGTATATATAGATATTGTTTGATTTTTAATATTTTAGAGTTTGGAATTAAAAATGTGTACAGGTGTAATATTCTGGTATAGATAGTCGAGCGACTGTAGAGAGAAAACCAAAGTGGAACTCGCAAGAAATAAACTGTTTTTCTTTTAACAATCTGAAAAAGAAAAAGACAACTTTTTAGAAGAACAAATATACCATGGAAATACAGAACATTTCGAATTAGATCCTGGTATGAATTGACGTGGAATGACAGTAGAGTCAAAATTCTTGATATACTTTTTGCTACATTCAAACAGCAATATTTCAAAAAATGGAAATAACCTTTCTAATTTAAAAGACTTTTAGGAAAGCAAATTATGAATATACTTTTTTATTTTGGAGATCATGATAGTCACAACTAAATATTCTGAGGTGTATTTGAGAAAAAAATATATAAGCTATAGAAATTAGATAAATTATAAAAGAGTAAATGTGAAACAAAAATGTATTTGACAAATGTATTAGTAATATTTTTATATTTTTTTTAACTACTTTGGGTTTCTTTCATTCTGAATAAATGGGTTTAAGTTATTTAAATTAATATAATAAATTAATTTACAAACTCGTCAATTTGGCTAGAACTTTACTTGTAGTTAAATTGATTTTGCCTCCACAAAAAATTTAAAGTAAGACTTAAATACCTTTAGGGTAAATATCAGGAAATATCTTTTTATTTTAACATTTTATTATATTTGTCTCTTATAATGTAGTAATTTGAAGTGTGTTTCTTTTTTATTTAGTTCAATCATCCTAGCTCTGAAATAAGCCAGAAAAAAAAATAATTCGTTACAGTATTCTGATAACACATAAATTCAAAAAATATTATGAAAAATGAAGGAAATATAAATCGAACCTCTAGCGAGTTATCGGGGTGAAATGAAGTGGAAATTTAGGGGTGAAAAATTTTTTTTTTTGCGATTTCTGGAAAAATCATGCTAGCTATCGAAAGAAGTTAAATAAAAAAGTTGTAGGTAAAAAAATCTTCAACTTTTGTACTTACCATTTTTAACTTAAACTCAAAATTTTCGGAGAAAAACGCGAAAAAACATAATTTCGATTGTTTATTTTTCTCTTCCAAAAAGTTATTCGATTTGGCTGAAATTCGATGAGAGTCGTCCCAGATAAGCTATATTTTTTTTGAACTAAAAAGTTCAGCGGTTGATTTTTTGCTCATCATAAAAAAGTTCTTGATTTTTATCAAGCTTGATATTCCTAAAAACTTTTTTAAATTAAACTGAGAGTATTTTACAAAGGTACATATAACCGAAAGAAAATTTTCACACAATACTTATTATAACCACGATTTTAACATTAAAAAATGATACAGCAAGCACATGCGAATAAAAAAAATTCAAATACATGACCAATACGTTTATTATTAACGTTTTCTGATTCATCTCACTCAAAAATAATCAACAATTTACAACGATAAGTCAATAATATTTTTTGGATTAAATTTTATTGTATAATACACCGTGAAAATTAAAATTATTAAAATTTTGTAAAAAGAACAGAAAGTTTACATTTAGTATGCGTCAAATTAATAGTTATGTCAATTAATATTAAGGCGTTGCTTTTTCAAACAATACGATGATTCTTCTTCATTTGATTATATGAAACTATCAATTTCTAAAGGGTCATCACAATTCTTTCAGGATCGTCGAGAGTATCATCAACTGTTTGAAAATTACTTGACTTCACTTCACTGTATAATAATGTTCATTTTCCATATTTTAATAATCTTTCAAATTAAATCAATTTGAATATAAAATAGTGCATTTTAGGCCATGTTTTTGACAGCTGTATCTTGCTCCAGAGCAGCCCTTTTCGCAGCTGCAACATATGGTTATACGCAGATGACCTGGAATCAGTTCTTCCGTGAAATTTGGTACCATTCCTTCTGCAAATCTCTTCCAGTCTCAATCTCTTGCAATTATTTGATTTTTAAGTCATGTTTTAAGCTGGTAGTATGTTCTAGAACAATGTTGTTTAACCGTACCTGATTGGAGGTAATTTCTCTAATTTGGAAAATGACTCAACATTGGCTACTTGGAATATTTCAAACTGTAAATCATGCAGAGTACTATTTTTTTTCCTTACTATAAATCCACGCTATTAATTTAGTTCCATTAGCTGCTATAAATTCTTTATCAGCACCTTTTTTGATAAAAAGGTGTGTTTTAATTATTTCTATTTTTCTTTTTCCAGTAAAATCCGAGTATATCTCACATCCAGGAAAACAATACAGGATGAAACTATTAGAAGTGTAATATAGTTCTGGAACCTTACCTGTGCCCAGTTTGTGGAAAAATATTTTCAAATTTTTTTCATTTCATTGATGAACAACACAAGCATCAATGTTTTGCCCAATAACAATCACATTATTATTAAGTTCGGCTACTTCAATTGCTGTATATATTATCAGTGAATTAACATCTTCCTTTGCCATTCTACATGTGAATTCGACTGACTGAAATTCTTGAAATAACCTTCGTATTAATTTATTTTTATTATTTCTATTAGGTAAAAATTCGTCTTGCAAAAATGGAGCAACTGTGTGATTTTGAAAATCATTCATATTAGGTACCATCTCAGATTATTTCCGTCATAAACGTTCAGTGGTTTTTGTACTATGTGTAACTGAAGTGGCAGTATCAGTTCTATTAACATCTGGGTATTCATCGGAAACTATCTAATTATTTTCTGCATAAATACTGTGTACATAGTGGAGGTATTTCTTTTTTATGAATTCAACAATATTATTTTTTTGCCAAATCACTATGTGCAATACAAAAACTTCCATTGACAGCATGCACTATATTGCTGGAGTTCGGTAATTTACCGATGGTTGTGAATTCTTTATACAAATCTGATTTGGCCACCTCTTTTTCTATATCTATAGTTAACTAATTTTAAAATTAGAAAAAAGAATGTTTTCTTTCGTAAATCACTTTTTAAACAATGTATTTAATTTATCACATTTGCAAAATAATTAAATTTCTAATGATATTTCATAATTTCAATAAATTTTTGAATAAACAATGAAAAAAAAGACATTATTCAACTTAGGATACAATTAATAAAAAGTATACAAACAAAAAAGTCACCTTATCGGTCTTCCCCGTTTTTAGGCTCTATTTCCCATTAAACTACACAAATGTTTTATATTTATTAAAAGTAGAAGTGGAAATGAAAAAATTAAGTCCAATATGAAATCTGTCAAGCAATTATTTTTACGACAAATTGAAGTTAAAAATTTCCTTTTTTTTTAATAAACTGCATAAAAACGAACCGTTTAACAATTCTGTAACTCTTTTTTCAAATATTATCTCAACTGACCTTTTTAACTTTTTCATGGAAGACAATTTAGCTCTAAATTTTGAAGCCCTAACATATCAAGTAATATATCTCAAACTAGTCACAACTCGATAAAAAGCAAGGAATATTTCTTTAAGAGCTCTAAAAACTCCTAAAATTAAATATAGGATAGATGTTATTAAATATAAGATAAATGTTATTACATAAATATTTTTCAAAATTACCTTTTAGTAGAAATTCTTGACCCTAATAAAAAATTTCGTCTGAATTTAACGTGCTTTCTACATGTATTTTATTACATATGACTTGTTTTTCAATTTAATGGCAAAATTGTTTCCATTTACGAACAAAAAAAATTTAATTACATTTTTATTACTCAAAATATATAGCGACATATAAACGTGGATATCTGAGAACATTGAAATAAAATGAATTAAAGGAATTATCCTTTTTTATAAGGTTATATCCCTAACACCGAAGAAAACGTATTTTTTGAAGGAAACCAAATTATTTTATTTTACGTCATATCGCTGGAGATTGTAAAACACGGCGATAGACTCTGTTAAAGAATACTAAATTGATCAAAATGGAGAAAATGTTTTTTTTTGTCTTCGTGGGTTTATTAGATTTTTGAATTCTTTTCAGTTTTTACGGGCACTATATTGAAGTTTAGTTGTTAGTGCATATTATATTTATATACATATATACAGGGGCGGATCCAGCCTCTCTCTTTGGGGGGGGCGGTGATATCACAAAAGTACGAGAGCGATAGCAGGTTGTCGACGGGGGGGGGGGGGGTAGACACCAGCAACATTCCCACTTCTAATATAAAAGGCAGGGTGGATCGGTCTATTTTTCTGAATTTCAAGCTCTTGAAGAGTGGGAGGGGGCGATCTCAAAAAAAAAACAAGTTGCCGACCGGGGGGAGGATGCGAGCAACATACACATTCCTAGTATAAGAGGCAGAATCGGGTCTATTTTCCTGAATTCAAAGCACTTGGTGGGGGGGCTATCGCCAGAGAAACAAGGTTGTCAACGGGGGGGGGGGGGGGGGTTGAGTGTCAGCAGCATACATATTCCTAATATAAACTGCAGAATGGGTCTTATTTTCCTGAACTCAAAGCTTTTGGGAAGGGGAGGGACGATCGCAAGCATACACATTCCTATACTCTATTGAAGAACTAGAGAGAGTAATAATATTGTTACCGAAACCTCCAATGTACCTGCTCCAGTGCGCGGGTAACTGAGGACTACCATAAATCTAAATATATTTAATTATATTTAAACATTATAAGCATTTATAAATTTACTGCAGCCATAAAATTTCTGATAGTTCAATTTAATTTCTGTCAGTGAGCAAAGTACACCTTACAGTGTGCCCTTACTGATTTATCTTGTTTGTGCTTGTTTTTATATATTATCTGAGATTAGTGAGATACCCAAAAGATATGGCTTCCACATCTATATTTATTCCAAAACCAGGGCATTTTTCCTCAACGAAAAACTTATTACGATGAATGTTTATGATGCCTTAAGATATCAATATCTCGATAATAATGTTAAAAGCTCTATTGAGATGTATTCCAACATGACAAGAGTTGGAAAATCTACTATGTATCGAATACTGAAGGAGAAAAAAACGACTGAAATTGTTAGTACTCCCAAGCTACATTCGATCACACAAACTTTAATCAAAGAAGTTATACATACTTTTTATTATTAGAAGTAGATCCCAACCGTCAACAAAATTCTAACTAAAATCAATGAAGATCGGGATTTACCTGAAACTAAAAGAACTGAGCTCTAGAAATTGCTCAGACAACTTGATTTTTGCTGGGAAAAACCAGATACGAAATCGGTTCTTATAGATCGTTCGGAAAATGTCCGTTGGAGAAGGAAATATTTCTCTCAAGTAAAAAGTAGAGTTGCTAGAAATAACACAACTTACAAAATTAGTAATTTAACTGAACTTTTGAAAGATTTTTTTGAATAAAGTTAGTGCAGAAAATTGGGAAGAATCCAGATAATAAAAGAGTAAAAGAAAATGGGGAAACTCGATCTCATGATCGGTGAGATGGAGGAACCAATTATAATTAATTTGAGCGAAGATAGCTTTACTGACTTTGATTACAAATTAGATACGTAACTTTTACCAGCGTAAACACAATTTATTATTTAATTTTCTGTAACATATAAAAATTAATTACATTTGAATCCCTTTTTAGTGTTTAATTTTAATTCTGCAGATGGTTTAAGAAATAAATAAACTGAAACGTCAAATATCCTAAAAATGTTTTTAATTAATAATAAAATGACCGATAGCTCCAAAAAATTTTAATATTATATGGACGAATTTATTTTTTTTATATATATGTTTAACTTCTTGTATTTTTGACAATGGGTATTTTGTTAATATTTAAATTATAACTTAGAATTTTTTGAGAGAAAAAAGCTACGTTTTAGTCTGAATGTACCTAAAACGGATCCTATGCCAAAATTAAAAATAATAAGAATACTGTTGTGATTTGTGTTAAATATGTCAAAATTATCTATGTTTTCTAATGTATGTGAATTAAGAAATCATAAGAAAGAAAATAATATAAAAACTTTTTATTTTAAGTTTTTAACCGAAATAATATTCTATGCTATAAATACTTAGTGATAAAATAATCCTCTTTTCGACGCCTATGACAAGGATTAAAATCCTTTTTAACACTTCACATTCAAATATCTATTGTTATCCTATCTAAATAGTCCGTTATTATAGACCGGTATTTTTGATTATAAAATTTCTAACCCATTTCTATGAAAAATATATGTGTCTAACAGATTTTGCCAAAGACATCGGAATAAAGAACACAGGTAGTTTGCGAAGAAAAAAAAAGGTAAAAAATGATTTATTACTCTCTCTAGTTCTTGAATAAACTATAGTATAAGAGGCAAAATCGGGTATATTTTCCTGAACTCAAAGCTCTTGGGGGGGGCGATCGCCCCCACCGCCCCCCCCTTGGATCCGCGCATGCATATATATATATATATATATATATATATATATATATATATATATATATATATATATATATATATATATTTCAGGGTTATGAGGTCAAGGATTTTGGGTTTACTGCATGAGATAATTGGTCGAATGGGTCTTATTGTTCACATGCAACAAATTTTCTGCTTGACAAGTTTCTGGTATTTTTTTAGACTTACTGGGTTATGGGGTTATAGGGTTCTACGTTTACCGTGTGAGCTAATGAGCTCGGCATATTTTAAGGTTTAAATGTAATTAATGTCATGATATGACTTTGGTTTTTCTTTTCTATAATTAGTAGATCATTGGGTTATTGGCTTATAGCGTCTTTGGGTTATATGGTTAGGGTCTTGTGAGTTGATGAGCTGAGGATGTCAGAAATTACATGCAGGAATCCTGAGTACTTACTATACTTACTGGTCTATTAGGTAGTAAGGTTATGGTTCTATTGAACTGGACTTTCTCCAAAATTGGTACGGAGAGTTTTCGGGGTCGCACATGACTATTATAAAATAATTTTTAAAAAATTCAATATAGCGAATCCAATATGGCGGACGAAAAAATCATTTTTGTCCGATTTTCTCTAAAATTGGTATGAGGGAGTTTTCGGGGCCTCACATAACGAATTTGAAATTATTTGTAAAAAAATCAATATGGGGTATCTAATATGGTAGATAAAAAATTAATTTTGTCCGATTTTTTTCAAAATTGATATAATAGCACATTACGAATTTGATATTATTTTTAAAAAAATTAAATATGGCGGATCTAAGATGGAGAATTAAAGATTCTACACCTCTCGATTTCGTCTAAAGTCAGTATTGGGAGATTTTTGTTAGTGTTAATTACGAAATTAAAATATTTTTTGAAAAACCCGATATGGTGGATTCGATATTCAAATTTTACATTTTTTGACTTTCTCTAAAACTGATATAAAGGGTTCTTGAGGGTGTAAATTATGAATTTAATAGTATTTTTTTCTGGATTCAATATGGCGAATCTAATATAGCGGACTAAAAATTTTACATTTTTCGATTTTGGTCAAATGTGGAACTGAATCATTTTTGATGATGTAAATAGCGAATATAAAATTATTTAAAAAAAATCTAATATGTCAGATGCAATATGACCGTTTAGAAATTTTAAATTCCTGGATTTCATCTAAAATGGTACTAGGGGGCTTTGAAGGGTTTACATTTAGATTAGAATAAGACGTTATTTTTTTTTTTTTTTTTTTGAAATTCAGTATGGCGGATCCAATATGGTGGGTTGAAAATTTTACCTTATTCGCATTTTTTCAGATTTGGTATTAGGGGGTTGGGGGGTGGTGTATTACGAATATGAAGTTAATTTTTTACAACTATTAGGTTGATAAGATACAATATGAGGGACTAAAAATTTTACATTTTCCGGTTTTTGTTTAAAATTGATATAGCGGGGTTTTTGGGGCGTATACAAACTCAATATGCAATATAAAATATATCGGGCTAAGAAATTTACGTCTCAAATTCTTTAAATATCGATATTGGAAGGTTTTGAGGCCTATATTACCAATCTAAAATTAATTTAAAATTTAAGATAGTGGATTTACTATAACAGACTAAATATTTGTTTGACACAATTTCATTGGTATTTGGAGAATTCTAAAAATCAAAGAATTTTTAATGGTTCACTTTAGGATGATTTACAATTATGGATAAAATGAGTACTTTTTTGTCACCTTGGAGTCATTGCGAGGTACACTAATCTCGATTAGCAAGTTCAAATAATTTATGAATTTCATAATGAATTTAAAACTAAAAATCGAAAAATAAAATTTCTATAAAAAAATTTAACCGACTTCCAAAAGTGCGCTAAAAACTGAAAAATAACTAGAAATTTTTATATGAAATTGAAATTTTTAAAGTCGGCTCCAAATTATTTCCAAATGAAATATATAACTACTAATATATACAAATTACGGTAAGAAAGCAATTACAAATAAAGTATTTTTAATCTGTTTATGCGAATCACATTTCGTCATTTATTAGTTTGGTGCCGACTTCAAAAATTTCAATTTCATATAAAAATTTCTAGTTATTTTTCAATTTTTAGCTGACTTTTAGAAGTCGGTTCAATTTTTTTATAAAAATTTTATTACTCTTAGCTATATATGAGATCAACAGTTTTAAGGAGTGTATTACTTTAAATTAATTATTTGTTTATTTAGTACTAATTAGTTGTTGACTAATATTTCATTTTCTTATAATACTTCAAAATTATTTAGGTCCTTGAGCTTTTTCCTGAACCTTATGATCACCTTCAATAATTTTTTCCCTAAATATGTAGATTGTAAATTTAAAAAGAAAATATTAAATAACTGATTATTATTTCTTGTTTAGTTAACAAAAGTTGATTTAAAAATTCTTTTAATTTATATAAATAGTTTTAGATGTTCTTATTTCTGTGGGGTTTTTACTTTTCGGTCGATCTTTTGAGTTTTCCTCCTTTCAGTGGATTTTTACTAATCTTCAGTTTTCAGTTTACGATCATGGATTTCTAACAAGTATCTATACACAACTATACGGTCTGGCACTGTTGCAGTCAAATTTGTAGGAGACAATACAGCTAGCAGTCTCACCTTCGGAAAAACAGGCAATTTTAGTAATAATTTTGGTTTCTATTTTAAACAAATAGTCTAAATAATTTTGTAAATTAAGTTTATTTTTTTGTAATCCGCAATTTTCCTGCATTTTATGCCACGATTATGTAATTTTCAGGGTTTGCGTTATGTTTTGGCGTCAGTAGATACTTTAGTTTGTAATATAGTAAATTTTGTTTATAGCACATCGTACTTTATGCTAGAGCAACAGACTTAGACATTCGATTATTCAATTAAATTTTTTTATTTATTGGTGTTTTATTTGATTCACGTGCCTACTGGCATATCTATAGGAGTAAAGTTGAAAGCTATTTCAGGTTAGTTGAAAGCTAGTCTGTAACCACATCGTAAAATATTCCTGGATTTAATCTATCTATTTATTTATTTTGAACCCAACCACCCAGAAAACTATCGAGGAATAACACTGCTTGATAGCATTCTTAAAGCATTCACAAAAACTATACTGGAAGAAATCACCAAAATCATGAGTATATGAGAAAAACAACAATGTTTCAGAAAGAACAGATCCACTATTGACGCAATGTTCATTGTCAAACAAATAACTGAGAAATCTCTAGAATTCAATAAACCTTCGTACATGTGCTTCGTCGATATGACCAAGGCTTTTGACAGAGTACGCTTAAAGGACGTCTTAGAAATAATGAGAACAAAAGGTCTAAACCATAGGCTAATTACCCTAATATACGATATTAACATCCAGTGCAGAACAAAAATCAGAGTAGGAGATATATCAACGTGAGACATATATGGTAAACACAGGAATTAGACAGGGCGATTCGCTCAGCTCCTTCATATTTAATCTAATAATGGATAAAATAATAGAAAATCTCCCCAGAACAGCTGGACACAAAATGGGAAACACATTCTTTTATATGGTCTGCTATACGGACAATGTTGTTCTTATTGCAGATTCTGAAGATAACCTCCAAAGACTACTGCACTCTTTTAACACTAAAGCGAAAGAATTAAATATGCTTATCAACACCGAGAAGACCAAATGCTTAGTAAGATCCAAAGAACCAATACGGTGCAAGTTGGAAATCGACTCCAAAATTGTCGAACAGGTAAATCATTTCAAATATCTGGGAGCAGAAATAACGAGCCATAGAAACCTTTTTAACGAAGTAAGAGCAATGAAAGTGGCTGGAATTTCGGGATGCCTAAAGAAATTGTCTGAAAGAACAAATATCTTAATACCGAAAGCAAAATTAAGATACATAAAACGGCTCTAAGACTCATCATAATATAGGCAGCAAAAACAAAACCAGATACAGGCAGAACTCTACAAATGATGAGAACAGTCGAAATGAAAATATTAAGAAGTATACAAGGCAAAACTCTACACGACAGAATGCGGAATGAAGATATCAGTCAACAATGCGGGATAAAGGACATAGGAAGATGGGTTAGACAAAGGCGAAGATTCTGGAACAAACATATAGGGAGAATGGAGGATGGTAGACTCGTTAAAAGCGCAAAAATGAATAACCCAGTAGGAAAAAGATCACAGGGAAGACCACCAAAACGATGGGGAGAATGCTGGATCTCATCTTCCGGGAAAGACGTGATGGCAATGAACGGGCAATAGCCTACTAGCATGGTTAACTATGTCAGAAAGAAGAAGAAGAAGAAGATTTATTTTTGGTAATACTGTATTATTCAATTTTTTCTCACTTAACTGTAAGGTTTTGGCCTAAACTACTAACATACCATTTTATCACTAAAAATGTGTATGTGACACAATTTTAATGATGATCTTAAATTCAGCATAGTTTACACGATATGACACTAGTATCGCAATTTATTTTTAATTAATTAACTAATGCAAAAATTAAGGTAATGCGTTTTTTTTTCGGCACCATTGTAAGGTTTTATTACAAATATGCTTCAATTTTTTCTGCAAGTTAGTTAAGACCGGCATATTTTTTACTCTTCTAATTTTCTGTCACTTATTTATTAAACATGGATAACATGGTGGTCGATCAAATAGGCACACACGTTGTTTTGCATTCATTTCTTGCCAAAAGAAGGAGTTACGTCATCTGAGATATATTAAAATTTATGGTAAGATATTTAAAAAAAAAAAGACGAGTTGGGAGTCGTCACTTACAAAACAATGCTGATTCGTACGTAGAAATACTTCGGTGGGAAGTCTTTTTGTATCCTTTATATGGTGCCGATTTAGTGTCAGAGGACTAGCATCTCTGTGGGACACACAAATTAACTAACAATGTTGTTGTTGAAGCCGTGTAAGAATAAATGAACAAGGCGTTCGGGAACAAAAGGCCGTCTTAGAACAGGTGTATTGTAGTTGTAGGGAAATACAAATAGTACATAATTAATCTCGTAATTTTGAATAGAGAAATTCTATTTAAAACTCCTGTTAACATTTGAATCGTCTACGTATATTCGGATATTGATTTTATTCAAGATAGAACAAAAAATATTACAGGGGATTTTCCATGAGCCTTTGCGAACTTTTCAACAAATTAAAATTATTTATCGTGTTATTTTCAAAAGAACAAAATTTGAATTGTATTGGGTCGAAAGTTAAAACAGTAATAAATTTTAATACTTGACAGATGTGTTATTTTAGAAATATTTTTCTCCTGGTAATAATATTTCAATTTATGTCATTTCAACTAATGAAATGTGAGCAGTATTTTTTGATAAAAATCACAAAATTTTTCATTGAAACAATTTATTCGAATAATATTCGAAATAGAAGTGGTTTAAACAGTGGGAAATCTTTAAGTTATAATGCTGAATTTTTGCAATATAATAACATTAACAGAATAATAAAATATTTATATTTAACGTTTTATTTCTAACTTACTTTTATTCAGTCGAATTTCAGAAAGAGATTTGTATTTAAATAAAAATTTTCTTATTTCCACATTTTTAAAAAGACAAAGAAAACGAAGTTACAATCCCAAGATGTACATCAAAGGCTCATTATTTAGATAATTTTTACTAGTCTTAGATGTTGTAAATTTATACAAAATGTCAATGTTTAGAAATAAATACACCTTAATGAGGGCATTTTAAATGAATTTTGTTTAAAACAATCGAATAATTTGAATGTTTAAAAATAGATTATTACATGGAAAAAGAATTAAAAATACTATATTTGTCTTTCAAAACGATGCATTCTAATAATTCTTAATTGTAAAAAAAAGTTTTCATTTTATTCTTCACGTAGGCGCTGTAGTCAAAATATTAAATTATGTGGGAATATTATGCATATAAATTTTTCCACGAACATAGAAATTACATAAATTCATGAGAAAATCGGCTATATTACAGCTACCTATATAGATATATTTCAAATATTAAGGAGGCACAAAAATAGCATTGATTTTGCCAACGATCTGAATGTTGATCTATAATTCCACGAATACTGGATACAATTCTTTGCTAATTTAAAAAAAATTAAACACATATTTTGGTTATGCTAATAAACTTTTGCTGCAAACAGTAAAATTTGAACGTTAAGTTGAATATAATGAGTGTGACTAAACTTTCCTGAATAAAGAAAAAGTGATTTAACGTCAGGAAATATTTCCCAGTTAATTAATTGAAAATGGAGATAACGATATGAAATAAAAAATAAATATACGAATTAAAAAAATATAATTGTTACGTCTTGTCAAAGTATAAGTTTTATGTTTTATTTTTAAAATTAACGTTTCTCTATATTTTGGTGTATATTTATTTATTTAAAATCAAATTGAAGTTAATTTCATTTAAATTTTCTTTTTTCATGGTATATGACACCTAGTCCGAAAACTTCCTTTATATATATATATATATATATATATATATATATATATATATATATATATATATATATATATATTCGGGTCAAAATCAGAGAGGAGATCATTTTGCTTCTGACAAGGTTTTTGTTAAAATATAACATGGTATTACTACAGTATGTGTTTAAATATAGTGATGTTGTGCATAAGTATATGTACTTCGCATATTTTTATTTGGTTTTTAAACAAAAATAGGCCTAAATAGTCCTTTCGGGAACGCGTCCTTAAACTATGTTTCATAGTTCAGATAAGTCAAATATAAAATATAAATGTCGTGTTTAATATTACCTATGAATATCATTGAATTAAGAATATATTTATAAATGAAATTCGTATCATTTAGAGGCTAATGCAAGGAAGCGCAAGTATTTAGATAAGATAATACCTGAGCTAAAATAGATGAAGAGACTGAGGAATAGAGAAGACTTTCAAAGAAAGAAAGCTGAAAAGAAATTTAAAACTATAAGTGAAATGTCTGATAGAGAGAAAAGAAAGCAGATAAAGTCATAGAGGAAAAATTCTCAAAAGTATACTAGCTTTTCAGATTAAGAAAATGAGATGGAAAGCAATATTGGTGTGTTGCGGAAGAAATCGGGGAGAAAATAGATTAAAAAAATAAAGCGTAGGCTTATAGAACCACTAAAAAGCAGAAACATAAAATAGCGAAAATGCAGAAAACTATAGATATTTTGCGATAAAAAGTAGAGAGAAGCAGAAGACGTGAAGAAAAAAACATCCAAAAAGAGTGCTGATTTGTCTAATCGCAAAGTTGATGAATTGACTAGGGCTGTTCTGTTACTACGGAAATACGTAAACACCTATTATTTGGCGAGTTTTTGGCAACTCAGTCAAAAGAAATCGCCGACAAATTACCGAAAAATTCCAAACAACGAGAAGCTTTTCAAAAATGCGTCAGTGGCAACCGCATCAAAAAATATCGTTTAAGTAATATAACCAAATACTTTCTACGAAAAAATAAAAATAACGTGAATATTTTAATTTCTAATCGGAGACGTTCAATATTTTTAATTACTGATCAGATTCGTGAATAAAATTCATAAATTTTATGAACGGGATGACATCAGTAGAATGCGTGCTGGTAAGAAAGACTGCCTCAAAAGACACAAGCAAAAGCATTTGCGTTTAGAAAGTGTTAAGGATTTGTACGGTCAATTTTGTGCTGAGACAGGAATTCGACTATCTTTTGCGGCACAATCTACCAAAAGAAGTCGAGATACTTGTTTATGTGTTAGGTACGAAAAATTTTGAATACAAATTAAATAAATTGAATCGACTGGGAGAGCTGCAGTATAATTCTACATCTCAATTGATAAAAGCATTCAGTTGCGATATTATCAAAATGGAACCGGGAAGCAATTAAGACACCGTTCAATACTTTGAGTGGCACGTGACAAAGAAGACCTAATCATAAAAGAGGAGAAGAAATCCATCAAACTTGCTAGAATAGTTACTGTCACAAGCTCAATGAAGGATTTGAAAATATCTTTAGCTGCGGATATTTCTTCAATGAAAAAACACGTTTATCGAATTAGCGAAACCTTGAAGGCAAAACGAGAAGTGAAAAGTAATTTAGGAGAAAAAGAGATTATGATTCAAATTGATTTTGCTCAGAATTATATGACAAAATTAAATCAGTTAGATTCGGAGTATCAAAAGGTCAATTATCGATACATATGTGTTTTGTATGCCAAAATAGATACGTACAAACTGTTTCATTTGCCACTGTAAGTGATAATTTGGACCATCAGGCTCATGCTGTAAGAGGTCACATGAAATCTGCGTTACAGAATATATCGAGTACTAGAGAACATGTGAATACACTTCGCGTGTTCTCAGATGAACCCACATCCCAATATAGAGACCGCACTTACATTTACTTATGGATTAAGACTAATAGATCAATTTCCGCGAAATAAGTATTTCAATGTGGACATTTAATAAACCAAGGCATGATAAGGGGCCAATGGATGGTGCTAAAGAATCTGCTGACGACCAAGTATTACGAGGAAAAGACGTCAATACAGCTACAGATTTTGTCCGCTTGTTAAATAATTCAGCTGTTTTACTCCACGAAGTTACCAATGATGAAATAGTTGCAATTAAAAGCATAATATTTGAAATCATAGATGTTATATCCGATATCATGAACGTAACTTGGATTGTCTGGCAGAAAACTTCTGATGTGTCCACATTATTATATGAATTTTCAAAATTGTTGCGAAAAATTGAACTGCAGGCATTGTGAGTCGACCATAAAGAACAAGAAACTCCGACACCATCAGAAATGATAGATTTAGACTTTGAAATGAATAAAGTGTTTCTAAATCCCCTATTTTGCAACAGAGAAAGTATTTACAATGCCGTGTATGGTTCAGATAGTTCCGATGATGAGAATCTGCAAACGATTTTAGATTGGCTGCATGTAAAGAATGATAATGTTGGTGGTAGAACCTCTTACGAACAAGATAAGGAGAATTTGAACCCAAACTTGATTCGGCCAAAGACATTTTCACTTATAAATGTACCAACTGAAAATAAAGATTTTAAACAAAGATATGTTACAGATGCTTACACTTCAATTGATGAAGATGGTGTAATAAAATTCACCTTTCTACGTTGTCAGCGGGACTCAGCAAAAATATTCAAAATTGAACATAATGTCGCCTATGAATAAATTGTTAAATTTTTACTTACACCGAAATTGCAGAAAAAGGGTAGTGTAGACATATTTGAATAGTAATGTGGTGATTAATGACCTGATCCTCTTTTTTTTTAACTTCAGTCGCCCATAAAAACGGTGTTTTTGAAATTTCCAAGTTTATTATTATTATTCAAACTTTGATACTCAAGTTATTTTGAGATAATATGTAATTAGCTGTAATATTCTTAATGTCTAATGAATATTTTTTTGAAAAAGTCATTGTGATATATATATATATATATATATATATATATATATATATATATATATATATATATATATATATATATATGACGCGGTTCTTTGTTCTTTGCGTTTTTCTCGAAGCGTCGGTTTTCAAACTGGCAGACAAGATATTCCGCAATCTACCTAACCAATTTCGATGAAATTCCGATAAAGTTCTGCTAGTCATTTCGACAGAAAAAAACTTTTTCTCCATGCTTTATCTGAACCATTAAATTTCAAAATAAGAAATTCGGACGATATCTGACGGAGAAAAATATTCACTCATCAGTAAGGATTTTCAAAAGAGGATTCTACTTGACGGCTCGTATCTGCATTTTATTCGTTTATTTTTTTCAAATTACTCATAAAATTGTAAAAAATCTAATTATATATTTGCTAGCTACGTCAAAGAAATTGTTATTTTTATGCCCATTTTTTCGTGCTTCAAGGTGGTATCTTAAACAATACACATAATAGTGCCGTTAAATCAAGAAACTCATCTCCAGAACTGGAGCCATAATTTCCAAGAACAGCAATAAGGTAAGCCATTTTCATTTTTCGAGATTGTCAAGCCGTCGTCGTCGATTTAACATATTAGACTAAAATTAGATTCTGAAGCACGAAAATACAGGCCTCTTCCGTCCTCTTAAAATTGTTATAAATTTTCAAGAACTATTCCCTGCTATCAAAGTAAGTTAAATTTAAGTTACATTTAAGACATTTTTTAACTAATATTGATTTGTTGTCGATAAAATATATTTAAAATAAGGTTTTATATTACTTTTTAATTTATATGTATTTCACGATGTAATTCAGTAAAGTCCAGCTCAAATGACCATACCGTCGGATTAAGGCAGATATTATTTATTTACTATTTTAGAGTAAAGTTATTTCATATATTATTCGTGATTAAATTTTTAATGCCATATTCTAGGAATTATCTTATTGAAGAGATTAAAATCAAAAAGAAAATTGCTACGTTGATTGGTCTACTAAACTCGTAGACTAGCGTCGGAAGAAAGACTATTGATAAAATCTTATTGATATTAGTATCTCGATTATCCAGAGAAATTGTCTCTTTTTTTTTAAATAATTTTTCCAGCAATATTTTAAGAACATGAATTTATTAATTTGTCTTTGAAAGCTTATCCAATAGCTAATCTACTGGGTGCCCAAATAGGAAAGAACGCCGCTATATTTCAGAAAGAGTTAATCGCATAGCTTCTGGAGAAAATATTGATAGCAATAGAAGTCCCAAAAATTCGCTGAAAATTATTTTCAATATAAGAGATGACTTAAGAAATAAAAACCTTTCAGACGCAACGAATCTTGATGTTTGACGGAAAGTAAAAACAAGGTTATCAACGATTATTGTTCAAAAATGTCTACTATCGTTAAAGCATTGAATGTATCTCAGTTTTGACAACTCAACATTATAAACTAAGTATGTGTAAAGTTTTAGTAAGTTAGATCACTGAGATCTAGAAACAAAAATGCACTGTGAATCCACAAAAGAGGATTTAAGAAGTGAAAGGCTTTCAGAAACAACAAATTTTGATTTTTGAGAGAACGTGAAAAAAATGTAAGAACCCTAACATCTGCGAACGTCGGAACAGAACATGGCTTAGTACTATGCAAATATCGATTCAAAGCCAACTTCCAAAAAAAAGCCTCCGATATACATCGAAAAGTTTAACATAGAATCGTCCAAGGAAACATCAACAAAAATGCTATACCAAAATAGGTTGAAAGAGAAAGTAGCGCTAGATCCAATAATAGAGGAATATAGTCCTAGTGATGCTTGGAACAAAATTAAGACAAGTATAATTGATAGTGCAAAAGAAGCACTCGATACTAGAACAACAAATATAAATGGGAGAAGAAACAACAAATCTTTTTTCACTTTAGAAGTAAAGGCATTGGCACAACAAAAGAAGGAAGCAAACTTAAAATACAAAAATATAAGAACACAAGAAGAATACTCAGCATACAAAGCCATGAGACATAGAATTAATAACGCGATTAAAGACCTAAAGGAAACATACTGGGAAAGGTTTTCCACCGAAATGGAAAGGAATTTATACGGAAAAGGAAAGTTTGGAACGTAATAAGAAATAGGAAAAAAGAAGTCAACGAAGAAGTGGTAATCAACTCTATAACAGCAGAAAACTGGAAAGAATACATGCAGAGTCTTTACAATAACCAAGAGTATAATAATGAGGACATCCAAATAGTTTTAAATAAGGTAAAACCGATAATGAAAGACGAGAACATAAAAATAGAAGACGTACACGAAGTGCTGACCAAACTGAAAAGTAGAAAAGCTCTGAGAACCGATGATATTTCCAATGAAATGTTTAAATATGGGGGCCTTGAACTAGAAAAAGCACTAACAATACTATTCGACAAAATTTTATCAACCTGCAGTATTCCAGAACAGTGGAGGAACAGCCTGACTATACCCATCTTCAAAAAGGGAAATAAGAATGATCCCAACAATTATAGAACAATAACACTACTAAACAGTACAAGCAAATTATATCATGACTTCAAAACTAACAAGTAAAATTGCAATAAGTGAAGAACGACACGGGTTTAGACAGAACAGATTGACAGTTGATGCGATTTTCATTATCCGACAGACTATTGAAAAATCGATAAAATACTTTTTTCATCTGCCTAGTGGATCTTAAAAAAGCATTTGATAGAGTTCGACTTAAAGACGTCTTGCAAATACTTCAGGAAAATGGCGTTAACCACAACTATATTACGGTAATTTAAGAGCTAAATAGAAACAGTAAAACACGCATAAAGACACAACAAGGAGTAACAGAGGAAATATCTATCATGACGGAAATACGACAAGGCGACAGTATGAGTCCATTTCTTTTTAATTTAATTATGGACAAGATAATACAAAATGTAAAAGAAGTCAATGAAGGATACAAAATGGGACGAAAATCTTTAAAAATCTCATGTTTTGCCGACGACGCCTTACTGTTAGCAGAAAATGAAGACGATCTGCAACGACTACTATACCGATTCCAGACCACATTAAAAAATTTAAATATGGAAATATCTACAGAAAAGACCGAAACGATGGTAATCTCAAAAGATCCTGTCAGATGCAAATTGGTGGTGAGAACCATCCTATCAGATAAAGCATGTCTTGCAGATACTTGAGAGTTGATGTATCAAGCAATAAAAATCTATACCAGGAAGTCAGAGCACAGGCTAATAATGCCTCAAGGATATCAGGATGCCTGAGGGACATAATCTGGAAAAATAAGTATATGTCCACAGAGAGTAAAGTACGCATCTACAGAACTGTGATAAGATCAGTACTAACTTATGCATCGAAAACTCGAGCTGAAACATCTAAAACAAAAAGTATGTTACGAACGGCTGAAATGAAAACGTTAAGAACAATCAAAGGAGTAATCCTAAGAGATCAAATAAGAAGTTCCGAAATAAGGGAAGAGCTCAAGGTGCCTGATGTGGTGCGGTTCATAAGGTCAAGGCGTAGATATTGGAGGGACCATGTGGACAGAATGGGCGACGATCGATGGGCAAAATGGGCTAAGAACGAGATTCCAAACACTAGAAGACCCACTGGTCGACCTCCAAAACGATGGCACGAATGTTGGACATCAACATCACAGGAGGCTTAATATAGCAGAAAAACAAGACGTCGTCTTAAATAAAAGAGGAAGAAGAAGAAGAAGTGAAAAAAATGGTTCTCGGAGATGACTTGAAAATGTCTACTAGAGTATTAAATAAATCTGAAGCAACCATTTTTTGAATTTTACATTACAAAATAGGCATGTGTAAAGTTTTAGCAAGGCGATTCCCGAACAAAAACTGTTCAGGCAACCTATTTCTGCAAATCATTTGGAAAAATATCCAGACTTTTTCTCTAAGAGCGATGAGATCTGGTATATTACTAAGATTCAGAAGCAAAATGTAGTGTAAATCCATAAGAGAGAACTTAAGAAGTTAAAGGGTTTTAGACGCAATGAATCCTGATATTTGCTAGAAATTAAAAACAATGATTCTCGAAGATGATCGTTTGGAAATATCTGCTATTGTTAAATATATCTAAGGCAACCATTAGGATAATTTTGCAGTAAACTGTATTAGTTTATGAATTAGGCATTTGTAAAGTTTTAGTAAGGTGGAATCGGAGATTGTTGACTTTCGAATAAAACTCCTTAGGCAGCCAATTTCTGAAAATTATTTGGAATATTTGGAAATAGACCCAAACTTTTTCTCTAATGGCGATAAGATTGGGTCACTGAAATTCAGAAACAAAATTCAGAGAGTTTATAAGTACACATTAGGAGCAATACATTAGCGGCAGTTACCTACTGTAAAATATTATCAATATTACGAAAAGTTATTGATTAGATACGTCCTGGTTTGTGTCACACGAATGGCGTCCTTCTCCACGAGAATGCATTGGCTCACAAACCAGCAAGAATTGAACTCGTCTTTGGCAGGTTTAATTTATTTTAGCAGGATCACCTACTAATCAGTTCATATGTGGTTCGCCTGATTTTTTTTTATTTAGAAAACTGAAAAAGCATTTTAGACGATAACTGGTTAAAATGGTATTTTGCAAACAGCAGGGGTCAATTTTTTCTGTTGTATAAAGTGGCTGCAGAACAGACGATGCAAGTGTGTTAAAGTTAAGAGGGGTTAGGCTAAAAAATAAAATTTTTAGTAAAAATCTTTTGGTTCATTGTAAAGGAGGAAAATTTTCTGCCGCCCCTCATATTTTTAATTAATATTTAAAGCACTTTAAAAATCCAACATTTTTACTCACTGGAACAGCTAACACTGGACATTAATTCATAGTTAGTTAATGAAACATTTCAAGTGCGTCAAAGTGATAAGGTTTTTTAAAAACAATAATATATAATAAAACATACTTAATGGATGCTAATGTATATTTTTGTTTCTGAATAAGAAAATTTTTACTGGTTTAAATATAATAACTTAAGAGATCTATTATTTCCAATTTCTTTCTTATGATTTGAAATATTTTTAAGGTTTTTAATCGAAGAAAAAAAAAGGCAATTTAACGATATAGGTTCTGTTGTTGCTTTTCCCCCTTCAGATCGTTGAAGGAAAGTTATAAAATTTACTGCTCGGAAATTTAATTCTGAATCTCTGTCCATACCCAGTGCAACAAAAACATAGTCCCATGACTGCTTATTAAAAATGTTACACCTATAGATATTTTAATGCCAGACAATAAAATATCAACCGTCAAACTTATATGAATCTTGAAAAAATAACTTCTGTTTCTGTAGGATATAAATAACAATTCTGAACACCAATAAAACTGAAGTTTTCTAACATTTTTCTTTTTACCCATGAGCTTAAACCTTGCTAGTTTGGAGATTTGTAAAAAATGTATTTATTCTTTCTTCAATAATCGATGGATTTAAGTACAATTATTTCCTGTTCTTGAAACTACAAAAGTTAAAGGAGTTGTTGGAAATACCCAGAGTACACAGAACGGCATGGTTATAGATCGACGAGGGTATTGTTTTGCGGATTCCACTGGGAAAATTTATCCCTTCCTAAATAGCTGTAGTTATCTGACATTTTAATTGCGAAGGCTCAGTTAATGTCTGACCAAAACTTTAAAAAGTTATGTTAAATGAAATATTGGAAACTTGTTTAGGTGTTAGTTTAACCCGCTAATCTAACTAATTTTTCTACTTAATTAAAACGTATTTTACAAATATTTTATCCGAAGGAAAATGGGATATTTATTAAAATTTGCTGGTATTAATATGTAAATATAACAACACGCAATAATATTTCGTCATCTCTTCTTAATTGAGGGAAAACTCAAACTTTAAAATATTTTAATTTAAAGATAATTCTAAGAAAGATAAAGTGAAACAAAGCAAGTTTGCGGATACAAGAGACAAAAAGCACTATATGACAACTGTAATACAGATTTAACATTTTCTTTATTTGAACTAACCAAAAATTTTCGAGTCATATATATATATATATATATATATATATATATATATATATATATATATATATATATATATATATATTATATGTTTATACGGCTTTCACGGATTCCTCCGTGTGAGATGCATTAGCAGTGGTTATATCCACATTATGCTGTTGTAGTGCTGAAATCACATTCAGCAAACATACAACTATATGCAACTCCGTATATAAGTGAAAGTAAATCCGTGAAAGCCGTATAGACATATATAAGCCATCCGACGTGAGGTCGGCGAAGCCGCGTTCAGTGTTGCATACTTCCTTCCGATCTGTCCTTTGCACAGCCAGGTGCATGTCGGTACCCTGATGAGTCTAGTGAGAGACGAAACATGTATCTCTGCCGTATTACTGTGGCGGGGAGTGTAAGCTTTGACTTTCTTCTCGGTATGGTGGTACAGGTAGGCCACCATCTCGATGGTGGTGGAATAGGATGAATGGTGTTTTATTACAATTTATTCTAACTGTGCAACCTCTAACACAGAAGGGATATGATGGAGAGAAGTTTTCATTTACTGTTTCGCATTTATTTTCACATATATTTATATATATGTATATATATATATATATATATATATATATATATATATATATATATATTCCAAACCAGGGATATTGGCGATTCAGCCTATTTAAATTTCTAGGCATTGGTAAGCAGAAAATCCCTTTTTGATTCTGTCAAGCTTTCGAGAATTTATTTATCTCTTCTTTAGGACATCTCTACATATATTAATTAAATAGTTAGAGTATTAACCTGACTTACAATTATAACGTAACTCACCAATGCGGTTTGGATATTAAACAAGTACACTTTTGAAAAACAGGGTAAAAAACCCAACATTTGCACTTTTGAACCGTATTTAAAGACACATTTTTGATGGAATTGCAAAAATTCTAGAAAGTTCCAAAAAAGCCAAACGTCCTGCTTGATTATTCCACCATTTTATAGTGACACCTGTCATATGTCAACTGGGAAATGTAGTGGGTGGTGTAAGTAGTGGGGGAAAATACGGATACCGTAAACAGTGGTGTAGTCAAGCAAAAGATTTAGCAAAAATGGAAAAATAATGTTAAGAAATTAATTGTTTGATATTTTTTACATAACGTGAGAGAATACAATAGAAAACCTATTCGTCTGCAGATGAATTGTCCAGGAGACTCAAATACTTTTCTTTTTCCTACTTTAAAACATAACTGTAAATGGCACTCAGACTTTCACTTTTTTATTCATGATGTTACTTTATTGGTTAATATTCACCATTTCAAGGAAGAGCCTTTTGTGATAAGCAGAAACTCTTTCCAGAATCTCAGTGCCATGTCAGTTAATATTGTGGTCTTGATGAAAAACAAGTTCATCCAGAGCACAAGAGGGCAAACCTCTACTGATGTCACTACGATGAGAAGTGAGTCTGCCTTCGAGGCTTCTGGAAGTCTGGCCTATAAAAACTAGTTTACAGTTGGAACAGGGTACCTTATAAACGTCTCATTTAGCTCTAATGGAGTTGTAGTTTTAGAATAAATTTTACAGAGATTAAGTAATTGTTTTCTTGCAATTTTGATATCTTTTAAAAATATTCATCAATTTGTCAGTACGATTTTCTATATATGGTAATGTGTGGAAAAAATTAGTTTGTACTGTTAAATTTGAAAGAGTGTTAACTGGGTTTAAAAACTGAGTATGTAACGGAGATGGTTCAGAAGGTATTTCAAAAATGTTTTCCGGAATATTGTATTTAGTATTATAAATTTTTTTTTGATAATGTTGTCTGGGTAAGAATTCTCCAATAGTATATCATTAAGTTAGCATAATGCCTCTGTTCTAAAATTCGGGTGTGTCAGTTTGACAGCTCTTTTTTTCATTCCTAAGATGAGATTGATTTTCGATCTCATAGGATTGTACGAATGGTAACTGATGAATCTGTTGGAACAGTATGGTTTTCTACACCATTTAGTTTTTAGAGTGTTTTCATTCGTACGTATAACTAACATATCCACAAATGGGATACTATTGTTAGTTCAGGTTTCTTTCTCAACTGTGAATTGAGTGTGAGGATTAAAAGAATTGAAAAGTTCAAGAGCTATCTCAACTCTACAGTACAAACTAATTTTTTCTACACATTACCACATATAGAAAATCTTACTTACAAATTGATGAATATTTTTACAAATACACATACCAAAATAACAAGAAAACAATTACTTACTCTCTCTAAAATTTATTCTAAAACTGAAACGCCATTACAGCTAAAAGAGATGTCTTGCATAGTTGATAAGGTTCCCTGTTCCAACTGTCGACTAGTTTATATAGGCCAGACTTCCGGAAGCATCAAAAGCAGACACACTTCCCAACGTAGTGATATCAATAGAGGTTTTCCCTCTTGTGTTCTGGCTGAACATGTCTTTCATCAAGACCACAATATTAACTGGGATGGCACTGAGATTTTAGAAAGAGTTCCTGCTTATCCAAAAGGACCTTCCTTGAAATGGTGCAGATTAACCAAGAAAATAACACCATGAATAAAAAAATTGACACCGAAGGCCTGAGTGCCATTTACAATTATGTTTTAAGTTGGCAAAAGAAAAGTATTTGAGTCTCCTGGACAGTCCATCTCTAGACGAATAGGTTTTCTATTACATTCTCTCACATTATGTAAAAATATCAAACAACTAATTTCTTAACATTATTTTTCTATTTTTGCTAAATCTTTTGCTTGACTACACCACTGTTTACGGTATCCCTATTTTCCCCCATTACTAACACCACCTACTACATTCCCAGTTGACCCATGACAGATGTCACTATTAAATGGTGGAATAGTCAAGCGTTAGTCTTTTTCGAACTTTTTAGAATTTTTGCAATTCCATCAAAAATGTGCCTTTAAATACAATTCAAAAGTGCTAATGTTGTTTTTTTTTCCTGTTTTTCAAAAGTGTACTTGTTTAATATTCAAATCGCATTGGTGAGTTACTTAATATTTATAAGTTAGGTTAATACTCTAACTATTTAATTTATAATTGTAGAGATATCCTGAAAAAGAGTTAAGTAAATTCTCGAAAGCTTGACATAATTAAAAAAGGGTTTTTCCTCTTCTATTGCAAAATTTAAATCTGAAAGAAAAATAAATCTGTTATCACACTTAAGCCTAAATTAAGTATTATTACTTCACGTAGTTTATATGTTTTCTTAAAAATATATAAACCCAGACCATTTATGATGATATAAACTAAAAAAATCGTACCTTCTTTTAGTATTCATAAATAAATATGTCGAAGAAATCCTGTCTTGGATAAATAATTAAAACCGAAGAGAAAGGACCTAGGGTAGTCTTAACATGTGGTAAACGCAAATAATAATATGTTTTTGGATATTGAACGATTTTCCTATTATTAGGAAGCAAAAGAATAACCAAATAAAATCACTATAATGTAATATATTCGTCTGACTATATGTACAAAGAATTCATATGATGACTGTTTTTTCTATTCACAAGAAAGAATGAGTTAAATACTATCAAAACCACTAAAGCCAGTTAATAGTTTTTTTTACAGTAGTTATAGATTCTTTTCATTATAGGAAGACGTAAATTGGTTTTATTAACCCTTTTGTATAAGAAAATTAGATTAAGTTTCTCAGATAGAGGTCAATTCGGGAATTAAATGTCCGGCATAGAATGGCTGACGCCCCGAATAGTCGAAAAGACCGAACCATTCGAATATAAATCGGGGTGGGAGAGTCCAGGTAGTAAAGTTCCAGGGTACTCTTGTAGATTTTTTAAAGGCGATCCGTTTTGAAATTTGCTAGAGAAAGGGTACGCGACGCGAAAATCCTGGATGTTAAAGAAGGTTTTATTTATTTATTTTTTGTTGATCTTGGTAAAGTTAAAGGGAAAGTCGTTTTTTTTTTCACTTTAGAAAAGGACGACTTTAGTATCGTTTATTTAAATAATCTAAATAGATATATTTTGTGATCTATGTGTGGTATCTTCAAAACTAAATTTGTTACATTTTTCTAATAATAGAACGGCTAATAAGAGCAAATATTTTAGTTACTTTGGAATTGCTAATCGTTATTAATTATAAGTTTCTCAATGTAAGTAATTTTGTTTTCTATTTGTTTTTGTTAATAGAATTAAATGTTTAGAGAAAATTATTTTACTTTATTTATTAAAAACTTTCATATGGGAGCTTCAAAACAAGAAGCGAGATGTGACCAGCTAGACAGCAGCCTTGCCCAAGTCCTGAAGTTATATTGGTTGGTATTGATAAACCCTAAATAATCTGTAATTGTTTAGTACTAAAACTGCAACAGCCAAGAGCCAGAAGAAACGACCAGACTTACAAAGTGCCTTTGTCACTCTGATATTTATTTATAGGTGTTTTAGAATAGCTACTAATACGGAACAATAGTAAATTGTGAGCGAAATAGCCATACCCTACCAAAGTATTCCATTTGCAGGAGATCACGATCAAATGCTGTCACAATATCGGTATTGATCATTCCAGTTTGAGGGGTCTCTTATGATATATCTCAGTAATTTAGTAAAAGCCTAAATTACCATTATTAATAAAAATATTTGTCAATCAACAAAAGAACAATAAGACTTAAAAAAATTAGTAATGAAACTTTTTGACAAATATTGTTAACGAATTATTTTATTCTTCCACATGAACTGTTATTGTTAAAACGATAAATTAAGAAAACTCTTTATTAATCTTTTCCAATAATCAAAATATTTTAAACATTATTTAGCCAAAATTAAAAAGGATTGGTATTAAATAACAAAAAATTGTCTAAAAAATGACCTTTTCGCTATTACTAGCTCCCTTGTTTTTTGTAAACCATGATCTAAAGAGCTGCTTGCTTAGAAAGTCGAAACAAATTATTTTTTTTGTTTATTATTAAGTGGCGATTTAAGGAAAATACGAATTATTTTCTATCCTGTTTTTAAAGTAAATGCCTTATATAGTCAATCTAAAAACGCCCAGAATACAGACAGCTTTTGGATGTAAGTCGACGAGGGTATTATATGTCAGACTTCACCGAGAAAATTCATCCCTTCCTAAATAGTTAATGTTATCTATTAGTACAATTGTAAAGTTTCAGTTAATGTCTGAACGCAACTTTTAAATGTTATGTTAAGGGAAGTACTTACAATTGAAAACATGGTTATTGAATAGTCAAGAGAATAATACAAAAATGAAAAAATTTTACTAAACGAGATACAAAAAAAAAGACTTCTTATGTTGAGTAAAGTTTATACTAACTGACAATATAAAACACACCTAGAAAAAGTTTACAAGGGCTGAAATTAATCTATCTGCTTTATCATCAAAATTATTAGTTTTTCCTCATAGAGCATATATGGGAAATTCTTCTTTTACGTGAGGAGCTATATTTTAGAAATAAAAGATTTTCTTAAAATGAAAGTTAGATATCCTATTTTTACACTTTAACAACTTGTCTGTTATAGAACATTTTTTTGTTTTGGGAATTCCTATATTTTGGTATGCGATAAATTATAGTGTTATGATCAATCTAAGCAAGTGTTTTTAAAAAGTAAAATTAAAACATATACAGATTATTAAAAATAAAATAAAAATATATCAAATAATTTAGGTTCAATTTAAATAAGCCCAAATTTTTCTTCGTTAAATCTTCCGTGCCGTTCTGATTCAGGGTAATCCGGTCACATTTTGATGTCATTATACCATCTTGTTAGAGGTCTCCCTAGGCTTCTTTTTTCACTCCATGGCCTCCATCCCATGATTTTGGAATCTCATCTTCGGTCTCTAGTTTTTGCTGCTTGTCAGGCGTTGTCTGTTTATTGCCTGATCCCGTCGTTTTCTTTTCATTTTTCAGTGCTATGCTTATTATCAATCTTTCCATTGCTCTTTGTGTGACTTTCAGTTTTGTGAGGGCCAATATTTGAACTTGATATGTGAAAATAGTGTCAAAAGAGGAAGAACATATCGATCAAATACCCTGGATCTTAAATATTGGGGGATTTTTTCATTTTTCAGAATATTCGATATCTTTCTAAAAGCTGCCCATGTGTGTCTTCAAGAGATTACCATCATGTCGGACAGTCAAGCAGCCATTAAACATTGAGTTCTCAAATAATCAGCTTCAAGACGGTCTGGGAATGCCTAGAGCAATTAAACGAATTGAGCAAGAATAATAAGGTTATCCTCATGTCGGTACCGAGACTTACCGGGATAGAGAAGAATGAAATAGGGGACAGGCTCGCGAGAGAAGGAACTGAGGCACCATTTCTGTAGCCCGAGTCTTTCTATGGAATCAGTAACAGTTTAATGCTGGAGGAACTAAAAAGAGAGGAAGAAAGTAGGAGATCTAATTATTGGACGAAGCTGCAAGGAGTAAGAAAAGCGAAGATACTTCTTGGGAGCCACTACCAAAAGAGATACCAGGAATGCATAAGCCGAAGTAAGAACCATCTGAGAGTTCTGACAGGAACCCTGATAGGACATTGTCACCTGAAGAGACACTTCAAGAAACTACGGTTCGCAGAATGAGAAGAATGTAGATTATGCTAGGAGGAGGATGAAACCTAGAAAGGTTGTGTGATCTGATGTGAAAAATCACATCCTTTTAGAGTGCAGCACCTTAGTTAACCCTAGAATGCTGTTCTTGCGAGCACGCAAAATGCAAAAAGGGGAGCTACTCACTTTGAAGCCGTCCAACATCCTAAGGTTCCTGAGGGAAATAGTACTGGAGGACCTGCTTTAGCCGGCAAAATATTACTTACGACTTGGCAGTAGTAGGAGAATACAATAAATTTATTAAGTCGCAGTGTACAGATCCCCAACTTTACGCACATACATACGTACAAGTTTGTTCGTCATTCTATTTTTATATCGTTGTTGTCATTTCCTAGCGTCAAGAAATAGACGGGTTTTGTATTTCAGTGTATGTTTTTATTAATATCGGCCAAGCGCTTTCGGTCTAACTTAGACCATCCTCAGGGCTCAGACCTCGTCAAAGGGCACACCTTAACCCTGCCAGTATGAGAGCAGTCGCCAGCCGTAGCCTCCACACAGAACAAATTTTATACAATTAAAAATTTTTTAAAAAACTTTGTCATAAATTAAAATTAAAACCAAAACATTCAACATACTAGTACATTAACATTGTTAAAACAATAAACCTCTTCAATAAAAACCCATTGGTTGGGTTTTTATTAAAGAGGTTTATTGTTTTAACAATGTTAATGTACTAGTATGTTGAATGTTTTGGTTTTAATTTTAATTTGTGACAAAGTTTTTTAAAAATTTTTTAATTGTATAAAATTTGTTCTGTGTGAAGGCTACGGATGGCGACTGCTCTCATACTGGCAGGGTTAAGGTGTGCCCTTTGACGAGGTCTGAGCCCTGAGGATGGTCTAAGTTAGACCGAAAGCGCTTGGTGGATATTAATAAAAACATACACTGAAATACAAAACCCGTCTATTTCTTGATTTCTTCGGTGTACAACCTGTTAATAACTTATTTCCTAGCGTAACTGTGTGACCTAAGTATATGTACTTTGTAATATTGTGTATTGCAATTCCATTTATCTCTTTGTGTAGGTTTTCCAAGCACATTTAAATATATTTTTTGGATGTTTTTTCTAGTTTGTTCGTCATGATCTGTAGATCTTCGTAATTATCGGAAAAGAGAACGACATTTCCGGTAAACCTTAAGTGGTTGAGTCTCTCGCTGCTAATATTAATACTCTTGGTTAATCGTTTTATTTTTTTGTTTAATTTTTCTAGAGCTAAGGTAAATAGTTTTGAGGAGAGCGCATCACTCTGGCGGATTGTTCTCTCAATTTGGAAGCTGCTGGTATATTCATGTAATTTAATTGTTTATTTCGCATATTCCTAGATTTTCTTATTTAATGTTTTATACTTATAGTCTATTCGAGCAGACTAGTTCCTCCTTTATCGCGCAGTGCTCAATAGAGTCAAATGCCTTCTCATAATCTATGAAGGTAATGTAGAGGGGAAAATTATACTAAATGGTCTCTTCTATTAGAACCTTGACCATAAGAAGGTGGTCACATGTACTACATTCCTTTCGTAATGCCGCCTATTCGACTAGTTGGCAGTCATCTAGCTTTTCAATTATTCTGTTTATAACAATTTTAGTTAGAAGTTTATAGAACAGGGATTATAAATTAATTGGGCGATAATTTTCTAGTAACGTTGTATGTCTCTTTTTAAATAAAATAATAACTGTCGAATTATCCCAGTTTACTGGTATTTTTCCTTGTAACAAACAAAGATGGAATAGGATTTTCAGTTTTAGAATTATTAATTCCTGTGCTGCCTTTATCATTTCTATAATAATATCGTCATCTCCCAGTGCTATGTTGTCCTTCATCGACTCTAGGACATTAAGAATTTCTTCTTTACTGACCTCCAGCACGTCCTCCGATCCCACATTTATTACTTTGGTCTTTTTGCAACATCACTTGTTATTTTGACGTACGAGCTTTCTTTTCTATTTTTGATCACATTTCTTTCTTTGTCCCTTAACTTCTTTCTCAAATACCTTATATTTTTGTTATTATCCATAACATATTCGATCTTTTGCTCATAATGCCTTTCTAGATCTTGCCGTATCATTCGTCGGGTTTCTTTTAGAACTTATCTGTAGGCATTTATTGAGTATTTACTTTCTCTGTTTAACATCCTCCCTTCTTCTATTTTTTTGTTTTATATATTCTGTAATTTTGTCTACTTTCCTTCTTGTGGATTTTGTAAATTTTGTAGTTGTATCTGTTTTCTTTGTTAGATGTTCCAATAAATCATTGGTATCTTCTTGTATTTGTATGTATTTCTGGGGTTGTAGTGACACTCCAATCCTCTCATATATGGCTATTGATTTTAAGCGCTTGAGGGTCCAATGTATTTTTTGTTTTAATCTGCGTTTATATTTTTATATAATAAAAAATAAATATAACACCGTGACGTCAGTTATAATTGACCTAGTATATGTAAGTATGTAGTCTGTTTCGTTTTTTTTTTCATTTTCTTTAAATACCACTAAATGCATATTACCACCTGTGTTAACCTAACTTAACATTTTACATAAACCAGAGCCTCTAGTTATTTTCTACAAGCAGTAAGACTAGGAAAATCCATCTTGCCCCAAATTATTACACTCAAAATTGAATACTCTACTTGTATATTGCAAAGAGTTTTTATCTCTAAAATACACCCTTTAATATTCTCTATAAAATATATTAGAGCTACATTTAACTTAATTTAAATAGCTCAAACTGCATTGTAATAAACCGTCGAGAATTCTCGAATTAATTCAATTCAGGATGAAGAACCGTCTATATTAAGGTAGTAACGTAATAAGCTAGTAAATTAAGGAAACTAGAAGATAAATGCTGTTAAACAATTTTCTTTAAAAAAGTTAACTAACCAAATATAAAGAAATTCTAAACTCCGTTAGATCTGTTAAGAAGTGGATAATTAAAAATGTCTTTGTTAAGATAATGAATTATGTAATTTAATAAACCGAGATTTATTTAAAAATGTATAATCTTGCTAAATAAGAAAAGCGCATTTTCTAATAAACAAATAATTATACAAATGATTTTAAATTTCAATCCTAAGTATGATAAAAATCGTATCAGTGATATCACAAAAGGTTATGTTTTCTACTCTTCAAGTCACGTTGTTTTTTTACTTGCAATTATAACTTTCAACTTATAAAAAAACAGTATTTTAAATTTTCAAAAAAAACTCCTAAAACCTTGATAAGTTCGTGTTTTGGCCGCAGACAATAAAATATATCGTGACTTGATTAAGTTCCGCTAAAAACTACATGGTAATCTCAAAACGATAATCACCATATTTAAATATCTCAAAAACTATGAATTTAACTAAAAATTTTTATAGATGGAACAAGGTAGCTCATAGGCGGCGTCAGAATAAAAACAGCGTTCGGAAGATTTTCTTCAATGGTTTATTGTTTTTGTGCGTACTAAAACACTTTTTAATATTGGAATTTACAAAACCTGAATATTTGTACCATCTTAACTATAATATAGACACAAAGACTTCATTATTTAGGAGGAAATAATTTCATTACATTTATGTATTATCCTCCATACATGTTGCTATAAAAATGATATCTTAGAGCAAATCACCATAATAACATAGCAGCAATTTGCTATATATTTAAATTTCGTCTTTTTAATTCCAACTCTTAAACTAATTAAAATACGTTTTGCAGATTATTGATGCATTGAGTCAGAAACTTGCTAGTTTCAATGTCAACTTACTGATGAGTTTATCTGTATTTTATTATATGGAAAAAGATGTACTCAAAATCTACTGATCTGCTTTTATGAGCTGATCTTTTCTCTATCTAAAAAAATAATCTGAACATCTATGAAAATGTAACTTTATGACTATCAATTTAGAAAAAGTTAGTAACACTATTACGCTTTAGAAAATGTTTGAGAAACAATAATGTTGTACTTAAAACTCCTTCCAAATTATGTTTGTTCATCTACCAGAAAATCGAAAAACATATATGTCGAGCAAATATGGTGCCATTAGAATAGTTAATAAACAAATCCAAATATAAAAATAACATAAATTTCAGACTAAAAAAAATTCGATGAATCAACATTTACATATAAATTTTTCGTTTTTTTTGGTACTAAATGGTGAAAACTATCCATCCTGTAAAGCTCAACAAAAATTATTGGGTGCAAAATCTCAAGTTTTAAAGCTTTCAGGACGACCGAAAAAAGAAGTTTAACATCTCAATAAAATGTCTATTTTCTCCTTTAGAACATTCAAAAACTTCAAATCTCGCTAATTCTTTCTCTTTTGGTACTATAGACGAGATACTTTTTCACAGAACTCTATCATAGATCATTAGAAAGTAAAGATTGAGTGAATAAAATAGTGTTCCGGTAGGTTCTGTACGTCAAAATCTAGATTTTTGTAAGCTGTAGAATGCTGAAAATTATGGAGGGCTACTATTCCATCAGCTACTATAACACACTTTAATTTGGAGAAAATTTGTTATCCAATTCCACGGCCGATTTCAAAAAAGTATTAGCGCGACCCATATATTTATATAAGCCATTCTCGATCCAAAGTTTTACCAAAGCCTCCCCTTTCCTGGACAAATCTTCTCAATTTTGCGTTTTCCTTGTTTATAAAAATCCACTTGATCTCTTGATATTGCTTAACCAACGTATATGCGGTCTGCCTCTTGACCCTCTTCCACTCCATGTTTTTCGTCCTTTTTTCCACCTATCATCAGGTTGACGTATTGAGTCGATTTGTTCATTATGTTTTTGATTTGGGTATAGGTTTAGGTTGCATAAGTGAGAACCCTGTAAAATACACTAGTCGTATAATTTTTTAGTAGTTTTAAAGGAATTTTTCTATTTGTTAGTAAAGAATGCTCTATGTATCAAAAAGTCTATCCTATAAACTCTTTGGTACATAGAGCGCTTTCAGTATGTGAAATATGAAACAGAAAAAGTGTCTAATGCTCTGGGTGGCAACGGATATTGCGCGGAACATATAAGACGTTAATAAATATTAAAACCCAACTCCTCAAAAAAATCTCATAAATGTACCTCCTACGGAGGTGTTGTCTTACCTTACATACACGAAACCACCGACAAGATTGCCAGATTGTTCTGAAAATCAAACATTTGGACAATTTTCAACACATGTAAGAAAGTTGGACAATCTTCGAAGTCTCCAAAAGGCGCAATTACATTTCAAACAAAAGGCATTTACAAGATAACTTGCTCTTGTGGTAAAGTATATGTAGGTGAAACAGGACGGTATATATCCACTAGGTTTAAGAAACATGAAAGATGTATAAAAAATAAACAAATTGTATAATCTGCAGTAGCTGAACACCAGCATTGGTCAGATCACACTTTTAATGTAAGATAAACTAAGGCACTAGCATCAGTATCTGGTTTCTTTAAACGTAAAATTGGAGAATCAATTGAAATTTGTAAATATCCAAATAATATTAATAGAGATGCGGGTTACAGTCTACATCACACGTGGAAATCGATTGTAATGCTGGATCACGGTTCGCTGAGCACCAGTCGGATATAAATACCGGGCTGTTGCTCCTCAATAGTCATTCAGTGTTATAATCTCGTATAGTAAGGATCCCTGAAGATAACTCGTGTAATCGTAGGCAAAACGTCAGACAATAATTCCAATTTGACGCGGTCTAAACTCAAGAATCATAATTTTCAACTTGACCAAAGCCGTGACAGCTTTCTTTCTTTATTAGGACATAATCTGTTAAGAAACTATGGTGTTTAAGTATAAATAAATATAAATAAAGGTAGTAGTAAATATTAAACTGAGAAATCAAATATAAAATGCTAGAAGAAATTGAACTAAGAAACAATGAAACGTATAATTAACACTCAATTAAATCTCATAGAAGTGCAAAAACAAACTGGATGAAACCCTTTGCCATATTGAGGCGTCCCACACGACTTGCAACCTTTTGAATGAAACACTGCCTTTCCCGACGTATCGACCAAAATTCACACTCTCTAAATAAAAAAAAAACAATTAAAAGCAACTTTAGAGGTTTATGTTTCATGAATGAAAAGATTAAATAAAAAATATTAAATACATATTCATATTTTATTGCATTTTCAAAGACTTATTCAACGGTACACTACTCGATCAAATAAATAACGAAGATGAAATTAAACTCATAACAGTTTTTTTATATTTCACGAATTATTTGACGTAACTTACTCGTAATAATATTCGGTGTAATATATTTATGTGGGAAAGCCTCCTTCTAAACTCATATTTTGCGAATAAAACGACTAAATTAAAAATGACGTAATATTTATATTTTTGAACCCATATCCAACGATACTTCAGTTGACGAATTGAAGGATTTTTTTTTTTCATCAATATTTTCATACAAGAGGAGGTACTTTATTTTTATTTAAAATTTTATCTTAGGTCAAATTTTTGGATTATTAGAATACCTTGCAAAATATCATGACAAAATAATAAAAATTGACAAAACCCTAAGGCTGTAATACGTAATTCGACGAAAGCATGGACGGAACGACGGATGAGCAGATGGACGCATATATATGACAAAACTATAATATTTGCTACAGTGATCAGTTTCTATTACAAATTTATCTACATCTTTTAGTACAGTGTCTGTCTTTACACGTTGGCTATCATTATGTTGATTAGTTCTTGAATTTTTTTTATCAACAGCTGAGCGGAACAGTTCCTCAACTTTAGGATCACTTCATTATCTAATATCATACAACCATGCTAATTTTTTTCTTCCTACCTATCTTTTTCTTCGGTCTTTTTTTGTATTATGAGTCGAAGTAGATGGTATATGAGTCCTTTAATTATATATCCAAGATACACGGTTTTTCTTTTCCTTATAATATTTAGAAAATTTCCTTCTGTACCAATCATTTGAAAAACATCCCTATAAGCGGTTTCAAAGTTCTCCGATAGAACCACAATTCAATGGTCTGGGGCCTATTTATTATTGATGCTTTTAATGTCTATGTTTTGCAGGCATAAATTAAGGTAAACTATACTCGTATATAATACTAAGTACTTTCTAACAAAGATACACCGAGAGATTTATGTTGAATTGAAGTGACTTCCATGTCAAAAAAATTCTACATGATATTTCAATCCGAGTTATTGTCTCCTCGTCAGAATTTGCTTCGGCGTTTAGCGAACTGACGAGATATTTAAATTGGTTCACGTATTCTAATTCGCCTTCATCAAGCCAAAGCTAGTACCTACATCGATCCTGTTCAGTACCATCCTTCCATTTTGTTTTTGAAATGTTAATTTTCAAACTTCTACGATAGTTTTCTTCACTGATGAGAATAGCTAACGTCTGGAGGTCTTCTATATTCTCTGCAAGGACAACTGCATGATTGGCGTATCTGATATTATTTTCCCCACTAAAATCTTGTTCTTGGGATGTACACTTTTACAACTTTTAATTTAAAGCACCCGTTCTTTAATAGTACCTGATATTTCTTTAATCGCGCTACGAATAATTCTCTAAATGGCATCACTTAATAGGATTTTAACAATTTTATTAAGGTACTGTGTCCGCTGAATGAAAATGAAATGATAAATGTGCTTTTCTTTTAATATACTCTTTGGTGTTATGGATCAGAGGTTAAAATTTAAAAATGAAAATTTATTTTCCTTTTTATGTTCACATTGTTCTTCCAAAAATGATTAAATTCTCATTTCTTGGGAAATTATTTACTTTAACATAATATATTCTTCCAACAATGCTTCCAACAAAGTTTCTTGAAAGGTATATTTTGCGTTTTATAGGTAACAGTCAAAGAGTTCTTCTTTTGCCCTGATAATAGGTACTTTTGTCCAATGTAGTAAGTAGTAAAACAAAAACAAATAATTGTTGACGTAAACTATTTCTACTATCTATTTTCCTGTTTATTAATTTTATACAACCCCTTTAAAATTTAAAGATTTTATTTATAGAAAGGTAACTTTTATTTAATCTGAAGTTTTATTCAATTTTCATGGCTCCATAAATTGATAAAGTAGAGGAAACAAAAATGCGATGTAACTAATGACATTACATAAAAAAGTTTCAATTCTACCGGAACTCAAAAATAAGGGATAAAGGAAGCTTCGTTGGAAATAGTCGCGGCAAAGGTATTTCTTTAAATAGAACAGACAAAAAAAGCGGAAAATAATAAAAGGGATAAAACGTGTTTTGCGTTTCTATGGGTAAACCGCAGATAGATAGAAAAATATAATTGGGTGGTTTAATAAAAGTAGCGAAACAGAGAAAACGACGCAATTACGATGCAGAATTTTTAATTTACAAGCTCGTGGCAGCGAGACATAGATCTTGTGAATCTAATAACCTTTGGTGCACATGCTTCTTATGACACGTAACATAAAATGTTTTATTTCATTTCTTCTTCGTTGGACCCACTGCATCCCACCATTATCGTAAGTCATTCAAGGCCTCGTTACCCGATCGTGCTCCCGGGTGATATTGTATCCCCGAAATTTATTTGCCTCAGTCCGTTGACTGCCGAACGTTTTCTGAGAGCATCGACAACAGTCTCATCTTCTTGGAACTACCTTCTGCATACCGGGTCATCTGCTATGCCAGCTCTATGAAAGTGCCCTCACAGGTGACACTGGCTAGTCTGCAATCCCATCACGATAAGCAAGTCTTTCCTCTTCAAAAAAAAAGCTCCATTGTATGTCGCGCTTCCAAAGGCTTCCCTCCAGAATTGAATAAATTTACTTTCCAGAACCAGTTTCAGTTCTCCCTTACCAACAGTAGTTGGAAAAGATACAATGGGTTGGGGGACGTATGGCTCAGCCGCGGTACCGATCGTTGCCAAACGATCCTCTTCCTTGTCTCCGTGTATATCCAAGTGACTCGAAACTTACGCGAGTTTGATTGTGCAAGCACTCTTTGCTAGGTTATCAAGTGCCACCTTGCACTCAAGCACTAGTTGTGGAGCTACTACATTGGACCCTGGTACTAATATTGCAACTCTACTCTCTGAGCATATGGTAATAGTCCTATTTTTGTATATGTTCACACTGTAAAATAACAAAAGACCCTTGCGTGCTCTTCCAGTGAGTTCAACTCCCTGATGGCCTTGCTTTTGCCAATACTCCAGTTCGGATTCTTTTATCTTCACTGTTTCTCAATCTTCTCTGCTTTGGAAGAAGTATTTCAAGACATTAGTTTGGTTTCAAAAACAGCACTATATAGTCCGATTGCATAGGATGCGATATACTTCTTTTCACGACGCTTCCTCAGCCATACGGTTAGTCGCCAGTTACTGCTCTGAGGTGCCCTAGGCATCTGAGAGGATAAATTGTCATTAAAACCTTATTTTATATGAATAAGTGGAGAGTAGGAAGGTTCATTCAAACTTTCAGCGTCCTAGTGAGGGCAGTCATCAACGCTCTCATCATCCCTACTTAGGCTATTCTCTAAAGCTTGTTAAGGTGTTAATACTTGACTACACTAGACCACCATACAGTATTAACGTATGTAATAATATGACCAATCACTAAAGTGCATATTCAGTATATAATTTGCTTGCTTACAAGTCCAGAAACAACATGTTGCCGTTAGAGGTTATGGTGATTTTTTAATATAAATATCGAAAACAAAAACTAATAATATATTTTTAATTCTCCCGTTTTAACAGCAGAATCGTATCCTCTAAAATATCTTGAAGAATGTGTTATTAAAGCCGTAAATTCAGAAATATTCAAAGCAATTGACAGTAAAAATTTGGTTTTTATTTCGCCATTTATTTATCAAATTTGTTGGTAAGGGTATATTTTGAAATATTGCGAAAAGATATATACTGAATACTCGAATTTAAATAGTAAATGCATGGAAAGCGATTTTTTTTCTTCGTTTCCATGAAATACATACTTAATAAGACATCTTAAAATATTTGAAAATCCAGATTATATTTCTGCAAGCAAAAAATTTAAGACATTTAAAACACATTCTAAGCGTTTTTATTTTTATTAAAAACTGCATAATTAATGGAGCGTATTTTGATTAAATTGTAACTATCTAAAATTATTGTTAACCGGATTATGATTCTGTGTTATTAGTATTTTAAAAATGTATAGTATCCTTTTTAGAATTTAAAAATTGGAGAATTGCATTTCAAGTCCATTCTTTCAGCAAAACAGACTGTTTACAACGGCTAAAATGCTTATTTCTGGTAATTTTAATTTACCTTTGCTTCTGCGATCATGAGAAGATGACGTGGTGGTTCCTGTTGAGATTCTTAGTCCAGCAGCGGAAGTCATGGAGAAGCATGTGTTCTATTTGGAACTGCAACAGATACTATCAAAAGCCATTTCAACAGAACCTAGGTCTGATTCTTTCGGACGAGTTTAGTGGTTTGAGAGTCAGCCGGACTTCTCCGCTCTCTAAATTGAATCAATATGATCCGGCTCTCGGAATCAGTTTTAATCTGAGCACATATTCGTTAATGCCCTCAAAAACAAATATGGACGAATTTTTATTTGATTAAGCTAATCACGATAACTTTTTCCTGGATGCAAGCTGGACATTCATTGATGTGGTTGACAAATTTTAGGAAGTAATATATTATGTCATCAAAAGTTTTATACCTTCTAGGAAAATTTCAGATAACAGATATCCAGGAGGGTACGGCCCAGAACTTAAAAGGCTGATTAACAAGAAGAGCAGTTTATATCAAAAGTTTAAACGATTTGGGCTTCAGTTAGATTATGAACGTTTTTCTACTGTGCACCGTCGGACTAAGGTTCAAATTGATTATTTGCTATTTGAAGTTTGTTTCTGATACTGAAATAATGATCCCCAATAACATAAAACATTTCTGGTCCTAAGTTTATAATTTAGGTAAGGGCAACAGCATTCCACGAAAAATTAAATATGACAACAAGCAATGTTTTCAGTTGTGCTATTCTAATCACAGTAACGTTAATTCTTTTAACATCAACTCAGTAAACGAGGTTGTACAGTTGCAAGTTCATATGTTTACTATTCGATAATATGATGAATTGTTCAATGCTTTTAAAATGTACATCAGCCCAGAACAACATGGTTTTTTCTAAGGAAGGTTAACGGTTAGCAATCTGGCCGTTTATCAAGATTTTTTGGTTCGAAGTGTGGAGGCAGGATATCAAGTAGACTCTATATACACGGATTGGTCTAAAGCTTTTGATAGTGTTTGCCACAAATTGTTGGTGTACAAACTCGAGTGTCTCGGTTTGGAGATCTTGGTGTTATCTGGAGTTCCGAAGAAGTCTCATTTAGGTCCAATTTTATTTTTAGTATTTTTCTGTCATTGCCTTTTGTATGCTGATGATTTAAAATTATTTGCAATTGTTTCCTCGTTGAATGATTGTGTTTATATTCAACGAGAGCTAGGTTTACTAGTCAGATGGTGTAATAATAATTTTTTCACTGTCAATGTAAACAAATGTAAAGTTATGAGATTTTTTAAATGTTTTTCACCTGTGATAAATTATTATCATATAAATGGTTTCAATTTGAAGGGTGTGCCATATTTTTAATGATCTCGGGGTTATCTTCGATAAAGAATTAAGTTTTAATATGCATACTGACTATATTGTGCTAAAGAGTTTTAAGATGATGTTTATAAAATGAAACTGTAGACATATGGAAAACAAAAGGGCTATCCAAACATTTTCCAACAGTTTGGTGAGTACTATTTTGGAGAATGCTTGTATCATTTGGGCATCTATATATCAGTATCACATAGATAATCTTGAGGGAGTACAATCAAAATATGTAAAATTCTTGCTGTATAAACACCGATTCCCATATGAGAATTTATCGCACAAAATTCGTTTATTGTTGGTAGCTCTCCCAAATTTAGAAATGCGTAGAAGAAACCATTATTTGTTTTTTTTTTGTACTAGCTGATTAATGGTTTGGATAATTGTGATAAACTTCTTGGCCAGCTTTATTTTAGAATGCCCAGCAGACATACTGGACAAAGTCAATTATTTGCTGTAACAGTAAACCGAACAAATTATGGTTAGAGAGCTTTCGTCGATTGCTTAAGCAAAATTTATAAGCAACACTTTTTAAATGAAGATATTTTTTATGCAAGTTTGTATCAATTGAAAAGAAAATCTGTATTAGCAATATTGTTTTTGTATTAATTTTGTAGGATCTCTGTGCTATTTGGAAATAGTTCTGTAACCTACACGTAAATATATAAATAAATATAATTAAATAAATAAATAAACAAGGATCAAAATGTTTGTTTGAAGGTTGTAGACAATGTTTGTTTGAAGGTTATAGACAATGATGTTTCTTGCCAAGTAGTAGATATCTGTTGGACTTCCATTGTCTTTATTTTTGTTGAATATCACGACGTTTCAGCTAGTAGTTATCTCTAGCCGTTTTCAAGTGAAACTGAATAAATTTCTTAGCTACATGACTATTTATACTAAAAGTAAATGCAGTAGAGTGTGACTGAGATGGGTGCAGTCATGCCTGCTACAGCAATATCTCATTTTTATGCTGCATTTAGATTTAGTTTACAATTACTAAGAAGTGGTTTCCACACTTCTCTTATATCTAAAGATGGTTTACTAAAACAACTCGGGTTCTGGTGTATAACCGCGGCTTCTTTGAATTTCCGTTTTCTCCAATCTTGTTCTCCTACGTAGACGATTATTTTATTATTTGGAGTGGAAACGACGAAGAACTTCATCAAAACTTCCTTTTTCATTTCAACAACATCAGCCCAACTATTAAATTCACCATAGAGAAAAAAGTAGAAAATAATTTACCATTCTTAGATGTCTTTGTTGAAAGAAATGCCAGACAAATTCGAACTTCGGTTTACAGAAAAGCCACGCATACAGGACAATACCTTAATTATTCATCTAATCACTCCAACAACACCAAACAAGGAATTATAAGAAATCTCGTAGATAGAGCCTTAACTCTCTGCAACTCCAACGAGAACTTGATGAAAGAGATAGATTACACTAAAAATGATCTAACAGCCAACAGAAACCCAGTATATCTAATGGATAAATTTCTTGAACAACGGAGAAATAGGACAATATCGACAACGAATGAAGAACGAAAACCAGTATTGAACATCCGCTATGTTAAAGGCATTTCAGAAAAAGTTCGAAGGATAGGAAAACGATATAAAATCAATGTTGTTTTCAATTCAAATAACTCTCTGAGAAGTCGGCTCACTAGGGTCAAACCAACTACTCAAAGAGACATGAAAAACTGTGTGTATCAGATACCATGTGAATGTAACAATTACCATCTTTAAATATAAGAAAAATATGGAAACCACTTCTTAGTAATTGTAAACTAAAACTAAATGCAGCATAAAAATGGGATATTGCCATAGCAGGCATGACTGCACCCATCTCAGTCATACTCTACTGCATTTACTTTTAGTATAAATAGTCATATAGCTAAGGAATTTATTTATTTTCACTTGAAAACGGCTAGAGATAACTACTAGCCGAAACGTCGTGATATTCAATAAAAATAAAGACAATGGTTGTAGACAATGTTGAAGATTGACTAAAATGTGGTTGTCGGACTTAAAACTTAAACAGTTTATACTTGATAACGATTAGAGATACAACCTAATCGAAACCTCGTAAAAATAAATAAAAATAAAGACGATTGAAGTCAGACAACCACATTTTAGTCAAGGATCAAAATATTATTTATTATAAATGTAATAAAGAAACAAAGAAGCATTAGAGACAGCGAAACTTAAAAAGTCAAGCTACTTGTACTTTATACCTTATAGCTAGTAGTTAAATCAAATCAATAAATACATCAAACGAATTTTGGTTACACATTATAGCCATTCAATAGAGCATATCAGACGTTAAGACAATGTGAAGAATCCAATACCTTTAAAATTAAAAAGTTGAATTTTGGCTCATAAGTAAGAAGATATGTTTTTTAACAATGTCAGCACAATTGACAGTGCAAGTTGTAAGACAAAGAGTTAATTTATTTAAAATATACCATATACAGGGTGTTTCCGAATAAGGGCGAAAAAATTTAAAGAATGTCTTGAGCTAATTTTTAGCATAAAAGTTTTTCAATTTATATCATTTGTTTTTAGAGATAATTAAGTCAAATTTGGGACACATAACTTTTTACAGTTCTCATAAAAAATTATTATTATTTGAAATAATATACAGAGTGGTGCGTTTTTCCAGGTCTGTAAAATTTTACCCTCGCGAACTTTTTTTTTCGGGCACCACTGACTCGATTTGATTACTCAGTTAACTTTCAAATCTTATTGTGAAACTTTTTTGTTTCTAAAGTTTTCTTCTAAACGTCAATAGGTTTTTCACAAAGAACAAGAAATTATATAAGAAAAAAATCATAATGTATTTGTTTCAATTAATTTTCTTTCATATTTGTTTTAACCAACAGGACTCAGAAAAAAATACAACTTAATAATAACAGAACTTGAACAACAATAAAATAATATTACTAATAGAAATTAAAACAGCATTAGAGACAGCGAAACTTAACAAGTCAAACTACTTATACTTTATACCTTATATCTAGTAGTTAAATCAAATCAATAAATACATCAAACGAATTTTGGGTACACATTATAGTCATTCAATAGAGCATATCAGACGTTAAGACAATGTGAAGAATCCAATATCTTTAAAATTAAAAAGTTGAATTTTTGCTCATAAGTAAGAAGATATGTTTTTTAACAATGTCAACACAATTGACAGTGCAAGTTGTAAGACAAAGAGTTATATTATTTAAAATATACCATATATAGGGTGTTTCCGAATAAGGGCGAAAAAATTTAAAGAATTAGTCTTGCGCTAATTTTTAGCATAAAAGTTTTTCAATTTATATCATTTGTTGTTAGAGATAATTAAGTCAAATTTGGAACACATAACTTTTCACAGTTCTCATAAAAAATTATTATTATTTGAAATAATATACAGAGTGGTACGTTTTTCTAGGTCTGTAAAATTTTACCCTCACGAACTTTTTTTTCGGGCAACACTGACTCGATTTGATTACTCAGTTAACTTTCAAATCTTATTGTGAAACTTTTTTGTCTCTAAAGTTTTCTTCTAAACGTCAATAGTTTTTGTCACAAAGAAAAAGAAATTATATAAGTAAAAAAATCATAATGTATTTGTTTCAATTAATTTTCATTCATATTTGTTTTAACCAACAGGACTAAGAAAAAAATACAACGTAATAATAACAGAACTTGAACAACAGTAAAACAATATTACTAATAGAAATTAAAAGAAATGTTGAAAATGAGTAGTGAACATAACCCGATTCTCTCAATCCCCCCACTCCTCGACCTTGACCTTGACCTTGCTTCACCCCTCTTTGGCCCCGCCCACATGTCCTTGTCATTGACCTTGAAAGTGCACGTGTGCTTTGGCCTTGGCCTTGTGTTCAAGGTTGTGTGTGTGACCTTGACCTTGACCTTGGTGGAGACGACCTTGACTTTGTTGAAGGTCATCTTGGGTGTGTGACCTTGAAGATATGTTACGTGGTTGGGGGTGACCTTGAATGGTTTTATATAGAGTATGGGGCAGTTTCATTCATCAGTTGGCTCTGACTTGTATAGGTAGTACATGTGTTAATATTTGACAAATCATGGCATATGTTTGTGAAAATTGCGGTTCTAAGTTTACTAAGAGTTATAATATGAGACGTCATAAAAGAGAATCGTGTGCGGCGAGATTTAATGAAGTGCCTGGAGGAAAACGGCTCCGAATTGAAGAGTATACATCGACGATTCCGGTAATTAATTGCGCTACATGTAATGTAGATGTTCCAATAAATCATATGTCAGCGCATAAACGAACACAACAACATAAAAATAATTCATGTTTGCCGGTATGTCATGGTGTGCAACTCGTTCAATGTGCCTTCAAAAGAAGAATTGCAACCTATCGGGTTAGCAGTGATATGGAGCATTCCGATTACGTAATGTTCTTTGCAGACATTAAATCCAAGGTGGTGGAACTTGTTAATAATTTATTGCGTGTACATCATGCTTTAAAAGTTAACATGACAGCTGTTGGCGAGTACATGCTTCCGTCACAAGAAATATTCAGTGAAAAATCCTTCAACACTGCTAATCAAATAATTAGTGTAGAAAGTGATTTGGATGCCGTTTACCATTCTTTCACCGAATCAATAAAAACGCAGGCGACAGAGTTCCAGGAGAAAGATTCAGGTATGGAAAAATCAAAACCCGATATATTAAACTGATTTTTATATATTATTTTTCTTGTTATAGGATGGGCTCTTGTGCGAATTTTATACTTGGAAGTTGGTATCAACAAGTATATGCCTATGGGTGGCTCATCATACATCAAGTTGCCGTGTTCTATTGAAAAGAAAGGAGCTGTCGTCAATGTGATTAACCAGGACGAATTTTGCTTTGCGTGGGCTGTAACATCAGCATTGTTTCCTCCAACAGCAGAGCCTTCACAGAAGACATCCTACCCCCATTTTTCTAGAGTGCTAAATGTAACAGGTATGGATTTTCCAGTAAAATTACGTGACATTAAAAAATTTGAGGAAATGAACAACATATCAATTAACGTATACGGTCTGGAATCTAAATATGAAAATAATGAAATAATACATGAAGTTATTGGTCCACTGAGGTATGCGTCAAAAAAGTTGGATAGGCATGTAAATTTATTGTTAATTACAAAAGACTGTAGTAGTAAAGATGGCGGTGAACATTTTTGCGATACGACTTGTTCAAAGAGTCATTATTGTTGGATTCGGGATTTATCACGTTTAGTTTCAAGTCAAATTAGTTGTCAACAACATAAAATATATTTCTGTGATGGTTGCCTCATTTATTTTAGTACACCGTCAGCTTTAACTTTACATCAAAGCTACGATTGTAACCACATTTTCACGCAAACACCCTCAGTGGATTTAAAAATCGATAAATTTGGAAAGAGTGTGCCGGAAAATATTTTAAAATTCGAGGGTATAGAAAAGCAAATGCGCGTTCCATTCGTGGTTTATGCAGATTTCGAATCTGTTTTAAAACCCATTGAAACGGTACAACCAAACCCACAAAATTCTTACACTGTAAAAAGTTTTAAACATGAACCATATTCTTTTGCTTATTTAATTAAATGCTCTTTTGACGACTCACTTTCGAAATTTGAGCTATTTCGGGGGAATAATGCAGCTCAAGTCTTTGTGGATCGTATCGAGTGTGATTTAAGGGCTCTATACAACACATATTTAAAAGACATTAAGCCTATGAAACCGTTAACGCCTGAAGAAAAAAGGGAGTTTAATGATGCTAAAATATGTGGTATATGTGAAGGCCCTTTTGAAGAGGGTGAGATTAAAGTACGAGACCACTGTCACATAACTGGTGCAAAAAGATTTGGTGCTGCACATTCCGTTTGTAATTTAAATTATAAATTACCCTCTTTTATCCCTATCATATTTCATAACTTAAGCGGCTACGACAGCCATTTATTTATAAAAGAGTTATGTAAATATGGGGATAAAATTGGTGTTTTGGCTCAAAGTAAGGAAAAGTACATATCATTTACCAAAAGCATTTATGTGCACGATTATTTTGATAGTAAATGTGGAAAAGTCAAGAGGAAATATTTAAAGTTGCGATTTATTGATAGTTTTAAATTTCTGTCAACGTCTTTGGAAAATTTAGGCAGCGGTTTAAACGACGACGATTTTATTGAAACGCGGAAACATTTTTCAAATATCAACCAATTTAATTTGATGCGTCAAAAGGGTGTTTTTCCCTATAGCTTTATTGACTCTATAGAAAAAATGGAAAAAACATGTCTTCCAAGTAAAGATGAATTTTATGATAATTTACGGGAAGAACATATTAGCGATGAAAGCTATAGAAGAGCAAAAGAAGTATGGCGCTTGTTTGGGTGTAAAACTTTGGGGGACTATTCGGACGTGTATTTAAAATCAGATGTGTTGCTATTGTGTGATGTTTTTGAGCAATTTCGGAATAATTGCTTAAAATTCGATAAACTTGATCCAGCACATTACTATACCCTTCCAAGTTTATCATTTGATTGTATGCTACGTATGACTAAGGTAGAGTTAGAGCTCTTAACTGATATAGACATGATACATTTTTTTAAGAAAGGTATACGCGGCGGCATAAGCCAGTGTACAGAAAGGAAGCACATCGCTAATAATATTTTTTTACCAGACTATGACCCAACAAAACCTTCTTCATTTATAACATACCTTGATGCTACAAATCTATATGGTCATAGTATGTCACAAGCATTACCATATGGTGGTTTTCGATGGTTAAGCGAGCGCGAAATTCTGGATTTAAATATTATGGCTGTTGGTGATGATAGTTTACATGGCTACGTTTTGGAAGTGGATGTGCATTATCCGACTGAGTTGCATGATGCACATTCTGATCTTCCATTTCTAGTAGAAAATATCATACCGCCAACAGAAAACGCTAAATTACCGAAATTAATTCCCAATTTACAAGATAAAAAAAAATACATTGTACACTATAGAACTTTAAAACAAGCCATCGCCAACGGCTTAGTGGTAATGCAAACCCATCGAGTATTACAGTTTGAGCAATCAAAATGGCTAAAATCGTATATTGATTTTAATACCAATTTACGTAACAAGGCCACCACAAAATTTGCGAAGGACACTTTTAAATTAAAAAATAACGCGATATTTGGTAAAACTATGGAAAATGTGGAAAATCGAAAGGATATAAAATTAGTAACACATTGGGAGAACAGTGTAGGCAGAAATGGAGCTAGAGCACTAATATCCCGCCCCAATTTCAATAGTAGCTCGATATTTACCGAGAACTTTGTTGCTATACATATGAATAAAGTTAAAATATTGTACAATAAACCAATTTATATCGGTTTTTCCATATTAGATATATCAAAGACTGTAATATACGATTTTTATTATAATTTTATTAAATCCAAGTTTGGCGATGATGCTTCGTTACTTTACACCGATACTGACTCGCTTATATTAAAAGTGTATACGGAAAACTTTTATCAAACTATATCAGAAAACCCCGAAAAATTCGATACATCAAATTACCCCGAAATTAATAATTTCAACATAATTAAAAGTAATTCTGTAGTTGGTAGAATGAAAGATGAGTTTCCTGGTGATCCGATAATAAGTTTTTATGGTACCGGCGCGAAGGCTTATTATGTAAAGTCCATTAATAATGAATTAAAAAAAGCCAAAGGTATCAAAAAATGTGTTATCGAGAAAGACCTTCATCAGGAAGACTACCAAAGAATTGTTGAACGGGGTGGTTTGATATTAAGAAAGATGAAGACATTTAGAAGTGAATTACATAACATTTATACCAACATAATAAATAAAGTAGCATTGTCACATAGCGATGATAAACGTTATGTAATTCCCAGTTCAACCAAAACTCTACCTTGGGGGCATGCAGACATAGATTTTTACAAAACAGACCCGGAAGAAAACTTAGCAAATTTAGTCACCGTGTTGGAATCATTTCTAAGTCAGGACAGCACGTAATCTGGAAAATCCATATTTCATTATTTGTATTGTTTTTATTATTTCTATTAAACATACAACATTAATATGTAACGATAGTATTGTAATTTTTTTTTTTTTTTTTTTTTTTTTTTAAATAAAAAACATGTATTCATTGATTGATTGCTTTTTTATTGAACCTTTATTTTAAAATTATAAATATAATGAAGTGTCGACAAATAACAAACTGTAAAAGTTATTGTTGAAAAATTTGTCTAATAGTAAATTAAACGCACAGGTCTACGAGTAAATGTTTAATGTGAAACAGGTTTGCTGACAAGATCCTCCATAGTCTTTTCAATTTTCAACATTCTAGAGTTAAGTTCATCACGCAGTTCGTCTTGCCTAAGTTCATATATTGCAATAACAGTATCATCAATGTATCCTCTAAGTTCTTGACCGGTTTCAATTAATTTCTTGCGTACGTAACCTTCAAGTTGGTTTCTGAATATATCTTTAATAACAATTGTTGAGTCATGTAAAGCTTTCTGCGTATCTTGCACACACTGAGCAAGGTTATTATCAACATAATTTCGTGTGGTCGCATCGTCTCCTTCAAGAGGTTCTGCTAAATAGCACAATCTTTTGCTTCCCATGTCGTAATCTCCATTAGGTGTAAGTTTAAAACCTATTCCTGAAGGACCTCGCATAAAGTTAAAATCCTTAAATTTTCTTTTGCGACCGAACTTATCAATAGTGTTTACTTCTGACATTGTTATGTGAGACTGATTTGAAACCATTAGATTTCACCCTAATATATGGTTCTATTTCATTAATAAACGGACTCTGCAGAAAAATATGGATTGCAAAACGTATTTTAGGTGATGTTTAATAAATACACATACAGATTCATTTTACTATTGTTTTATTGAAAAAAAATTAAAATATAACAAAAGATTGAGTTTACTTTTTATTATTAAAAAAAAAAATAAAAAAAATAACAAACAAAAAAATTAAAAATTAAGAAATAAAATACATGTTAATTTCTTCTGTACAGGTAAGCTTCTTCTATGACCCAATTTCTTCTCTGGATGGCACGTTCATTAATGTCCTTGTTTTTAAAATAATCTTGACAGGACCAAAAAAAAATCCTTGAAAATTACAACCTCGAAAACGACCCTGACATTGACGGGTACTTTGACCTTGGCCTTGGCCTCGCATCTAACAAGTTTAGTACTATATTTATATGCTTCTTTAAAATAACCTTGACAAGGACAAAAAAAAAATCCATGAAAATTACAGCCCTGAAAACGACCCTGGTATTGCCGGTTACGTCGGCCTTGGCCTTGGCCTTGCATCTGACAAGTTTAAATATTATACTTAATGCATCGAACAAAAGGAATAAAGGCGGTGTAGTGGGGGAAATGGGCATAAAAGCAGACTTGCTGGCTCGAGCTCTTCACAGTTCGTCAGAACAGCAAACAGTACAGTGCTAAGAAAAAGTTAATTGTGTGAGTTGGAATATCGAAAATGTCTAGTGTACGGTCTCTTTTAGATGCTCTTGACGTGAGCTGCGGTTCACAGCAAGGCATGCTCGATAACATGAGTGGTTTAGAGGTGCTAAGTCCGGGGGTGTTCGAGAACTGGAATGGCGTGGAGCATGAAGATGCCGAAGACCGAGCCCTCAACGATGGTCGCGACGAGGAGTTGGTTCAGTCGGCAGCGCAATTCCTGGAATGCTGGACGGAGGAGAAAGAGCCAAAAATTAATGTGATTAGTGATGTGGTTGTGCGAAAAGCATCGCGGCCTAGGGAATCTTCTCCGAAAGCGTCGAAACTGCAAAAGCTCTTGACTATGCGGAAGTCGGAAATCGCCGATAAAAAAACATTTTATTCGGCGATTAAAGGTGTGGGACAAGGGAAGAAGAAAAAGTTTAACTTTAAGCGTCCCTCCACCCCTGTTCCATTACCCGACTTCCTAAAAACAGCACCGCAAGAGCCACTGTCAGTAGAAGTGGAAGTCATAGAAGGCCCCGATGGACCAACACCACCAACGCCACCAACACCGGCCAGCGTCGAGAATGTAATAGTGTCGGAGGTGAAGTCTTCCCCAGCGCCAGCACCACTGTCGCCGATATTGGGGTGCCGGAAACCCATGAAGAAGCGGTTTAAGCGGTGTTTTGAAGGCGATGAAGTTTCCGCTGCTTCGTCGTCGTCGTCGTCGTCATCGTCTTCACCAAATAAAACCGCGTCTTCTTCCGAGCCATCACAACCGGAGTGGGTCGAAGACTTCACCAACTCTCAGAAGACCAAATTGACTGACATTTATGCCATGAAAAAACGGTTAGTGAATGAAGTGAACGAGTGTGCCAGTGACATTATAGAACTTGAAAGACAATTAGAGATAAAAAAGGTGAAATCTGCGCGGTTAAAAAGACAATTAGAGGACTTTAATAAATTATGTAGTAGGTGTTAGGTAGTTGTAGATATTAGCTTTTAATTTATAGTATTAAGTTTGTAAATATATATATATATATTGTAGTTAATAAAAAAGTGTTTGATCAAATTTTTTATATTTTATAATGAGAATAAAAATGACTTGAAAATTTATTTTTGTGTGTTATTTCATATAGGCCCTGTCCCACATAATATTAGGTAATAAAAAAAAAAAAAAAAAAAAAGTGAATAATCCACTAAAACTACGCAATAGCAATAGTTGTAAATATTTTCTGATAATATTTACAAGTATGCTAAAACATGGTTCGGTTTATGAAGTTAAGGTTCTGTCGCCAGAACTTCTAATACTTTGTATCTCAATATTGTATGTTTTTATGAAAAAAACATAAAATATTGGTTACAAAGTATTATAACCAACTAAAACTACGATCAAATTATTTTGTGGTCCTGAAAAGGACCGTTTGGTTTTAAAACATGTGACTCTTTTATTGAGTTGTGGAGTCGCACGGCCCGTCATCATCATCAGCGGGGGTGGCGGTGCTGTCCTCTGTGTATTCGATGATGAACCGCCAAAGTTCATCCCATCTAGGATCGTTCGGCTCCCACTCCAAACAATTCTCTGTGGTAGAATCTACCACAGGGCATTGGATGGGTTGTTGTTGTTGTTGTTGTTGTTGTTGTTGAGTCCCTGACATATAGTACTAGACTTTCTCTACATTTTTTTCAAATAAATTTTTTTGATATTTCTAACCATTACTTTGCTACATATTTACAAAAAATGCAAATTATGCATATATTTTAATTATTTTCAGGCAAGGTAAGGAAAATTTTGAAAATGTTTTGACGGAATCGTAATAAGGAAGAGTTGAAGTATATCACACTATTTTTCCCGATTCGCTAATATAAATAAAATTTTTTCATCGCATTTTGGATGGGCTCTGGCATCGTAACGGTTGACGATAAAAAATTGGAAAAATACATATATTGTGGGAAATTTTCTCTAGAATCCAAAAAAAAAATTTCCGAACTTCTGTCACCGCAAATAAAAAAATCGATACCTCAAAAATTGCGAGAAAATGGTGAAGGAGCCGCGCAATCGCTCTGAAACCATCAAAAATCGATTTTTTTTCCCTCCGCGGGTGGTAGGGTGGTGGAGGCGGTGGTGGACTTAGAAGAAAAAAAAAAAAAAAAAAAAAAAAAAAAAAAAAAAAAAACCTCCCCCTACAACTTCCACATACTCCCGTTCGGCGGCCCTAGCCTCATAACTCGAGAATTTCAATTTTTTCGTCTAAATTTTTTGTCATTTTTAAGATTTTCCAAATTTTTTTTTCACCATTGTATTCTACTCAAAATTCTAGGTAATTAAAGTGCTTTTATTTTTTCTCTATCTTGAACGGTTCCCGAGCTACAGCGCTTTAAAGAATTCAAATTACTAACTTTCTATAACCCTTTTTTTCAAATTTCATTTTTTCCAATTTTCAAAAATACTACAATATGTAGAAAAAAGTTCTCTCTTTAATTTCCCAATACCGTTTTTCTCTAAATCTTCAACTTTAGCGCGTATTCAGCATTTTCAAAAAAAAAAAAAATTATAATTTTTTTTACACCATCGCATTCTCCTCAAAATTTTGGGCTATCAAAGTGCTTTTATTTTTTTTCTATCTTGAACGGTTCCCGAGCTACAGCGCTTTAAAAAATCCAAATTACTAACTTACTATAACCCTTTTCTTAAAATTTCATCTTTCCGAATTTTGAAAAGTACTACCATATGTAGAAAAAAATTCTCTTTCTAATTTCCTAATATCATTTTGCTCCAAAACTTCAACTTTGGCGCGCATTCACCATTTTTCAATTTTTTTTTGAAAAAATTTTTTTTTTACGTTTTTACTATCGAGAAAAATGCTTGCTTATAGTACTCGATTTCCACTATAATTTTTTCTTATAACTTTTTTCCCTATTCCTAACCGTCACTTTCCTACAAATTTTCTAAATCGTTGTTTTCATATTTTGCCTTAAAAATTTTTTCTTGTGTTATTTAAGCTCTTTTTTCCACTTAATAAACCACCATTTTCTAAATTCCCGTACTCTTTTCTTAAAGAGCGGGCTTTTCCGGCAGCTTTTTTTTTTGGTTGGGTTTCAAATAAATATAAAACTACTACTTCACTCATTACAAATTTATTGATTCAAGAACATTATTTTGTGTTACATATAATAGATACATTAAAATATAGATTTATTGGTCACCGAACCGTTTAATACATTATAACTAAAAAATGAGTCGTGAATAACTAATGCGTACACTTTAGTGTCTTTGGGGAATTTATTCTTTCTCGTTTGGAACTCCAATTTTACATCCACTGTCGATGAGTTAATCGCCTCTGGTTGATGACTACAATTGATAATAAAAACGGGGTTTTTCATATATTCCGCGAACGTTATCATCGGATCGTTTATCTCGCGCCCGTAGTAGCTGCTTTGGAAGTTTTCGTAATTGTAATAGGCTGCTGCGTACAGTTTCTTGGCGAAATCTAAATTCCATCTTTCGTATGGATAAACGGTTGAATTCAGATACAGTCTAATGTCGCATACGTCGGCGTGGGTAAACTGGGTTGCGTTTTTTTCTTTCTTGTCGCAATTATTGCTGTCTTGAAACCCGACGATTATATAGCGCGGTCTTTCCAGACTTGTACTCGTTCTCAAGGCCCACACGTCGGAAGATGTTTGCCTTAAAGCTGGTAATTCGTACAGATCCCATTTACGATATGCCATTTGAATACTGGCATTGTTTCCTCCTTTATTAATGCGAGACAGTATTTTCAATTTTTGCTTGTCGTCTGGAATGATGTGACGAATTTTCCATTCGATTTTGTCGATACTAATTTCTGCCTCTACTTCGCCGACGTAACAATTGGTAAAAGTGCGAGCTATAATCATAATAAGCTCTTGTTTTACGTTGAAAACACCTTTTGCGTAATCTTCGGCGAATCCCATAAGATATTTTAAGGGTAATTTCCCGGAGAATACGTTACTTGCCGTGTCTACGATATCTTGGTTTGCTTCGTCGAGACCCCATCCGCACGTCATGAGAGATCTTTGTTGCAAACTTCCGAATGAAACCATGGTTTTTAATGTCGTCGTAACTCCAGGTTTACGAACCACGGCGACCTGTTCACCTCCCATCTCGTAGCGAATTTCATCGAACAAAAATGCGAGGGCATTATTTGATAAAAAACATCTTTTCGTTGCGTCTATGGGTTTAAATTTTCCTTCGATATATATGTAACTTTCGGCGATATCCAGTATAATATCTTGAAAATTAATGGGGATACGGACTTCATCCGAATTGTTGAATGATGGAGATCCGTATGGTTTATACGTATGCTCTTCTAGACTAATAATGGAATTGTCCAAGATGGGCTCGGAGAAAACCTCTATTTTATCGCTGGTGGTGGAAATCATTTTCGCACTTTAAGACCGATTGATTTTAAAAATTTATAGTCTTCGGCAGATAACTGTTGAGATGTTTGTGATCTAACGTCTGGACGACGACTAACCTTGACGTTAACTCTTCTTTTACTTTTATTATGTTTCGGCGGTTCCCCCATCTTAGTCGACAGCACACACAATTGACGATTGAAGCAAAAACCCATTTCTATGAAAGTTTCTTCAGTTCCAATTTCACGATTATTTTCTCGCCTTGAAAATTGATTAGATCACCGCTATCGTCCAAGATGCGAAGAGTAATGTTGTCGATAAACTGACGTCCTGCCGGCATTAACGGCATATAAATATTATTTTGTGGTTCTTTACTGATTTTGTAACCGGGCTCCACGTCGATATCGAATTCGAACAAGGTATGACCTTCCACCGAATTCATATATGCTCCGGAAATTATATTACAATCTACGCGTATGATGCGTACTTTCATTATTTCCACCATCTCGGTTGATTCGTGCTTTTTGTCTCTTTTTAACACTGTATGATTAAATCCTAACATTTTACCGATACTCGCCTCTCCCCGGAAATCTATAGTATATTGGGATTTCAGTTCACATTTCAGCGTATTATTATTAGCAACCAAGTAAAAGATTCCATCGTTCTTTTCTTCAGTTGAAATCCTCAAAGCCTCCAACATAGCTTTACCTATCTCATCTATTTCATAGGCCCCAGGTGGAATCTGCAATTGTATCGGCTCGGTGGTGTAACCCTCCTTCATGTAGGCAAACTTATTGTTGCTTTCGTCCACATTAAAAATTGAATTGTATGTGTAAAATCCCAGCAATGCCAGACCATATTTGTTTTCTCTATTTAATTCGACTGGTGGATAAAAATCGGCGCTTAAGACGCTCGAGTGTCCTGTTAGTGTGAACGTATAAGACATGACTAACCATTAAAACATCACACATCTCGGTTTTATTCTTAGCGGCAACATTTAAAAAGATTCATCGTCACACCTTTTCTCACTGCATTAGATAGTGATGTTTTTATGCTATTTTCTGCTTTTATGCGCACATCGCTGATTTTGCAATAACAACAAAATATTTTTCTAGCCGTAAGATCCTCATCAGTCATAACCTCATTTAAATTGCTGCTGCTGCTGCTGAAATAATGTTTGCAACCGCACTGATATTTTAATATATCGATATCGCTTTTAAGGTGCTCCGGCAACTTTTCCCAAACGAATGGAATTTCATTTGGGGCTAATGCAATCATTACTTCCTTGGGCATGTTTTCTAACTGTTTCACGGTCATTTTCCTTAATCCACCGGCTAGATGAAATGCTTTCAGTGATTGCAACATTTTAGTATAGTTATTGCGATCCATTTGCGGTGTCAATGGTGACGATGATGATGATGACATCTTTTACGCTGATGATTCGACAAGAAACTTTAAGCACAAATGTCCACACCAGACTGTTCCAAAATCCTGCTGACGATCGTATGTATAGTAAATAATTTTTGATGGTTCCGATCCCGTTTGTAGATATCGTACCAATTCGATCGGTGGGGGTAAATCGCCGAAGCTGTCATAATATGTTACTTTAGAATTATTTTTTCTATAAGCTACCCAATGAGTCCCTGCACCACGCGTACTATCCAAATTCACTATTGCTGCTTCGTAACGTCGAGGACCTTGTCTAGGTAATAAATCCCTCATATAAACGCCTCGAAAGTGTCCTATTCTTTTCTTTTTGGCATATTTTTCTATATCGATGTTAGATAGTGGTCTTCGAGGTAGGGATTCAATTAGTTTTTTGATCTACGATTTAAAAATAATCCCATACCTTTACGATATGGCTTTAGAAACAAACCATTTCCTTTCGATTTTAAATACAGGCCGGCACCGGTTTTATCTTCGCTGCTTTTTTTTACTGCTTTTATGGCGCGCACAATTCCCGCTGCCCCACCGGCTAATGAACCCAAAGCTGATAACCCGGCAAAAATTGGTATTAATGGTAATATTCCACCAGTTTTAGGAATCGGTATTATTCTCGGTGTACGAACCTTCCTTTTGCCACCTGCCGCTTTTACCGATCTACGTGCTGCCGACAGAGCTATTTTAGATGCATTCATGACATTTTTTTCCAACACATTTTTACTTCCGGCTTTTAATAATTCCCTTCGAACTGCTTGTCGAATAGCTGTTCCGAAACTGGCTTTCCGAACATGTCGATTTTTATTAACACCTTTCCTTTTTGTATGACGCGTGCCTTTACTAGATGTTTTTTTTGTTGATAATGATGATGGTACACCCATACCAAAACGTTGTTTTCCTTTCATAATGTTTGTAACTAACCAAGCTGCTGTTTTTTCACCTAAACTGGAATCTTTCGATTTTACTCTATTCCAAGCACTTTGTTCGAGCTCGTAATCCGCTCGATGTCTCGCACTTATGTTGTCTTTATTATGTAAATAGGCTAAATCGTGTTTTTTGCATGCGGCATCCAAAGGATTAATGCCTGGATCACCTCTTGTTACACGTTTTATTACTTTTGTTCCGGGTCCGCAATATTGATAACCAGGAATGTGTACCTCGAATGGTAATTTATTTATTAACGAATTCACAATACCGTATCCAGTTTTGTTGGAAACGTGAGACCGTCCACTTCGTTTGACGCTCGGCATCTGAATGACAGTTTTTGTGAAAAATTGCCTATAAAATATCAAATTTTCCTAAGATGCGCGTTATCGATCTTAAACAAAAACTTCCTATTGACAATCTCGATGAAAAAGTCGGACTTGGATTTGAAAAGAAGATAATGAAGAGACACGGTCCTCTACTTCCTTCCTTTATTCGCGGCCTGTTAATTGGTCCATCCAATTGTGGAAAAACTAATGTCATGATTTCGCTGCTTACACACCCCCTTGGGCTACGTTTCGAAAATGTCTATATTTACTCGAAATCTCTGTATCAACCGAAATATGAGTATTTAAGGAAAATTTTAGCGCCCATCAAAGGTTTAGGCTACTATGCCTTTAGTGATTCCAGTAATATTGTGGTACCGTCCGATGCAAAACCAAACTCTCTATTTATCTTTGATGATGTTATATGTGAAAAACAAGATGTTATAAGATCGTACTTTAGCATGGGACGTCATAAAAATATCGACTCCTTTTACCTAGCGCAAACATATTCGCGAGTGCCTAAACAGCTTGTGCGAGACAACGCCAATTTTATTATTATGTTTAAACAAGATGAGTTGAATATGAAACACATATTTTCCGACCACGTTTCACCGGATCTAACTTTTACTCAATTTCAAGAAATGTGCTCAAAATGTTGGGATAATAAGTATGGATTTTTAGTAATTGATAAAGACAGTGATGTGAAATCGGGAAGATACCGCAAAGGATTTGATAGCTATATATTACTGTAATAATAAGAGAAAATGTTCATTTGATTGTTGAAACGTCCTTTGTTAACATCATGAATAACGCGATCGACTTAAAACGTAAACTAGTGGAAGCTACCAATGCCGTCAGAAAAAAATTTAAACAAATTAAAGCGGCTAAAGAGTTTAGTGTTGTGGAATTGGAAAAGTTTTACGAACCCATTTCTAAGCCGTTGACAACTATATCTGATGTGGTTAAGCAACGTCAGCAGCAGCAGCAGCAGCAACAACAACAGCAACAACATTATCCAGCTACAAAGTCACATAGTCTCAGTACATCAGTGCAGTCGACTCAAATATCAGGTTTTCCCCAACCTACACATTCCTTTCAAACCTCCACACCTATTCAGCAGCAGCAGCAGCAGCATCGCATTTCAAAAGAAGATATTAGCCAATCGGTGTTTGATACACCCTCGACATCAACTAATACATCTCTCGCATCCGCTGACACCACAACTTCCGATACTTTAAACGCACACCTGAAAGGATTACGTTCGAAACCATCTCTATACGATACTGTATATGGTGTACGTTTTGGTTCAAAAACAGATCATAACAAAAATTTTATTGGTAATTTAGAGGTGCGTTTTCGAAATGGAAATATTGTCTTATACAAAAAAGGGAAAAATATTGCAGAATATGGTGGATCACCGGCACTTTATGATTTGTTATTTCTTAAAACACCCCCAAGTGTAGGCAAGGAACAACAACAATTAAGTGATAATGTACTTTCAACGTACAAGGAAATTTTGGAAACAACGAGTGCTGTCTACAACAATTTTAAAAAAAGTGATGGTTTACGGGAGACCAGATGGAACAAATATTTACGAATTATTAAACCTCTGATAATGGGCACAAAATTAGGTGGTACTATTACAAGAAAAAATCTCTCGGAAAAACTACAGTTACCCACAAAAAAGAAATTATCTTCGAAAAAATTTCAATATGTCTACTGGAACAAAGCTAAAGAGTTGGTGGATCGTTTACGTTTGTTGTGGAATTCCAAAATGGCCGGTCACACTGGACACGAAAATGAAATTATGTCAATCATAGAGGAATTACGAGAAGAAGATATAATATATTAAGCTCAATATTTAATGATATTATTCAGTTCTTCCTTCGATCTGAAACCTTTAGTATTACTAATAATATGGAGCCCAGTTTAGAAAAAATCAAGATTGTTAATGAACTACATAGAACGGCTAGAAAAAATTTTGTAAGACGGCGCACGATAATAAAAGGATACAGAGATTTGTGGCAAATTGATTTGGCTGAAATGCAACAGTATGCTGATGAAAACGATGGTTATCGTTATATTTTGGTCTGTATAAATTGTTACTCGAAATTTGTCTATACCAAAGCCATAAAAAACAAGACTGGTATAGAAGTTACTAATGCGATGAAAAGCATCATTGAAGAGGCATCATATACACCAAAAAATCTGCAAAGTGATCAAGGAAAGGAGTTCTATAATACAAACTTTCAAGCCCTGATGAAAAAATATAATATAAATCATTATTCCACTTACAGCACAAAGAAAGCTGCAATTGTTGAGCGAGTCATAAGGACTTTAAAAAATAATTTATATAAACAATTCTCGACAAGAGGATCTTACAAATGGATACATATATTATCGGCAGTAACAAAAACCTATAACCATTCGAAACATCGCACCATTGGAATGAAGCCTGCAGACGTGCAAGAAAAAACACATATTAAAGCATATGATTATTTAAAAATTGTACCTAAAAAATTTAAGTTTTCCATGGGTGACATTGTGCGTATTAGCAAGTACAAAAGCTTATTCGAGAAAGGATATACGCCCTCTTGGTCAACCGAATTGTTTAAAGTTGTAAAAGTTAACGTTACAAATCCACCTACTTACTTGTTGGAATCGTTAGAAGGTCAGCCTATAAGAGGGTGTTTTTACGAATCAGAACTACAAAAAACAAGCAGTCCTGACGTTTATCTAGTAGAAAAGGTCCTTAGACAACGCAAGAAAAATCACATCGAACAATTATTTGTCAAATGGCTAGGATTTCCCAACCACTTCAACTCTTGGATAGATAAAGCTAATATTGTTTAAATAACATATTGTATGACTATATTTTTTATTTAAAATGTAAAATAAATAAACAATATATTGTAAAATAAAGTTTTTTATTTCAATCTTCATTATTAAAAACAATGACAATAAAACATCATACACATAAATAACATTTCAATATTCTTGGAGGGAAGGTCCAATTCACCGACGACTACGACGTTATCTTCAAGGCTATGCCACTCGGAATGCGTTCTCCTATTCTTTAACCTGCTTTTTTAGATTTTTTTTTGAAGTCGAGTCGTACGACAGTGCGCTTAATGAGTCATTTAAAGGCTGATGATAGAGTATTTTCTGCATAACTTCAATTTTTGTTTTAAGCTCACTATTATTTTTGTATATCATGGGGAGGACATCCTTGTTAAATATGTCACATATTACAACTGCAAAATTGTAAAACTTTCTATTAACAAAGTGTTTTGTCACAGCATCGTCATCATCTTTAGGTTCGCCTAAGTTGGTTATGATTTTTCCACCCATATCATACTGCCCATCCGCTGTAAGTTTAAAACCAATCCCTTGTGGCCCAGATAATATATGATATTTTTCATTATATTTCTGACGACCAAATTTATCAATTGTGTTGTTTCCTCGACTCATTTTCAATCTTTACTAAACTATTTTATTTTTATTTGCCCTACTTATATTAAATATTTCAGCTGAGAAAAAGAAACACTGACTATGATCTACTAGGTTGGTATGTTTATAAAAGAAATAAAATAAAACTGTGATTGTAACAGATATTTATTTACAGTTATTTAATTGCACAAATACAAAAATTATAAAAAATTAGTTTTCCATGTCTTCGTTTTCGTTGCTCAAAATTCTATCCCATCCGACACTATTTCGATCGTCAACGTCTTGGGCTGTTGCTGTTGCAGAAACCAATTCATATTTTGCAGCAAGCTCACCTGGTAAATGTGGAATATTGACGAGGTATTCTTTTAATTCTTCTTCAACCATTTCAGCACAAAATGTATCCATGTCTATGGAACCATATAAAAATTTGTCGCACAAGTGTGCCCCAGCCATAAAATTGATTGTATCCCTGATCTCGTTCTTATATTGATCTTTGGTTACATCAATATGCGACCAATCATTTACGCTATCTAACATATCGTGAGCCCTATTTCTTAATTCTCTCCCCAACCAAAATATGTATCTATCTACACATTCGTTGGCGGTCGTCGTCGTCGTCGTCGCATCAGCAGACATCTTTAACAGAAATAATGAACACGCGTAAGTATTCTGACATGTGCAACTATATTTTAAATTTAATTACATCCTTTTTTTCAAACAATTTACATACAATTTACTCCAATGAGCCAAAACGTAATAATGTTCGAGTATTGTTTCCAAAAACTCTAGTGCCCTGCCCCAAATAAGTTAGAGTGTATTTATCTTTAGTTTTACTCATAATATCTACAATATCGTCAGATAGTGTTTCGGCCACACGTTTTGGTAAAAAAGTCTCAAATGTGCTATTATCACCGTCATCGTGTAAAGCCACTAAAAGAGTTTTACCAAATCGTGTAGTCATTGAAACCATCTTTACAATTTTATACACTTTGCCTACAATCATTTCGGTAACCTTTTTTTTCTCTAAAACCTCGAAATCTTTGCTAAACATTTCATTAATTTCATCTAGAGTTTCTTTTGCAATACTCATTATTGAAAAAAATGGTATATAAATCCAAAAATTACCGTGAATATAAAAGCACTTTCAGAACACTACACGAACACAATATTTGATGTTTATGCCACTGATATCTGCGACTGTTTGAAGTCACTTCTTCTCCCACGAACCTTTATAGCGGGGTTTCAAGGTCGAATTGTAACAATGGTGGGGGTAGCTTAACGATAGAAATAGTGGGAGGAGTATTGAAGGTCAAATGACGTCACACATTTAAATTGGTATAAGGATAACTTCAAGGACAAAATATAATGAAACAAATAACTACATTTTATGTACTTTATTCATTGATTTTTTTCTGCCATTCTTCTATGCGTTTAACATTATCACCTAAACCTAATTTCCTTAATTTGTTCAATAATAATTGTTTGTTTTTATATCTAAGAAAATTCTTACAAACTATACTAGATAAAAGACACACTTCGGCATGGTCCATATACTTAAAAAATACACTAAAGTCCTGAGCCTCCGAATCTTGCATTTCATATGCGTAAAATTCCGAACAGGCTGCAGAAATTAGAAATTCCTCGTACATTTCTCGCACTAAACTTTCCATATTAACTACTACTACGTTAAACTTAAGTCCTACACTCTAATTTCATCTAACACAACCGGATCTGCAATGAACCTAATCAGTTTTTCCAAACAGTCACTAAACCCCAACTTTTTTATCTCACGAACAAAGTCTTGTAAATTTATTGTTTTGCTGCAATATTTACGACATGCATTCGCAGCCTTTTCATATTCATAAGCCAAATCACAATAGCGCGACGCCCATTCTGCTCGACTTTTCATTGCATCATTGAAATAATTATTAGCCGTTTCAGTGAACTCATCGCCCAATTTTTTTACTGTCTCTTGCAAAGCACTATTCATATTATTCACTCATTTTTACATTCACGACACTTTTTTATTGCTGGTGGTGGCCCATCTATATGATGACGATATATTTGTTCATAGTGAATGTAACAGGGTAAGCTTAACTGTAGTTCCTTGTTACACCGATATGACGCTGGCAGCTTATCCCAAATTTGCCGTAAACTCAGCGTATCAACGCAAGTTTTTAAATATTCGAGAGGAAAAAATGCTAGATCCTTCTCTTCAAAATCACACAAACTTTTTAAATTACTCTGATATAAACAAATTACTCTGCCGACTTGCTCTATAATTTTTTCTTTAGATAGTTCCGTATCTGACATTTCACACTGAATGAATGCAAGTAGACTCACACAATTTATAGAACAATTTGCAAGGTCAAAATCATTTCAAGATCATCCCACACTATTACAATGCACAAATAACTACTTCAAGGTCACACACCCAAGATGACCTTCAACAAAGTCAAGGTCGTCTCGACCAAGGTCAAGGTCAAGGTCACACACACAACCTTGAACACAAGGCCAAGGCCAAAGCACACGTGCACTTTCAAGGTCAATGACAAGGACATGTGGGCGGGGCCAAAGAGGGGTGAAGCAAGGTCAAGGTCAAGGTCGAGGAGTGGGGGGATTGAGAGAATCGGGTTATGTTCACTACTAAAATGACCATCCTCAGCCATAATGCAAGCACCCCATCTTCGTCTCATTGAAGAGCGTATTCGTTGAAATAATTATGGAGTATTTCTTACACTTTGGCAAGGAGCAGTAGTGCGATTTCTTAAATCTTCAACATCTTTAACAGAATATGCATAAACCAAAGATTTAAAGAAACTTCAGATGCAAAAATTCAAAGAATTTAGATCCGGAGATCGGGCAGACCAGTGTTGAGTGCCTCCTCGACCTATTCAACGATTTGGGTACACTGTCTATAAGTAACGGCGTACATTGATACTTAAATGTACTAGAGCACAAAGATTGGGTGATAATTTGAAGTGTCCACGCCTGCACTCGCTGGGTATGGAAGGGATACAACTGGTGATCTTATAAAATTCGACATAATATGGAATTATTTATATTTAATATATTGACAGATTTTCTCGTACTTGTTTTAGGAGATTCTTCTATTAAATTAAGAACAGCTTCCTCTAGCGCTGCGTTTCTTATCTCCCGTGGACGACCCCAATTAAAAGTTCGTTTTGGAAATGAACCATTTTCTCGTAAACGCTGATGAAGACGAGAAATATGTTATGATGAGGTAACCTACATTGTGGAAATAATTTAGCAAAAATTCGTTGAGCTTCTAATTCATTTCTATTAGCACGAGCATAATCAAAATGCATATCTGACATTTCAACATTTGTAAACTCTGCCACGTGTTAAAAACCTGGCAAAAAACAGTTAACATTGAAATGATCATTAAATATACTGTCGATTTCGAGTTTATAATATCGTATTGTCACCAAGCTTATTTATATATATATATGCACTAAATTTTAGCTGGATTAGATAACTGGAATTAAAGTTAACCTTGAAATAACCTCGAAATATATATTTAAGCTCAGTTTGAAGGTCATAATATTGCATTGTTATCCAATTCTTAGCTAAATTTAAATATTCAGCTGTTATTTAAGGGAAAATCAGTTTAAAATTTGTATCAAAACGAAATATATGAAAGCGAGTTAATAAAAACGCAGTAAAAATATCATTTACAAAAAAATTACAAAAAATTTTTACAAAACATAAATTAGACTAGAGAGTAAAAATGGTTTTGAACTACCCAAATATTTTAGCGTATGCTAAAAATTTAATTTCATTTTGGAAAAGAGTTGTCTACATAAATCAAATAAATAAATAAGGTCTCATAGAATACAAAGTTTGAACTGAATAGCACTCATGCCTTTAATATTTTAGCACGACTGAATTTTGGCGTTTTAAACTCTGTTCTCCATTTGCTTTACGAGCTAACATTCTTTTTATTTACAAAAGATAAAACTAAACGTTCCGGTGTTCTATAATGGGCTTTACTTTCTTTTTAAATTTTCACTGCATTTCAATTTAATCTTTTTTCGGTTTCCCACTTTTAGGACGATTCCTTTAACCTAATAATGTTTGATAGACAATTAAAAGCTAAGAAAACGAATTGTAAATTCCACTATCGCTTTCTGCTGAGTGGCTGCTATCGAATTTAAGAACATTGAGGATAGACGTGAAGTGACTTGCAATTATTTTTATTGAAGTATAAAAACAAATATTTTAAATTAAAGTCTTCAAGTTTTTCTTGCAGCTCATTGGTGTATATGTTACAAAATATATGAACATCTACCAATTAAATAGATAAGTAAATAAGTAAATAAAAGACCCTTTATTTATCATTTATATCAGTCTTGCAAATAATTAATTAAGGTCTTTTCTGTGGAAGAACATTTTTTTTTTAATTTTAACTACACCGTTTTGGTACGTAAAACTAACTTTTGATTATATATTTTTGTAAATATTTAACTGTATTATTATGGAATATTCCAAGTTATTTACAATAGTGTATTTTCTCTTAGCAAACAAACCGAACAAATCACGCGCGTATGTAAATTACCATGTGTCATTTTTCCAATTCGGAAAAACGCAAGCGACAATCGTGCAAGGCATTATTTATTTATTTATTATGTTCATGCTGCGTGTTTATTTTGACCATGTCGAAAACAACTGAGAAAGACGCATTAAATTTGGTGTGTCGAACAAAATTATCTTTTCCCAAATGTTAAAAATATTAAACAAAACCTATCTGGGGATTGCATATCACTTACAAAAGTTTTTGAGGAGCATTAGGTGTTTACTCTGATATGTTAGTTTAGAAGAGTGCGGATATATAATTACTTGTAAATTATATTACGTCAATTACAATATGACTTTGAACGCTTACTGCTTAACAAGTTTAAGTTACACCATCCGAGGTATCTTAAATTAGACTTGCCTAATCCCTTGCTGACTAATGCTTACTTATATACAAATTTTTCTCAAGATAGATTCGATATTTTCACTTTTCCAGCATTGAGTTCCGCTGCATCTATATTTTACCTTAATCTTTATAGCTTAAGTTTTCTTTAAATATCGAAAAAGAGGGTTCTTCTTTTGATATAGAGTCGGATTAGTAGCGGATACTATTTATTTAGTGGCCCGACAGTTTAACGTCAGTTCCGAACCACCATCTGATTCACTGTAATATTATAAATTTACATGAGCTCACGGGTCTGCTACATCGTAATAGGTTGTTATGGTATCTAAAATTTGACATTTTTCCGGTTCTATTCAACATTTTCAAAAAATTATAAAAAATTCTTTAACACTAAGAAAATTTCAATTATCTATTGTAACTTAGGCTAGGATTTTATTCGTTATTCGTGCTATTATTCCTTATCTTTTTATAAAAAAAGATATCAAGAATATATCGATATTTTTCACTTTGAATCATCTGAGTTCATTTATCATTACTTGCAAGTAAAACATAATAACATATTAATTTAACTTAACTTAGTATAAGCTCTTACCTTTAAAATGAGATATCACATCATGATAAATTTGGACTAGTGGTCGACTTATATTTGTTTTTGTCAGAGCGGTTTGCGTTCATTCTAGACTAATTTACAATAAATTTGCAATATTTCCGGTTCTAATCAGCGTATTGAGATGTATAATAAAATGTTGTATGTGGGAACAAAAAAGTGTAAAACAGCTATTTAAACAACTAAATTATTAATAAAAAATCTTTCTACTATCTGGTCGAAAAGTAGCTTTTATATTCGGACGCGGCAACTCAAAATACTTAAAAAAATACCTACCAGCTTTATCGGAACTCCATTTTGCTATGAAATGCGCTGGGTAAATATACTACAATATTATTAAAGGTATGTAAAACATGATTGTCCAATCGGGGGCGGATCCAGCCTCTCTCTTGGGGGGGGGGGGGCGGTGATATCATAGAAGTACAGTATGGCAAGCGAAAGCAAGCTGCCGACGGGAGGGGGGGGAACACCAGCAATATTCCCATTTTTAGTGTAAAAAGCAGCGTCGGGTCTATTTTTCTGAATTTGAAGCTTTTGGAGAGGTGGGGGCGATCACAAGAAAAAACAAGTTGCCGACAGGGGGAGAGGATGCGAGCAGCATACACATTCCTAGTATAAGAGGCAGAATCGGGTTTATTTTCCTGAACTCAAGGCTCCTGGGGGGGGGCTATCGCAAGAAAAACAAGTTGTCAACGGGGGGGGGGGGGGAGTGCTAGCAGCATACACATTTCTAATATAAAAGGCAGAATCGGTTCTATTTTCCTGAACTCAAAGCTCTTGTGAAGGGGAGGGGCGATCGCAAGCATACATATTTCTATACTCCATTCGACAATTAGAAAGAGTAATAAAACTATTACCGAAACCTCCAATGTACCTGCTCCAGTGCCGCAGGTAACTGAGAACTGCCGTAAATCTAATTATATTTAATTATATTTAAATTTAATAAGCATTTATAAACTTACTTCAACAATAAAATTTCTAATATAAACCAAAAGTGGATAATATACTTGCAGTTGGGTGTATAAAAATACAATTATATAAGAGAAACTTAGCTTTCAACCAACTGAAAAAAACCTTATACTATAAAGACAAACGTGCTCTGTTCTAATACAGTTAGAGACAAAGCACTTTCTCAGATTGCAAGAATACCAGGAAAGGGTGGAAACCTTTCCTGTGGTAGTGCACTGATAGTTCAATTTAATTGAGCAAAGTACACCTTACAGTGTGTCCTTAGAGATTTATCTTGTTTGTGCTTGTTTTTATATATTTTTTGAAATTAGTGAGATACCCAAAAGATATGGCTTTCACATCTAAATTTATTCCAAGATCGGTAAACTAGAGCATTTTTTCCTCAACGAAAAACTTATTACGATGAATGTTAATGATGTATTAAAATATCAATATCTAAATAATAATGTTAAAAGCTCTGTTGAGATGTGTTCCAACAAGACAAGAGTTGGCAAATCTACTATGTACCGAATACTGAAGGAGAAAAAAACGACTGGAATTGTTAATACTCCCAAACCACATTCAACCACTCGAAAACCCTCGTTGAAAGAAGCAATCTTCTGCAATCAAAGGAGTTGTACATACACTTTATTATGAGAATCAGATCCCAACCGTCGACAAAATTCTAACTAAAATTAATGAAGGTAGGGATTTATCTGAAATTAAAAGAACTGAGATCTGGAAATTGCTCAGAGAACTTAATTTTTGCTGAGAAAAACCAGATAGGAAATCTGTTCTTATAGATCGTCGGGAAAATGTCCGTTGGAGAAGGAAATATCTCTCTCAAGTGAAAGGTAGAGTTACCAGAAATGACACAACTTACAAAATTAGTAATTTGCCTGAAATTGGGAAAAATCCATATAATAAAAGAATAAAAGAAAATGTGGAAACTCGATCTCATGATCGGTGAGAAAGAGGAACCAGTTATAATTAATTTGAGAGAAGATAGCTTCATTGACTTAGATTACGAATTAAATACGTAATTATCTAATTTTCTAATATATGTGAATCTTTAAGAAATCATAAAAAATAAAATAATATTATAAAAACTTTTTCTTTTACGTTTATTACCGAAATAATATTCTATGCCATAAATACTTAGCGATAAAATAAATCTCCTTCCGACGCCTATGGCAAGGATTAAAATCCTTTTTAACACTTCACACATCCAAATATCTATTGTTATCTAACCCTAATAGTCTATTATTATAGACCGGTATTTTTGATTATAAAATTTCTAACGAAAAATATATGTGTCTAAGAGATTTTATTAAAGACACCAGACTAAAGAACGCAGGTAGTTTGCGAAGAAAAAATAGGATAAAAAATGATTTATTACTCTCTCTAGTTCTTGAATAAACTATAGTATAAGGGGCAAAATCGGGTCTATTTTCCTAAACTCAAAGCTTTTGGGAGGGGGGGGGGATTGGATCAACGCCTATGTCCAATGCACAATGTTTTCACAAAACTTTCATAACCGCCGTTCAACCTATAATTTACTTGTCACCTATTTAAATGCTTAGAATTTGATTTAATTTTAAATTCAAAGAGTACATATAATTTTTTTTTTAATTTAACCGCCTTCTAAAAGTGGGCTAAAAAGTGAAAAATAACTATGAATTTTTATATGAAATCGAACGTTTTGAAGTCGGCACCCAATTGATATATGACAAAATGTGATTTGCATAAACAGATTAAAAATACTTTATTTGTAATTGCTTTCTTACCATAATTTGTATATATTAGCAATTTATTTCATTTACAAATAATTTGGCGCCGACTTCAAAAAGTTCAAATTCATATAAAAATTTGTAGCTATTTTTCACTTTTTAGCGCACTTTTAGAGGTCGGTTTAATTTTTTTATAAAAATTTTATTTTTCTATTTTTAGTTTTAGAATTCATTACGATATTCATAAATTATTTGAACTTAGTACTAATTTAGATTAGTGTACCTCGCAATGACTCCAAGGTGGCAAAAAGTATCCATTTTATTCAAAGTTGTAAATCATCCTAAAATGAACCAATAAAAATTCTTTGGTTCTTAGAGTTTTTCAAATACCGGTAAAATTGTGTCTAACAAGTATTTAGTCTGTCATAGTAAATCCACTATCTTAAATTTCAAATTAAATTAAGATTGGTAATATAAGCCCCAAAACCTTCCAATATCGAGGTTTAAAGCACCTGAGATGTAAATTTCTTAGCTCGATATATTTTATACTGCATATTGAGTTTGTATACGCCTCAAGAACCCCACAATATCAATTTTCAATATTTGAAAAACCTGAGATGTAAATTTCTTAGCTCGATATATTTTATACATTGAGTTTGAATACGCCTCAAGAACCCCACAATATCAATTTTAGACAAAATTGGAACATGTAAAATTTTCTGTTCCTCATATTGTATCTTATCAAGCTAATAGTTGTAAAAAATTAACTTCATAATCGTAATACACGACCCCGAAAACCCTCTAATACCCAATCTGAAAAATGCGAATAACATAAAATTTTCAACCCACCATACTGCATCCGCTCTATTAAATTTCAAAAAGTCTTAATCTAATCTAAATCTAAACCCTTCAAAGCCCCCTAGTACCAATTTTGGATGAAACCCGGAAATTTAAAATTTTTAGACTTATATTCGCTATTTACTTTCTCAAAAAGGATTCAGTCCCACTTTTGAACAAAATCGAAAAATGTAAAATTTTTAATCCGCTATCTTGGATTTGTGATATTGAATCCTGAAAAAATACTTTTAAATTCATAATTTACACCCTAAAGAACTCCCTATATCAGTTTAGTAGAAAATCGAAAAATGTAAAATTTTTAGGACACCATATTGAATCTGCCAGATTGCGTATTTGAAAAAATAATCTAAATTCATAATTAACACTAACAAAAATACCCCACTTCTGATTTTAGACAAAATCGGGAGATGTAGAATATTTAATCTGCCATCTTGGATCCGCCATATTGAATTTTAAAAAAATAATTTTAGATTAGTTATGTACGACCCTGAAAACTCCATCATACTAAGTTTGGAGAAAATCAGACAAAATTAATTTTTTTTCTCCGCCATATTGGATCCGCCATATTGAATTTTATAAAAATAATTTCAGATTCGTTGTGTACGACCCCAAGAATTCCCCAATTTGGAGAAAATCAAACAAAATTAATTTTTTTGGTCGCCATATTGTCAGCGCTATCTTGGATATTACTGCACCAATTTTGTCCAAAAAAATATGGGACCACCGCAGCAACTTCCTGAACATAACTGTGACGCGTTTTTCGTATAGGGGAGCAGGTCATGCTCTACGGATCTACTTTGATTACGGCAGCAGAACATCGGTCAGTGGATATTTCTCGTGCAGACAGTCACCCTGTCAAATGCTCAGCGCAGGGGTATCGGTTTGACGGTATCTACTTATATTCGGAATATCCCTGCTCTCTGAACTGATCAACGGCTTGATTGTCTGAAGGTCAAAACATCCACTCGGTGGTCGGTTCTCGGGCACCACCCTCGGGATTCATGAGGTCGAGGGCCCTCTTATGCACCGGGCAGCTTGTTACAGTGGAGAAACGGCAAGCCAGGGGTCAATTGTGCTTATTAGTGCTGGCTGCCGGGTGCTAATTGTTATATGTTATGATAAAAATGGGACTAAACGCCAAATTTATGGGGCGTATGGGACTAGATAATGAAACAAACGGTTATAAAACATCCTGTATCCTGTATTCCATTCTTTTATACAAAGACATGGCCTACAACTAACTTACAATCTAAGGTATACAACGAACTAACAATTACACGGTCTGGAGGGCAAGAGTATGTTTTGAGAGCTGATCACGGTAGCTCGTACTGGTCAGTTGCGCTGAAGACGGTAACCCGGCGGTATCATTTACCACGCTATCCACGTATCTCGTACTACACGGTTGTGATGCTATTCACGACGACTCGTACGCAAATTATCACGTTTCGTATCTAAAATCCGCGTTGATGGCTCACGGAGCTTTAAATTCGACCGACGGCAGTATACGCCGTAACAATAACCCGTTATCGATCGGCGATAGGCGGCGTCTCTACACGGCGACGGTGATCTCTACACGCGGCGGTGGCGATAGGCGTCGGGGCGACAATTGTTAGGCGCCCTTATCAACGGACATCGGAGGGCACCTGGCGGTAAAACACATTCCTGGTCAATACGGAAACAAAACTAACTTAGGACATTCAGTGCGTGTGTGTATAGGTGACGGTAGGAAGGAAAGAAAGGAACTGACGCTGCTCGTTCTTATAAGGGTCCTCGACAGCGTCAGCAGGATGGAACGACATTGCCTGTTCTTCTAAGGTTCCTCGACAATGTCGACCAATAGCAGTGAGAAATTAGGAAAGGAACTGACACTGCCTGTTCTTATAACGGTAGGATGACACAATATTGCCCGTTCTTACAAGGGTCCTCGGCAATGCTGGCCATTAGCGGGGTAGGACGTAAGGAAGGAAGTGTATGGTGAAACACCATATACACACAAGCCTAGCCTCACCTACATTGCTAGACCGGCAGGCGACCCAGTCCAGTCCGTTTGGAGTGTTGACCCAGGTGGAGAACGTGCAGTTCTCAGCGTAATAATGGTCTGCTTGTAGTATTTCGCGGCGACGAATACCGCGAAATACGCGCTAATAAAGCCCACTAAAATGGGATGTTTCGTCCTCGGCGTCGACGGTAGGATTCATCAGTGGGTCCGTCGACGCCTTACCCAGACACCCTCGACAACCCTGTGTCTACTTTCTATATGTTGAACCTTATATTTGAATTCAATTTCGATCGGAACATACCGGTAAGATATACCGATATGTCCATTTCTACAACATGCTCAGGTTTAAATAGACGGCCCGAGCTCCCACTACGCTGACGTGTGACGGCGTGCGGTGATCGATCATACAATACTGCTGTATGCTGCGCGCGATTACTCTGGTCGGAAGCTTTGAAAATCTCGGAAAATGATATTTCCCGTCATAGCGCGGTAAATCTAATTATGTTCCAGTAATATTGAAACTTTAAGCAATCTTTTCCCGCAAGAATCAGATTTTTCGGATGTAAAATAAATAAATTAAATCCCGGCGAACATACTCATGCCCAAAAAATTAGTAACTTCGTTACATAACGTAAAAATTTTTTATTGAAATCGGTACCGCCGTTCCTGAGTAATTGGTATACATACATAAAAAAACATATATACTCGACGAAGTGAGAACCTCCTTCTTTTAGAAGTCGGTTAAAAAGTATATATATATATATATATATATATATATATATATATATATATATCAAAATAATTATAAACATAAGCAAGAAATAACAGAAGGGAATGTACTACTAAGCTAATGTTCTTGAGTTCATTTTATACAGACGAATTAAAATAAACATAAATTCTTATTACTAATCTTATCTGGATATCCTATTTTTGAGCTTAATGAAGTTAAAATCTGGACTTAACTAATCAAGATATAAAAAGTAGAATTATAACAAAGTTAGGTTTGAAATGAATTAATTGTCTTTTTGATTATTTTAAGTAATATAATTTGTGATTCTTTTAATTTTCTGACTTTGAAACAAATTTTAAATTTTCTCAATTAGGTACTAACTTTGGGAAAGATGAAAAAGAATGAAACAGGATCATTTGTCGTCAGTAGGATACAGCAAGGTTTAAATTGGGACAAAGTTTAGCAAATTTAAGGCTTAATAATATAAGTTCAGATATTGTAGCTATTTTCAGAACTGTGTGAAATGATTTTAAATTTTTCGTGTCATTATTTTTAAAGAAAAAAAATTACAGCATTGCCTGTTTGCATTATTTTATAGTTTACAAGATGGTGTTGATATCTATTCCGGAATCTGATATTTCGTTTCTTTAAAAAAAATGTTTATTTATAATCGCGACCTGTAATTTTACTTAATTGTTTAAAAATTGTTTGTTTAAAAACGAAATAATGTTAAAATTGAATTGTAACTTCACCCTAAAATCATATCTGATAAAATCTAAATACTTCAAGCGCTGGTGACACTAGAGAATTTTTTTCAAGGTGCCCTCGGTACCTTGGACTTAATTTAAGTTTTTTCCGATTCCGAATTTTGAGGGAGCTAGGCCGAATTCCTAGTCAGTTTTTGGTTATTAACAATTTTATGTTGCAAAATTGGGTTTTTTTCGTATTTATAGTATGAAAACTATAGTTAAGTTTAGATCTGACCTCAAAATTCGATTTTATGGAGAAAATACATTAGAAACATCCAATAGTTCATCAAAAAAACGGGGTAACATGTTGGACATCATGAACAATCAGATTTTACTAGCATATGTTTCAGAGGCCTATACTCTGGAGTTCTAACATAAGACAATCTACTGTGCAGCAACTGTGATAGCTAGAGCATTAGAAATTATAATTACAACAGAGCTCCGATCAGCAAGAACGGAATCCAACACACCACCATGGAAGAGACGTCTAAATAACAAAATCGAAAATATATTGGACAGCTGACGGAGTTTATTAGGGGCATGAGAATAACTTAACTTCAAAGACAAGTTAAAGAAATACTGAATCGAGCCCGGTTCCATTCGCAACACGATCTAGCGAATGGTACGGCTCAGCAATGCCTCGATAAACTGAAACAGAAGCTCTTTGCTATTACAGGATGGCTAAAGAGGTATAAGATCAGCAACAATCGAAAATGAAACAATGCGCTGGTCCAACGATCAGAAAAAACTTTTTACCGTAAGCGAAACCCTCCACCTGATATGGTAGATGATAGATATTCTAGAAGAGCAGGTAGAAGAAGTAGACACGGCCTTCAGTCCCGGGCAGGTGTTAAGTCACCAAAGGGTGCTAAGAATCCCCCGGCTTGACATGATGAAGACCGAAAAGCGAATTGGAACCTGGAACACCAGAAGTCTCTTTGCGGCTAGAAAGCTTGATAATACGATTCAGGAAATGCAAAGAATGGATATTGACATTCTCGGTATAGCTGATACAAGATAGCCTAATAGTGGAACTATTAAGAAGGATGGAACAACATTTTATTACTTCGGAAACAATGACCCAGATCACAGAAATTGAGAACTAAATGATCTAGTTCGAACTTCCATTTGTCCAAAGAGCATGCTGAAGCGCATGGTGTAGTGACTGGAACCAAAGTTATATTTAGGAACCGTAACCAGAAACTATCCTCGTTTTTTTACTCTGCGGGATAAAATGAGTGTTTGTGTTAATCCAACTAGTGTTATGAAAAAATTAGGACTTGAACATAAATTCTTCTAAAATAAGTTTAAAAGCAGTTCTGCCCCATAATGGCAACAAAAGATCCTCTATTCCTTTTGCACATGCAGTTAACATGAAGGAAACATACGAAAGTATGTCACTTATTCTAAATGCAATAAACTATGATACGTATAAGAGGCAAATATGTGGTGACGACACATTAAACCGAGATTGATTAAAAATTTCGTTAAAGCATTAGATAAAGAAGGAGATCCGTTTAAATACCTTAAATAAATTTTTCCTAAACTAAGTGATGCTAAGCTTAAGAAAGGAATATTTGTTGGGTCACAAATTAGAAAAGTACTAAGGGATGAACAATTTGATCAAAAATAAAGTAATGTTGAATTAGCTGCGTAGAGTTCTTTTAAAACAATTGCTTCGGTGGTTTTTGGAGAGAAAAAAGGTAGAAAACTACGAAAAACTTGTAGAAGAATTACTTGAAAGCTGCTGCAGAATGGGCTGTCGCATGTCTCCTAAAATACAATTCTTGCACTCCCATTTAAATTTTTTCTCAGAAAATTTGAATGCGCCTAGTGACGAGCAAGGAGAAATGTTCCATCAAGACATATTAACAATGGAGCAATACTACAAGGGAGATGAAATCCAGCAATGATGGGGGATTATTGTTGGTTTCTTCTTCTTCTTTTTCTTCGTCCAATTCAATGACCTCTTGCATCAAAGCATCCAGCCACAACTTTTCCTTTTTAGTCTTGACTTTACTGAGGTGGGCGTAGGTGACATGCGTCGAACCTGGACTCTACCCATCCCAAAGGCTCCATAATTTATGTCACTCCTCATTGTTGGTTCCTTATGAGAGAAAGCGATCAGGAATATAAACGAAAGTCAACATTTGCAAAAAAATATAAAAAGACTTACTATAAGTGTATTTTCATGTGCATTTTTAAACTTATGAATAAATATTATATAAAAATGCTTGCACTAAATATAAATAACTGATAGATTCTATAACTAAAAACCTATACGTGGTAGAAAATTTTCGTTACTGTATTTTAAATCAGGATGTTTTAAACTCCCACGAACAGCCATTATAACATCAGTCACATTTTTTTTTGTTTTTGTTGACTAGTGTAATTATTATCGTTGTTATTAAATATATAATTTTCTTAGTAATTTTTGTGCTTAATAAATAGCAGTTAATAGACCGTAACAGATTTTGTATTTGGAAAAAAACAACGAGAGAGAGTAGAGTATATTGTGACGGGTGTTGTTACAGCGCAGCGCAATCTCGTGTCCAATGGTCTGGTCATGTCCATCTTGCGTTTTGTTTATTAAGAAAAAGATGCTTTTAATGAAAAAACATACGAGGATGTTTTTGATGCACTTTTCTCGTAGAATCGAATTTTAAAGTGAAATCTGAGCCTATGTATTGTTGTCGTACTGAAAATACAAAAAAATCTGATTCTGCAACACAAAATTGTTAATAACTGGCACCCTCAAAATTCGGAATGAACTACCCAAAAAACATAAACTAAGCCCTAGGTACCTAGGGCACCTAAAAAAATGCTCTAGTGTCACCTGCCCCCGAAGTAAAAAGGCAAAACATTGAATTTAAAAATAAGAATTGCCATCATATGCAATTCAGGAAGCATCTTTTCTTGGTATATATAGAATATGTAAATAGGTAATCAAGAAATACAAAAACTTTGGATAATATCCGAAAATAGTTTAAATAGTATTATTTTTAAACATCCCATGATATCCCACTGATGAAAAGTAAAATTGTTTCACCTTTATGGTCACAGAAATGTAAATATCTAGCCAGAAACCATGTTTCTCAAAGCCTTCATTTTATTATTATAAAATTAAACACATATGTATAACCATCAAATAAAACATCTAAACTTTTTGTGTATAAATATAAAGGCTTAATTAATAAACAGAAAAAACGAATTATCGTTTTTTATGACACTTTATATGTTGCGTAACAAATATAAGGGTACCCTGATAATACACCAAGAAGAAACCTTTGTGGTTTAAATTAATTTGGGGTTTTATAGATGAAACTGGAACTTTACTTTAAAGAAAAATTTAAAAATTTTTTGGCCGGATATGTTGGGAGTAATTTAATTTTTAAGAATTCAGAAACTTTTCTTATTATTGTTTTAACCTTTTGAAATTGAATAATATGAACTTTTACCCTTAAAATTTAAAATAATTTTGGTGAAGCTGAAATTGATTAAAAAACCTGTTATAGATGTACAATCAATCACGAAAGTCTGCATATTTTCAGTAAATTTTTGTTGCTATGTATTCATAAATTGTTCTTCATATCAAGAATTATAAACACTGTGTAAATGATATGTATATAAAGAAAAAGTTATAATTTATGCTCAAAATAACTGCATAAAATTGCTAGACTGGTATTTATTTCAAGGCGCAAAAAAAGGCTGACTTGTGCGAGCAGAGCAGAGTTGAAAGCTCGAGGCGGCACCAGCAAGCAAGTGCTGAGCTAGCCCCTATGCCGTAGAGTAGGGGTGGGTATTTATTTTTAAAGGAGCCACCGAATTTTGGCCGGGTAAACTGAGAAATCCTCCCACGTTGTTGCTCGGGTCTAGCGTTCAACCCAGCTCTCTACCTTGGTGCACAAAATATCAAAAATACAAATGATTAAATTAAATTTAACAAGAAGTGGTGGGACACAAGAAACTCAAAGATGTTAAAAAAAAGTTTTATATTAATTACTCTTAATTCTAATAATATAGAAGTCCTTAAGGGTGGATCTAAGTTGTTGGTCGATCTGGAATTCTTCTAGCCCCAAGGGTGGACCTGGGTTTCACTTTTACCCAGAGGGTGGATCTAACTTCTACCCAGACGCTGGACCTGGGTTTCACTTATACCCAGAGGGTGGATATGTTGTTATTTTACCCCAAGGGTGGACGATTTTCTGGGGTCAGACTGATTCCTGGTAATACTGCTACGAGACCGACGAAATCCCTGTTTCCAGATTGTATCTCGATAACTAGCTAAACCAGCCAGAAAATACTCAAAACACAAAACTCCACAACGTTATCGAGATACATAAAATGAAATTTCTCACCCAAAACCCGCAGGATGGCGACAAAATAACAGGGTGGAAATTTCTGGACTCAGTTTGGCAATAACTCACAGGAAAAAATAGCATTGACAGTTAAATTCTCGCCATTTTATACGAAGCCCGAAACCTGAGCTGTATGGGCTTCTTTTTCGCTCAAGATAGGGCGCGAGACAAAAAGGACCTTAAATAAGTAGCAATTGGACAAAATAAATGACAGCTCAAAATAGTGGGCTTAAACAGCATTGCTAGGTAATTAGTCATTGACATTTTCTACTCAAAATCAAATAGGACTTCATTGTTTATCCCTAAAATAAGAAATTAGAATTTTTCCTCAGCCATTAGCAACACGGTATTAGTTACTCATCCAAATTTCCTCCCAAAAATTACCACAGAAGCAACCCAACATAAAACGGCCTAAAAGAAAGCAAATTTGCCTAAACGTCAACTGGAAATGTCACATAATCCTAACAAAAGGTAAACAAACCCTTGAAAATATTTCAAATAAAAATTCGGAAAACTGTAACTAAAATAGATAAATATAACAATTTAATTTGTAATAATCAGCACACAAAAAAATATATCTTGTAAAAAGGTAAATAACAATATTCTATTTAAATATAAATAACCTAAAACAGTGACGTAGAGTTGCCGAACTAAAAATTCGAGTTAGGAATGGTTCTTAATTAGGGCTGTATTTCCTATAGGCAAATTACTGAAAGAAAAAGAAAATAATTAAACTGAGAAAAAAATTTGCAAGGGAGTGAAATTTCGAAAGGCTTGAAAAGCAATAGAACCCAAAAATGCAACGAATATTAGGCTGTTATACGAAGGAGAAATGAGAAATGCTTAATTACAATGATATAGTGCTGCCCACAACGTAAATATTAGCAAAAAGAAGGTAAAATTAATCAAATTAACCATTGTGAATTTAAGATAAAATTTTAACCGTGACAAAATAAAAATTTATTCTTCACAAAAGTGCACATGCAGTCGAAGAAATATATAATTTTTTTTTCTACTTCTTTTCCGCTTAAAGTATGCAGAACAACGGAGTAATTTTTATTACTTAAATGGTTCACCAGCAGAACAATCCATCTAACATTCTTCTCAATAACTTATTTGTTGCGACCAATAAGAATCTAGTCTTATTGACTAATAATGATTTCTACAATGTTGGCCCGGTAGTTCAAAGGCAAATTTAAAAAACGTAGGTGCATAGTTTAACTAAGAGTTATCGCAAAAACTTTTGTTTATATATCCGGTAAGTACATCCTAATTTCTTGGGAGCATATAGGGGAGGTCAAAATGAATAATACTTTGTCATAAAAAAAATCCTAAAATGCCCCATCACAGGGATACAAAGCCCTGAAGGGTTAACCAGCCATTAACCTTGTCAGCTTTAAGTTTTGAACCATCTTGTATAATTTAATGAAATTGTAATATATAATAATAATTCAGGAACGGACTTAAAGCCATATTCCTTGGGCTTATTTTTGTGTGTCATTTTACAGTGTTGAAAACTGATTTTTAAATATTTTGGTCGTTCCTCTTCAAAAAAAGGCACTCTTAATTTATATCGATAAAATAGACGGTTTTGGAGATAAATAGATTTTTATTCGAAAAAATCAAAAGTTACTAATGCCAAACACAAACAGGTAAAAATAAAATAAGCAAGGTGTGCTGATGTGCTTAAATTTATAGGATGCGCTGTCTCACTCTTCGAAGGCAAGGTGTTTTGGTGAAAGATTTCCAGGTCAGACGTTGTCAAGTCCAGAAACATTTCAAAGGGTTGATCGAGCCGACTTAATTTACAATGTTATGAAAATTCAAAAATAGTGAAAACGTTTAAATGTTATTTTGGCAAATGTTGAATTTGGGCTTCACGTATTTCAATACATTTTCTGATTCTTCCAATATTTTCCTGCTGCACTGACAATAATATTCCGGTATTATTACGGACTTCGTTAGAAGGAGGTGCTATTATCTTGTTCTTCTTCTTCAAATGCATATCCACTAATGGATGTTTGCGATTACATTTTCCATATCTTCCCTACTTCTCGCGGTGTGTATCAGTGTCTGAATATCGTGCAAGCCCGTCCACTCTCTGATATTATGGAGCTAAGATATTTTCTTTCTTCCAATTCCTCTTTTGCCCTCGATCATGCTTTAATCATCAACCGTAGGAATTGGTATTTCTCATTTCGCTCGATGTGCTGAATAGTTCATTGGTCATTTTCGCTGTCCATGATATCTTAAGGATTCTTCTGTATATTTAACATCTCGAAAGCCTCTAATTTATTGATAGCGCTTGCCTTTAATGTCCAACGCTCCACACCATAAAGAAGTATTGACCATACGTAACCTTTTATGAACCTCAGTCTTAATTTCAAGTCAAAATCCGAACATGTAAGCACTCGCCTGAGTTTTACCAAAGCCTGTTGCGCCTGATCAATGCGACATTCTACTTCGTTGTCAGAAGTCCATTCTTCGAATATTCATGTGCCCAGTTATTTAAATTTGGTGACTCTTTCTATGGGTACTGCGTTGAATCTTACGTTGGCGTTTTGGGAATAAATTGGGATTTCTTGAGATAATCATCAATTTTCTTGTCTTTGTATTGATGTTCAAGCCCATTGATTTGCTGCGCTCTCCTATTATGTTGATGAGTTCTTGGAGGTCGTTTATATTGTCGGCGATCAGGACTGGGTCATCTGCATAACGGATGTTATTAATCCATATTCCTTTAACTTTAATTCCCATTTCAATATCTTCCAAAGCCTCCTGGAAAATTGTTTCCGAATAAAGGTTAAACAGGAGAGGGGACAGCACACACCCTTGTCGCACTCGTCTCTGGATTTGTATCGGGTTGGATACATTATTACCTGATTTTATCTGCGCGGTTTTACCCCAGTATAAGCTTTCAATGCATCGGATATCTCTCTGATCTTCGTCGAGTTTTCTAAGAAGCAACATTGGTTTATGATGTTGTACAGGATCGAATGCTTTTTCGTAATCTATGAAGCATAGGCACATATCTTTTCTCTGATCGTAACAGTTCTGAACAAGTATCTGTGTAGAGACTATCGCTTCTCTCGTACCTAGGCTCTGCCTAAACCCAAACTGTTAGTCGATTATGTCTCTTTCGCATTTATTGTATATTTTTTGATGAATTATTTTTAAAAAATTTTTAGTGTATGACTCATTAAACTAATGAGCCTATGATCTTCACATTTTCTTGCGTTGGTCTTCTTAGGCAAGGGAATGAAGGTAGAACATAGCCATTGTTTGGGGTAGCAACCCGTTTCGTAAATGATGTTAAATATTTTATGAAGGTCGCGATGTCTCTTTCATCCAGAAGTTTCAATATCTCAGACGGTATTTCATCTGGATCTATCGTCTTGTTGTTTTTTGAATTTTGTATAGCTTTTATTATCTCTTCTTTGGTGATCGATGGGTCCGTTAAACAGTAGCTCCTATTACCCTCTTCCAGAGGTCTGTCGTCATAGAAGAGTGCTTCTACATACTTTTTCCACACATTATTTTTTTCTGTGCTGTCAAGAACTATCTGGTTGTCTTGGTTGATCAATACGCTTGATCTTCTCCTTCTATATATCCCAGCGGTTTCTTTCAACTTTTTGATATTCTCGCTAGTAGTTTTTCTCTGGTATTTACTTTAGGTCTGGAGATCTTAATGGCCATAAAACAGGCCCATCTCGAATTATCCATCGAGTGCCAAAAAGGTTACTATACGGTTAAAAAGAGATGGAGCACTATCATGCACGTACCACATTTGTATTCTTGTAGCAATAGATACGTCTTCCAATAAATTATTTAAATTTTGCGGCAAAAACTGTAAATAAATCCCACCATTGAGTCTGCCTTCCAAAACAAATGGATCTATAAGGTTATTTGCCAGCCCACACATTTACAATAAACCTTTGTTGGTGTTTGTTTTGAATTATAGCTTGCTGGTCTTTTTCAACCCAAAAATATAAATTGTGTGAGTTTACTATGACATATCTTGTAAAACTGGTCTCACCGGTAAACAAATAAGGTGAGAAAAATTTAGATTTAAGTTATGTTGCTGTATAAACCAGCTGAAGTATTGAACTCTTGCGGGATAATCATCCGGAGACATATCGTGTACTTTGTCAACGTGGTATGGGTGAAGAAACTGTTCTGTTAGAGTTTCATGTACAATCCATTTTGTAGCATTGTGTTGTTTGGCTTGTTACCGTTAGGCTTCAATCAACCCTTTGAAAGGTTTTTGGACTTGGCAATGTTCGAACTGGAAATCTTTCGGTATTAAGTCTTGACAGTGCTTCAATATAAATCAAATTCATATCAGCATATTCTACGTAAGAATATTCTTCCATTTTTAGCATTATTTTTTCTTGACGGTGATTTTGACAAGTTCCGTCGGTAGTAATTTATTATGTAGGCATTAACAATAACAAACTCCTTTTACCTTTTGTTGTGTTTGGCATTAAGAGCTTTTGAGTTTTTTGCATAAAAATCGATTTTCTCAGTTTTATCGAAATAAATTAAGAGTACCTCGTCTGAAAAGGAATGACAAAAGTATTTAAAAAATCAATTTTTAGATCTATAAAATGATAACTGTCAAAAACCAGTGTAGCTGCAAGTCCCTTCCTGTCTTCTTTGTGGTAAAATTTAGGTTTTACACAAATAATTCATAATCCGAAAATTCTTAAAATAAATTAATTCCGACGGAAACGAACTTCCGCTTCCGTTTCCTGAAATATAAAATTAATCCAATAAATTCAGTAAATACGTAAATAGGTCCATATTCTCGAAGATGAGTACAAAATACCGAATAAAGGCAAGGTACGTTGACGTCGCGCTAAAATCGAAATATAGTTGAAATTGTAAGAGGTGGCTGAAGGAGACCCTTGGAAAAAATTAACTAAAATTCAGTAAATAAAATCGTTAATACAATACGAAATCCAAAAAGGGACATGATTGTTATTGACATTGCGAAAATTAAAATTAAAGGCACTCATACTCCGTTAATACCCCTATCAGAGGCGGATCCAGTCTCTCTCTTTGAGGTGATATCACAAAAGTACAGTATGGTAAGCGAAAGTAATTTTTTCAACTGTCATCTTTTTTAAAAACTAAACCCTCTCGAAGGAAATGGCGCGCATGTATCTTTGATATAAAGAAGGCTGAAACCAACAAAAACAGCTGTAGATTTCTTATCTCAATTTATGTGAACCATCCTTTGAGTTTTTGGTGTGAACAAAAATTTAAATTTTTCTGCTAATTGAGTATAGTCGTTTAATTGCCTTATCTTTCATATTTTGTGCTGTTAACTCCATTACTTTTACTGAAATAAACCCGAAGGCGGTAATTGTGGTAGTTCCGTATGTTTTAATGAAATAATTCTTTTAACCACATATAAGAATTCAATAGTTCTACCGTCTGGTTTTTATCTTCTGGATTTTATTCTGATTTCTTTCTTCAGTTTTTCTACGTTCTACATTTTTCTTTTACGTTTTATTTTCGTGTATACCTTTTGGTGGAAACCTTCAGATTTCAGTTTGAGGGCACTGACTTAAAAGCTAGTTCCTAACGACATCGCGGAAGGTTCCATTATTCAAAGATGCAGTGATAACCAAAATAACCCACCCCTAATCTCCATCTTAGGGGTTAGCTTGGCGTATCTGCTCGCTGATGCGCCTAATAAGTTTCAACTAAACTCTGATAATTTTATTTTAATATCGCGTCCATAGATACTTCTCAATTCAACTGACTCATTTTTAGGCGAGAGAATGGCTTTTTTTTTATTATTAGATTTCGTTTACTTGCAGCAATTTAATTAAGCTTGAATAAGTTCGTGTTATATGTATTTGCTATTTATTTCTTATACAGGGTATCCGGGAAAATGTGGAAAATCTCCTGGACAGAAAAGAAATACACGAAAGAAATACTACAAGTCCATATAAACCTTTTTTCGTATATGACTCCTCTTCGGAGTTATCGACTCCCAAAGAGCTGCAATAGATTCAGGTTTTTACACATAATTATTGAACCACCAGGTATACTTCAATTTTTTTAAATATCAAATATTCAAGATAAGATCCTTCAAATCACTATCCAAGAAAGTGTTGTAAATTACTCACAGCTGCAGGGATAGACTAGCTGTTACACTCATAACAAAATTTTTTGCCTTCTATGATAAGAACTTTGGATAACTTTTTTTGCTCACCTGTATCTATTGACTAAAAAATAAGTAATCTTCATTCATGTCGCTAATCGCAACCGTTTTCGAAAAAACGTCATTTTATTTATATTGTTAGTCCTAACTTCTGTAGTGTTGAACATGAAAAAGAGGAATTTTCCCCTGTCACCATAGTTTCAATTAAAAGTTAAACTGCCTAGTTAAAAACTTAGTAAGAGGGTTCAACATGGCTCCGTAAAGTCTGATGCGCTCGCGGGCACGACGAATTGAGGACTGTTGTACCCTCCACAGTAACTCTCCTTTATTTGATTACAATGAAACGTGATTCTCCGTAGAAGTTCCTCTCTACTAGCGGCTGGAGTAAAATACATCAAGATTTTGAGGTGTCCGCACAGATAAAAATCCAACAGAATTAGGTTGGGAGATCAAGGAGGCCAGGCAATAGATCCTCTTCAACCTATCCGATAGCTTGGATAGACGTTATTTAGGTGCTCCCGCACAGCAACGCGTGCCCCATCGTATATATAGTACATGTTTCTTCCAGTTTCAAATGGTCAGTGCTCTATCGTGAAAAGTGTTCTGGAGGAACTCCAAATAAAGTTCTCCATTCAGTCGTGCCATCAGTAAGATGGTCCAATCAAAAAATTACCAGTGCTTCCTACCCAGACATTAATTGATTGGAACTGATGTTGATGATGCGAAACAATAGTTGCATGAAGATTATTATCAGCCCATACATGTGAGTTGTGTAAATTTATGATACCATTTTTGGTAAATTCTGCTTCATCCGTGAGGAGAATAGTGCTAATGAAGTTGACATTATTTCGTTGCTGATCCAATAGCCAATTTGCAAACTGGCAAAATCAGTTTATGCACCATTTCAAATGATGCATAAACTGGATAACATGGATATAACAGCTGTTCTTGATGAACTTCATATACTATTGTTTTCGACGTACTAAACTGCGCTGATAATTTTCTAGTATCATCAATAGCATATAAAATATTCCCTCTAAAAACGTACTGTTCTTCCCCAACCAGTATTAGAACTTCTTTCCGCAATATTTCCTAAAAATATGAAGAAATTTAATAATATTACTTTATTAAATGAAATCGTCTACCATTCTCCCTTTGACGTTGGTCAACTTGTTGAAATATTTTTTGATCTGGAGGAGTACGATTAGGATGTCTGTCGTGATATAACCTCCTGGCTTCCAAAGCATTATAAAAATACATCAGATACATATCAGCATACTTAATTAACGTGCATTCCATATTTCGTATTATTTCACAATTAATTTCACCATGAAATCCAAAAATCAGTACATTATATATATCTAAGTAAAGAATCAATGTGTCAGCGATGTGAAAGCTCACAAGTTCTAAAATGCAGGATATTTATTTCTTTCTTACCTAGCAACGTTTGCAACAACAATACTTTGTCTTTGGTGCCGATAAGTTTTTTCGAACCTAGGTCAAACTGCAATTCATAGAATTAGATGTTTTTAACTAAAGAGGTAAACTCTAATTTTGGATTGAATTTTTTTATCAGGTTGAACATTTGGTAGGAACAAAGGTGTATTTTTATCGAAATACGCCAAATACATGATGTAAATAGAACGTTTTTTCGAAAACGGATTAGCGACATGAATGAAGAGTACTTAATCTTTAGTCACTAGTTAAAGGTATGTAAGAAACGTTCTTCAAAGTTCTTATCATATAGGGCGTAAAAAAAACAAGATCCTGAATGTCACTGCTGGTCCGTTCCTGCAGCTGTGAGTAATTCACAACACAGCCCATATCTTGGCGTCATATGAAAAAAGTTTGTATGAACTTGTAGTATTTCCTTCACGTGTTTTATTCTTATCTGGGAGATTGCTCACATTTTCCCGGACACCTTATCTAGTTGCTATTGGTGATAACATTAATTAATTCTTTTTAAAATGTTATTACTACTATTACTAGGGTAAGCATGATTTAAATTGTTTCCAAAAAAGGTGAATTTTTGGAAACAAATCTAAAGTATCTCTTTTTGAGTAATTACCTGAAGTATATAAAAATCAAGTTTTAGCTCTGAAAACTGACACCTGTCAAAATTTTAGGCCTAGAAGCTTATTAGCGAGTCCGGTTCTGACTTTTTGGTAATGTTAAAGGTGTTTTTGCGTGGTTTCGTGAATCTTCATCAACTATACAACCTGCTAAACTTCATTAAGATAAGAAAGTGTGCTCAAAAACTACAGCTTAAAATATAAATCACTGAATACCCTTATGGGCACCTAACGAAAAAAATATATGAAATATTTGGTATATTTTGATACTTTCGAAACTCTGACGAGAGTTTCACATATCTTACCGGACATGATCAATCTTCTAACCAAAAATGAAGAGTAAATTGACGAGTCTAAATATTTGCTACTATTTTTTTGAACGAAAGTTACCTTTGACGACATTCGTTGAATGCAATCGTCGTTTAATGACATTTAAACAATGAATAAAAGACGAATATTTGTCAAATTTCCACTATATTTAACCAAAAAACTTGACGCGTTTCGCTAACACTGTTGCTTCATCAGAAGTTCTATTTTAAATGACAAAATATTTGGTTAGTTGAAAAACTTATATCTGGATTTATAATAATGAATAAGTGCAATATTCTGATATACATTTTATTACCTATTATTCAAATTATTGGAAAATCCACACTGGTTTTTGTTAATAGATATTTAGCAGGGGTGAGGTGTTGATATCTGTTCGGTCGTTTAATAGATTACCTGTGTTCTGTGATCGATTTATTTCTATGGCTTGTAAGAAATTCAGTTTTTCTTTTCTACATGGAGAATTTCAAAATTATCCTCTAATTGATGATGTTGTTCTATTAAATTGGAGTGTGAGGAACTGTTTTTATTGTGTAAAAAATTATTTTTTGTGTTCCTGAATCATTTTTTTAAACGATCTGCCTGTTTGGCCTATATATACTTTTGGACAATTTCCGCATTTAAGTTTGTAGACCCCAGACTTGTTATTTTTATTTGTTTTTGTTTTATAATTTTTTAAGCGTTTTCCTACTGAATTATTTGTTTTGAAGGCTATCCCGATATTTTTTTTATTCAGAAACCTTTTAATTTTAATTGATGATTTACCAAAATATGTTTAAGCGGTAAAGTTGCGTTTTTTGTTTTCTTGTGCTATAGGATAAACTTATTGTGTGGCTTTCTTTTTAAATTTTTTGTTAAAATTGAGTTGTCCATTGATGGTAAATAACCATTATTAACTGCAACTTGTTTAACCCAATTTAATTCTTTATTAAAATTCTTTTCAGATAGGGGAATGCTAATAAGACGATGAATAAAACTATAGTAAGCTGCTAATTTATGTTGTTCTGGGTGAGATGAAGTTCTATGTATGGTTGTATACGTATGTGTGGGTTTGTGAAAAATTCCAAAAGAGTGTTTATTTAAAACTTTAGTAACGATTAGATCAAGGAAATTTATTGAGTTGTGTTCTTCTTTCTCCATAGTCTGGAGTCTATAACCATAAATGCGGACGATGCCCAAAAGTATACATAGGCCACACAGGCAGATCGTTTAAAAAAATGATTCAGGAACACAAAAACAATTTTTTATGCAATAAAAACAGTTCTTCATACTCAAATAATTTAATAGAACAAAATCATCAATTAGAGGATAAGTTTGAAATTCTCCATGCAGAAAGGAAAGTTTATAAACTGAAGTACTTAGAAGCCATAGAAATAAATCGATTAAAGAACACAGGTAATATATTAAACGACCAAACAGATATCAACACCTTACCCTTGCTAAATATCTTTTAACAAAAACCAGTACAAATTTCCCAATAATTTAAATAATAAGTAATGAAATGTAAATTAGGGTATTGCACTTATTCATTATTGTAAATCTAGGTATAAGTTATTCAAGTAACCAAATATTTTGTCATTTAAAATAGAACTTCTGATGAAGCTACAATGTTAGCGAAACGAGTCAAGTTTTTTAGTTAAATATAGTGGAAATTTGACAAATATTCGTCTTTTATTCATCGTTGAATAGGGATTTCCATCAAGTAAAAGCCAGCACCCTATTTAGTTTAATGTCATTTATGTTGAAATAAATCACGCCCAAAGAATGTAATAAAAAATCAGTAATCTTGTTCCTGCTGCTATGTTATCACAATGCCTTGTTTAAATCTGTAAGCTTAAAATTAGCTGTTTTTATTACTTGCTAAAATTTAACAGATTTTAAGCTTGTCAGGATATGCAGGTGTTCGCTTGACAAAGGATGAATGCTAATTTGACCCAACTTCATAAACATAAAAGGAACAAATGCCTAGTAAAATATGAACTGCTAGTTTGTTAGGAGCGGCTTTTTGGATTATGGATAATATTGTAATAAATCAATGTCAGAACTTCTTTTAGCTGGGATCAAAAATATATTAAGGATGAAGATACGGTGTGTGCAAATTTCATTGTAGAAAAATCTACACAATGAAAATATAAAATTTATATTTAACGTATTAGAGGAACTGCAGCATATTTGTTGCTTGTTTGGGAATAAGTAGGAAAGAAACAGGTTAGCCCAATAAAAAATGCATTAAATTATTGAAAAATTATGAATTTTTAATAACACAAACAATCAAACAAAACAGAAACTAGGAACCTTATCAAAATTTCTATCAAACTTAAATACTCCAAAAGCGTGATTCAACTTAAAATGCGGGTAATTTGGAATATACTATTCCAAATTATATTAACGTTTTTTCTTTAACAATTGCTTACACTTTTTCTTAGAAACTAACAAATACCTTATCTTTGTTACAGTTTTAGAGTATTTAGTTGGGTAATATTTTTTTTTTAACAAACTAGCTCACAATAATTATTATTAAGTAATCAGTAACAATAATCACAGATCTGTGTTTAGATTGAACTTGCAGTTTGCTATCGTTAGTTACTATTCTTGCAGCAATCACAGGTATACACACCGGAGCATAACCACCACAAGCAGCGTGAACCCACAATTCGCACATTAAGCACTATACCCATTCTTCACCCCTTTTATCTTCGCTATATTATACGTTACAGAAAAACCACTCGGCATCGTTCTCAGTAGGAGCTGCAGTCTCATTTATTGTTGCTACATCTTCGCAGATTATTATTTTTTGTAATAATGTGGCAGTTACAGCAAATCTAAACCGAAAAACCAAGATTGGCAAGGCTACAGGTATACAAATTTAGCCCATAAAACGTCAATAAAACGTTAATTTAAAACATTACAAAGTAATATTAATTCACCAGTCTACTGAAGTTGAAAAGAATAGAGCAAATTTGAACAATTGAATACTCAATTGAATCCTGTTGATATTTTTAAACATTCTGACTACTTTCTACTACTTAAAAAGAAAGATCGGCTAATCGCCATTATTTCATGGGATTTTCAAACAATATTTACTTTTAAAAAATCATTTTTCCGCTCTACAAGACAGCATCACTTTTTATTTCCGACATTTCTAACAGTTTAAGGACAACCACGAGTTCAATTTTTTTGAATACGAATCTAGCCTATTCATTTTACTTTTTAAAGACTTTTTGCCTCTCAAATTTAATGATGTACTACCCTGGCTCCAAAAAAAGGATTTTCCTGTTATTTCCATGAGAATGTCATATATCAGAGACATAAAGAACATTGATTTTTTATTAAACATCCAATCGCCACCGAATACAAAAAATGTTTAGTTTAATATAAGAAATAACACCCAATTAGTAGTATAAAAAAATTGATTGTTTAATTTAAATTTAATTATAAAATATATCTAATATTATATTATAGAATGACCATATTGCATTCTGATATAGTTATTAAAAAATTTCTAGAATAAAGGTCAATCTTCTTCGTCTCTTTAACAAATGGATTTTTACGAAAAGAAGAAAAACTACTCATTTCATTGAATTTGGGAGAGAGAAAATGAGTCTGTAATAAAATTTCCGTGTGCGTCTATAAAAAAATTAAGTTGATAATAGTCCATGAAATCCAGAATATTAAATCTGGAAACATTAAAAGTTGTACCAAGAAAATAATACTGATTTAAAGAGTTTAATTAAAGATTGTTTAATGAATAAATACTAACTTATAGTATAATTATTTGAACATTCTCTCACAAAAGTGCATGCATAATATCTAAATGCCAGAATTATTTTCTCTGAATATTTCTCTAACACAAATAAGACTAGATTGAATTTCACAACAAGTTATTCTTTCTATACCTATCTTAAAAAGAAAATTGAATTTTTTATACGGGATGTCTCAAAAGTTACGATCCAAAACTTGGACTTGAATTAAAATAAGGTCACAACTTCCTATACCTTTTGATGCTTCTCCTCTACCAAGCTATTAACCAGTAAATATCATAATTGAAAATTGATTTTTAATTACGAGCTTTTGAACGTCTAGTACAGCACTCCTGTAAAAATGCACAGAGATCAGGTTCGAACTATCAAATTTGTAAAAATGAAATTTTTTACAGTGTTGATATATTTAGCATGTTAATATAACTTGCGATTTGCGCGTAAATTGCATTTGAAATCAGTAAACTATACTCGAAAGTTCTTGATAAGGTATTCAAGGACCTTCCATGAATTATATTCCAAAATTTATTAACAGAATTCAGTTTTCAGCAAAAAATTATAATAATATAAGGAAGTAGACCTAACACTTTATATTTTAACAAGAGATAAAATGAATAAAACGATACAGCAAAGTAGAAACTTTATGATTGTTGGCAGAATGAAACAAGAAACTAGTATGAATAAATGTACCTAATTACTTATTAATTTATTTAATAGCATCAACAGGTTTATCCAGTTACAGACACTATTTATAATTGCAACCTATATAAAATAACTAAAGAAAAAAAACAATTAGAATAAGCTACATATAAATTATCTACATCACCAACAATAAAAACACAGTGAAAAATGCTAAATCCTAGCTATTGAATATAGTCACCTAAAATTGTGTTTAAATTTTTTGGATTAATTGCAAAAATGTCTAAATTTTGTAAGTACCTATTATTCAAATCACACATGCGATAAACGAGACTATTTTTATACAAATTTGTTCTCGGTGAAGGCATATATAACAAATCCCTAGATCATGTGTTGATTAGTAAACATATTCTGAGAGACAAATTTGCAAGAAAATTCTTACTATCTATCAGATAAAAACAAATTTTTATCAATACTGGAGAATAGGTGCTAAATTTTTGTTAAATAGAAATTTCAAAAAATTTCTTTGGATTCATTCCAACTGAATTACCTCTTCTGCACATTGATGTGACCAAATAATACACGTGTACTCTAAAGTAGAAAATACCTCAATGTTGTTAAAAGATGAAAATAATTGAAAATCTTCTGCACGCAAAAGCCCTGGTACGCCAACCAAACATCCACGTATCCTATTTATTGTTATCAAAAATAGTAAGGCTCCCATTTTTGAGCCCTGAGGAACTCCGGAAGTTAGTTTAAAATCCATAGATTTAAAACCTTTTATCTTCACACACATTCTTCTTTCTTGTAAGTAGGATAATATACAGTTAACAATGTTGTCATTCATACCGACATTCATTAAAAAATCAACAATCTCTCCACCACAAACCTTGCCAAAAGCCTTCTCCAAATTAGTAGAAATGCAATATACCTGTTTAACATCAAGAAATGCTTTATGAATATGTTAAGAGAAGTCTAACATATTTGTAACTACACTACAGTGTGACAAAAAAAAACATATTATCTCATACCTCTACCATCTTCCTCGGCTAAATTCCCACTCCGACTTCCTTAAATGTATCCCTTGAGCCATTATCCCGCATGTCGACTAGCAGTTTTTGAACCTTCTGAGAATACCACTCATTTCCTACTTCAAATGTCCTAATTGAACCAGTCAATTCCTGATTCATTAGGTTCAATTCCTGAAGTTCAGCTCTACCATCCTCCTAACATTTATTATTTTGCTTAAATTTCTCCAAAATTTCTCAATTTTGATATCCCACATTTACAATTTCGTTACTTAACTATGTCATTATTTTACTTTATTTCTAGAACGTCATTCTCAAAACTTTGAGTTTTTCTCCGATTTTCACAAGAATTGCATAAACATGATTTTTAATAATCATCCATATATGAATGAATCGAGGTGCCCAAGGACCACATTGATCGATCTAATTATTGAGAAGTCTCTAATTCAAATACTCTCTAATAAAATATAGCGGAGTACTGTCCACTACTCTGCTTTTGTAGCTGCTTTTTTAAAAACACTTGGTATTTTATATGTGCAGGATAACTCTCCGATGTCATAGCATGGAGTTTTCGAAAGTAATAAGGATGAAGTAATTGTTCTAGAAATACACTGTCTACCAATGATTTTAATATAACCTACTTTCTTACACCAACTGTAGAGTTATCTTTCACCACATTCATTTCAATAGCACGAACAGTTCTTCGACGCCTTACTCTAGCAGATTTTGATGTTTGAAATTTTATCTTATCTACACAAAAACTAGTCCAAAATCACTGCGCATTTAGTCTTGTATTAGCAGTATCCAGATCATACATCAAGTGCATATCAGCATACTCCACAAAAAAAAATAATGTGTAATAAATAATAACAAAGATCTTATTATTAACACAGCGGACCATCGGTAGGTAAAATATATATCCCCAGACAGCTATCGGTTAAAACATTCAACCGCCAGCTACACATAGGTCAGAATTAGATATCCAACGATTGAGCTAAATATCGGTCAAGTATTCTACGCCTTGGCTGTCTATCCGTCAAGATGTTTAACAGTTATCGGTCTCGGGTGACTCTCTCTGGATTAACCTAGTAGAGGGATCACTTGTACCGGCAGCTTCTTACAATAGAGAAACGGTAAGCTAGAGGTCATATGCACCTGGCTGCTGGCTGCCAATTAATATTTTATGAAATGTTAAAATTTGAAACTAGGTAATAAAACAAACGATTTTAATTATAACGTCCTATATTATGTATCCCATATTTTACATTATCGCCTCAAACTAACAGAAGTTGACGTTACACGCTGCCGGTAACCTGGCATTAGTCAACAGTTACTTCTAAAATAGGTGACATTTTTGGATGCGGTGTTGCGTTAGAGTATGGCGGTAGCATAGGTAGTGATAACCCAGGCAACGATCTGTAGGTAAGGTTCTTAATTAGTAATTGATTTTCAATTATTACCTTTAAGGAATAATAATTCGGCAAAGGGGGAGCGTAACACAGAAAGTTATATGAAGTCATGATCATATCCAATAGATATCGCTTATCCTTGCTTATCTATTTTTGCACTCCCCGTTCTTGTAATTAAAGGGTAAAACTAATGAAAACATTTACTCTATTATTTTTTAACTGATAAACATTTTACTATGCAATATTATTTCACACACCATAGAAAACAGAAACGCCAAGAACTTTTAGAATACGAGTATAATGAATTAGAGCTATTTGCATTAAATGAGCTTTTTTATATAGGGGACTGCAACATATTTGGAATACTACAGGTAACTTGGAATACTTAGATATCTAAATTATTATAAATGCCATCTGTGTTTTTTTTTTGCTATAAACATTACATCAAATGACATACAAAGCCAATGAGTACTAAAACCTGATCACCATCTTAACATTCCTGCTGCTAGCCACACGGGAACGAGGAGTCTACTTTGAAAACTTTTCGGTCAGAATGCAATCCTTGATAATCATTTACTATGATACGTAAAATCTTCATTGTAATTATTTAAACTATTAAATGATCTTATTACTTTATGATTTTGCGTTAATTATATTTCTTTAATTAAAAAAGTGACATAGAATTTTAGGTTAGGATATCATGTTAATTTGGAGAGTGTTCTCTCTATAGTCCAGAGTAAAATATTGAAAACTATAGATTGAAAAAGAAAGAAACAAATTTGAGCAATGACGTCAACCGAAAGGGGGGGTCCTTAATAACCATTGGTATCTGTATGAGCCCTGCAAAAATATTTATCTCTCCCATGGTAATTTTTTCGCGTAAAAATAGGTCTGATGCTTTAATGAGAGGAGCCCTAGTTCTATAGGAAAAGCACATCCACCAGGATGGATCCAAACTCACTTATTTACGCAATGATTTCAACACTTCGTGGAATATGTAAAACCAATAGAGGCATCACCAGTACTCATGATTTTCAATAGCCGTTACAGTCATACCAAGCAGATAGAGTTGATAGGTCTTGCAAAAAAGCATCATGTGACGATCATGTCACTACCACCTCATTGCACACATAAAGTTCAACCGTTGGATCACACTTACATGAAACCCTTAAAATCTTCATGTAGTGAAGAAGTTCGGGTGTTTCTCCAAGAAACTAATAGACCTTTAATACCATATGATGTTGTTGAACTATCTGGGAAAGCCTACATCAAATGCAAAACTGGGGAAATGGCTGCAAATGGTTTCAGAGTTGGTGACATTTTTTGAATCAAAATATATTTACTGAAGCCGATTATGCGGCCGCCGCTGCTTGAGATTTTAAAGACGATCAAAACCTTCAAACTATTCCAACCACATTCGTCTCATCGGTGGATGCTCCCCTGCGATTGGAGAATTTTGATAAAACTGAGCCAGGACTGTCAGGTACTTGGACAGAAATTCACTCCCTTGTTACTCCTTCCCATATTTCTCCCGTGCTCACAGTAAAAAAAAGAACTAGAAATAGAGGCCGTAACCCAGCAAGATCGGCAATAATTACTCAACTTCCTCTTATAAGAAGGAACTTGAGAATGCACAATTTAAAAAGTCTGATAGCACAGAGCACAGAAAAAAGTAATTATGGGAAAAGGCAAGAAGAAAATAAAAAAGACAAACAAAAGAAATGACAGAAAGTGAATCATTAAATTCGAATCCTGATGCTAACTCTGGAAATAACGCAGGAATATCAACAGGATTCAATTGAGTATTCAATTGTTCAAATTTGCTCTATTCTTTTCAACTTCAGTAGACTGGTGAATTAATATTACTTTGTAATGTTTTAAATTAACGTTTTATTGACGTTTTATGGGCTAAATTTGTATACCTGTAGCCTTGCCAATCTTGGTTTTTCGGTTTAGATTTGCTGTAACTGCCACATTATTACAAAAAATAATAATTAATTCCAAATTTATTAATAACTGAATTAAAATAGTAAAAAGTTGTTACCAATATATAGTTGTTTAACATCTTTGCAAAAAACAACTTAAAATTTTCTGTGATATATCCTTATCAACACTCTCCCTTATGCAAAATAACATGAATGAATGAATGAACAATATGATACGATACTTGATCATCGATGCCAGGTCATTCGAGGCCGATCGTCATAGCGAATCCAAGCAGCCTCGTTAAATCATCCTCCTCCAGACAGCACATGGAGTCATCTACGACACCGATCTTATGAAGATGGTCAGGTGAAAATGTTCTGTCAACAATCCCACCACAATTTACAGCTTTTTCGTTCCTAGGGATAAAAGCTCCCTAGTCAGCCGTGCACTAGATCTATTTATATGTTCCTTGGCATATCTTATTCCAGGAGCCTCTCTCCACGATTCCGTAAATTTTCTTTCCAGCAGCAATTTTAATTTTCTTTTACCAACGGCAATTTGGACAGGTAGAATTGTTTCGGGTCTATATGATTTAGCGGACCCCATTTTTGGGAGACGGTCCACTTCTTCATTCCTGTGTATGACCGACACTGGACTTCAGTGCAATTATTGTAGCCTTACTTTTTAGGCATATGTTTATTACCCTATTCCTGTTTATGTTCCTCTCACAAAGATGTCTACACTGCAGAATAGCGTAATTTCTAACTCTGTCGAGTGAAGATCATCGCACGTTATTCAAGAGACTGACTCCCGTGCTTCTGCCGAACATTCCGGCTCCAGCTTTTTCATCTTGTCGAAATCCATGTGTATACCACCAGAATCCATTTCTCGAAAGATTTTAATCTCATTCCCAATCCTCTTAGAATGATGTACGTTATCATGGGGTGGATCACCATAGTGTATGTCCAAAATAACACTCTCGGTATCAGCCCGCGTGTGCACCAAAAAGCTCGTTTACAAGCCTACTTGCTTCGAGTTTCAATTGGTTATTCCAGCTCGGTCGTGAGTCCAGAATTACTCCCAAGTATTTAACTGTTCCCTTTTATTGACTAGTCTTTCTCGAAATAGTAATTATGGGAACCAAAATTTTATGCCTATAATTAATTTTTCTCTTCATAAATAGAAAATTTCGATAATTTTATTCTTAGTCTTAATGGGAAGAAAAAATTTCAAATATTCCTACCCTATAAAAATCTATAAATAAGATCTTCGGGATCTGAAAAATAATATTTAATTTATATGATGGTATGCCATTTAAAAGTTAAGTAGAATTTTTATGGCTATCTATGGATATTACGAAAAAAAATTAAAAAAAAACTTAATTTATTTCTAAAATCTTCAAATAACAGGCTCTTAGAAGCATTACAAACCGTTTAGGCTTGAATGGAGGCAAATCTAATAAAAATTTTTGACAGAGTTAGAATTCTCAAATAAATTCTATTTAATGAAAGTTCAATCTTGCGAAATTAACATCCATAGAAAAAGTTATTTAAATTACCTTTTACGGCTTGTCAGTTTTCAGATAACTTTTTGGAATAGACTATTTTTTAAATGTTTTTTTTACTAAAGATTGTGGACTCACAAACATTTGGGTAAAAGAAAAAAATACAAAGTTATGATCAGTTTTAAATAGTTTATTTATTGGGAATTTCCTATGTTTCCGTACTATACTTTTTTATTCTGATTAATCTTAAAGAATGGAAAGCAAAAATTATGGAGTCTGTTTAAACTCACACAAGAAAAACACCAATAATTTAAATTGTAAACACAAAATGTATAAGATTTTTTCCAATTGCACAGAGTGTTTCCAAAGGCTATGACAACTTAAAATTTTGATAATTCAAACTAAATGTATTTGATACATTTAAATAAAGCAATAAATAAAAAAAGTTTTATAGTTTTTGCAATAGAATCTATAGATTATTACATAATTTTTTAACAACCTTAAATACTTTTTTAATACTTTAAAAAAATTTCATAAAAAGAGGTAAAAAATATTTCATAGAAACAGTAATGCTAGGAACTAGCTTTTTGAAAAAATGTCCATTACTTCCTTCTTTTAGACGGTAGTACAGGACAATGATATGGCTTAAAAAATCATTCAAATAAAAATAATTGAATATTTGGTAATGTATTAATTAAACACCAACGGGGGAAAATGGGTACAAATATGTACAGACTGACCAAACTACTCAGCCACTTTGAGTTGAAAATATTTTAATAATATATATTTTGGTAACTACCAAATTCTTTGTTTGGTTTTCATTAGTAAGTCTAGGGTCACACGAGCGTTAAAAGTTGATGCATTTGCGACGCGTCTATTGCAGGATAATATTATTATTTGAGATACCTGATACATGAGAGTTGTACCTGTCAATGTGTTATAGAACACACGCTCCTTTTTCCTCGATGCATTTATGTTGAAATGAACATTAGGATCTGTTAACGCATGTTATAAGGGCTATATTCTTTTGAGTAATTATCAATTGATCAAAGTGAACAAAGTGAAACTGATAACTTCATGTTCTTTTGAATATGCATTTGCTTGTCATTAGGCTGAAGTGATCATTATTACATCAAGTGATAGAAGTGAAAGTGATAATGACTCAAAAGAATAGCCCTAAGATCATATTCTTGCAAATGCATCCCATCAAACCAATGCGAGAAGATAGCCATAAAGCTATTAAACACACAGTTTTTTAATAAATTAGCAGAGAATCCTTGTTGGTAATGGAAAATACTGATAGTGAATTAATTATAAGTCGGATACTTTAAATGAAAATTGTAAAAGACAAAAGTAAAAAAAAAAACCATACAACTTTCATTCTGTTAAATCTAAAAATGTTACAATATCTTTCATCCATATCTTAATAGTTAATAATAATAATAACAATAACCAACCTAGGACCCGATAACATAGAAATGGTTTCCACAGAGCTTCATACCTATGGTATCTTTGTATACTTGGTATGAGTCAATATTCCCTGGAGTGAGTGCGAAGGCATTTGGCTTGAAATCAGTATAACTGCTTTTGTTTTCTACAATATAATATTTAAATCGAAGACAGTAAAAATATAAACAAAAAGTATGTCCAAAGGCTCTAATAAGAGGAAGCTGTAAGCAGCGTTCCTATTGTACATTCACCTCTATTTCACATTCTTTTCTCAAGTATCCTGCCTTATAGAATACCTCGATGATGCTAATTTCCAATATCTACCAACGTCACATATTTTGAGTATATTAAGTAATCAGGAAGAAAAAAGTTATCTATTTTATATTTTCGTATTACCTCTGGTGGCACTTGCTTACCTTTTACAGTAACCATTGAAGTGTTTATTGCACATAATAATCATAGTTTCTACTGCTGTATGGAAATTAACACAGAATGCTCCCTTCTTCTTAGCTTATTATGTATATATATATATATATATATATATATATATATATATATATATATATATATATATATATATATATATATATATATATCATTGGACAAAAGCGTCTCTAAATTTCTGCTATTGTTCCCTCTCGTGTATTTTTCTTAGAGAGGCTCACCTATTTAAGTTTTTCAATTATCTGACCACTTAGTTTGTGGCCTCCCTTAGCTTCTTTGATTAGCTTGTTGTCTCCACTTTATAATTTTTCGTGCCCACCAATAGTCCTTCATCCTTCTAATATGTTCTGTCCAGTTCTATTTTAATATAAAAACCCTATCTGTTACATCTATTACTTTGGAACTTTTTCATAATACCTAAGTGTCCACTACCTACACCATTGTGTAAAGTTTGCAGTACTTCTAGAATCCTTTTGGTGAGTAAAATAGTCTGGTATTTGTAGTCCTTGTCATTAAAGCTCTCCCAGTTCTTTTTAAAAGACCATCGTTCATAATTAAGGAATCCCATAAAGCCCAGTAACCTTTCACTTTTTGAGGTTTTGACGAGGTTTCTTGAAAAATGAGTAGATTTGACTTATTATTCTTTAATTTAATGCTAAAGTTAAGATCTGGATCTTCTTGTTATTCTTTGGAGATGATTTTGGGATCCCAATCCAGAGAGCATTGTAGTTGTGTCTTTCGGCAATAGAAATCGTCAGGATTTTCTCGCTGTTCGTGATTGTTACAGTGCTTGCATGTTTCTGGACATTGTTTCCTTGACAAAGCGTCTACATTTTTGGGGTAAGCGTTGTAACCATCGTGCTATTTGACTTTCAGGATTTTTAAAATGTAAAAGTCACTTTAATGATGCGTGGTCTGTTCGCAGGAGAAATTTTTGGCCATATAGATATTTGTGAAAATATTCCAATATATCTATTATAACGAGTAGTTCTTTTCTTGTAACATAATAATTTCACACAGCTTTGCAGAATACTTTGCGAAAATAAGCACTTTCTCTTGGCCATTTTGTATCTGGGATAAAATTCCACCTCTGTAGTTACTAGCGTCAGTATTCACAACAAACATTTGATCAGGATCGGGATATGACAATATTGGAGGATAACAAAGTGCCTTTTTTAGTTCCGTAAAAGCAGTCTCGCAGTCTGCGTACCATTCACAATTGTTGCTATTTTCAGTCAGTCGATGTAAAGGTCTTACAATATCGGCGAATCCTTTTACGAATCTTATATAGTAAGTACAGAAACCCAAAAAACTTCTTAGTTCATGTTTGTTTTTCGGCACTGGACAACCTTGAATGGCTTCCTTCCTCTCTAGATCGGTTCGTACACCCGCTTCGCTGATTATATGCCCCAGGTATTTCTCTTCTTTCGGAAAAAATTGACATTTTTTCTGACTGAGCTTCGATTGTGCACTTCTCAGTTTTTGAAATACATCATCGACATTTTTCAGGTGATCGTCAAATGTTTTTCCCAGAATTATGATGTCATCTAGGTAGACTAGGCATGTTTTCCACGTTAGACCATGTAAGATTCGTTCCATCAAACGTTCAAAAGTGGCTGGGTATTGCATATAACAAATAGCATAACATTAAATTGCCACAGCCCCATTTCAGTAGAAAAGTGGGTCTTTTCTTTATCTTCTGGATAAAGCTATACTTGCCAATAGCCAATTTTTAAGTCCAATGTGGAAAACCATTTTAATCTAGTTAACATGTCTAGCGTATCATCAATACGAGGTAAAGGAAAACGGTCTTTCTTTGTGACGTCATTAAGCTGTCTGAAGTCAACACAGAATCTAGTCTTTTCTTTGTCTTCTGGATGAAGCTGTACTTGCCAATAGCCACTTTTTAAGTCCAATGTGGAAAACAGTTGTTACGTCATTAAGTTGTCTGAAGTCAACATAGAATCTAGTTGAGCCATCTTTCTTCTAAACTAACTTGGGATTTCCAGGGACTTTTTAAGGGTTCTATAATGCCTTGATTCTGCATGTCTTAAAGCATCTTGTCCATCTCGTCACGTTGTGCTAATGGTATTTTCCTTGGAGCTTGTTTAATTGGAGTTGCTTCTCCAGTATTTATTCGATGCTCGACTACATTGCTTCTTCCCAAGTCGCTATCAGATAAAGAGTAAACATCCTGATTTCTTCGTAAAAGATCTTTCAGTCTAGCTAGCTGAACTTGATTCATCAAAGATGTTGACGTACTAACTAGGTCTTAAAGTACCTTAGGTAGACTAGCAGGTAATTTCTCAGGTTGTAACGAGACACCGGTCACTATCACGTCGACAGATAAACAGGTAGCAATCTTGCCACCTTTTCTCGTCTGTTGAGAATAATCCTTCAAGTTCAGTATCTCGACAAATATAGTGCTTCTTTTATTCTGAATCAAGGTTCTGGTAGGAAAAATTCCTTTTGTATATAACGAGCCATCTTCAATTGGTTCAACCAAAATCATTTCATCTTCCGAATTCTTACTTTTACTATACATTCTGAACATGGCGGTAATATCGCAATTGCAAGAAGTACAACTTCCTGGATCGATGTTTCACAATTTTTCGAAAGATTTAATTCCTCATTTCTAGTTTATAGTACTCGTTGTGGAAGATCAAGGAAAAGCACCTGTTGTTCCATGACATATAGACCTAGTATTACTTCGTCCAAAATATTAGCAACAATAACCACATTTTTGAAAGTGGTACTTCCCAGGGTTATTTCGGCTTCATGTATCCCTTTCACAGGTATTATTTCACCATTGGTGGTTTGCAAGACATAATGTTTTTCGGGAAGACGAATTTTACATTGAGCCACGATGTCCGGCTTTAAAACGGTATGAGTAGAATCAATATCTAATACCATTTCAGATACCCGACAACATACCTTACCGAATAGTACTAAGCTGGAACCATTCTTTTGCATCCGGAATACCTTAATTATTATTGTTGGTGGGGCTCGGTAGCACCTAATCAGCTTTCGTCCTTTTAAGCTGGCTATTGGGAGTTTTCCTGATGCCGATCATTGTCAGGAGCAATACTTCCTCATTAGCTTCATCAAGAATTCCTCGTTGGTCTTGCGATCATCCTAGAAGACGTTGATCCTTCTTACGACTCTTCCTTGGTTCCTTGAGGTCTATTTGGCTGTTTAAAACTGCAAGGCATAGTCAAGAGCCTCGGAAATTTTCTTCAATCAGGCCATTCTTAGAGTTTGACTTATTTCTGGGCCACGTAAACCTTCGATAAAACTATTTACTGTTTACTCTTGGTTTATTTCTTCCGGATATGTTGAATAAGTCAAATTTATTAGCCACATTATATCTGCCTCATATTCTTGCTGACTTTCGTTGTATCTTTATCTTCTTCCATGTAGTTGTGCCTTATAAACTTCTTGGAGGTAGGCTTCACCATAACGCATCTCCAGAAATATATTAATAAACTCGTAATCATTCTGTCTTTCTTCGGGAATGTCACATAGAACCTCCATAGCTTTACCTCGTAGTGCTAGATCAAGAGCACGTGCCTTCTCCGATGAACTAAAATTATTGCCAGTGGCGGCGGCTTGGAATTGACGGACATAGGTAAGCCAAGGTACTTTGCCGTCGAAGATAGGTGACTTCATCACACTAGTGGCAGGAACTCCAGCTACCTATAATACACCTTTACTGGCTACCTTCTTATTTGGCAAATGTAATTTTTGCACCTGTTTGCGGATTCCTGTCACCTTATGTTGTACATCACCAAGTACGTCTTCTCTAATTTGCAGATGTAACTGTCGCATCTGTTTCTGGATTCCCGTCATTTCGCCATGTATATCTTCTCTAATTTTGCCAATCTTCTGTTGCATTTCTTGTTCCATATGACTCAGGTTTTTTTTTTTTTTTAAGTTCCTATTTCATGTCCTGCAGGCTTGTTTTTAGTTCTTGTTTTATCTCATCCTGGCTTGTCTTTAATTCTTGTTTCATATCGTCTAGATTTTTCGTCGTACCTTCTTGGTTTATCTTTATTTATTGTTTCATATCGTCTAAATTTTTCGTCATACCTTCTTGGCTTGTCTTTATTCTTGTTTCATATCACCTTGGCTTTTCTTCACATCGTCTTGATTTTTCGTCATATCTTCTTTCAATTCTTGTTTCATCTCTTCTTGGTTTGTTTTCATGTCATGTAACATCATCAGTATCTGATTTAAACTAGCTTGAAGTTGTTCTTCCATTTTTCCTTTCTGTTTTCTAGTTTCCACTGGCATACAATTTCAATTTACTTTTTTCCTACTTTTTCTAATTTTCTAACCTGAACTTACCACTTCTGGATTTAATCCCACTTCTAACACCAGTTTGTTCCGGGTGCCCAATTTTTGAACACGCACTGTATTATCGAACACACTCTATTATTTCAAAAGCTTTTTATTGTCAACCTCAACTATTTCAAGTTGCATCGACAAGCCCTCAAACTATACTGTCCTCGAGATCCGATCTGGACCCTTTATATACCCTTTTGGTCGATACCGGAAGATTCCCTAATTTTCTAGAAGGAATTCCATACTACATGGCGTAATAAAAATAAGAAAAATGAATAAGCTGGTGATTTCTACACCTTCTATCATAGGCGTTCCATGGTAAAAATAAGGAAATAGAATTCTCTAAAAAGTTCCAGACCTTCCTTCATTATGAACTCGAAGAAAATAAGCCTAAAACCCTACAAACTACAAACATAAACTAATACTATGAAATGTAAAACGCTATAAAGTTCGTTACATTATTATGAACTCGTGGAAAATAAGCCTAAAACCCTACAAACTACAAAAACAAACTAATACTATTAAATGTAAAACGCTATAAAGTTCGTTACAATATATTTCCCTTTTTAATTAATTTTAACTTAATCCTAATGACAAGTTTGTCTGGGCAGAAAGAATTAGTTATGTTTCTGGAATTTATTTATTTTTTTAGTTGATAACTTAAAAATTTTTATTTTTTTGATTTTATTGCCTCAATTTTTTTTAAAGCCCGCTAGTCTCCTCTAAAAAAAATCAATATGCAAACATTAATGATAATTCAATACAGCTTTCTATACAGTTAGCACAAAAGGGAGTTTGAATTATTGGTCCAGAACCACGACCTTTGAAATTCTGGAATATAATGAGCTGCCCTAAACTTTATAATGGTTTTACTAACCGTTATAGAGGATTACATTAAAATTGACGTTCATTGTTCAATAGTTAGTGTAATATTATCACCTAGTTAAAACTTCGATATTTATAAACATTAGTTTTATCAAATAAAGAATAAATTAAAATTGTTTTAATTTATTGTAAGAACAACTTTACCCTAATTTTTAAGGCCCTTTAGTTCGTTTCTTGGCTACAAAGTCATTTGTCACTTTTTTCTTCTTTCCAAAAAGTTGCAAAACGCGAAATTATTTTCAAGTTTAACTACAAAGTTGCGAGCAAAAAATTGATAAACGATTCTTGTTAATTCTTTAGGTTTTTTTTGTAACTTTGATTTATAAGCTAACTTGCCTTTATATTGTGTTTCTTTAAATGTTTAGCCAGTTGCCGAAAATTAACAAAAGCAAAATGAAAAATGAAAGATCTTTATATAGGTTCTAAATTATTTCTCTTTTCAAAATAGCACAATATAACCGAGCTCAAAGCGAATTGTTCTTAAAGTCTGGTAAAATGTTATTTGATTCGAAAAACTTTCTTTCTATAGAGAAAAGGATTCCAAAATACAGAGCGTCTGAAAATTACAATAAAAGTTTTTGTGAAATTAAAAAGCTTCTTCTATCTATATTAGAGGAAAAATTTTTGTTCACAACCAACTGGAAGCTTCTGCCATGGGAGAGATTTCTACCCTTTCCTAGTACTTCCTCGCAATCTAAGACAGTACTTTGTCTCTAACCGTGTTGGAAAATTAGGTTGTTGCGTTCTCCCTTTCTACAGGGTACAGCAACGAATGCGTACGGCAGCTCAATATGTCGGAGGCTAGGTCCATATCTCTTTTAGAGAAAGTTGTGTTTTGCTTTGATTACCCAATAGGCGTGACACTGTGTTACTTAAATAGTGATAAAACAGGAAAACACATAGGCTTCAGGAATGATGTTAATTTACTGACTGCTAGTGTATAGCTCCATAATAAAACGACTATTTAAAATACAATACCAATTCCATTCTAGTCCCTATATATATATATATATATATATATATATATATATATATATATATATATATATATATATATACATGAATAAGAATGGTATCCAATTCCATTCTAGTCCCATATATATATATATATATATATATATATATATATATATATATATATATATATATATATATACATGAATAAGAATGGTATCTACAATTTTTTATAGCTTTTTTTCGTAGCTATAGATGTTATATAGTTTTTAAAGGTTATGTAAAAAATTGGCCGCAAAACGTTCTAGAACCTTTAATTGCCAGAAGTATGGAAAGTGATCTTTATAAAGAAAGTTACCAAGATGTTTTTACAGTTTTTTTCATATTGAATATGAATATATTTATATTATGTTCGATATGGATGTATTAAAAAAAATTGACGTCCAGGTCCTATTCTTAAATTAAAGTTTTCTCATGCCTTGCGTTTGTTTATGTACACCATACCTTCCGCTTCTATTTATTTGGTCTAGCGCTGTTATCTGGATCCTTGATGGTGATTGTGGATGAGTGGAGCTTCATAAGGGTAATCTGAACTCATTAACCAAATGTAAAGTAAGCTCACTCGTAAAGGTCAAAATTGTTGTGGAAATACGAGGCAGGAAAAATAGAACCAGAACAGAAAACTTGAATAGCCGAGAAAATCAGAAAATGGGGAAAAGAAAATGAAAAGAAAAAGCCCAAAAGAAAAATCGTTATTTTTACATGTTTTTAAAGATAAGGGGGCAAAATCTTACCTTATTGATTAGTGACATACTACAAAAAACACATGGCAGTTTACCCTTTCAGATCTAGTGGCAAAATTTTTCTACTGCCTTCGACAGTTCAGCCGTAAAGGAAATGAAAATCTCTATCGCAGCCTCACATGACAAATTTTAGGGAGATTTCTTCTGAATTTTTGTCAACCTTATTCTTAACCTGGAACATTCTTAACAAGCCCTGAACTTACACTGATTACCAGGTAATAAATCAAATATTGGCAAGCCATGGAAAATTATCAAAAGAAAATTATGATCAAAACAGCCCCAAGTTACTATTCATGGTTAAAACAAACTTCAAAAAATGTCACAATGTCCATACTGTATACTCAACCTTAAATGCTAACTAAACTATGTTACTGATTATAACCTTATATTTTAACACTGAAATGAAATGCAAGTAAATGGGAATTTATTAAAAATAAAATATTTTATTATCTTCAAATTCAAACAAAATAATGTGATATACAAACTACAGCATTTTACAAACTCTGTAATGAAGGAAGAGTGATATATTATAAGACCAAAAGAGTTGTGATTCAAAAATGTTAACAAATTTTAAATTACACGATAAATAATTAAATTTAATATATACAAATTATATCGTATTATTAAAGACCACGTAGCATTGATGCAAACTGGTAAATTTAAATGCTACAACATCTCTTCTTATAATATAGGATTTTTTCAACTGGTTGGGCACAAAAATAGTTTTTTTAATATAAATATATTTATACAGCCAACTACTAGCAATGGTGAATGTTGGTATATAAGAATTAAGTATCTTCATTTAGTTTTAATTAATAAATTAACAGGTTCTTTGTAAGCCCATATATTTCTGCCACTTTGTAAGAAAAACTTGTTTTATAAAATATTTCGTTTAAACAAAAGTTTTAGTGGAAAATCAATACTAAAAATAGACCATTTGATTAAAACAGTTATGGTTTTTATATAATCGATTTTTATTTTCAGTTTTTATTCTGACAACATATTTTTTTAAATTAATTTTTTTTTTTGAAAGTTGTCAAAAATATTTAAATTATGTAAAGGCTTCAAATGGTTGATAAAAGAGGGCGCTTCTATCTAAGTCTATAAAACTGGGCGCTATATTAAGTGTTAAATTAGGCACTAAGACAGTACATTTCACCAAGAGTGAATGATCCCTTCTCTAGGAGATGGCTTTGTTTCCCGATTCAAATACATTGTTGCGACATTTCTTCAACTTTCCAGTTCTTGGAGTTTTAATTCGAGTTCATTATGTCCATATCTGGGTTTCACTTACCCAGAAAAGCCAACTCGATGTTGAACATTTTATAGTGTTACGATTCACTTTTTCGCATAAGTTCACTATGGCTAATTCAGTTAATTTAACCTTATTTTTGCAAACAATCTTATTATGGGCAACACAATATCATTTCACCTAAGTATTTCCCTTGGATTCTTTGAAGAAAAGTACAGTTACAATTAGTTTTATTTTTCAAGTTGACCATTATTTTGCCTTGTTTTGGTATTTCACTACACTATACTTAGATATTTTCTTATCGATGTTGAACTTACGTCTACCTCTTTTTTATTTAGTTAGATCTCGTTTTTTTTCCTATCATTTATATTTACATTTGAATCGAATTATATGTATGTTGGGTTGTAGGAAATTTATATTAATGTATTAATATGTATTTCTTTAATTTAAAATAACTACTGGGATACTTATTAGATTTATTTTGTTTTGAGTGGAAAACGGTAATGATTAACAAATTGGCTTAAGTAACAAATGTATTTCAGCCGACTGTTGTTTCCCAATATTTGAGATGTCATTTCTTCACACGTGGCAATTGAATGCGCCTAACGGAAGCCGATTACTGCGCAAGCTGGGCCATGGTTATAAATGGAGGCCATTTTGCCCTGATTTTTACTTTTTCCTGGTTTGATTCGGCCGATGCAGCTGCAGAATTCCATTTCAATTTTTATTTGCCAATTTTATGGGATTCTGAGATGGAAAGTTGTTTATTATTCCAGCTATTTTGTTGCGTTTTTGGAGTATCTTATCTTTTGCCTCGTTCGCAATTATGGTTTTTTTTTCCGGGAAAAAATGCGTCACAATTCCAAAAACATTAGGCAGGTATAGAAAAATGCCACAAAATTTAATAGGTAATTCACTTTTCTATTTTTTACCGTTAAAAAAAACGATTTTCCTATATGCCTTTAAACAAGATGTGATTTATCTTTCACTTTTTGAGAAAAAGTTGCAAAAATTTTAAATTTCTAGTAGTAATATCAAGAAAGATATTTAGATTGTTTTAACGAAACTATTTTTACTTCTATAAATTACAACATAATTTATATATTATAAATAATAAGAGATAGGCGTAAGATCTGTGAGAGATAATATGCTCAGAATCTTCCACAAAATATAAAAATTCAAAAAAATGCAAGGTGTTCTCTGCAAAATTTGGACTTTAATATAAAGTAGTAACAGATTCGGTAACGTGACATATCCAAAAATATTTTAATTTGTTATGAACACAACCAAAATCTGGAAAGATATTTCAAGTGGTTTTCTAAATTCTTCTAATAAGTTATCCAGTTTAGAGTCCTCTGTATAAGTTTATTTGTGTACTATAGATAGTGCTTGTAAATCGATGTTTTTCTTATATTAAAAAGCTTCTTAGACTCTTGAAGTAAATATATGAATCCCTCCCACTAAAATTAGTCCAAAAATAAAGCTAGTTGTTATCGTCGCTCCAGAGTTCTCATTCAATCGAAATAAATAACTAAGTTTCTAGGATATATTCTCTTAAATGCTTAGAATTGTGACCACGTTTAACATAACAGTGAAAGGTTTAATATGTGCCTTCTTGATTGTGTAACTAACTAGTTGTTAAAGTTTTACCGCTAATTATTAGACAGAATTATTAGCTTTTATTAAAATACATAATTATTATACGAAAGGTACATAAATTTAAATACTCAAGAATCCAATTTAGTGACACTAAACTTAGGCAGTTATATAGAGAAATGTTTAACAATAATCTAGGAATATTTAGTTTACTTTTTAAACTGTTTAATACTCTCGCTCAAAATACATTTTGTTCTAAACAATAGTTGTTTATACAGCAATGGGCGTTTGCAAATTTTCTCGTTAGTAGATATAAGGGAAAATATGCTAATTGGTAAAGGAAAGTTAGTAGTATTTGACAAAATCTAGAACTGAATTTTCTATCGTGAGTCACGAAATAAATGGAAATAAACGTATTCCATGTATTAAAATAATTATTCATATAAAATAAAGGATAAGGAACATCATACAAGTAGATACTAGTGTTACCATTTATCAAAGAATAATATATAATAAATATTTGCGTTATTAGGCTTATACAAACATATAAAAGAAATATCATGGTCTAATGTTAAAACTGATATAAATGGTAAAGAAAGGGTTTTAATTGAGAAATGCAGCTTCAAGTTGGTCGAGTTTTGAACCAAGAATACAAGAATAACAAATCATTTTATTTCTTTACCAAGCCAACAATTTTTCAATGTTTTTCATCGATTCCATAACTTTTTCTCTAGACTTTTATTTTCAGTTTTCCTACGTAAGGGTTTATTTGTGGACAAATGCAGGGTATTCAGTAACTATATGTCGAACTTTCAGCAGTGTACATTAAGCGTTAATGTAACCCCAGTGTTTCATATAATTTTTTCCCATGAAGATATGGGATCAAAGCGTGGTATCCAATGATTTATCTTCTGGGTTGTCGCTTTGGAGCAGACCAGAATATTTTAGTAAAATTTTTTCTTATTATATAACTGATAAAGACTTGCCAATCCAGGCTATAAACAACCTATGACATTACTAAGGATGTCAGCAATGGACTCGCCACTAATTTCATAGGCCCAAAATTTCATGTCAGGTTTTATTTGTAAATACTATAGGGTTATCTAACAAACTGCCCTCTATATTTATTTCGAAATAGTGAACCATCTTAACTAAAAAAGTTATAGAAAGTGGTTTTTCTCCAAAACATTTTAAAAACTATTTTGAGTAATTAAGTCAGGATAATCATCTGAGAACATTGAATGTATCTTTTGAATATAGAAAAGATGAAGCAATTGTTATTGGAAAGTATCATAGATAACCCATTTTGTTTTGCCCACTTGAGATATGAGCTTTTTAGGCTACAAGAAGGATTATCTACAAACTGATTCAGAATGTGTTGTTATAATTCAAAATATTTTACTTCTCTTGCACGCAAACAAAATAACTTTTCTAGTTAAAATGGTTCACTGTTTCCAAAAAAATGTATAGGACATTTTTTAGAAAATTATCTAGTATATAGAAAATCAAAAATTATACGATTCCAAATTTTGAGCCTATGAAATTAGTAGCGAGGCCATTCCTGATATCCTTATTAATGTCAAAGGTTTGTATGGCGTCAATTCGTAAGTCTTTATCGGTTAAACAACAAGCAAAAATTCGCTTAAAATATATTAGTCTGCTGCAAAGCTGCAATCCAGAAAATAAATCACTGGGAATCATTTTTTGTGTCCATATCTTTTTGGTAAAAATTTATATGAAACAGTGAGTTTATTTTACTGCCTTATGTACATTGCTAAGAGTTTGATATGTACTTACCGGGCACTCTGCATATGCTAGCAAATAAACCCGCACGTGGGAAAATTAAAGATAAAAATCTAGAGATAAAAACCCTGGGAGCGATAAAAAAAATTGAAGAACTGCCGGTTTGGTAAAGGAAGAAAACTGTTTTTTAATCTTGTATATTTTTTTTTCATGTTTATATAAGCCTAGTATAGAAATAATACAAATATTTATTATATATTATTCTTGGATAAATAATAAAACTAGTACCTATTTTGATTTTGATGAATAATTATTTTATTATTTAAAGTACGTTCATTTCCCTTTATTTAGGGGACTGACGATGGAAATTCCAGTTCTTTGTTTTTGTCAAACACTTCTCTTTCCTTTATCAATTAGCATATTTTCTCTCTATACATATTAGGAAGAAAATTTACAAACGTCCATTGTTGTATAAACAGCTATTGTTTTGAACAAAATATATTTTGAACTAGGATATTAAATAGTTTAGAAAATAAACTAGATATTCCGGGATTACTGTTAAATATTTTTTATAAAACTGACTAAATTTAGTGCTACTAAATTAGATTTTTGATAATTAAAATTTCTGTCTCTTTCCTATCCCTATACAGAGGACTCCAAACTTGACATCTTACAAGTATTTAAAAAATTTGTTTCCTACAGGGGCTGTTCAGTACAAAGCAGATCTAAAAGTCGATTTACATGGGTTTAATTGGCTATCTCCCTTATTTTAAGCTTTGGAGGGCTGGGACTTCGCATATGGGGGTCGTGCCTGGATATCCCCATGCGGTGTTGCCAAGTTGTGTCACAGTTCCGTAACTTAGGGAAACGTATATTTAGCAACGTCGTACCCTTCTATTGTTATAACAATACAAATATACCATATGAATTCTTGTGGTTACATTGCTAATATATAGGGACACATGAATCACGTATCTCTAAAACTTGAACTAATATTAAAAAGATAAGTTTTGTTTCGCTTTTGGCACATTTAATCAATTTTATTTTAAATACATGTTGGCTTTTGTCTAGTGTTATTATAGCTAGCGCTATGCTATTTATATTCTTTGGTAAAATCAAGAACTCAATTTCATTTAATGTGTTACTGCCATTACTTTGATATAAATAATTCAAATTCTCCCAAAAATGGTTTATTTTTTCGTAGTAAATATCTACAATCTTTTTTCTTTGAATAATTTACCATATTATTGCAACGAAGGACTAAAATAACTCTTTAATACGTTTTATATTATAATTTGATGACAGAAATATTATATCGATGAGTAATATTTCTAGATAATTCTCCATTTTTATGCTAGTATATTTCTTGTTATTTCAAGGAGGGTCTATAAGTATATAAACTGGGATAGGATATGAGTTTTAAGAGAGTTGTATAGTTTTATTTGAATAGTGAAAATATTAAAAAGTAATAATTAGATAATTATGAGAAAGAAAACCGTAACAGTATCTAATAAATTGATTTAGCTCTGAGAACTGAATTTGTTAAAATTTTGGAAACACAAATTTATGTCGAGTACATTCTTATCTTCCTTGGTCGAAGCTTTATAGGTTAAATAATATGCCAAAATTTTATTGAAATTAAATGTACAAGTCTGCTCAAAAATTGCAGCCGAAAAAGTAAATCACTAGGTACTATTTTGGACGTCATATCTCCGTAAGGGTAATTAAGGAACAGTTATGCAATACACAAGGTTACTTTGACTCCACCGATACAGTGCCGAAAGTTTGACATATATTTACCCAACACCAATAACTAAGCTTTTCTAATTAGTAATTATTGATTAATTACACTTTTATTTAACAACGATAGAATTAAAATTACGATGAAATAGTCGGAGCTCAATTAACGAACCAAAGTAATAATCTCCATGGCATTTACATCCGCAATAACCTTTAAATCGCTTTCGTGAATCGTAAGACAAAAAAAATTTCAGCTTTTTCTCTTTAATTTGAATTTCAAATTGAATATTTTAATTTTTTTTTATTGAAGCAAATACATAAAGCGTAAATTTCGAGTTAACGATTTTAATATACAGATAGGTATAAAAACCAGACAAAATGGGATTCTAATCTAACTCTGCTTACTATAGATCAATCGTATGAAATATTAATCAAATCGTTCTGTAATTAAAAATGTGATCATATGGATAAAAATGTTCATTTTCAGGAGTAAGAATTTATTTATTCTAAAGTGCATTATACAAAACATTAATTCTATTAGTTTGATAAAAAGTATTTTATAAGTAAGAATACAAATATCACATTCAACAACATTATTTTTTTTTTTTAATATGATGCCGATTATTATAATAAAATATAGAATTCTCTAACAGGTCTGTACAAAATACTAACGCAAATTTCTGAAGTATAAGGATCTAGCCCAATATACCTTATAGATCAGGGTTTATCTATTTTTAGGTAGATGTGAAATAGAACTTGGAAATTTTTGCATGCGAGCCTTCAGAAAAACCTGAATAACGATAAATTTGATATGCGTCATTTCAAAAAGTTGGGCAACATTGTTTTTATTAATAAAAGTATAAAATTAAAGAAAATTCGTTTTTTTCAAATTTGCTGTCATGTAACTTTGAAGATATTCATTTTAGAGAGAAGTTGAAGAGGAAAAAAAGTTTCAAAATTAGATTTGCCGTAAGATATTTTTGCTTATAAACAAATAGATTATCTCGGCGGATTTTCATTGGATTTTTTTTGCAATACATGGTTTGAGAGTACTTGGAAAGATGCTTCTTTGAGTGAAAAAAAAATTTAAAATTTGTCAATTAGTTTCCGAGATACAAACTGTCTAAGTTGATAGCCTGTTACAGTGAAGCCGAGTGAAAGCAAACAATGTGAAGCAGTTTATGATTGTGAGTCATTATATCATTTTTTCCCTTTGGAAGTAGATGTTAGAAGAGCTTTCGTTTCTTTAGTAGGTTTTATTCATGACTTTTCTGGCTGCGATACAACATCTGCATTTTATAACCAAAGAAGCTTTAATTTTTAACCAAACTAATTCTTTCCAATATGAAATAAAAAATACGGGCTTAAAAATCATAGCTGTAATGTACGGTGGGCAAGAAGCATAAATATAAATTTAAATGAGCTGCGATGTTTGTGTTTTAAGAAGGAAAGTAGAAAGAAAAACTTTAATTTGACCAAGCTCGCGGGGACAGAATCTGCAGCTGCACAGCATTACTATAGGGTTTACTATCAAGTACAGCAATGGCTTGGTAATAATGAATTGGACCCAAAAGACTGGGGTTGGGAAGTGCAGAAATTATATTTGGAACCAGTTGAAACCACAGATATACTGTTGCCAGATAGTCTATTGAAAAAATAAGCTGTAAATGTATAAAAGAGTGTTCTAAATTATGTGGCTATATTAAGCATGGATTAAAATGTACTGATAACTGCTCAAACTGCAACGGAAAAACTTGCAAAAATGTACAAAACCAATATATTGACGTAGAAGAAATTTCTGAAAATGTAATTGATTTTGAAGAAGTTGACAGAGAAATACAAAATTATTGTTTCGATATCGATATACGATTAGATGACGAAGATTTCAATAAAAATGATGACTCGGACATTCCACAGAATAGAGAGCCCGATTGGAATGAAAAAAAAAATTCAATGTTAAAAACGTTTTTCTGCAATCTGTAAAGTTTGTAAAATAATATTCAGTGTTAAGAGTGCTTTATTGAACTTTTTGAACATAATTTCATAGAAATAACTATTTATTTTGGTCTGTATTTTACGAATAAAATAATTTAAAACCAAAATTTTTTTACAATTTGTTTAAACAATTTTGATAATTAAAGTAAATATATATCGTTATAGTATGCTTAATTATATTAATAAACGAAGATTCGTTTGGAAAGTCCAATACTATAGGGCGCAGTATGCTGTAAATGTGATGGATAAATCACGTCATTTGTTTAAAACAAAATGAATGCGTGATGCGCACATGGCATTATTATATTTGAGCTCCATTATTCGCGGTACATCGGTTTAAAAAAAAGATCAAAATCGCTCCATTAGAAGTCGAGAAAATGATTTTTTTTTTCAGATATGTATTTTGAATCTTCGAATTCAATTGTAATATGAGAGCTCCCCATCCGTCTTTTTTAATTTTTCACACGCGTGGGCGATATTCTTTTTATTTTTTATTGAAGTGTCCGATAACATAAACATTTAAATATTTGTATCAAAAAAGAACTCGGCAAGACTAAGTTTTTGGTTTAAGAATCATGTCTGCATTATTTATAGATTCATTGTAACAGGCTGCCAACTTTGACAGTATGTATCTCGGAATTTTTTTTTTCACGAAAAGGAGCGTCTTTCCAAGTATTGCAAAAGGAAATCCAATAAAAATCCGCCGAGATAACTTATTTCTTTATAAGCAAAAATATCAACAATGTCTTTAAAAAACTTTTGAGGGCGTCCAAATCATCTGATTTTGATTCTGAAAAAAGCATTGGAAAACTTGGGTTCCCTTCTATATGTCGAAAATAAATTTAAATACGTTAACGTAATATTTAAGGCTCATACAAACTTGAAAAATGGTCAATTTTAATAAACGAAATTGGATTGCAAAATTATTGTGCAAGAACTATCGATTCGATCCTAATGAATTTTAGCGTGTTATTTTATCATGACATAAAGTTTTCTTTGCTCTAATATGAAGGTCCTCAGAGAAATTTAAAAGGCCGAAAAAAATTGATTAAAAAACTGATTTTTTCTACCTTTTTCTTTTAATTATTGCTATTTTTCAAGTAGGAAAATATATTTTGAGATAACCTATCTTATAGAAAATTTAATTATAAAACTTTTTTTCCCTTGAACTTTCCTCTAAAATGAATAGCTTCAAAGTTACATAAGAAAAAGTTTGAAAAAAAGCGTTTTTTTTTTCAATAATTTTATATTTTTATTAATAAAATCAATGTTGTCCAACTTTTTGAATTAAATCATATCAAATTTATCGTTGTACAGGTTATTCTGAAGGCTTTCATGCAAAAATCTCCATGTTCCATTTCACATCCACGAGACCCCGATATTTTACAGATAAGCCCTGGTCTATTAGTCCAAATCTTGAAAGTTTCCGATATACAGGATTTCAAAGTTTTTTTCAACTTTTTAAAACTTTTTGGTAAATAGTTACTTTAATTATAGCTTGATTTAAGATAAATTTGGTACGTCGACATTTTATAGGATGTAAAGTTAAGATCTGATGACATATTCAATGTACATTTCGGAGGGCGCCACCAGTAACACTTTGCGCTTATATCTAAAGCTTCATAACTTCTTTGTGTCTAGGAATATTCAATTTCTAATTAAAAATTCTAATATTTTGACACCTTTTATTCAAAAAAGGTATACTTAACAGGTTCGCTTCGAGCAGCTGTCTGAGATGATCGCATTTAAATGTTTTATTGCATGTACTGAGACTCGTCGAAGTCCCCCTTCGCACTGTATCCAAGCTTAGGACTGGTCAAAGGAATTTGGAGCGAGGTTAAATAATTAACAGAAAAGCAAGAATAAAAATTTACATAGCAATAAGCTAACAGTGATAATAATGTAAGAATGCAAAGAACAATAAAAATAGCAAACCAAATTAATAACAAAACAAAGCAGAAAACATTTTTTCAAGTTTTTTAATTAAACTTTAAGCAAATATTCTACATTTCTATGAACACAAAGATTAGTTGTACGAAGAAAGTTGAACTGCATTCATTCCATCATCTTTGCATCTAAGCGTGAAGCGTTTAATGAATTTTTCTTCGATGTTTACCATCTATTTAAGAATTCCATTAAAAGTAATCAATAAGCGTTAAATTTGGTGAGCGGGGTGGTCATCTTGTAAGAGCATCGTTTCCTCTACCGATTCATAGATTGTGAAAATTGTCCTTAAAATGATTCCTAACATTTAACCTGAAGTGTGGGAGTGCAATGTCGTGCAGGAACATGTATGTTGTGAAATAATCAGTGAAAGATAGTACAGTAAATGTGTGGTGTTCTAGGTGATTCAAACCATTTAAAAGAAGTAGTAAGGTAATAGGACCAATATTGTCAAAGGTTTCTGCCCATACGTTAATTTTCAATAATACATAATGATAATATAAAACCTTTATTGCATGCGGGTTTTGGTAAGCATAAACATATTCATTATAAAAGCTTATTATTTCACTTGTTGTAAAGCAATACTCATCGGTAAATAAAATTTTTGTATGAAAATTTACATCATGAGCTTTTCTTTCAGTAATGAACTGATAGGAGTATAGTTTTAATTCAAGATCGATAAGTAATTGAGCTTATATTATCTGGAGGTGGAATGGATGCAACAGTTGTTTTTTCAAGTCCTATTTATCTATCTTAAGAAACTTTAAGTTCCAAAACTAAGTGTCTGGTGCTCAGACTAGGACTTTTTCAACTCATTCTGACACTTCTTCCTCTATCTCTGGTATCCTAGACGTAAGATTTCGTTCATAATCAATCAATGCAGAAGTAAAACTACTGGTTTCTTGAAGACTCCTTTTAAAAGAAACTCTCAATCATTTCCTTAGCAATAACTTTAAACTAATACCATATCGGTTATTTTTGCATTAGTGTAATTTTCGACTATAGTGAATAATGTAATTATTAAATTATAAATTTTGAAATTATTTGATAAAAGTTTGTCACATTGAATCGTTTCCCTCTTTTATAACTAATGACAATACTTATCGTTCTTAGCTCGATGCTATATAAAGTTTTATTCCTGTAGGCCTGTTCGTCCTCATATACACTCCAAACTTCTTGAACCAGTCTCAAGTGTGGATAAAGTGTGAAGAAGAGCTACGGCGATTCATAGTACGCAATTAAGTATTTAAATTTGATTATCTCCGAAACGGCTCCCTAAGCGATACCTACTAGGTATAACTGTTTTGGATAAAAGATCTCAAGATATAAAAATGTTCAACGATGAATAAAAGACGAATATTTGTCAAATTTCCACTATATTTATCTAAAAAACTTGACGCGTTTCGCTAATACTGTAGCTTCATAAGAAGTTCCATTTTAAATGAGAAAATATTTGGTTACTTGAAAAACTGATTCCTAGATATACAATAATGAATAAGTGTAATACCCTAATTTACATTTTATTATCTATTATTTAAATTATTGGGAAATCCACACTGGTTTTTGTTAAAAGATATTTAGTAGGGGTGAGGTGTTGATATCTGTTTGGTCATTTAATAGATTACCTGTATTCTTTAATCGATTTATTTCTATGGTTTCTAAGAAATTCAGTTTATAACCTTTCCTTTGTACATGAAGAATTTCAAAATTATCCTCTAATTGATCATTTTGTTCTATTAAATGATTTGCGTATGAAGAACTGTTTTTATTATGTAAAAAATTATTTTTGTGTTTCTGAATCCTTTTTTTAAACGATCTGCCTGTTTGGCCTATATATACTTTTGGATAACTTCCGCATTTAAGTTTTTAGACCCCAGACTTGTTATTTTTATTTGTTTTTGTTTTATAATTTTTTAAGCGTTTTCCTATTGAATTATTTATTTTGAAGGCTACTCCAATATCTTTTTTATTCAGAAACTTTTTAATTTTAATTCATGATTTACCCAAATACGTTAAAGCGGTAAAGTTGCGTTTCTTGTTTTCTTGTGCAATAGGATAAACTTCTTGTGTGGCTTTTTTTTTAATTTTTTTTGTTAAAATTGAGTTGACCATTGATGGTAAGTAACCATTGTTAACTGCAACTTGTTTAACCCAATTTAATTCTTTATTAAAATTCTCTTCAGATAAGGGAATGCTAATAAGACGATGAATAAAACTATGATAAGCCACTAATTTATGTTCTTCTGGGTGAGATGAAGTTCTATGTATGGTTATATCGGTATGTGGGGGTTTGTGAAAAATTCCAAAAGAGTGTTAATTTAAAACTTTAGTAATGACTAGATCAAGAAAATTTATTGAGTTATTTTCTTCTTTTTCCATAGTAAATTGAATATTTTGGTGGATTGAGTTAAAATCAAAAGATTTATTAAGTTGTCGATCTGTGCCTGTGAAACACACTAATATGTCATCCACATATCTGTACCAGTACAAGAAATGTTGGTGTATATGGTTATTAAATATTATTTTTTCTATATTGACCTAACAGATATCAACACCTCACCCCTGCTAAATATCTTTTAACAAAAACCAGTGTGAACTTTCCAATAATTTAAATAAGAGGAAATAAAATGTAAATTAGGGTATTACACTTATTCATTATTGTAAATCTATATATAAGTTTTTCAAGTAAGCAAATATTTTGTCATTTAAAATAGAACTTCTGATGAACCTACAGTGTTAGCAAAACGCGTCAAGTTTTTTAGTTAAATATAGTGGAAATTTGATAAATATTCGTCTTTTATTCATCGTTGAATATGAATTTCCATCAAGTAAAACCCAGCAACCTACTTAGTTTAAAAATGTTTAGATTAAAAATTTTAACTTACAGAGTCACAAAAAAGTTGTAGAGCTTTAGATGTAGACGAAGTGCTGCTGGTGGCCCCCTATGCAATGTATATCAAAATTGTAGTCATATCCTGACTTCTGATCCTATAGAACTCAAAAGTATTGAATTTAGTGCAAACCAAGCGATTATTAAAATAAATATTGCAACGGTGATGTAGAAACTGCTATTCGAGGAAAATCTTACCGATAGTTTCCGACACTAAGAGAGGTTAAATAACAGAAATGACTATATAGAAAGTATGTCAAAGGGTATCTGGAAATAGCACCCACGGATCCACTGATGAATCCACCGCAGGTGTCAGGACGAAACATTTGGGATTTTAGTGGCCGAAAGTTTGCAAGCCGCTCAAGGTTATGGTGAATTGCAGCATTGGTATATGCGAATTTAGTGCAAAGCAAGCTATTATTAAAATAAATATTTACAAAAAAATTTTAAAAATTATAAATTTGGCACTCTGAATTTCGAGAATTATCAACTTTTGGCCCAAGATAAATTAGGCTAGACCCTCATATTTTCGTGCTGGCATTTTGTACAGACCTTTTAGATACCACTTCTATAAAAAAATGCTCTAAATGTTTTTTAAAAAAATGCTTTTCTCTCTCCAGAATTTAGATTGGTTTGCTTACTTTTCATTTATAATGGATCGTAATTATATCAAATAACATTTAAGCTCTCAAATTTCTTTAATAAGAAATTATTGACTTAAAAATAGTCATGAACAATTGCGATATATGTGAGTCTCCATTATATTTTTAAGTAAAATGGAACCATTCCTGATGTCTGCAAGAAAGTGTGAACAACAGCGGCTATTACACGGAAGGTGCGAACCTCACGACACAGATTTTACTTGCAAAACTGTGGTGTAAGTAATTCTCAAAATTAAAGGTACATTTCCCTTAAAACTATTTGATAATAAATCGTGTGTGCAAATATTTAGTTGAAAGTAAAAAATCTTCAAAGATCACGGAAAATTGATGTAGCGGGCACTATATTTAATCAAGTGAGCAATTCTTTCTATATTGTGTTGTAACTAATATGTTTAAATGCGCGATTTTGCAAGACAATATTCGGGCATTTTGGCTTTTTAATATTTTTTAAAACGGTTTAAATTTGGACTGTTTGTAAAGAAATTTTAAAAATAGCAAATGGTCGGCACTAGAGCAAAGAAACCGTTATAGATTTTGTTAATATATACAGAGAATCCCATTTCCTGGTTTTTCTTAGACAAATTAAGATTTTGTGGTAACTAATTTTTCTTCAGCAACAACGATTTCTCTCATGACTATGCTCCTTCTTGATATTTTGCAGTTTACACTATTCAGTAAATAATCAAAACAAGTACTGTCCATTCTTAAGTAATTTTTATAATTCCCAAACGTTAAATGGTATATTCTTAACACGGTATCTGTAACATTAATGGTTTTGGACTTGTCGTTGATGTATAAATCTATAATTTTATTAAACAATAATATATAAAAGATAAATCTTTAATCCAAATGTCTTTATTAGGCTATTAACTTATTTCGGCATTATTGTTAATCCTGCTACTGTTATTGCAAGAATATGTTGAATTTGTATAATTGTATAACGTCCGATATTTTTTACAAATATCGAAAAACAAAACTTTTAAAATTTTTCAAATTTCACGCACCTCATCAGTCGCATGAGATATTTTTTTATTTATGTCCTAGATTTATTTTAAACAACATTAACCAAGCGTAAATGTGTGGCACTGTAAATTTTTTAATACCAAACTTTTAAACGTTCAATTTGCGAGCGACTTAACGCGAGCGAAATTAAGTGTCAGTTAAAAATTATTAGAATTCAATCATTCGAGAATTCTCTTGTAAAATGCCGTTTTTAGATCTGCAAATTATAAAAAAATTTTTACAGAAAGACTTACGCGACGCGCGATTGATCATAAGCGCTGTTAATAAGTCCTATGTAAAGGCCGTTAATGATTCTCGAGGATCGTCACCTGAAACTGTTTAAATATATTGCCAAAGGGATAAAATATCTCTGAATCAAGCTTCAATATAATTCTAAATTATAAACTAGGTTTAATATTCCAGTCCATTTACAAATCAAGGTTGATGTAATTTTACATTTTGTATTATTCACCCAAGTAATGATACTTCACCTATGGGTCAGACTGAAAAGGTTGCAAAATGTTAAAAATCGATGATTTTTTTCCCCTTTTTCCGTATAAATCTGCCTAAATATCAATCCTAGAATAAATATTATAGGATATCATTTGTTCGACGGAAAATTTTCTTTCGATTTCAATTCAATTTGGTAAAAGAATTAAAAATTTTAATTATGGAAAAATAATAAATCAAATATATAATCATCATGTTTACCATAATCCTACGTAGAAGGCTTGGATAATTTGGTCAGTCTCAAGTGCCTATGTATTGATATATAACAAAAAATTCGAGCCAGCAGATTATTTTATTTTCACCAATTTTAAATCTAAAGTGGAGCTAAGAGATTGAACACAATTCAACTTTACTTTAAAATTGACCCAAAATTTTGAAAGTATCGGTTTTCAGAGCTAAAACTAGAGATACTCTGCATTTATTTTAGAAAAATTAAGCCGGTATTCGGTCAGTTTCAAGTGCAGTCAAATTTCGCACTACTCCGGTAAATCCATAGATGTCCTTTTGAATGACGATATTTTTCAGTTTGACATCGAAATGGGGAGGTTTTTAATATCCTGCCGACATGCCTTGCAATTTATATTGTATACCAGTTGTTACCTGCGAATGTTTGTCTCGGTTTGATACAACTGCACTGAAGAGTCCATGAGGTAGTCGAAAAGCGTATGGAGAGGAGAGCAGAGTTGTATTTGCAGGAAATAATCGTTTTTTATATATTCTTTCATTTTTCTATGCCTCAAAGAATAATAACATATAGGCAACCATTTAAACATGATAGATAAATTTCATTTATTTTTGACTGAAATTTTTATTTTTTAAAATTTTGCACTATTCTGGTAAATGCATAGATGTCCTTTTGAATGGCGATATTTTTCAGTCTGACATCGAAGTCGGCAGGTTTTTAATAACTTGCCGGCATTTATACTTTATACAGCAATTGTTTCCTGCGAATGTTGATCCCGTTTCTATACAGCTCATCTGACGGGACCAAAAGGTGGTCGAAACGCATATGGGGAAAGGACCAGAGTTATACTTCCAGCAAAAAATCTGTCTGAAAAGAGAGTAACATATAGGCAAAAATAAGTAAAAAGTAAAGTTGACGTATTTTAGGGTTTTCGAAAGGAAAAAACAAAATTAAGTATTGTGAGCCACTCCAAATACTTTTGTGTTATATCTCAAGTCCTCATCAGAGATCACAAAACAAAATGGAAATTAATTTTTATTTGAAACTAAGTAAAAATATGGTTGTTCCAATCAAGCAGATTTGATCCCTTATTTTTTATAAGGGCAAACGTTAACTTTTTTCACGTGTTTTAATGCTAAAAATTACCAAATTGAACAGATTCTTCGTAAAAAATTTTTTTATGAATAATATAAGTGAGTAAACTTGCCATATTTCATGATTTTGAAAAATAAGTTAATAAAAGGGGGTGAGCAACCTCAAATACCTTAAGTTCTCATCAAGATATTTTTACAAAACAAACTGGTAATTACTTGTTATTTGAATCGATGCAAAACTAAGGTTGCTCTATTCAGCCGAGTGTTATCCCTTATTTTTTATATGGGTAAACCTGCATTTTCTTCACGTATTTATTTCTAAATTCTTCGAAATTTAATGGAATTCTATGAAAATATTTTTTATTAATAATATGTACGATTTAAGTTGACGTGTTTCAGAATTTTTGAGGAAAACTAACAAAAGAGGAGAGTCACCCCAAATTCTTTTGTTTTTTCATATATCAACTGATAATTGGGATATTTTCACAGAAAAAAGTGGAAATTATTTGTTATTTGATATTAAGTAAAACTATAGTGGTTTCATCTCTACGGATATGAACACTTCGTTTATAGAGATAAAGAAAATTTTACAATTTACACGGTTTACGGTTGAAATTTCATTTTAAGTTTACTATGGCTAGTTTTGAATTATGCTTTAAAAATCAATTTTGAGTTGAAATCTTTTAAAATTTACAAATCCATATTGGATTGTTTTAATAAATGATAATTTAATATTTCTTACCCGCTTTCCTGGGGCCTAGACGGATTCCTGGTTGAAATCGGGTTCAAGACTGTAGCAGGATGGAAGCTTCAGTCTTTTTTGTTGATTTTAACAGGAAAAAGTGAAAATAAGGGCGAAAATGGCTCCATTTTATAGGTAAGCCCCAAGCTTGCGCGACATGCTACTTCCTTTAAGTGTCAAAGAAAATTTTACAGGGGAGCCAACTTAACAGAACCAGCGGTACAAAACTGACCTGTAGCGACTCGAAACAACACGAAAGGGCTGAAACAGATTTGCTAATTAATTAATCGTTTGCATTTTCGGCTCTAAATCAGGTAGAAATTCATTGTTCATTTTTTATTTCTAAATTAAGAAATACGTATTTTCTGCTAGCCATTAGCAACACGGTATTAGCTGCCTATCCAAATTTCCTCTAAAAATTACTGAACAGAAACGACAGCCCAACACGATACTGCCTAAAAAAAATGAGAACTGCCAATCTTCAACTCGAAGCGACACACTAAAGGGGCAAATAACCTAACTTCAAAAAAATAAAATGCCAACAAACCTTAAGAAATTATTTAAAATAAAAATTAGGGAAAACTGCTATAAACATGGATAACCGTAAGAATTTCACCGGCAAGTAAAATGATGTCCAATAAAAAAAGGTAAATAAAAATGCCTTATCTAAATATAAACAACCTAGTGCAGTGACGTGGACTCAATGATCCATGAATCAAACTAGACATAGATATTAAATTTAGGCTGTATTTCTTTTAATGAAAGAGTATAACCAGATAAGGAATAATAAATAAAATAATCGAGTTAGAAAGAAAATTTGCAAGGAAGAAAAATAAGGATGGCTCGGGATATAGTACAAACTAAAAATGCAACGAAAAGACTGTTATACGAAGGATATATGAAAAATGCTTAATGAAAATTATATTGTGTTGCCCAAAACGTGAATATTAGCAAAAATAAGGCAATCATGACAACTCCCCCTTTCCTTCAGAAGGAGGGTAATTTTCTCAAGAAAATTAACAGACGATGATCAATTCAGTAGGTAACACTCAATAATCAGAAACAATCTCTAAAATTTAACGCCAATAATTGTAATTTTAGGAGTTGAAATCACTCTTAAAAGTCAAAATAGTGAGATATTAAATATAGAGAAAGTGTAAAAATCATACTTTTACTCGTTTCACTGATAGTGAAGTCAGGTATGTGTAATAAAAATCTTACTTGAATGAATATAATCGAAGGATATTTTTACTATAGAATGACCTGAGAACATACTTCTCAGAGAGAACCTACAATTTAAAATAATTTAATATCAACGTAAATTTCCATTTCCCTGGATATAAGGATGCAGTATGAAAAAGCATAACAAGCTGAAAACACAGGCTTACAAAAAAATATTTTGTCTAGTAGGCTAAACCCCTTCATATCCACGCAATTTGATGCGCTAAATCCAAATCCGGTATCCAACTGGTTCCATCAGGTCAAACTTTCTATAAGTCCGAGAAAATGATCCAAAACTGCCAAAACTGGCCATTTTTCGGACTGAAGGGTTACTTTGATAAATCAAATTACTGCTTCAGACCCGTACCTCCCTATTGCTATATATTCATAAGTGCTCTGTGCGAATCCGAGGTCTAAATTGCCCCATTAGATCAGGGTTCTCCATAACTCACGAAAATGATCCAATAACGTTGAAAATTGGCCATTTCTAGTATTGAATGGTAATAAATCAAGCTACTCCTATCAGAATAACTTTCTGCTTAGACCCCTAGTTGTATGAATTCAAGTGCGCCTAATCTGAATCCAGGGTCTGAATTACTCCAGTAGGTCATACTTTTCCACCAAGATGTTAAAGATATGGAGAGTGTTAGGTTGTAAATCTGATGGCAGAGTTAAAAAAAATGGCTGATATTAAAACAAAGGCATGTTTCAAAAGCTGTTAAATGGAATAGGAACTTATGGCATCCGGAAAAAATAAATAAAATTTTTAAAAATCATTGCCTTTTTAGGCCTTTAAGTTATACAGCATAACGTATATAGTCGAGATTGGTTTGCCTTTTACGGATTTAAAAAACAATATTTCGAAAATTTCGAAATTTGTAGTAAACAAGTTCTAAAAAATTTCAAAAAGCTTTAGCATTCGCGATTTTTTTTAAATAAAAAAAATCATGATTTTGTCATTTGTAATATTGGTCGATAAAAATCGCGTTCTTTTTAACTTCTCAGACGATTAAAAAAAGAAATTAAGCACCTTGAAAAAGTTATTCGCCCTTTTTGGCCATTCTTTCAATTGCGATTGTATAAACAATCGATATGAATTTTTTCCTTTTGGAATTTTTCCAAGGTCAAAAGATCATATTTATTTGATAGTATAGAATTACAAAGTGACCTTAATCGGAACAATTTAAGCTGTTTGACTTACCATTCAATCCGAAAAATGGCCTCTTTCAGTATTTTGGATCATTTTTGCGATTTACGGAAAACTCTGACCAAATGGGGCGATTTAGAGCCCAGAATATATAGCAATAAGGAAGCTTGGGCATGAAGTTACTCTGATAGGAGTAACTTGAGTTATCAGAATTACCATTTAATTCGAGAAATGATCAATTTTGTACTTTTTCGATCATTTTCACGAATTTACAAAACACCATTCTCTGAACCCGAGACTTGAACTCGAAGCATGAAAATTCAAAGGGAGAGAACTGTCTAGATTACCAAACAAAATACTTTTTGTGCCTCTATAATTAAAAACATCTAGAATGCCTGCAATTGAATTCATAATCCTAATTAAAAGACACTTTTTTGGCAAAAAATTATCTCCATATTATAAAGTAATCATTTATATTTTTTTTAAGTTTATGGCTGAGAAGTCTATCATTCTTCATTCGACCCATGCCCTCATATCGTTTTTCTAATCTTACACGTCAGGCTTCGTTATCTGCAGTGGCTTTGTTAAAACGTTTTTCTACTCTGCTTTTTCTTCGCCTTCTTAGCGTTATTACAGGGTGCCCTCGATAAGATAACTTGAAAGCCGAACATGTAACAAGAATTAGTAAAAATAAATGTAGCTTTCTATAGTAAATTTTTATGTTATTACGCTTTTTTCTAAAGGGAGTTAGTAATTTAACTTTGACTTTTTTTCTCACATAAAATTAAATAGTTTGATATTTAGAATTCATATTAAATTTGAAACAAAACTATATATAGGCTAGCATGCATTATGTCAAAATATAATCAAACTGATGCTCTTTCAAGGAGCTAAGAAGACATTTCGGTCTTAAATTTGACTTGTCTTAAGTTTGATGATTCATATACTTCGGTTAACAATGTTAAAGAATTTCCTGAGAAATTTCCCTGTTTTAAGGTTGGAAATAATATGTTATATAAATATATTATTTCTAAATATGATTTTAATGGTAATTTAAATACTTGGAGGGTAGTTGTTTCAAAAGCTTATAGACTAAAAGACAATAAAATGTACCATGATCAAGGAACTTCAGCTCGTATTGGTTTATTCAAAACATTATCTAGAATAGCCCAATTGTATTATTGGCTTAATACGCGTAAAGATGTTTATCGTTATATTGAAAGGTACTCTTTGTGCTGCTAGTAAAGTCATTAACTTATCAGAAGCTGGACTTATGAGTACCTATCGTAATATAAATTTTCCTTTCCAGATGATATCGGCTGATATTATAAACCTAAGATCTGTGGGTGATAGTCAGTATCTCTTGTAGTAAATTGGTTCACTAAGTTTGTATTTGTTTATCCTATGGCCAAAGCCACAAGTAAAACCATTATTAAGTTCATAGAAGATCAAGTTTTCCTCATATATGGTTTTTATATTATCTTATATTCATGAAAATCATAAAACATGGAATCAATCTATTTTTTAGATGGGTCAGGCTATACGTTTACGCTTACTAATTAGTAAGTCATGATGTATCAGGCTTTTCACCTTCTTATCTTAATTTTGGTTGAACCAATCTGTAGATGGATCATTTTTTGGTCTGATTTCCGAAAATCTCATAAATAAGATAGAAATTTCTGAAAAGGTTCATAATCCTAAGACAATACATGAATTACCTAAAATTTATGAGAAAAATGTTACATCAACCTTATCTAAAAAGTAAGCAACCTTACGACTTGCGAAAGTCGAATATTAGATATCATGTTGGTGATAGTGTCTGGAAGAAAAATTATGTCATCTAAAGCAGCAAACAATTGTGTGGCTATGGCTAAATATGCACCTAAATATATACCTTCTACTATTAGTAAAGTATACTCTGACCTAGTTTATGATTTAAAAAATAAAGTTTGTAGTGACCTTGGTAACTGGCAAGTATCTGATGTTACTAGAGATATTGATTGATGGTCCGATTAACAAACTAGTATATGAGCAACCTATCTTGTCTAATTTTATCTAAATTGGATGTTCCTTTATTTTTTAAGTCTCTTGCGTTATTTTGGAACCTTGTATCTTTTAAGTTACTCTAGAGAGTAGCCTCTAGAAATTTTATGTTGCTTTACCTTTTAAGTCTTGTTTTGTCAGAAAACTTTGTGGCATTTATTTGACTCTAGATAAAAGCCTCTAGAACATTCCTTTGGTTGAGCCACTTTTCTTTGAACAATGTGCTTTTTAAATTTGGTTCACATGGTACAGTCCAATATCGATAATGATTTGACTTGAGTCTAGACTTTTTCCTGGATTGTGTTAGTTTTGCGAATTTTGGAGCCTTACTCCCTGAAACATGTATCAATTGCCATTCATAGAACAGTTTTGGGTGTACATGCATCATCTGATGATGTATAGGCTAGGCCGATGTAGATTTATGTTTCAAAAGAAAGTGGGTTTAGACACCCTAATGAACTAATCAAAGGTAACACTTCTCAAAGTATTGTTCGTCCGCAATACTATCCTCTCTCTGTTAAGTTTAGATATGAATGGTGAACTCTCCTACTTGCTTAAATTTTTAACCTGATTAAATTGGAGTTTACACTTTTTTATCCTTTAATATATTATATATCTTAATACGTAATCGTATGGATTTGGGACCCTATTATGTTAATAAATACCCTTTTTTTAGAAAACAATGCATCTTTAATAATGCTGCCGTCCAACAAAATATCTTGTATTATTTTAGTATCTTTATCTTGAAGTATTTGAAAATTAAGTATAGTTTTATTAGTCCGATAAGATCTGTAGTTCTTTGAAAGCAACTTTTAGCGAATTGATTAAGTGGTTCAAGAGATGAAAAATTCGAAGTAAACTTCAAATTTTTCTAACATACCAACGGGAATGTATTACGGAATTTTTGGCGATTCCGTAATTTTATTTTCTCTAAACCTTCGTGAGACTACTATCTCGCGCACAAGATATCTGCACGTGGTGATTATCGATTGAAAGTGACGTAGTTGATGAAACAATTTGTATATATTGATCGATGTTTTGTTTTTAAAGGGATCATAGTGAAAAGAAAAAGGTAATGAAGTTGTTTGTGTCTTATTTAATTTAAAAGAAGTTCGTATTACTATTATTAATTTAGAAAAGGTAATTAAGTTTTTTATGTTTTATTTAGTTTAAAAGAGTTTCGTATTATTCTTACTAATTTAGACACTTTTTGGTTCGACCAATAGAAAAATTGCACCTAAAGCGTAATCTAATACTCCTGAACTGATAGTATACTTGTCTGAAAAAACTTGGCAAACAAACAGTCCACGAAATACATAGGGGCCAAAACAAAGGAAGAAAAATACTCGAGTTCGAACCTATTTTGTCAGTAGGACTACAGGTGAGAATTAATTTCTAAAATTTGGCTGATTGGAGGCCTATCGGTAAAATTTTTGTCTTTACCTTCTAGCGTGTTCCTAGTTCAAGAAATTCGACTATCTTTCCTTATCTTATCGTGTCTTTATAGAAGACAAATTTTGTTTTATCTTTTCGTATCTTCATAGAAGATAAATTTTATTAAAATATCTTATCATAGAGTACCTTAAAACATCTGGTTTTACCTTAATGAATCTTTTGGTAAGATTATATTATAAACGTATCATTGGTCGTGATATTTGACAGATGCTTGAGCAAGTTTTTTTTGTTTATGCAACACTGTAATTTTCTTTCCTTCTGGTTAAATTGGTGAATGTTAATTTTAAATACACATTAATTTTTAGGTATTTATAGAGGAGAAAATTATTTAATTTATTTGACATATTACAGGGTCGGTACAGAAGTTTTTTTGAAGTAAGACATTTTAATTTTATGTCACATACTACCTCGGAGGTTCTAAATGATTGTGTAGTCTGCCAGATTTTTTTTCTTTGGTGTATAACAACTTTTGTAACGCATTTCCATACTTGGTATTTTTTTTACCCATATTGTGAATAAATTGTTTATTGTTCTCTCTGACTTTTATTTTGCACACACACACACACACTGTTTTTCTTAATCCTCCATTTTTTAAATTTAAATTGGAACCCCCTTGAGCTTTAACTTCAATAATTTGTAGGGGATGCACCATACACTGCGATGGAAGACGCTAACATGCATTTAATTATGGATAATACAGATGCACCGCTAACACTGCAAGCGGATTGTATAGAGAAAGATATCAAAATGCTTAACGATTCCCAGATTTTTGAGTATTTATTAATGTGCATCAAGCGTTTTCGGAAGGCTGTTTACCAAGTGATCGGAGAAATGTGGGAAGAGCTAGGAAGAAACATGATGAAAAAGTATTTCAAGAGATTAAAAATGATCCTACTATTTCAGTACGTGTCTTAGAAACAGCTACAGTAATCTCAAAAAGCCACCCCGTTCGCCAGGCTTAAACCCCCTGGACTTCTTCTATTGGAGATGCCTCAAGGACTGGGTTTACCCAAAACCAATAGCAATAGTGACCGAGCTTCATGAAAGAATAAGACAGGCTGCAGGCCATATCTATCAAAGGAGGTATGCGCGACACATAAAAAGATCCTATTTATGGCGATGTCACGCATGCATAAATGCCGGTGGCAAACAATTCGAACATTTACTCTAATAAATGGGTAATAAATGTTAAATTCCTTACTATTTATTTCATTTCATTCAACAACTATCTGTCTCACTATTACTTAGGTAGGTATAAAAGGATTAATTATGGCTTACTCCACTGCGCACTTCTCTGGTGTGGGTTAGCCTTATTGCGGCCATTAAGTTTCCTATAATCACCCATTACAGACACCTGGCCTTTTTCCAGAACTCAATCTACAACCCAAAATTTGTCAACTGGGCTCACAAAAATGATTTAATCTCAAAAACTACAATTAATGAGATTTGATGCTTGTTCAAAAATAGACATTTTTTTTGGGTTTAATTTTCCTGGAGTATTATACCATTTTGGAATCTTGATTACTTGCGCTAATTTTTAAAGTAACTTGCCGCAGTAGTGTTCATACTTTTTTTTACACCACGAGGTGTCTGAATTGCAAGAAAAAAAAACTTTGCTTCATTTTTTTATAGAAACTACAGGCATTCTGAGATTATTTTGGATTATGGTTATACTCCATGGAAAATAGACTTTTGTTAGTAACAAAAATGTAACATTAGTTTTTTTGCTGGAATATGTTCATTTCGGCATCCTATAAAACATATCTCAATAGTAACTCTGAAAGTCCTGTGCAAAAGTTGTATAGAAAAATGTTTCAAGCAAAAGTTTTAGAAAATTAAAAAACCTATCGATTCGTATAAGCATATAAGTTATAGGTAGCGCTCCTAGTTATCGAGATATAGTTTTTTTTTTCGACAAAATTTACAGTTTTGGTTTTAAAAAACACATTTATTAACAAACTAGCGACCCGCCCCGGCTTCGCACGGGTGCAATGCTGATACTAAATACACTACAGAAAAACTGTGACTATTTATTTTATTTTTACAACAATTATTACATCGGCCTCCGACGCGCTATTTATAGGCACGCTGCCGCCGCCCCGGTGGGCCAGTACCGCCGCAAGCGCTACTTCCCGCAATTTTAAATCTGTAATATCTTCGAAAATATTCATTTAAATCTTGTGCTGTAAAGGACCATATAGATCTATATTAAATCAACAATGTATTTAAGCTATTTAATTGGATAAGGATTAATGCTGTATTGGTTAAAATCGCTTCAAAATTTGCCATTATTTGTCGTAAAAAGTAAATAACAAAAAAATGTTATTGTGGGATATCCATGAGAGATAGACATATACCATCGCGGAGTTTTCTGTAGACCTTTTCAATGTGTACAAATAATTAGTACATTATTTTGATAAATCTCGTAGGGTTCAGCCTGCGTTTGCAATGTAAGCGGAAAAAAATATGATAATTAACGACATCACATTAGAAACCTCAAAAATAACAGTATTTCTCCACTATTTAATGGATGTTATTATACATATAAACCTTCCTCTTGAATCACTCTATCTATTGAAAAAAACCGCATCAAAATCCCGTGCGTAGTTTTAAAGATTTAAGCATACAAAGGGACATAGGGACAGAGAAAGCGACTTTGTTTTATACTATGTAGTGATTACCGATTTAAAATTTAACATAAATATAGGTATTACCATTTAAAAAAAAATATGTCAAATTCGAAATCTGTGAGTTGTTTATTTTCCGAGAAATTCGATGTCAAAGTTGAAAATTCAACCTCAATTTTTCGCTTTCCTAATTAAGATACAATGCTCAATTTTAATGGAAATTGTTTTATATTTTGACGATATATTAAAAAAAAAATTTTTTTCAATCGTGGGCCGAGAAATTTTGCAAAAACCAATTTTTGCACCAAAAAAGTTGCGATAAATTTTCGCCGGATGGAGATAAAATATTATTAATGCACTGGTTTTAGATTTCCGATCTCAAAAAAAAATAATTTTGGATGAAAAAAAAAACGTCTTTTTGGCAAAAATTCATAATTGCATGGCAAATGAATATTAAGGGCTCAAATTTGCAGAAGATGTTTTTAATACTTATACTTTGCCTGTGAATTTTTTGGATCCAAGAAATAGACTTCCTTCCATACGATCTGCAAACCTTCGAAAATTGGGCCGAATCTAATCGAAAACAGCTGCTGCAGACCGCTTTCGGCGGGTTGCTATAATTCAAGCCCATTATTCATTGGTGCTTCAAGGAAACTGATGCATCACAAGTAATATTTACAATATTGATGTTGATTAATTGATTGATGTTTTTTATTAGATCATCATATAAAACAATACAAACAATTTCCATTAAAATTGAGAATTGTATCTTGATTAGGAAAGCGGAAAATTGAGGTTGAATTTTCCACTTTGACATCGAATTTCTCGGAAAATAAAAAACTCACAGATTTCGGATTTGACACACTTTTTTTGAATGATAATACCAATATTTATGTGAATTTTTAAATCGGTAATTTGTTAATAAATGTCTTTTTTTAAAACAAAAACCGTAAATTTTGTCGAAAAAAAAATATATCTCGATAATAAGTGGCGCCACCTATAACTTATATTACATGAAGTGTTTTGAGTTTATCTCGAAAAGTATAAGTTGTATCGAAAAATGTTTCAAACAAAAGTTGTAGAAAATTAAAAAACCCATCGATTCGTGCCTATAAGCATATAAGTTATAGGTGGCGCTACTAGTTATCGAGATATATTTTTTTGCAACAAAATTTGCGGTTTTGGTTTAAAAAAAAACATTTATTAACAAATTACCGATTTAAAATTTAATATAAATATAGGTATTATCATTCTAAAAACCGTAAATTTTGTCGAAAAGAAATATATCTCGATAACTAGTGGCGCCACTTATATTACATGAATCGATAGGTTTTTTAATTCTCTACAGCTTTTATTTTCGATTTTTTCGATACAACCTTTAATTTTTGAGTAAATCATTTTTTTTTTGCACAGGTTTTTCAGATGTGTTTTATAGGATGCCGAAATGAACACATTCCAGCAAAAAAAAGAACAATGTTACACTTTTGTTAACAAAATAGCTCTTTTTTGATCTAATTTCCATGGATATTAATAACAGTGCTATGTACTTATTCATTATAAAAAAAATAACAGTAATATTTGAAATTTGTGGTCATGGTAGTTAAACATATGGCACAGAGTATCAAATTTTGAAATTTTGCCAAAAAAAATTGATATAACTTTAAAAAAAATTGTGATGGATTTTTTTCTTTTTTTTTCCCAAATAGCCATGGGCATGTCCATCCAATAGTGGTATCGTGTCGTTGAATTTTGGGACAGGCTGTATATACTGTATACTACTGAGCGGTAAGAAATAAATAAAAAGAAAATTTCACACCCCAAGCTCTTTGTAAATTCTACTCCGATCGCAAATCCACTGGCATATATTTCAAGTTCAAATAGGTGGAGATATGAGACCTAAATTTTGCTACTCTTTTCTCTATTCGTACGTAAACACAAATGAATACGCTTGTAAATCATAAAGAAGATTTTGGTATTTTTATGTAACCACTCATGACAAGAGAGCATGTATTTTGTTATATATGTAATTCTCCTTTCAGGCAGAGAATATGAAAAATATATATATAAATAGTTTATTTCCTGCAAATATCGCTCTGGTCCTCTCTCCATATGCGTTTCGATCACCTCATGATCTCGTCAGTCGAGCTGTATCGGACGGAGAGCAACATTAGCAGGAAATAACTGATATATGAACCATAAATTTCAAGGTATGTCGGCAGGATATTACACCTGCCGTCTATAAACTTCGATGTCAGACTGAAAAATATCGCCAGTCGAACGACGTCTATGAATCAACGGAGTAAAGTGAAATTTTTAAATAATCAAAATTTCAGTAAGAAATGAAGAAATCTTTCTGCCGTATTTAAATAGTTTGTTATATACGTAATTCTCCTTTCAGGCAGAGAATATCAAAAATATAAGTATAAACAGTTTGTTTCCTGCAAATATCGCTCTGGTCCTCTCTCCATACGCGTTTCGGTCACCTCATGATCTCGTCAGTGGAGCTGTATCGGACCGAGAGCAACATTAGCAGGAAATAACTGATATATGAACCATAAATTTCAAGGTATGTCGGCAGGATATTACACCTGCCGTCTACCAACTTCGATATCTCGGTCCGATACAGCTCCACTGACGAGATCATGAGGTGATCGAAACGCGTATGGATAGAGCGATATTTGCAGGAAATAAACTGTTTGTACATATATTTTTCATATTCTCTGCCTGAAAGGAGAATTACATGTATAACAAACTATTTAAATACGGCAGAAAGCTTTCTTTATTTCTTATTGAAATTTTGATTATTTAAAAATTTCACTTTACTCCGTTGATTCATAGATGTCGTTCGACTGGCGATATTTTTCAGTCTGACATCGAAGTTGGTAGACGGCAGGTGTAATATCCTGCCGACATACCTTGTAATTTATGGTTCATATATCAGTGATTTGCTGCTAATGTTGCTCTCGGTCTGATACAGCTCCACTGACGAGATCATGAGGTGATAGAACCGCGTATGGAGAGAGGACCAGATCGATATTTGCAGGAAATAAACTGTTTGTACATATATTTTTCATATTATCTGCCTGAAAGGAGAATTACATATATAACAAAGTATTTAAATACGGCAGAAAGATTTCTTTATTTCTTACTGAAATTTTGATTGTTTAAAAGAGAGCATGTAACTGTGTGAGAGAGATTTTTCTATGGGAAGTAGATCTAAGGTGAAGCTAAATGATGATCTTTTGAAACCAAATTCTTTTTTTCCAAAGGGTAAAATAAAATTTTGAGAATATATAATTTTTATTCTAATTTCGTATAATAAAAACACAAGCCTTTTTATTTGTCAACATTATCCCGATAATATTTAAGTGTTATATTAAAGAGATCTTTTTCCTTATTTTTCTTTATACTGAACCCGAATTTTGACAGCTTCAATATTCGTCAGAAGTATAATATTCTAAATATTTTAAGAGCGACCATAAAAAATATACTGAAAATAATTTTCCGTGCTCATGCTTGACTGTCAGCTTTAAACACATAATATGAAATTTATATTTTACCCATTAGCTGTCGAAATTTTGGTCCTGAAAAGGTCGGATATTATTATTTAAGAAGAAAGTGCCTATGTTGATCCAAAATTATCACCTTTTGTTACGTCGACAGAATACGCTTAAGATACGACAGGATGCTCAATAAACCAGTCTTCCTGCTATTTTTAGGTCTAAAATTTTAGCATTGGGGTTTCTGTATATTCCATTGTCCTTAGTTCAGGTCTTCCCTTGTGTCTGATAAAAGACACCCGAAATTCCTTTCAATATTTATTTGCTGGGCTCTCTCACTTTCAATAAATTTCAACTTTAATGAGCTAAAGCGATTTTGAGATGTAATAGATGTTAAAAAATTCTTTATTAAATTAAATACAGGGTGTGTATTACGACGTTGGTCATATGTATACGAATAAAATATGACTGGATATTGGAAAACGATAGAGCATCTTTTAACTGAGGCTACTTTTGTCTCAAAATTTGCTTTAAAAAGTTAGTTTTTTTTTTGAAAAAATTTGTTCAAATGTCCAGGAAAGCATAAAAAATTGGAACTAGGCTCAACTTGTCTTTTTTTTTTTAAAGAAATACCCTGACGGTCTCCACAGATCGGACTAGGTCCATAGACTTTTATTAATGGAGATGATCCCTTTCAGGCTAGCGAATGATTGGTATTCCGTTTTAAGCTAGGTAATTTAGAAAGATCCCTGTTTAATTGCTAAACAAACAAGTTCTGACAAATCGATAGAGCTATTATGAGATCTGACATAAAATTGGGCTCCATAAATAAGACGGAGTACTTTGTTTTACAAGTCTGCTGAATCGTGGTTTGCTGGATCACCATGGAATCCATGTACGAGCACTAACAAATAGGTAAGAAGGTTAAAACTGTGACAGAAGTTCGCTAGAAAAAAATTGATAAAATAAAATGAATGCACCGTATTCATTTCATTCAGTAATTATGAATTAAAGATTGAATGAATGAATAAATGAAGCTTAAGTGGCGATACTTGATTATCGCTGCTTAGTCCCCGTTGAGCCCTTTACAACCCACTATAGTTGTAGATCATTCGATATCGATCACCTTCGGGAATCGAAACAGCTTCGTTAGTTGAACTTGCCTTAGTGCTTCCCATGACAAAATTGTATTTCCGAAATATTCTTGTCTTACTCCATTGAGTAATAGGCACTTTCTGAGGACATCAATGTCAACAATTTCATCCTCCTTTAAACACCATCTGCACGTAGGGTCATCCTCAATACCAATCTTGTGATGATGGCCCCTTAGGTGACAATGTCCTGTCAACAGTTTCATCACAATTCGCAGCTCTTTCCTTCCTAGAGAGAGAAGCTCCCTAGTAAGTTATGCGCTAGATCCACCTATACATTCCTTGGTACACCTCATTCCAATAGTCTTTCTCCACCATTCAATAAATTTACTTTCCAATAACAATTTTAGTTCCCCTTTGCCAAAGTCAATTGGGGCAGGTAGAATTGGTTCGGGTCGAAATGGTTCTATTGTTGATCCGAGCTCTGCTAGGCTATCTGCTTCTTCATTCCCGTGTGATCCGGAACTCATGCGAGTCTGACTGTGCAACCGTTTCTTGATAGATTATTCAGTACATCCTAGCACCCAGACACCAGTTGCAAAGTTACGACACTGGACTTCAGTGCCATTATCGCAGCCTCACTGTTTAAGCATATATATATATATATATATATATATATATATATATATATATATATATATATATATATATATATATATATATATATATATATATATAAATGAATAAGTTTTTGTCCGTGTAATTTAAAATAAAATAGAATCAAATATTGGCGAAGCGGACGTGAAAATTTGTCAATCTACATGATTCTCGTGTTAGAAAGTGCGGAGCACTCCAAAAATATGGAAAAACTCCTAGTCCGACAGATGGGGACAGCGCTGTTTCGTCCTAATATGGGACTCGTCAGGCCACCGCATTCAGTACAAACCATCACCTCGCCTTTGCATCCTATAAACCTCAGTTTAAAATCCAAAAACAGCAATCAAGACGACAAAGGCTACATCTCGATGGTCCACTTGATAACACAAGAACCACACATAACAAAGTTTGTAAAATAACCGCCATATGGACAAAAAATTTATCTATTTATTTATTTACTTGTTTGGCTTTGAAACACGCTAAACGATGATCTCATGGTGGGATCGTTTGGTGCGACACGTGGCATTGGCTGCTGAAATGAGCAGTAGGCTTGGTTGCCAGTACCGAAAAATGCGACCCCTATTCTTTGGGAAGCGCGTTTCGTGTAGTCGATTTTACATATTTCTGTTTTAATTCACCGTCGCGCCACCATATGGCGGTTATTTTACAAACTTTGTTAATATGTGTGGTTCTTGTGTTATCAAGTGGACCATAGCGATGTCGCCTTTGTCGTCTTGTTTGCTGTTTTTTGATTCTAAACTTAGGTTTATAGGATGCAAAGGCGAGATGATGGTTTGTACCGAATGCGGTGGCCTGACGAGTCCCATATTAGGACGCCATCTGTCGGACAGCACTTTCTTTCTCCGTGCTTCTGCCTAACACTCCGGTTCCAGCTCTTTCATCTTGTTGGGATCCATGTATAAACCATCAGAATCCATTTCTCGGAAGATTTTGCCTCTCCTTCAATCCTGTTTATTTCAAAAAATTATTTTAAGAGAGTAGTTAAGTTTAAAGAGTGGCGTCATGTAATCTGTGAGCATGTAGAGTGATGGACATTTCTCCACCACGCTTTCCCAGCTGCCCGTTTTAGTTTTTAGATACCCTCGCAGGCGCGGATGCAAGGAGGGGAAGTGATGGGGACGATTGCTCCCTCCAAAAGCTTTGAATCCAGGAAATTTCAGGAAAATAGACCCGATTCTGTCTCATAGTAGGAATGTGTATGCTGCTGGCATCTACCCCCCCCCCCCCCCCGTCGTCGTCGGTTTAGCAGGAATTACTGACATATGTACATGCAAAATTACTGCTCTTTAGTTACACTATTTAACTTTACTGATTATACTATAGTTAATTATAACCTTATTAGTATTAGGTAAGAAGTCTAATCGGGCTCTGTATAAAGTTAAGTGAAAAGAATTTTCATGAAAAAAATATTTACAATTTTTGTCGTTTTATTCATATTTCAGGAAGCTCCATTGTAACGTATATTGAAAACAAATTTATGTTATTTTTAGGTGGTGTTGTATTATTACTTCAACTGGAACTGACAGGTCAGTTACTATTTATTTATCAATATAAGTCGGGTATAGAAAGTATTTTGAATAACCCGCATTTTAGTTAGTATTGCTGTAATGCATTTGCAACGAATAAAATAATTATTATAAAATATATCAACTTCTTGACCAAAAATTTTTCATACTATGTAGCATCATATTAGTATATTAGAATGCAAGTAATTTACTTTCACGTCAATTGCGCAGAAATGATTTTTTTCTTTTTTTACAACAAGCAAAGGGATTTTTTTCGCCGCTCATTTTCTAGGAGAGATTACTTTCACGCCACCTATTTAAGAAGGATTTTCTTCGCCGCACAATTAATCTGGGTGATTTTTTACGTCGACACAGTAAGCGATGATTTTTTTTGCCACATTTTGTCTCGAAAGATTTTTTTCGTCGCGCTGATTCTGGAGGAATTGTATTCGTCGCAAATTTAGTCGTAATGTTTCGCGTAGCCACCATCGATACCTGTATATCTATCGACGAATATGTAATGAATATTGGATCTATTTAAGTGTGATATTTTGAACAAATCTGATTGTTTATAGTTTAGATTAATTTATATTAATATTATGTACATGGTTAAGAACATCTTAAATAATATTTTAATTTAATTTAATTTAAATAATTTAATAAATACTTTAGCTAATAAACCAGCTATATCAAATTCGTTTACGAAAATCTCGATATATTTATTATCTTGAAGTAAAGCTACAAGTAGCATTATCCTAAATTATAGTATGTTTTTTTTTGCTGTCAAAGCGACGCAGTATATCACCGTCACGTCAAGTATGTGTTTCGTTTAAAAACCGAAATCAGAAGTCAATCAGATCAACTTATTTATGATTTTCCATTCCTCTTTTCGTAATACTGAAACTTCAAATAAACAGTTATTGTCGTATTCTCGCCAAAAGTTATGCTACGCTTGAAATAAGCCCACAATAAAAAATAATAAATTGTTTAGCATTCAAAATGTGTAGAAAGCCAATAAGATAAAATATGGTTTCTTTTGCAATAAAATATTTTTGTTCCCTATACTTCTACGTTTTTTCCTCAATAACTCTTTGCATAATAGCTTTGTTTACATTGTTGTCCGAATATTTTTCGAAGAAGTTCGGCTCAAGATTTAGGTTCGACACCTTTCATGCTACCTAATGGCCTCTAAAAAATATATACTTATATTTTTCTCTTTAATAATTTACAGATGCGCTGGTCTTGTTATTGGCAAAACGTATTTTAAAATAATCAATCTAAGGATAGCTTTACGTCATGATACAGGGGGACAAAAACTGCGACTTGACAAAGACGAACTATATCCCTGTTTTTGGATCGTACCGTATCTTTCATCAGTTCATGACATTTTTAAATGTGAAAAATGCAATTTTTAGTATTTTTTTTTTGATTTTGCGTTTTACTTTTGAAATAAAAATAACAGATTTAAATCTATAAATTTTATACATGGTGTCCGGGAAAATGTGGGAGATCTCCCGGATATAAAAAAAAACACGTGAAGGGAATACTAAAAGTTCATATAAACATTTTTCATGTAGGCCTTTTCTTCGGAGATATGGGCTCCCAAATGGAATCAAGTTTTTTACAAATAATTACTGAACCACCAGGTATATTTCAACTTTTTTTAATACGATATATACCAGGAAAAACCCTTCAAACTACTATCCAAGAAAGTGTTGTGACTTACTCATAGCTACTGGGACGGACTAGTTGTGACACTCATGACCCATTTTTTACGCCCTGTATGATAAGAACTTTGGACAACGTTTTTTATATACTAACTACTGACCAAAAATTAAATACTCATCATTCATGTCACTAATCCTAGCTGTTTTCAAAAAAACGACATTTTCTTTACACTGTTAGTCCCATAACTTCTGTCGGATTAAACAAGAAAAGGAAGAATATTTCCCTATCACTGCTTAGTTAAAAATTTCGTAAGAGAGTTCAATATGGGCTCCGTGAAGTCTGATATTCTCGTGAGAACGATGAATTGAGAAATATTGTACCTGTCACATTAACTCAGCATTGTTCCTTATTAGATCACAATGAAAAATGATTCTCCGTGGAAGTTTCTTCCTACTATCGACCGAAATGGAATACATCAAGGTTTTTAGGTGTCTCCATAGGTTAAAATTTAACACCGTTAGATTGGGAGACCGAGGAGGCCAGATAATAGGTCTTCCTCTACCTATCCAATGGTTTGGATAGACGTTATTCAGGTGCTCCCGCATAGCAACGCTGAAAGGAGATGATGCCCCATTATGCATGTAGTACATATTTTGACGGGTTTCAAGTGGTAAGTGCTCTACTAAGTCTTGAAAAGCGTTCCGGAGGAGAGAGAAGGAAGAGTTTTCTATTCAGATGTGCCGGCAGTACAAATAGTCCAATCAAAAAATTGACAATGATTCCTGACCAGATATTAATTTATTGGAACTGATGTTGATGATGCGAAACAATAGTTGCATATGGATTTTTATCAACATGTGATTTGTGTAAACTTATGACACCATTTTTGGTAAACCCTACTTTATCCGTGAAGAGAATAGTGCTAATGAAGTTTACATTATTTCGTTACCGATCCACTAGCCAATCTGCAAACTGCATTCTACGAGAAACAACTTGAGGAAACAGTTCATGCACTTTTTTCAAATGATATGGATATAACAGATCTTCTTGAAGAACTTCATATACTATTGTTTTCGACTTATTAAAATGCGCTGATAATTTTCAAGTGCTCATTGAAGGAGTGTTGTCTACAGCATTTAAAATATTTTCCTCATATTGCGACGTATGTACTGTTCTTCCCCGACCAGCATCAATACTTCTTTTCCCAAAATTTTCTAAAATTATGAAGAAATTTAATAATATTACCTTACTAAATGGAGTCGCCAACAATTCTCCCTTAAATGTTGGTTAACTTGTTGAAATGTTTCCTAATCTGGAAGAGGACCATTACGATATCTATCATGATATAACCTCCTAGCTACCAAAGCATTGAAAGATGCAAGGCCGTACATCAGATGCATATCTGCATACTCAATAAACATATATTCCATATTTTAAATAATCAAAGATCAGTAAATTAATATCCACGTAAAGAATCAATGTGTCAGCAAAGCGAAAGTTCTATAATTCAGGATATTTATTTTTTTCGTACCTAACAATGTTTCCAACAACAACACTTTGTTGTTGATGCCGATAAAATAAAACGCACATTTCTTGGGAACATAGGTAGAACTGCAATTCACAGAATTATACGTTTTTAACTAAAGAGGTAAACTCTAATTTTGAATAGATTTTTTTTATCATGAGGTTGATGTTGAAGATTTGAAAGGAACAAAGATGTTTGTTGAAATATGCCAAATATATGACGTAAATAAAATGACATTTTTTCTAAAACGATTAGGATAGCGACATGAGTGAGTACCTAATTTTTAGTTACTAGTGAAAAGTATGTAAAAAACGTTGTACAGGGTGAGTCAACGATTGGATGAAGTAGGTTTGTGCCTTTTCGGTGAAATTAACAAAGAAACTATATTTATTGTTTGATACAGTTTATTTTTACGCAGATTTTAAAAATATTTAGGACTCTACAGGGTGAGCCAAAAAACTAGGACAGCATAAAGTTGTATTTTTTTAAATAGAACACCCTATATACGAATCGTATTTTCGATTTAGCTTATAATTTTAAATCTCATTTATTAAAGGTTTACTATAACAAAACTTTATAGTTTCTGAGATAATTAAGTTTAAAGAAAAAAAGTCACATTTTCAAGTATCAATTCAATCCTAAATAACGTTTTCAATTTTGTGACAAATATATTCAAATTTGGAATTTAGCAAGGCCAAGGACAAGTTAACATAATTTTTACCTAATATTTGCAATAAAAGCTACAGGGTGTTGAACACATCGGCTCAAATTTGAACAAGTTTAAATGAATAAATATCTTTTTTTTTAAACGGTACACCCTGTATATTTTCATGTTATTTAATAGAGTAATAAAAACCCTAAAAGTTTTGTTCAATATATCCCATACCTATTTATAATAGTTTTTGAGATATTTCAGTTTTTATAATTTTCCATACTTTTTTACAAAAATAGTCTTCATTATCATAGTAGCCATGTAAAATAATAAAAAGAAACTACAAAAACAAACAGAATGTGGTTAAATATGATGAAATACATTATTCGTTATATTACAATTTCTTCCTATGGGGTTATATTAAAAATAAGGTGTATGTTAATCCACCAACAACAGTAGAAGGTATGCGAAACAGCATTAGAGATACCTGTAGAACAATAACGCCACTAATTTTGTCCAGGGTCCGAGAGAATCTGCAAAAAAGACTAAATTTGTGCATTGCACAAGAGGGTCGTTATTCGAACACTTATTAAAAAGAAATAATTAATCTCAGTATTTAATAGGTAATTTTTTTGTTTCAATTTAGTATAAAAGTAAATATGTATTTGCCTTGTCGTTATTGTTGTGTTAATTTTTTCACATTATGTTTAATTAAACTATTGCTATTGTAACATAACGAATAATGTATTTCATCATATTTAACCACATTCTGTTTGTTTCTGTAGTTTTTTTTTTATTATTTTACATGGCTACTATGATAATGAAGACTATTTCTGTAAAAAAGTATGGAAAATTATAAAAACTGAAATATCTCAAAAACTATTATAAATAGGTATAGGATATATTGAACAAAACTTTTAGGGTTTTTATTACTCTATTAAATAACATGAAAATATACAGGGTGTACCATTAAAAAAAAAAAGATATTTATTCATTTAAACTTGTTCAAATTTGAGCCGATGTGTTCAACACCCTGTAGCTTTTATTACAAATATTAGGTAAAAATTATGTTAACTTGTCCTTGGCCTTGCTAAATTCCAAATTTGAATATATTTGTCACAAAATTGAAAACGTTATTTAGGATTGAATCGATGCTTGAAAATGTAACTTTTTTTCTTTAAACTTAATTATCTCAGAAACTATTAAGTTCTGTTATAGTAAATCCTTAATAAAAAAGATTTAAAATTATAAGCTAAATCGAAAATACGATTCGTATATAGGGTGTTCTATTTAAAAAAATACAACTTTATGCTGTCCTAGTTTTTTGGCTCACCCTGTAGAGTCCTAAATATTTTTAAAATCTGCGTAAAAATAAACTGTATCAAACAATAAATATAGTTTCTTTGTAAATTTCACCGAAAAGGCACAAACCTACTTCATCCAATCGTTGACTCACCCTGTACAAAGTTCTTATCATACAAAGCGTCCTAGTCCATCCCTGCAGCTGTGAGTAATGCACAACATTTTCTTGGATAGTAATTTGAAGTCTCACCTGGTATAAATATTATTAAAAAAAATTGAAATATACCTGGTGATTCAATAATTATGAGCAAGAAACTTGATTCCATTGCCGGTTTTTGGGAGCCCATATCTCCGAAGAGGAGGCATATACGAAAAAAGTTTATATGAACTTGTAATATTCCTTTCACGTATTTTTTCACACCCGAGAGATATCCCACATTGCTCCGGATACCCTGTATACATTGTTTTCTATTAGGGCATAGTTATTTGGATATATTTCTATCTCAAAACGATGTCACAGTGAGCTTCGGTAACAAAAAAAGACACACGGTATCAAATCGGGCAAACACGGTGCTTGCGAAATGGTACTGATTGAATTTTCATCCAAAAACTCACGTGCGAGAAAAATATGAGCTGGTTATTATTGAGGCACAGAAGCTGGCTTGTGTCATGCCACATTTTCGCATATAGCTTCATGTTTCCAAGGGAAATTCTTGACACATCATGTCTTGACAATCGAAGAAAATGATAACAATGACCATGATTTTTGACTAGTTATGACGCAGTCTTTGTCGTCTTTTCTCTTCCTTTGGCCTCTATTCCAAGCATTGTTAAAATGTCTCTATGTCAAACTCACATAATTACGTGTCATCGTTGATAGTAATGCATTTCAAGAATATGGTACTCTAAACAATCGCAGGGGGCATCAACTCAACATATCCACTTGAAACTACGCGTGAAAATAAAAAATAGTTTAATGAATTTTAAACATCGTTTATTCAATTTTCGATGATATTTCACTTGTATTATTAATTTTAGATAGTAAGTAATAAATTTTTATAAAAAAAATGAACCGACTTCTAAAAAAATCGGAAAATAACATTACAAATTTTTATAAGAAATTGAAATTTTTGAAGTCACTGCCAAATTATTACCTGACAAAATGTGATTCACATAAAAAGATTGAGAAATACTTTATTTGTAATCGTTATCTCACCGTACAATATTTGATATCGCGTTTTATTAGTTATTTCTTTCATTTAGTAATAATTTGACTCTGACTTCAAAAATTTCAATTTTATATTAAAATTCATTATTTCTTTTTCAGAAATTGTTTCTATGGTGGCAAAATTGCCTATTCTGTTCGAAGTTGTGGACATTAAACTGAAAAACAATAAATTATTTGATTCTAAGACTTCTGTAAATATCAGTTATGAAATAGTACCAAACAAATAGTTAGTCTGGAATAATAAATCCGCTATCGTGAATTTAACGAAATTAATTTTAAATTCGTAAAGTAGGCCCCCTAAACCCACCAACTGAAAGAATCTGAGACATGTAAATTTTTAGTGCGACATATTTTATTTGACAATTTAAGTTTGAAACAGTCAATTTAAGATCCGCAATATACGCCTCAAGAACCCCCTCCCCTCCCAATATCAATTTCTGAAAAATTGGAAAATGCAAAATTTTTAGGGTCTCCTATATTATCTGCCATATTAAATTGTAAAAAAAGAACTTCATATTCGTAACCGATTCCGAAAACCATCCAATACCAAGTTTGAAAAATGTGAATACCGTAAGCTTTTCATCCCTCCATATGGAATCCGAAATATTGAATAAAAAAAACTAAATCTTAATCTAGTCCATTATATTATCAGCGCCATCTTGGATTTTACTATACCAATTTCTGCCAAAATAATATAAGTAAGAGAATGTTACGGTCGAGATTAGAATATCCTTCTTTTAGAAATCGGTTAAAAAAGGTTTCTTTTTTTTTAGTATTTTAATGGATTTATATTTGAACATAGTAGAATTGGCACCCTAAAAGTATATTAACAACTATATACACTGTCTGTGAGATGTCTTTAAATTATATTTATTTATATTTTAGGCAAATATATACTTGATTTTATTTCTATCTATGTATTATTCAGCTTATTTTACCACAATTTAGGGTTTATATAGAAATGTACCTTGTTCGAATTTTTTAGTGGCTCGCCTATTTTAGGTGCAAACCATATATGTGCTTGAGATATAAAGTCTCAAAATAAAAGTTTCAGTTACGATCTGGCATTAGTAGAGCTCCGCTATACTCATGTGTAAGCGGAAGAACAGTATTTCGAATAAGAAAATAAGATAGGAAAAAAAGATAATCTAACGCTGAAAAATCTCCGTCTCCAGAAATAAAACACCTTCATGAGGACAAAGTAAATGAGGTTACTTTTGAGTAATCAGGCTAATGATTGAAAAATTTTATTTAGAATTTAATATTGTACCTGCATATGCAAAATTATTAGTACAACTTAAAATGAAACGAGTGTCATCTATAGAAAGGAGTAGCTACGAAGATTTTTTGGAGCAAGTGTCTGAATTGGCAAAAAGGTGAAAATAAAATGTTTATGGAAATGTGCCCCACACTACACCTAAATATGAGTATTTAAGAAATGTAAAAAATATCGTGATCAACAATGCTCTATAATCTCTTTTGACGAGATGGGTTCATATTGATTGCAAAATGAAGTTGTATTTGGAGCTATAAATAATATAAGTCCTATTGGCTGAGTGATAATTGTACATGCTGCATTTGTTTCAAATCCAAGTTTGATTCTGAATCCAGAATTGAAAAGTGGTGATTATTGTTGCCTGAGAAAGAAAATTTTCTAAATGGCTCAATGAAAAACTGTTGCCAAATATCCCGCTCGTGCCTCCAACTAAATCTTCTTTAAAAAAGGGATATTATTTTCTAATGAAATAAAAAAAGAATTGTATGAACTAGCTTCTGACCATAAACTTCCACAATATGAGATCATGTATAAAATTAATAGATTGATAAAAAGTAGGATATACTCTCCTTGGCACAACTCCTTTTTTTATTTATTGGCATTGGCTGATCAGCCATGTAGCCAGTCATGAAGTGTTATTTTATTCAAAAATATATTGATATCAATAGTAAAAAACAAATTTTTCACTAGGTTTTGAGATATTGAAAAAATGATGTAACATAGTTGTTTAACAGGACATTAAAAGTACTCTGAACTTTACAATTGTTTAACAAAATTTCAAAGAGTGTATTTATTTCTTTCTGGTATTTTCTACACTATAGAATTATATGATCTAGATCACATCTAATATGACAGCCATCACAGTTTTCTGTCAGTAGGACATTAATTTTATGTAAATGAGTAGGATAACTGGCATGACCAAATTTCATACGAATGATAGTTGTTATGTACCGTCTTGAGACTGTTATATCTTTATGCCAGTATTTATTTGGTATATCATCTTATATGAGTGAATATCTTGTCTATGTATTTCTACAAAAATTAGACCATCTTTCTTTTCATTTATGCTTTATTTTATGACTTAAACTATTATATGCATCATCATTTATTTTTAAGATGAATGCCATTTAAAATGCTATCTTTAGCCAAAGTATCTAGAATTCCATTACTTTCAAGTCCCGTATGAGCTTTTGTCCATATGAATGTGATATGTTTACTGCATAGCATAGATCTTCGCAATAATTTTCTGATGTTCCAAATGAGCGGATTACTTTTATAGTCCCCAGGTCTAATTTTATCCAAGGATTTACGGACAGACATTGAGTCAGACAAAATAACATAATGCTGAAATTCACTATCCAAAACAACTTTCAGCGCTTCAGATATAGCTATAGCTTCACTGGTAAAAATGCTACAATCATCAATTATTTTATATTTACCTTTAATGTTCATTTGGGGGATGAAAACTGCTGCCCCATTACCTTCTGGTGTCTTAGAAGTATCTGTGTATATTAGTATAGGGTCTTGAGATTACAGAGTTCACTGTTTAAAATGTGTTTGTTGAGTAATCTGTTATCCGTGAATAGGGAAAATCGTATATCTGTTCTGTAGATGATACTATAATATTCATAGTCGGTAATGCTAAAAGTAGTGATATCATTTAGTATTTGGTTATAATTTCTGAATGCTTCACACAAAGGAGGTGAGTTTTTATGACACCAATAATTATTTGTTAGGTCAAATGTATTGTCTTGCTACATTTTGTAATAAATCGGTATTAAAAAATTTACGTTTGAATAAAAATTTAGCGCTTAACATTTCTCTACGAAAACATAAGGGAGGCTCTAAAGCCTCAACCATAAGTGCTTCTACTGCACATTGCCCCTAAACAAATTCTTAGAGCCTTATATTGAACCTTATCAACCTTTTGCAAATGAGTTTTACAAGCAGAATAATAAAGAATGCGAGGATAGATCTAATGTATGTTAGCACAACTTCTTATATTTGTACATTTGATCCAGTTAAATTAATTTGGACCCATAATCTATAAAACAGTTACTTGACTTAACATATGAAGCTATAAATGCCATACCTTCAAATAAATCGCTAAAAGTGTGTAAATATGTTATTAACACAGAAAACTAATACAGAGCGAAAAATCAATACATATAAGAGATACAGGAAATAATTATAATTAATTTAGGCGTAGAAAGTAAAAATGAATACAGTGTTTTCAGTAGTGATGATAAATAAAACTAAGTATATTAATTCCTTTTCGATTCATTTACTTGCATGTTATTAAAACTATAACTATGGCATTACAAATATTAAAGCCCAATTTTTAGTATATGTAAATAAATTCTATTTTAACTATTTCTTTTTTGTTATAGTTACTTTTTGCGTAGGCCTGTAACCTAGTCGGCACACTTGTCATTTATTGCTATTTTTACTGCTGCACTGCCTTTCGTGTCATGATAACTTTAGTGTGTAACACTACTATAATTATTTTCTTTGTTTTGCACCTTCAAACCTTTAATCAAATTGTTTTCAATTATGTCGCAGGCGAACAGAAACAGGCATATTATTTGAGTAAAATAGTCGACAAACAAATTAAATTAATCAGATCATACCTATCTTTTAATTTGGTAGCAAAACAAATGTCAAAAATTATCTACCTATTGCAATCTTCTCAAGTATTGCTCTCATATTTGAAAATATAATTACCAAAAGAATTTTTATCTGAAAGAAAAAGTTTCTAATTATTAATAAATAGGGCTTCCGAGAGGGTCGATCAGCAGTGGGAAACCTTATAGATTTTTTTCAGTATTCCTCAGATGTGATAGCAGATTTCGCAAAAGCCTTCGATAGAGTTGACCACGACCTTGAGATTTCTAAGTTGAGCAATTTTTCATTGCCAGCGGACTGGTGCTTTCTTGTAAAATTCTATTTTTAAAAGTTAAAGTTAAAAGGTTTAAAAGTCCGAAGTTAGTTGAGGTTAGTTTTGCTGATGATGTTAAATTATACAATAAAGTGGAGGCATAAATGACTGCCATTAATTGCAGAAAGATCTAAATGCATTGTATGCATGGCCTGTCAGAAATATTTTATCGCTTAACATTAAGAAGTGTAAATACATGAGGTTTCCTTATTTCAAAAAGCCAATTTTTTATGTTTATTCTATAAATAACAGTATTATTGAGACAATTTTAGAAAAAAAGAAGACTGAAAAAACATTGAAAACTCTCTTAATAGTCTATAGGCTATTCACTAACCAATTATAAAGAAAAAGGCCCATTAGTTCGATGGCTTTAAACTATTATATTTAATGACCTTAAAAATTTATTTTACCATAAACTTTAAACAAGGATTTGGAATATTATTAACGCTATAGATTACTGATGATTTATTTCTTGATTTTTTTTATATATTTCTTTAGATTAAATTTTAAGAAAATGTAATTTTTCTATATATTGAATCGGTTTTTAACTTTTAGATGTCAATCTAAAGTTGGGTCACTCGTGGTCAGGAATGGCTGTCAATTAATTGACATGACTATCTTGACAGCGAGTACCTACCTAATAAACACTACACCATAATTGGGTCAATGATATGTCTGTATCAACCTGTGATGATAGTTGAAATAAATACATAAATAAATAAATAGATAATTGGAAAATAAAATTTTAACGGCAAATTATTAAACTCGTCAATATACGTACAATTTTTCTTATACAATATTGATACGAAAATACCAATTTAGACAGCACTAGAAACAATTTTATTCTTAAGAGAATTTTGTGAGCCACGGTTATAATTATCTAGCTAAGATTAGTTTTAACATGTGCCGACGATGAGCTTCATTTTAAACCATTTTCAAGGCTCTGAAAAGTAGTTTCTTTGGATTAAATTTTAAAAATTCAAAAGCAGAAAAATTCTGGACGCTGATATTTTTTCACTATAACATTTAACGATAGTACACAGGAAATAAAAACAAATATATATGTCTTGGTCTGTATTAAAGATAATTTATAATTTATAAACACAAAATTATCCAACAGTCCATTTTTTTGGAACTAATTCGACTTAATGTTTTTCTTTATGTTAACTATTTCATATTTTCATCAGAATTGGTGTTTATAAAGTCGTTTAAAATGTCAGTCACTTTCTATAAAACTTTGACACTTCAGAGTGCACTTTTATAGCCTTTATTCCCAGTTTGCTCAAAATTGCGATTTAAATTCTTGTTGTGATATAAATTATGTAAACAGCAAGATCAAAATCCTAAGTTTTCCAGATTTCGTGGCCACACTGCTAAAATCTCTGCGATGTTTATTTATTCAGATGGCTATCATTCAGAGATGAATTTTACAGAGAGTAAATTATTTTTCAGTATTTTCGGACTATTTTATGAATATATTTAAGTATACTGTTACACTAAAAATCGACTTACTAAATCACTTTACTCTTATAGAAGTATTCTTTGGCGAATAAAGCCAAATCACTAAAGTAAGTTTTAAGGCTAATGAATATTGTGCCTTAACTCTATAATTGGCTACTTTTTTTAAAGAGTTGGATACGCACTTTAACAAAGTTAACGAATATAGATTTTTTTTTCTAAAAATCACTCTGTTGCCAAAAGCAAGAAAAGTAATTATATTTTTTTAGAAGTTTAATTTTGAAACATTAAAAAAAATAATAATTGGTATTTTAATAATGAAGGAAAAGATAAGTTAGAATAGTATGACACAATATATGACAGAGTTGAAAATATTATTAAAGGGTAAAGATATTGCCCATATCCACTTCAGCGTTGGTGGTTCTTTTAAATAAATCAATACGACTCCCATAAATTCTGTATATATTCTTCCTTTGGGAGTTTAGTTGGCATCTTTTAAGGTTTAGCTTTTAGCTTTCAGGTTCTTTTAACTTTGTATTTCTCTTTTAGTTCGGTATTCTATAATTTTAGTCTAGTTGTTAATTTGTGATGGATATAGGCCTGATCAGATGATTAGAAATTCTTAAGCTTTATTTCTATAGAAAAGGTTTGTAATATTAGAATTGACTTTTTTTTAATATTGACTGGATTTGAAAAATAATGTTGGATCGATAGTATTTAATTTTTGTCGCCGGGGTGGTTGAAAGTTTTGTGCATCCTGTAGTTTAGAAAAAAATGAAACTTGCAGAAAATCTTCACTTGCAAGGTCTACACATATTTCAATTCTTTTCCCGTAAACTTTATTATGCATAGATATATTATGGCGTGTCGCTAAGAAAATTGTTAACGAAAACTTATGTATATACGAGTTAAATAAAAATAAATATTTTTCTAACAATAATACAGACAACTAACTATACGATGCTTAGAAACGTTCAAGCTTCACTTGTGTGTCAAATTTTTTTTGCTTCATTCAGTATTTTGTGTTTTATAAAGTATTCTGCGACAAAAAATGGTTTTGTGAAATAGGGATATCGCAGTGTTTTTAAATTTTTCACAAAGAAACATAATTGTTTATTAAATATTTACGAACGAGTGACTGCCTTATAGATATGGGGTCAAAATTCTATCGTACTTACTCAAAATAGTCTCGATGGGGAGAAGAATACATTAAATATTATCCAAAAAACGAAAATCCTTCAACTGTAACCTGCTGCCCTCAGGAAACTGGAAACAGTAATTCTCGAAGATCATGATATGAAAGTGTTTATAATAGGGAAGAGAACCTAAAGCGGGAAGTCCACCTAAAGCGGGTGGTCTACCTAAAGCGGTTGGTCCGCCTAAACGCGTAGTCCACCTAAAGCGGGTGATCCATCTAAAGCGGGTGGTCCGCCTAAAGTGGGTAATCGCTCATATACTGTCGAATGAAACGGAAATGTCAATATCTGCACATACCAAGAGTACCCGAACACTCCACGTTTTAATCGGTTTTGATGGGGCGCCGCGTGCAATATAAAAAAATTGGTGAATTTGTTAAACTAACTAAAAGTATGTATCTTTTTATTAGTGAAAAACTTGTAGGTCTCTCATATTGTTAATAATATCATATCATTTTGGTATTATCAATCTTTGAAACAAGAAAAAACATGCTGGTATATTTTTTATGTTTTTGAGGATATTATTCCTTAAATTTTAAATATTGTTTAGGGTTTTTTGAATAATTTTTAGATGGTAAATAAACACCAAAGGAAAACGGTACAGGCATCGTAGAGTGGGGTGACAATGCAAACGGAAGAATCCAAGAGTACTTCGATTTCCTCGACCTCAAAGAAGTATAGTATCGCGCTATCTACCTTGCAATGACAGAGAAAAAGCTCGGACGATATTACATTTCTTTGGCCTGATTAAAAAGGAGTTTGTGAAACTTGTGTATCAACGTGCAGTAAACAATAACATTGTTTATCATTTTAAAAACGGCCATGCTGATAATGACTAGTATCTAGGTTTTAAAATACTTCACCTTAAGTATACAGATTTTTTTATTTACTGGGAACATAAATAAATAAACATACTAATGACGTAAACCAAATCTACAACATGGATGAAACCGTCATTCAAATAACAAATAATAACCCCAGAAAGATATTGTGAAGAACCGGTGGGTGTAATTTCAAGTGCGGAAGGATGAAAATTAACATCATCCGTTGCTGCAACGAGGCTCGATCTTTCATACCCCATTCCTCATTTATGGTACAGAAAAAGAATTGTTGGAAGAATATTGGATTGAGTAACTTATGACACTAATGCTGCTTGCACAGACAATGGCTGAATCAATGGAACTAAACTCTTAGAATGGCTTTGTCATTTCATCGAAATCCAGAGAAAAAAGTTATATTGTAAATGGATAACATGAATCTCATAAATTTCTCGCTGCCTTCTCACACTATACGTCGCATACAGCTCTTGGCATATATGAATCTATCAAAATCCATTTGAACAGTTTCTGTTTCTCAACGGAGTCATGTGGAGAGAATAATTTCTCAATATGAAATGGCCAGACTCTTTGGCGAAGCATATTATTTAAAAGCAACGAATACACATAATGTTATTAAATGATTCGAATCAACTGAAATATGGCCCACAAATCGGCATGCGTTCAAGGATGAAGACTTTTTGCCATCTAGTCTGGCAGACAGGGATTTCCTCGTTGATCACAATCTTTTGAAAAAGAAATTCCGATCCATATAGACAAAGTCTCGTGTTTAACGCCAGTGAGTGCCACTTCTCTCCAAGAACTAGATGATCCATTGACACCTATAAATTATGTAAAACCTATAGATAGCAAACCGACGCCTAAACTGAGCTGAAATAAAACAAATCACCAACTTTAGGTAAAATAAGAAATTTGAAAGATGTTCTTGACACTAGCTAAATAAACAAAACTTAAAAAAATATGATCAAAGCAAAAATCTTCAAGTCAGTATATTTGTTTTGTTTGTGGTCTTATGTAGACCCACCTGAGGAAGATTGGATTAAATGTGGAGAGCGTGAAGAGTGGGCTGGTACTAGTTGTTCTGGAATGGTTCTGAATTAAATATGGAGACTGTGAAGAGTTGACTTGCAGGAGTTGTTCTGGACTGGTTTCCTTTTTTTTGCGATTTATGTAAAGAATAAGGCGATTTCTTAATTCTCCTAAAATTTTTGACTTCATATTTAATTAACAAAAGTACCTAATTAGATATCTAGGTTGGTAAAGTTATTATTTTATGATAGTTATATTACTAAGATCTCAATGTGGCTCTAGAAAAGGAGTAACACAATGAATAATAGTCTTAAGTTATCCTTTAACGCTCTTAAGATGTTGTTAGTATAATTTCTTCTTTAGTTATCCTCATTTAAATATTTTAGAAACATTTGTCTCGTTTGCGGTAATATTATGTTGTTTACCCGCTTTACACAAACTGCTTACCTGCTTTAGGCCGCCTATTAGAGCAAACTTAGTTTTAGAAGAGTCTTTAATTTTATGATAAATAATTATCTGATACAATATTACACCACCATGTTATTATAGTCAAACAAAAATTACAATATTTGTGTCTTTAATGTCAGCTTACCCGCTCTATGCTACCTTCTCCTAAGTAAAGCTTCAATAAAGTTAGTTCGGTGTTGGTTGACATCGTAACAAAAACTAAATTGTTGTTAAAATAGTGACAGGTGATAAGTCTTGCTTGCTAGAAACACAATTAAAATACATGCAATTATTTCATAGGGTTTGCTATTTCCAGAAAAGAAGTCTTTTCGGCTGAGAAGTTGCTTACAGCATCTTTTGGGATCTTGCAGGAGTTATTCTTGTTGAATGTTCATAAATTTGAGAAAGAACCCCAGACGGTTCTCTTTTGCAGGCAACAACCAGATAAAATGAAATAATTTTTTCTGATAGCATAAAGTTGTTTCAACATTTGTTGCGCAAGTTCAAAAATATTAAGGGAGAGTATTATAAAAATAAAATGATCAAATAAATTGTAAGTCGCTTGAGGGAAACTTTTTAAGAGCCCTTGGTATAATAATGAGAAATTATATTTAAAATCTTATGAAGGTTATCAACAATGGCCTTTAATTTAAAATTTATTCATACCTCTATTAAAATTCACAAATTTTAATGTAAATTATAATTAAAATGATCATTTGCATGGAAAATGGTCATACGAGATAATTGACAGAAATTGACACTTGGACAAAGTAGGTTTTATATTTTCAGGTAAAATGTACCAAATTTTATGCAATACAATATTTAAAACTATAAATAGCATATGAACCAAATATTGTAGCAGAAAGATTTAGTTTTTAAATAATATATGAGCATATCAATTTGTAAATTCTGTATTTAAATAAAATTGAAATAAATAGGAAATTATTGTAGTTTGAAACTCAAAAAAGTAGGTGTTTCATCCATTTATTTTTAAATCGATATTATTTTAATGATTAATAAAGATTATACTCAAGTAATTTCGTACGGGCTTGCTCAGGTAACCAGGTTGCTCGTGTAAATTTGAATTCATTCTTAAATTTGTACTTATTTACCATATAGATCTGCAAATGGGGTTATTTCCTCCGTTTGACTCGACAAATTTTCATTATATTTTCAGTTAGTTTTTTAGCGAGCACATTAGTATGTATTCTAATTACGATTCTGTAACTTCAACTGAAACTCTTGATTAGTTCTGAAGTTATTTAAAAATCTCTGGACATCAGTCAATTAAAAATTTTCTATGTGTGTTTTCAGTACCTTGCGTCTGAAATATTGTACACTTTTCAGGACTAAGTTGCAAGCCATTCCTCTCAGCGATATGTCATATATCGATATGAGTTTTAAGATGTTTTAAACACTTCACTCTCTTACTGATGTTCAATCGCAATTCCCTACCAATTACCGATTAAACTTGTCGATAAGTAAGTTTTAATTGATACATGAGTATTTAATTTATATGAGATCTAGTTATTTTTCATCTTTCAGCTGTGTTTCTTAATTACCATATAGTGTCCCAGTTGAACAGGTTTCTTTCCTCATAGTAAATGCTATGTGTATTGATTAATTTTCATTTGCCTTACATTTCGTTAATCTTGCGTCTATTTAGATTTTTCTCTTATTTTTTTGATTTGTGTAGATTGACATGATTTTGGATCATCTTCAAATAGAGCTACGTCTGTTCTGTTGGTTTTTTGTATGTCGGCAATATATGCGTGATATAATATAAGCCCCTCACTGCCTATGGATATACCGATTTACACTGGTGTATTTATCTTGTTTTATGAGAAAGTTATTAGCTAATAGATACGGTATAAGCAATACATAAAATGTCTAAGGAAGCTTACTTTGAATTTTATCATATCTGTGTACTATAATTTATGAAACGCCGAATGGATAAAATCATTTTTCTTCAAGCGTATGAGTAGTGGGAATAGGGGGCTCCTAGTTGACCCCCCCACCACTTTTTTGATTGGTCAGCCAAGAATGACCTTGTTTCTGATTGGCTGCCCAAGTTCGCCCCCTATTCCGATTGGTTTCATAAACTCCGCCTCTTTTTGCTCCACCTCCTACCTCCTTCCTAACCACCACAGTAGTTGGAGGGGAGCTGGTAGCAGTTGGAGGGGAGCTGGTATTTTAAAGGACTGAATCTGAGCGAGCTACATTCATTTACAACTAGTCTTAAGCTTATATAGAAGATTCACCACTAATAAAGAACAGTGTTAAATTAAAAATAAGTGGTAGTTATGAACAGTGATTTGCAAAATGAAATAATCAAATTAGGTAAACAGTTTACTAAACTTCAAAATTCCGAATTAAAGAATGCAATGCTAAGGAAAACACACCCCGAGTGGGCACAGGTATATTATGAGACTGCCTTCCAATACCAATTAGCTGCAGAAGCCTGTTTAAATTATAGAAAAACCCAAAATTTGCCGAAGTTCTTTCATGAAATAAAGAAAATAGGATTCAGTTACTTTTTAAGGATATTGAAGGATTATATAAAAGATCCTGATATATTAAAAGAAATCGTGGAAGAGGAAGAGAGAGATAAAGAGATATTGAGAAACAGGGAGGTTTTAGTGTAGGATTTATTATGGAATTATTAATAAGAGAAATGTATGAAGAGTTTTTGATGTCCGCAGCCTGTTCCGAGTTTTATGCATATGAAGGTCAAGAAAGTGAAGCGCAGAATATTATATTGTTTTTAAATTATATGGAACATGCGGAATTATGTTTACTAGCAGCTAAATGTTGTAGCGAATATTTAAAAAATAAAAATATAGATATTTTAATATGTAAACTTCAAGAACTAGGATTAAATAATAATATTTCATGTATTAAAACAATGTTAGAAAATAAAACACATAATTTGTAATCAAGTCTTTTATTACATAAAAAAATTGTTGTAAAGGTAATAAACATTTGATAATGCACATACACATGGTATTTTTTGATGATAAAAGCAGCAAGGATCCATTTTCTTTAGGGTGGGTTGTTCATCAATCTCGATAACTGGTTTCATGGAATACTTCTTTACGAAATCTGCCTTTTCTTCCCCTTTTACATAAACATAGTCCACCTTAGCGCTTAAATCTCTTATGATATCTCCACATTTGTGTAATGGTGTAAATCCTTCACACCATTCAATGCAATGGTAATTTTTTATTAACCACAGAGCTTGTTTGTGTAAATAGGATGGTAAATGACCCATCGGAAATGGAGCTTTGAAAATAAAATGACTTGTCTTTTGCCCATCGTACGCTGCTAATTCCTTTACAATAAATTTATTATTTTCAATTTTGAATCCTTGAAGATCTAGAATAAGTTTCATATTTTCAAATATTTGAATTTCTTGATCATTTCTACTTTTAATTGATATTCACTTATTTGTTTTTTTAATTTCTGCAACTGAAGTTGAAAATCTAATACTCGAACTGAAATCTCGTAAGACATTATATAAATGAAGAATTCTGGTTTGGCTACGTTAATAAATATCAAAATTGACGCGTGCGCTCTTAAGCGTAAGTAGCGGTTTGTTTAAAAAGAGTATTTTATCTTAAGGAAATTGTATTACAACTGTTTCACAATTTTTGTTAATGGATTGTAACTGAAAACTTTATCATGAATTATAACACAATATGCCGCTGTTTTAGGGGGAATTTTTTCCTTGGTTTCAAATTCAATTCTCATGGTTACTGGACCTGTTTGTAGTAAATCTCTTTGATGTGAACAATTAATGTAAACTATAGGAGCATTTTCTTTAAATTCTTTCGGATTAAAAATTGGTTCCACTGGAGAGTTATAATACCCTTGACGAAAGTCTGTAAACATTTCATACAGAGTAGCAAATTTATTATTTTCAAAGTCAAGTTGAAGATCATTGTAAGGATATCTTTCTGAATTTAAAAAGACATTCATATTTCTTAAATTACAATGATCAAATTTACTCATATCCATTTTTAGATTACCACGTCTATTTTTCTGAAAAGCAATTAGAACATGACGTGGCGTTTCGACTTTTGTAGATGTTTTTACGGGCCAGTTGTGCCTCGTAGTTTCCAATAACTCTGGATATTCAACTAATTCCCAGCTTCGGAAGGTTATTAGTATATCACTATTTTTGTCAATAATTTTGGTAAGTGCTAATTCTTGCGGAATCGCTACAGTAAGATGAGGAACTCTCCAACACAACTTGGTAATTTTAACTTTGGGTTTTTCATCTTCATTACTGGATAATAATGCATTTGTATCATCATTACTTCTTATTAGAATAAGTTCTTGTTGTGAATTAAGAATAATCTTATTATAATCTTCAAAAAATCCTGAATACATCTTTAATGGTATACATAATGAAACATTACCTTTGTCATCAGTCATAATTTTTTCTTTAGATTTTGTTTTCGGATACCAACCGGCATTTTCCAATTTAGCACTTTCATTTTGATTAAATGAAATATATCCCTTAAGAGTTGAAGTTATACCAATATCCCGAACGGAGTCAATAGTAACACCATTTAAAATATAGCGTAATTCTTTAAATAAAAATGCCGGAGCATTATTAATTAAAACAGTATTAGCTAAAGGGGAATCATCTTCTTTAGTTACTTGCAATTCCACATAAATTTCACTTTTGCAAGGTAAAGGATATTTTCCTGTTTGTTGCAAAGCAATTCTGATTTCATCATTTGGTCCGAGTTTTGTAGGATTAAAAGGATCGAAAGAAAGAATTTCCCAGCTTAATATTGATTCATCAACCAATACATTTTCTCTTACATTTAAATAATCCATTTTTATTTAAGTTTAAAACCCAAACTTTGAAGAAATTTTCTATTAGAAGGTGTTAACCTTTGGAAGTTTGATTTCCTACTAAAGGAAGTTGGTTTCTTTCTTGTCTTATTAATGTTTTTATTATTAAATTTTCTAGTAAAGTTTGCAGATTTATTGTTATATAATATTACCATCTTTAATCTACTTTTTTAAGATGTAGTCTGATGGTTATGGTTTCTTCTCTAAAATTAACCAAATCACCTTCCTGATCTATTATTTTAATGGCTATTTTATCAATTACTTTAACGGTGACTGGGAAATATATGACGTTTTGAGGTGACTCAATTATTTTGAACCCTGGAGCAACGCTCGGGAAAAATTGGTGTATTATATGAACAGGTTTCCCGTTTAAATATGATCCCTCTGCAATACTGCAGTCTATATTTATTGAATTTACTTTAATTATTTCCGCGGGAAAATCTGATATATGTTCAATGTTGGCTTCCAATCGTCCATTTTTAAACCCTAATAATTTACCAATAGTTCCTTCACGAAAAGTTATGGGGGCTGAACATTTAAGATGTGTACGTAAAGTATTATTATTTGCATAAAGACTAAAACTAATTTTATCCTCATCCAAGTGTTTTTTTAAAAAATCTGTTATGTCTTCTAATTCGTAGCTACCTGGGGGTATGGCTATTTCTAAATTTTCATCATGAATTAATACATTATTCCCAACATCAATATTGGGAATTGCATTAAATGTTTCGAAATTTACAAGACCGATAACATATTCAACATCTTCATCTAAATATATTGGAGGATGTAACTCTGATGTTAAAATAGCGGAATTGCCGCTAAGAACAAAACTATATGACATTTTACTTTAAAAATATGTTTAATAATAAACTAAAATTAGGTGTTACATATGGTTATAAAGAAATTTTAGACACAATTGACCACAATTTGTTTTGTTAAAGTTTTGATAACTGTTATAATTATAATTAACAATATTATTATTTTGGTCGCTATAAAAATATTTAATTAATTCAGAAGGGGGTCGCAAATTACCATAACTATCAAAATATATTATGTTTTTTCCTTTTTTTGTATATGCTATCCAGTGAGTACCAACACCACTGTGATTATCTAGATTGACAATTGCACTTTCAATTAACTTTATCTTTTTTGGTAATTTATCCCTCATAAAAATACCACGAAAGTTGGGAATTTGTAAATATTTAGCGTATTTAAGTAAATCGTAATTTGTAAGTGCTTTTCGAGGTATATGTTTTAGCAGTTTTTTGAATAAGGTTTCAAGTATAATCCACATCCTGTTTTATAGGGTTTTAAATAAAGTCCACTTCCTTTTTTTCCTACCGCAATGGACTCCATCATTTGATTGTGTCGTTTAGATTCTTCTAATTTCGCTTTGGCTGCTTTTGCATCATTTACTGCTTTAGCAATACCTGCAGCCCCCCCTCCAAGAGCACCAAGAGCAGACAAACCAGCAAATAAAGGTATAAGTGGAAGAAATCCGCCAGTCTTTGGGATTGGAATTACCCTTTTCTTTGGAGGTAACACTTTACCAGTTTTTTTAATAGCTTTTAAAGCAGTTTGAATACTTTCATTTAGGTCTTTAAAACGTTTCCCCTTAATTCCTTTTCTAGCTTTTGAAATTACCTGAGATAATGATAGTCCTCGTCCTTTTCGAGTTTTTCGCTTGAACTTTCTTCTCGTTCGAAGTCCCATACCTAATTTTCTTTTAATTTTCATAGCACCAGTAATTCCTAGTGCAGCAGTTTTTTCCCCAAAACTAGAATCTTTAGCTTTGAACCTTGATAAAGCTTTGTCAGCTAATACTTTATCAGCTAAATGCCTTCTTTTTATATCATTTGATTGTGAGTAAGCAATATCGTGTTCTTTACAAGCCTCATCCAATAAATTTATACCTTTATCACCTCTTGACAATCGTTTTTCCAATTTTGTTCCAGGTCCACAAAAATTATAACCAGGAATATGCAATTCAAAGGGTAATTTATTTATTAATGAGTTTACTAAACCACTTCCTTTCCTTTTGCTGTTTGTCTTGTAAATGATTCGTTTATTATGTGATGGAAACATTATATATAGTTGCAATCCTAGTGATAACTAACCAGTTACATCACAATACTGAATATTAATAGTTTGTTTTATATATAAAATGAGAGTTGAGAAACAACCATACTCTATAACAATTAAGGATCATGAAAGTTCAGTGAATGGTTTTAGAAAACATGGAAAACTGTTTGAGGGAAATAGTAAAAGAGGGTTAATTATTGGCCCGTCAGGCTGTGGCAAAACCAATGTTATTATTAGTTTGATTGAAGATCCGAATGGTTTGCGATTTGAAAATCTGTATGTTTATTCAAAATCCTTATATCAACCAAAGTATAAATATTTGAGAACACTTTTTAAACCTTTGAAAAAAATTGGATACTATGAATCTGAAAATGAAGAAACAATTGTTTCACCAAAACAAGTTAAACCAAACTCTATAATAATATTTGATGATATAGTGTGTTGTAATCAGAATGTTGTAAAGGACTATTTTTGTTTCGGAAGACACCAAAATACTGATTGTTTTTATTTATGTCAAACATATTCTTCTATTCCGAAACAATTAATTCGTGACAATGCAAATTTAATTGTTATATTTCAACAAGATCGAACAAACTTAAAACATATTTATGATGATCATGTTAATGTTGATATGTCATTAAACCAATTTAATGAGTTGTGCTTAATATGTTGGAAAGATAAATTTGGATTTTTAGTAATAGACAAAGACTCTAATGTGAAATCTGGCCGATATCGAAAAGGATTTGATTCATATATTTACTTATAAAAATAAACGTTTGATGGTAAATTATACCAATCATGGATGAACGTTTAGCAAGAGAGCTAGTTAAATCAAGAAAAGCTGTTAAACAAAAATATCAGAGTTTAAAAAATGCGGAATTTGAGGCGCAAACTAAATTGGAGGAAACATATAAACCGATAACTCAACCCTTACAAGAATTAATTTCAACGATTGGTAAAATTGAACCTGTTGAAATAAAGGAAGAGCTACACACACCAATTAAAAAAATTTATGAAACACCACAGAAAAGATCAATTCAAACACTAACACCAAAGAGAAAATTACAATATGGAACATCAACACCAGAAAAAAGAAAGACGGGAAAAACTCCACTCCTTCCTACAGAAATACCATCGATTATTGACTGGGACGCGAGTTTAGCTTCAGCAAGTCAAATGCCATCTATACAACAAACAAGTATTATTGCAGAAACAAACCCTTCTTCAGGTTCACACTCCACAATAGGAAATCTTTCAGATATACTGGAACAAACACGGCAAACAGTTAGAACATTTGTTGATACAGATTTATATAAAGAATATTTATTAGGATTTGATGAATTACCTCGCCAATATATTGATAGCGGTGTAAAAGATGTTGAACATGAGTTTGATCACCAATATGGAATAGTTCATGATTTGGAAACCGAGAAATTCTTTTTGGGTTTAACTCAAAAACCTGTCGAAATTATTGGTAAAAACATCAAAATTGAAGGAATAACCTATACAGGTACACCAGGTTTATATGAGTTATTATTTAAAAAAGAACCAATAGGGTATAAAAAACAAGATTTAGAAAATTATATGGATATTTTAAAAAGAACCAATGCATACCGTAGAAATAATGATCCAAATGAGCAGGTGCAGGGGAATGGATCACATAAATATGTTTCTATAATAGGACCTTATTTGCAAAGCAAAGGAATTACAAAAACTAAAACTCTAAATCCCGAATCTCAACAAGCAGTCCAGGGATTTTTTGAAAGACGCAAAGCTCCATATAGAGAAAGTCGAGTGTCTTCAAAAAAAACCGGATTTGGTATAACTTTAAAAGTTAATAAACCTAATACAGATTACATATATTGGGATAATGTAAACGAACTTGTTGAGAGACTTCGACTATTGGTAGCATCCATGCTTGCGGGACACACTGGTCATAACAATGAAATTATTTCCATTATTGAAGAACTAAGAGAAGCGAATATTATTATATAAAAGGACATAATAGATACTTTTAAACATTTCTAAAATGACCATCGATAAATTTGGTCGTCATATTTCAAAAAAATCTGCTCTAAACACATTATTATCACTAGAAAATAAAATATTATCAAATGTTGAAGAGAAAATAATAAAAATTTTTAAAAGCGATGTCAAATATATTGAAAACAAATTAATTCAAAATTTAGATCCCGGGTTGAAAAGCGATGTTAATAATTTAAATAAGAGAATAAATGAATATGATAACAATATACAAAATATTGCAAAAAAGATTAAGTTATTTGAGGATAAAGTTATTCCTGAATATAATGACAAGATAATTAATTTGAAAAATACTGTTGATGGAAATGATGATGTAGTAGAAAAATTTTCTCAGAAAGTTTCTAAATATGCAAATGACTTTGACGTAGTGAAGTTAAAATATGATAAAGTTGATGATTTTGAAAATGAAATAAAAAATGAAATTACATCAATTAAATCAATAATTAAGGATACTTCAGCAATTGACAATGTCAAGAACAGTATTTCCAAGGAAATTACATCAAAGTTTCAAAATTTTACTAATTTGCTTAATGATAGAGTAGCAGAAGAAGTAAGGAATTTTAAGAAAATACATGACGTTATGGATAAAAATACACAAAATCTTGAAAAATCAATGAACACTCATTTCCTAATTCACAAAAAAGATACCGACAAAGTTAATGAATTTAAAGAACAAATTAAAGAATTTGAAATTAAAATCAATGCATATAAATCAAATTTACAATATTTAGAAGACAAATTGAAGGAGGATTTTCAAAACGAAAATGAAAAAATTGAAACAAAATTCAAAGATCAAATTACAAAAGATAATGAAAAAATCGAGGATATACTAAAGCAATTAAACAATCTGAAAACCAAATCTGAAACGTCTTTTGACGAGGGAAATTTTACAAAGGCAATCGATGAGAAATTACAAAAAGAATTAGAATCCTTACTAGAAGTAGTGCAAGCTATAATAGAAGTTTCTAAAAAGGATGTATTAATTAAAATTAAAAATAATAGTTCAAAAATCGAGGAGACTTCTTTACTCATAAAAGAACTTGAAACATCTTATACAGATATACTACACAAAGCTGAAAAGACAGCGTCAGACATAAAAAATATAGAAAAAAAAATTGTGAAAATGACATTAGATATTACAAATGCAGAATTTCAATTAGGAAAAGATATAAAAAATCTAGAAGATAAATTAACAAAAGAAATAAAATCTTTAAACGAATTAGTTCAAAGAGCTGCTGAAGTTTCTAGAAAAGAATTTAATGATACAATGAATTATGCAAGAGAAGAAATGAATTCAACATTAGGTGGTTTCAAAAAAGATTATACGTTATCAAATGTTCTTTTGGAAACTAAATTTAATGTAAAAATGTCTGATCTTAATAACAACATCACCCAAATAAATTCATCAATAAAAGAAATTAGAAATGAAAATAACAAATCATTTGAAACAATGGAAAATAAATTTAATGTAAAAATTTCTGATCTTACTAACAACATCACCCAAATAAATTCGTCAATAAAAGAAATTATAAATGAAAATAAAAAATCATTTGAAGCAATGGAAAATAAAATTAAAGAACTTACTAAAAAAAACTGAGATGATTTTTTTTTATATTTTACAACATCAGCGATAAAGGGCTTTTATAAACGGTTTAGAAGGAGGTAAAGTTATTTGTGGGATTTATTTTCGAGAGTAAGGTATAAATTAATAATGAGTAAAATTAAGCAAGACGTTGTAAATGAATTACATAAACCGGCGAGAAGGCGATATAGAAGGAGACGAACAATTGTAAAAGGGCTTAATGATCTATTTCAAGCTGATCTGATAGAAATGCAGCCATATGCGAAATTTAATAGGGGTTTAAGATATATTTTAATGGTAATAAATGTGTTTTCTAAATTTGTATGGGCAGAACCTGTAAAATCCAAAACTGGTAAAGATGTAGCAGCTGCAATGAAAAAAATTCTATTAACTTTAAAAACTCCCCCAACAAATCTGAATACTGATCAGGGTAAAGAATTCTTTAATCAAGACTTTCAGAAACTTATGGAGCAGTTCAAAATTAATCATTACAACACATTTTCTAATATGAAAGCTAGTATTGTAGAGAGAGTAAATAGAACGATAAAAAACAAAATGTGGAAAAAGTTTAGTTTACTAGGTAATTATAAATGGATCAGCTTTCTTAAAGAAATAATTACAGAATACAATAATACTAAGCATTCAACAATCGGAAAAAAACCAAACGAAGTTAACAAAAAGAATGAAATGGAAATCTTGAAATCAGCTTATACTCATAGGAAAACTGTGGATCCCAGATCACCAAAATTTCGTGTCAGTGATAGAGTACGAATAAGCAAGATTCGCGAACAATTTTCTAAAGGTTACACGCCCAACTGGTCAAACGAAATTTTTCAAATAAAAAAAATCCAGCTTACTAATCCAACAACGTATTTGATTCAAGATGGAAATGGGATAGATATTCAAGGAGGTTTCTATGAAGAAGAACTTCAAAAAGTAAGACACCCAAATGTATATCTGGTGGAAAAAGTGTTAAGAAAGAAAGGAAACAAAGTATTTGTAAAATGGTTAGGATTAGATAAATCTTATAACTCTTGGATCTTCAAGAGAGATGTGATGTAATAGTAATTAATGCTGTAATAATAATTGATGTTTGTAATAAAAAAAAAAATGATTTTTTATATATATTTGTTTTATTTAAAAATAAGCTTATTACATAAACATTTTTTTAAATACAATATTCCTATAATCAGAGTCTAATATGGGATTTAAAATTTCTTCAGTCAATTTAATCCTTCTTCTAAAATGTTTTTGATTTATAAACTCTTCAGAAGTCATACGAGCTTTTCTGTAGGCGAAGTTCCAAGCAACCATCAGATGAATTTGGTTTCTTGATTCATCAATAGATACTGTCTTCTTCATAATAGTGCTTAGACTTTAATTTTTGTTCTAGTTCTTCGGGATGATTCAACAGCAGTTCCAGCATGGAACACACATTTTCACTATTTAGATTTTGTTTTGGAGAAAGGACATTATATATTTTGTCAAAAGAATCTCCGTCGTAAAAATTGTTATTTCTAAAAACGTTGAAATAACGTCGAAAGTTTTGTTTTTGTAAAACATTTAGTCTATATTCTATAAGTGGAATTTGTTCCCATAGTCTGCACACAGTTTCATTTCCATAGTAAATAAAATCACAGCTTTTCACAATCTTCACTATTGGTAATTCACCAATCTTTTCAAAATGAATAGATAAATTTTGCAAATATATCGGTTCATTGAAAACATTTGGTGAAAACATATAATTTGTTATAACTCCTTGATATTGCAATAAGTTCTTCCAATCATCTTCATTTAATATCACAGACTGACCATTTTTACCACCAAGTTCAATGCATGGTAGAAAATCACTTTCCACCCACAAACCAATCACAGCATATTTAGAGTTAGAATTATTTAAATTATATTTTGTAGAATTTATAATTGTTTTTTTTATTTTCTTTTTTAATGGTGAATTTTCAAATATATTTTTACTCTGATTACTGAACATTTTAAATGATGTATTTCAAAAACTAACTGGCTATCTGCTTGCTCTCAAAAAACTAACTATCAATCCGTTTGCTCCTAAATTTTATACATTTTCCCTCTCCTCTCAAGTGGAGGGGTAAACTTATTTTCCCTCTCCATTTAAGAGGAGGGGATAAACTTTAAATGTCTTTATACTAACGAGAATCAATAAAAAACAAAATTTATATTATTTTTTTAACATTTATTAAATATTTTTATAGATATTTTTTCATGAAATACAATAAAATTAAACATGTACAAATAAATATTGCTGCTGTAAATATAATAACAAATATATAACAACAGACACAATGACAAGATTCTTCTTTTTTATTATTGAAAGGAATCCAATCTGAATATTGTAATGGTTTGTTTGTCATGGAATATTTAATTTTTATGTATGTATTTTCACACAAAGCAGAATCAGTTACATTATAGGTAAAAAAGTGTGAATTTCCAACAAGATATGTCATTTTCATCTGTTTGTAGCAGTCGGTTTCATTTTTGAGGGCATTTATACATATATCAGCCCTAACTGTATTAGGAATGTAATTTACATATATCACATTTCCAACAAGGGAAACTAAAACTATTAAAGATGCAGCAGTCATTGTTGTAATATTACTAACAAATAATGGTATTTCTATACAATATATATGTTTTTGGATTCAGTTCCCCCTTCAACTTTTAAAGCTTCAAAAACGACTTACATAATTTATCATCATATAAAATGATGTCTTTATAAAGATGAAAAATTACTTGGAGTAGTTAATTCTAATCGCGGTTTTTTATTTTTAGATCCATTTTCGTTTCCAGAACTTAAAAAAGTTAGAGTATCATACATCATTTTCATATCTTTATCAAAAAAATCTGTTTCCAAAATATCCTTATGTCCCCATGCAAGAGTTTTTGTGGAATTTGGTATACAATATCTTTTATCATCATGAGTTGTTAATGCCAATTTATTTAACAAATTAGTGTATATATTATGCATATCTGACTTGAATACATACATGGTGCAGAATATTTTGTCACCTTTCTCAACAACATCTTTATAATCTGATAATGTTAATTGATTTTTTATACATGATCTACTAACGCCTTTTGCTTTTTTATCTACACTATTTTTGGATTTTATACAATATGCTTTAGCACCAGTTCCATAAAAACTTTCAATGGGAATCCCTTTGTACTCATCTTTAAATTTACCAACAACTGATGTTGTAATAGGCATGCAATGAATATTTTGTTCAGAAAAATTAGAAGTATCAAATTTATCCAGATTTAGCTTCATATCTTCATAAAAGTTTTGGGTCTGAACTTCAAGAATTAAGGAATCAGTATCCGTATATAATAAATTTAAATTATTACCATATTTTACTTTTAAATACCCATAATAAAAATTATACATTACAGTTTTTGCAATATCCAGAATACTCATCCCAACATAAATTGGTTTATTGTATTCAATGCAAACCTGTTGAAGTTGAAGAGCAACTAGATTTTCAGAGAAAATTTTAAAATCCTTTAATTGAGGTTTAGAAATAAGTTTTTCGGCACTCAATTTATTACCCTGTCTTTCCCATTGAGATACTAATTTAATATCTGCTCGCCTATCAACATTTTCCATGGTTTTACCGAAAATTGAATTATTTGCCAATTTATAACAATTTTTATCAAATTTATTTTTAGATAAATTTCGTAAATTTGTATTTAAATCTATATATTCCGCTAACCATGGTGATTGTGTAAACTTAACTGCTCTGTGTATTTTTATGATTTTGAGTCCAAATTGTAGACATTGTTTCAGATATCGGTAGTGAATGATATAGTTATATTTATTATGTAAGTTTGGAATTAATTTTGAGTGGTTTGAAATTGGTGGTGTATATTGTTCAGGACAAAATGGGAAATCATTATGACTATCATGTAAATAATTTGGATATTCTAAATCAACTTCAAATATGTATCCTATAGATGATGTATCTGAAAGTTCGGATATATTTAAAGTTTCTATTTCGAGCTTAGGTACCCAAGCAAAATTTTTTTCAGGCAAATATTGTTTCATAGCATAACCATACAAATTTGTGGCGTCTAAGTAAGCGATATATGTTGTAGGTCTTTCAGGATTAAAATTTTCTAAGAATGGATTATTTGCTTCAGATTTGCGTTTGGAACAAGTGCTAACCCCACCACGAACACCTTTTTTGAAAAAATGAAGCATATCTGGTTCCGTTAATAATTCTAATTCTACATTAGTTAATTTCATCATTGCATCCCAGCACATAGAAGGGCTAGTGACATAATTAACAGGATCTAACTTATAGGTTTTAATACATGTGGATCTATAATTTTCAAAAACATCAGCCAAAAGTAAAACATCTGATTTTAAGTAAATATCGGAATAAGCCCCTATTGTAGAACACTTAAATAGATTCCACACTTCTACAGCACGACTGTAGTCTTGAGGAGAGATATTTTCATCGGTTAAGTTATTATAAAATTTATCAATCAATGGTAGAGATTTCTCATTTAATTTTTCGTTGGAATCTATGTAAGAGTATGGAAATACCCCTTTTTGTCTAATGTATCGAAATTCATCAGCATTTGAGAAAAACTTTTTAATTTCAAAACATTGTGAATCTTGTAGAGTTTGTGATAGTGACGCTAAAGACTCTGGGAGAAATTGAAAAGAATCTATAAAGCGTAGTCGCAAAGCAACTGGTTTCCGCTTTTCTGACACATCAACGAAAATTTCCTTACTAAAAGAAATATACTTTTCTTTATTTTGAGCTATAACACTAATATTTTCTTTATTATAGCAAAGCGATTTAATAAATAGGTGAGAATCATAGTTTTTTAAATTATGCAATACTATTGGTATATATTTTGGAGGTTTAAAATGCAAATTACATATTGAGTGGGCGGCTCCTCGATATTTACCTGTAATATGACAATGATCCCTACACTTTATGAAATTTCCTTTTGAAAAAGGTTTTTCACATACATAACAAATGCTAGAATTTTCATATTCAATCTGTTCCACAGATGATAAATCTTTCAATGGTACTTGATATTTTAAATATTTTTTATAAATTTCTTTTACATCATTTTCAATGTATTCAATAAATTTTATAGCACAATCTGTACCTCTATAAAGTTTAAGACACACAACATTCTCATCAAATGATGATTTAATATAATAAGCAAATGAATAGGGTATATGTTCAGCAGTTTTAATAGTATATGAGGTTGTCGAATCAGGTGTAGATTGTTGGCACTCAATGTTTTTCAAATAACATTCAAAATCGGCATAAATAACAAAAGGAGCTTTATACTGTTTCTGAATATTTTGAAACTTTAATATATTTGCAGGAATATAATTGCCAAATTTATCCAAAATCAAATTATCTGAAGGAAGCTCAATTCGAACAAAACTACAATCACGTTCTAAATGTGTGTTAAGTTTTTCATATGTTCCAAAATATTGAAGGCATCCATCACATAAGTATTTTTTTATTTTCTTTTTTGATAATTGTTTGGATACCAAGCAACCTAAATCCTTTATCCAACAGTAGTGGTTATTTCCATCATCAGAACTTATTAAAAGCAAATTAATATGTAATTTTTTCTTTTCATTATTATAATGTAAAGGACCGACAATCTCATATACCTTTTTATTATCCCTTAAAAATTTTTCAACTCCATATACATTTATGGACAAATTATTTTTTTCCTCAAACTTTTTTATATCTAATAATTTTACTGGAAATTCAATACCTGTAAAATCGAAAGCGTCTCTGAAGTCTGGATATGATGAGGTCTTTCGAGGATTACCGGTTGGCTGGTATGCTGCTGAAACCACTGCCCAGGCGAAACAGCAATTGTCCTCATTCATCACATTCACTATTGATTTAGAAAAGTGATGCATCTTAATGTAGGAGGAGGCATTCAATGGGTTGTACTTATTGATGTTGACTTCCAAATGCAGAATTCTTTGTAGAGCCCACCCTGTAATAGGAATTAAAAAATTAGTTCTGAATAATATTTGTTAGAGATGTACAAGTGATATTAAGAAAACTTAGCTCTTGAGATTAAGAAAACTTAGCTCTTGAGATTAAATAATAATTACCTGAGTCTCTTTCCGGCAATTCATCTGCTTTGGTTTCCATAATCTTGAATAAATCATCGTAAAGCTGTTGTAGATCAGTTGTATGGGTTACAATGAAGAACGGTGTATTAAATGACTTAATTGAAGTAGAGGTTAAAGTTGGAGAATAATATATTCCAAATAATTCCAAATTTACTTTAGCACATGTAAATTCCTGTTGACGCTGGCGTATTAATGTTTGCACTTTATTACCAACATCTTGCTGAAACTTTTTGATGTCGATGTGATAATTCTGCGAATATATTCTGTAGGAAGCTATTCGACATTTAAATGCACTCCTGATAATGTCAATTCCATTTCCATATTTTATGCAGCTCCTGTTTTTATGAATATTTGTCCTCAAGTGTGTGCTCCAGGAATTAGATTTGACATTTACTTCACAATCTTGGCAAAATCGCATTGGAGGTCTTGAAAGTAGTTCATCAACTGAAACAATTATTATTTTTTAATTCCTCTGTAAACCTTTATTAATAATAAAAAAAAAAATTAAAAGGAAAATTATAGCTAAATATGTTATAAAAAAATACTTACGATTAATTATATAATCTTCCAAGTTAAAGGTGTTTTCGTTATTAACAACATTTTCTCGAAGGTGGCGTACAATATGTGATTTTCTTTTAAATTCTCTTAAGCAGTGTGTGCAAAGGAGAGTCATTTTAAAATGGAATCGGTTAGGGCCGTGTCGCTTTTAAATAAATACAATTTCGATCTATCAAGACCCAATGACATAGAATAATTAGCAATTTTTTCAGCTCGCGCAATTTAGAAAACTTTTGGATTTACTTTTGAATTAACTTTTGGATTCACTTTTTAATTTGAAGAAAAACATGGATTTTTTTTAAAAAATATATTTCCCAAATTTAAAAGAAGATCGCCTTGTCGTTGAATACAATTTTTAACGTCTTTTAAAGTCGAATTAGATAAATTATTACATATATTATCTAAGTTTAAATAGGAATAAACCATTGACTTAAATCTAGATGTGGCACACCTTGTTTCATTCCTATTTAAGCTCGGCTTAGTTTTCTTATGTAGAAACTTATCTAATTCTCCAATAGCGACTTTATTTGTTGGATTGATTTTCGGAGCTGTTGTTACAGCGACTGGTAAAGAATTTTTTGAAATTTGTGCCCCTAAAGTTTGGGAACTAGAAATATCACCGTCCAATTTTGACTTTTTTAAATCTGAACAATCATTTGTTTCTGATAAAGAACGTTTTTTGGGTAAATTTTTTTCAATTAAATTTTCAGAACTTTGTTCTAAATTTAGGCCAGAAGGATTTTTCAAAAATTGATTTTGATTACAGGAAGAAATTAAGGGACATTGAGGCTGCTCATCTTCAAAATTTTCAGTATAAGTATATACCTCAATGTCCCCCACAATTTCGCCACAACTCAAATCAAAAACATCTACCGAATTTACTGAATTTCTGGTATAGCCAAATTTGGATGGTTGTTCAAACCCCTGAATAAAATTTTGATCCAACCCTTCAATTAAATTTTGATCCAACACTTTAATAAAATTATGCTGAGCTTTGGCTGAGACGTTTATAACAGTCTCAACGCTGTCGTTGGAATCCTCTGATGAATCTGACGATGCATCTGAAATTGGCGAATAGTGGGGGCGATAAACCTCTTCCATATTATTTTTCGAAAAACCCCCAATGCCAATCCTCTTATCATTATTTAAAGCTCCCTCATTACCAACCCCATTATTATTATTGTTTAAAACCCCCTTATTATTTTGTTCCTCACAGCTCTCAAAAGTCTCCTGATATTCCACATCACCCTTAATTAAATTTTGCCCTGAGCTATTTTCACAAATTTCACCCCCTTCTAATATATCTAAAAGTTGTTCCAAATTATATCCCTCATTTATTTCAGAATTGTTAATTAAATTTTTCCTTAATATATCATTATTTAAATCATCGAAATTAATTGTTTCAAGAGGTTCTTGAGGAATATCAGGGATAATAGATTCATCCAAAACTTTTAAGAGCTGTGTCAAAATATCGCTTTCACCAATTTCGGAAGAATCGCCAGATTCAGATGAATTGTTAAATGTATTAATATCAATTTCCCTAAATTTAATATCTAGCTCCTCGTCGCTTAGCCCACAAAATGAACAATCAATCAAATCATGCACAAGGCAAGCGTCGTTTAAATCGAAGGCTGTTAAGTCGATGTTTTCAATTTTTACATTTAAAAATGACATTTTAAATTATAAATTAAAAAATAAAAAAATTATGAATCAATAAAAAAATCAAAAAATCAATAAAAAATCAAAAAAAATCCACAAAAATGAAAAATCAACAAAAATCAAAAATTGGCTTTTAGAAGATTAAGTAAAAATGAATGAAAATCCAAAGTATTAAGTCAAAAATATTAAATCAAAAATATTAAATCAAAAATATTAAATCAAAAATATCAAATCAAAAATATGAAATCAACAATACAAACCAAATAAAAATTAATATGTCACTACGTCACACAATTCGAAATAAATCGGACTATCTAGATATATTCACAACAGATTCGATAATTTTACAAGCGTACGCTAATAGCGAGATGTAAACTGAAGAGACGCTTCGTACCCAGCCGCCTTTTAAAGCAGCCAAGAGCCTGGTACCGGCTGGTACGGCGTGGCACTGCATGGTACGACGGGAACCGTGAGACCGTGAACTCGAGAGAGGTCGTTCAACGGTCGTAAGTTGTTTTGTTCTTAAGAAAATGACGAGTAAAGAGGAGAAGAAGAAAAAAAAAAAAGTTGTTTTTTGGAATAATATAAAAAACATTTTTTTTTTTTTTTAATTTTTATTTTTTTTTTTTTTTTATTTTTATTTTTTTTTTTTTTTTTTTTTTATTTTTTTTTTTTTTTCGTTTTTTATATTATTCCAAAAACAACTTTTTTTTTTTCTTCTTCTTCTCCTCTTTACTCGTCTTTTTCTTAAGAACAAAACAACTTACGACCGTTGAACGACCTCTCTCGAGTTCACGCTATCTTTGCCTTCTTCTTCTTCTCATTCTTCGGACTGGTTTTGCCGCTGGAGGTAGGAAAAGTGGTATTTCAGTATTGTATATAAGGATTTACAGCGTCTTGACTTAGCATTCATTAAGTTTAAAGTCTCAAAATGAGTACGTTCGTAATTATAACACTACAAGACTTTCTGGGATTCTTGGAAAATCAGATTAATCTGATGGATCGTCAGAGTCCAAATTCCGAGAACACGGTGATGTGGCCGCCACCATCAGAGGCTGACTATTTAGATGAAGAATTTCTCAACATGTTTGAGCCGGACCTGGATCCCGAGCCTATCGCCTTTGAGTGGGATCCAGACCGAGCAATGGATCTTCAACCTTTGATGATGGAGCAACAACAGCCTATGGAAGAAGATCGGCCGCAACCTATGGCAGAGCAGCAGCAGCAACAACAGCAGCAGGAGCAGCAGCGGGAGCAGCAGCGGGAGCAGCAGCGGGAGCAGCAGCGGGAGCAGCCACAACAACAGCAGCAACAACAGCAGCAGCAGCAGGAGCAGCCACAACCACAGCAACAACAGCAGCAGCGAAGGCAGAGTTACCCTCGAAAGTGCAAGAGGCCACAGCAGCAACAGCAACATCAACAGCATCAGGAGCAGCCACAACAACAACAACAACAACAGCAGCAGCAGCGAAGGCAGAGTTACCCTCGAAAATGCAAGAGGCCACAGCAGCAACAGCAACATCAACAGCAACATCAACAGCATCAGGAGCAGCCACAACAACAGCAACAACAACAGCAGCAGCAGCGAAGGCAGAGTTACCCTCGAAAATGCAAGAGGCCAATAAATTATAAATTATAAATTGGCCTCTTGCAGAGCAGCAACCTCTGGCAGACAACAACAACCGATGGCAAAGCAGCAACCTATGGCAGACAACAGCAACCTCTGGCATGCAGCAGCAACCTCTGGCATGCAGCAACCTCTGGCATGCAGCAGCAACCTCTGGCATGCAGCAGCAACCTCTGGCAGACAGCAGCAATTGGCAACCCAAAATGGTATAAATTATAAATATGTATTTATGTATTTATGTATTTATGTATATATGTATATTTGTATTTTGGATATAGGAATAATAAAAAACAAAGTCGTTGAAGAAAATATTTTATTTTTTTCTATTTCTTATACAGAATCACACCTAATAACCAAGTTTCTTTAACTTAAAAGAATTATTATGAATAGGATGAATATAATTTTTTTTACAAGCACAGTAATGAAAACTAGGTTTTTTTTTTTTAACATGGAAGAATAAATCATAGTCTGTTGTCAGGGAATTAAACCTAATTGTTCTTTATCTTATATATAAAATCTTATTTAAATGTCTTAGTTGACATTTTAAACTTAATATTAAAAAATACTAGGGTGAATGAATAAATTCAAGTGCAGTATCAAATTCATTTATTTAAAATTCAATTTATCGATAGGATTGATTGTGCATATTATGTAGAAAAAATTATTCTACACTGAAAGAACAAAATCATTAGTTCTTCGAATCTTAATATAAACAAATTTCTATTTATTTAGATGGCACCCTTATATTTATTTAGATGGCACCCTTATATTTATTTAACTTAAACTTAATATATATCTTATAACTTATATCTTATAACTTATATCTTACAACTTATATTTTATATGAAATCTTATTTAAATTAGTTGACATTTTAAACTTAATATTCAAAAACTACTAGGGTGCATGAATAAATTCAAGTGGAGTATCAAATTCATTTATTTAAATTTGATTTATCGGTAGGGTTGTTGTGCATATTATTTGAAAAGAATTATTCTACACTGAAAGAACAAAATTATAATTTCTTTCAATGGGAATAAATACAAATTCTTATTTATTCACATCATTCCCTTATATTTATTTACATCATTCCCTTATATTTATTTACATAGTTTCTTATATTTATTTAACTTAGCAGAACAAAATCTAAATTCTTATAAAATATTTTAAACTTAAACTTAATATTAAAAACGCCATAGTGCATGAATAAGTGCAAGTGAAATAAATTTATTTAAAATTTGATTTTTCAATTAGATGGTTTTGCATATTCTTTAGTTCTGGTTTGTTACATATTATACATGCTTGTGAAGGAGTTGTTATGAATAAATCGTTTTCACACGTGTTGCATTGCAGATCTTTTTCGCAACATATAAAGGATCGTTTATAGTGGCTATTAACAAAATTATTTTTCCCATTTGGGCAATTTAGAGCATGTATATAGTAACATTCACAACATAAATTATATGCACCGCCAGAAGATGAAATAATTACGACATAAGATTGAAAAACGCACACTTCTCGCGTAAGGTAATTTGGTGTCAATGTATCACTTGCATTTATTTTTGCCACTTTCACGAGCCCCTCTTCTCCACACCCGTTTGGAACGCCATTATCCTCTATCCCATCATCTTCTTCATCTTCATCGTCGTCTTCGAAATTATTTCGATCAATAGTGATCAGAGAATCCTGTCTTGCGTGAAACTTTCCTCTTCCAGCCAAGTTAAAATGAGTTGTTTCATCTTTGTACATTGACTGGATCGTTTCATCGCAAGCAGAATCTAAATATACATGTGTCTGATCCATTTCGAAGACTGTCCGATGAAACTCGATTCACTTGTTCACACTATTTTTTAATTTTACAACACTTTTTTATTGATAATGGTGGGCCGTCTATGTGGTGTTGATATATTGGATAGTGTTTAAAACACGGCAAATTTAGCTGCAATTCTTCGTCACTTCTATAATTTTCCGGCAACCTGTTCCAAATTTGTTGTAAACTAAGTGAATCGACGAATGTTTTCAAGTAGTTGATGGGAAAGAAGGCCAAGTCTTGATCTTCAAAATCGGTAAGATTTTTTCCGTTATTTTGGTAGGAAATTATTACTTGGCCTACACGTTCAATGAGTTGCTGTTGTTGTTGTTGTTGGTCGCTATTTGACATCGCGCACGAATGACTGAAGTTCGCTCAGATTCGATCGTTTAAAATACCAGCTCCCCTCCAACTGCTACCAGCTCCCCTCCAACTACTGTGGTGGTTAGGAAGGAGGTAGGAGGTGGAGCAAAAAGAGGCGGAGTTTATGAAACCAATCGGAATAGGGGGCGAACTTGGGCAGCCAATCAGAAACAAGGTCATTCTTGGCTGACCAATCAAAAAAGTGGTGGGGGGGTCAACTAGGAGCCCCCTATTCCCACTACTCGTATGGTTAGTTTTTTATCAGTTTTATGTTCCCGCCTTATAGTAATGTGTTTAATCCTGAATTGGATATGATGACTCGATGTGAATTTCCTTGCATCCAGAATCGATGTTGAGCATGCCACCATTATGATTTTTGAAAAATCAGGCAACAGACTTCTGAGCTAGTAAGATATTGCTGCATTAGTATTTTTTCGAGCTTTGTCAACATGAATAATTGATTAGTAATATGGTTAAGGCGAAGAGTTACATGTTATTGTGTGCTCTTTGGAAGCAGTTTTCTTGCTATCAGGTCGTTACTTGGCATCTTATTAAGATTAATTTGTTTTATAATTCCAATTTGACTTTAATAATGGGAACTTTCTTAGTTTTCATTTAGAAAGGTTGATCTCAGTATCCACACCAACTCTTTAGTGTCATGTAGTTGAAAGATCTTACATTGATGATTTGCGAATCCTTCAAAATTTTCCTGATTCTTTCAGACCTATTTACTCTCTACATCTATTATCGGTTTCTTAAGTCTGAAAGCATTTGTGATTTCAAATAGTTTGAAGATAGTCTTGCACTGATCAATCTATAAACACAAACAATATTTTTTTCAGATCTTCAATTATTCTGATAAGTTTATTCTTGTCACCTTTACTTGTGGTGCTCTACCATAGTTTTCTAGATTTTCATTTTTTTTGATGACTGTCGAACAATTATCGGTTTTATATAGAAAAATTATGGATAAAAATTCTAGCATTGCTCCCCACATTGGGATTTGAATATTCGAAGGCTTCTAAGTGTCCTAATAAAAACCAAATAATTAATAATTTTTTAAAAAACTATTCGCTATAGTTTTTTTCAATATTATCAAATTTTTAGCTGAGTATGATAATTTTGTCACATACTATAGCGATAAACTTACCGATTAATGATCCATATTAAGCGTTTTTTGGATTTACTTACTGTATAAAGAGGAGGATGATTCTATTTATATAGTATTAATGAACTATGTGCCGTGCCCGTTGCCTTCAGTTTCTTCTTGGATACCACTTTCTTTTTTCCTATTACTTATCACAAGCCACGTAGAGCGAGTTGTATAATCCTTATCAGAGTTTCTTATCACTCACAAAATTGAGTCGCAATAGTAAATGGGACATAAATACTATTGAAAAACTTAACAAGAAAGTCATTAAATGGTATACAGGTGGCTCCAAAACAACAGAGAGAAATGGAAAAGTTGTGTATGGACCCAATACCAGACACAACGAAAGCTTGGGTAAGTTACCAAGCATCCTTCAGGAGGAAATACATGCCATCAGGATATTCATTCAATTCAGCAAAGAAAAAAACTCTCGCAGGCAGGAAATTATTATCATGTCGGATAGTCAAACAGCAATCAGTGCGCTGAGTTCCTAAGTAATCAGCTTCAGGATAGTCTGGGAATACCTAGAGGAACTAAATGAATTGGGTAAGAATAATATGATTACTCTCCTGTAGCTACCGAGACACACCGGGGTAGAGGAGAAGGAAATAGTAGACAAGCTCACGAGGATAGGGGCTGAGACATCATTTCTGGGGACCGAACTTTTGTGTAGAATCAGTAGCAGTGTAATGCTGGTAGAACTAAAATGAGAAGAAAAGAGTAGTAGATCCAATTGTAGGACGGATCTGCAAGGACAAGGAGGCAAGTTACGAACTACGGCCAGAACAGGGTCAAGGATACATAAGCCTAAGCAAAAATCAACCTAGAGTTTTGGCAGGAATTCTGATGGGGCATAACCACCTTAAGAGACACCTCAAGAAACTCGTATCGACAGAAAGAGAAAAGTCAGATTTTGCGAGCTGGAGGATGAATGCTCTATTCACATCCTTTCAGAGTATAGTGCTTTAGAAAACCTTAGAATGCAGTTCTTGGGCGCACAAAAAATAGAAGAAGGGGAGCTACTCACTTTGAAACTTCCAGCATTCTAAGGTTCCTTAGGGAAACAGAAATGGAGAACCAGCTTTAGTCGACAAAGATATCCTTAATGACTTAGCAGCAGTAGAGAATACAACAGATCTCTTGCACTGCAATGTACACATTCCCAATTTCACACAAATACATACATACATATACATGGGCAGCCACTGGGAAAAAAGTGTCAGCATTATTTATTTAAATAAAAGGAGCTTAAACACGAGTAATCTTTTATAATATTTTAAAGTAAACAAATATACAGAAACCATACCCAATATTATACATTTTATATTAACTAAAATAATAATATTCTTAAGTCCTAAACGTGAACTCAACACTTACCATCATGCGAAATTTCGAGAGCCCTCAGTACAGGATAATCTTTCATGGGCAAAGCTAAAAAAAAATTATTCTTCAATTAAGTTAAGTAAAGCAACCATTTTCGGACATATTTTTTATAATATCATCATTTATATAATTTCTAGCTATGAAATAGAGACTAGCGAACCATACATAGTAACTGGTTTGATATTCTAACATTAATTCACAGGTTGCGCTTTGGATGTTAGTTTATCTATTGCTAGCTCTAATGCTTTCGGAGTTTGGTTTGATATAAAAAGTTCAATTAGTATGATCAAGTTTACTAACAAAAAAAAAGTTTATTTATAATTAATAAAAAAATGGGAATATTTATTTTAATGATATCGATTTTTTAACGAAAACTTATAATTCTTTATTTCACTGATGAGTGATCAACATTAAACTTCTTTGGATATATCTGGGTAAGCACTATGCAGAATTTCATTTAGAGGATCATCTTTTATAAGCATAACTGAAAAAAAAATATTCTACTATTAAGTTAGTAAATTTACAAGCCAAACGGCTTCGCACTTCCTTCAGGGATTTTTGACTCATACCAGGTATACAAAGACTCCAAAAGTATGAAGCTCTGTGGAACCCTTTCCATGTTATCGGGTCCTAGGTAGCGTGGTCTTCTTACAAATTTTCGGACGGTGCTCGCGGTTGCAAGGAAAACTGCTTTCTGAATCGGCTTATACAGATGCTCACTAAGGCCCAGTCCCTTAATGTTCTTCAAGAGCTTCTTTGGTTGTTGATAGTATTATGGGAATCGTGTGAACGTTGTTCATTGCCCAATCTGCGGATTTGCACCTCCAGATCTCTGTATTTGGCGATTTTCTCATTGTATTTTGGTCTTAGGTTGTTGTTGTTACATATAGCAATGTCAATCAGTGTAGTTTGCCTAGAAATTTTTTCCTTTAACGATGTTCAAAATACGGTACTTGTCAAGTCCAAACTGCATTCCGATATCCCCGGAGAACTCCTCCACAATTTAAGCATTTGCTCCAACTGGTTTTTAGTAGCAGCCATCAGTTTAAAATTATCTATGTATAGAAGATGATTCAATCTTACTATCTCTTCGTTATTATTTCTAATACTAAAGTCGTATCTGGTGGAGTTCAAACGGCATGATAGTGGGATTCATTGTAAGGCAGAACCACAATGGGCTTAGTGAATCACCTTTAGATATTTCCCCTTTGTATTGGGAATTCGATGGTATCGCTGGATGGCACTTGCAATTGGATCCCGGTTCTAGTTAGTAAATATACTTATTTTATTATTGTTACGTCTTATCCACTACTTATTTTGTCTAAAAGATTGATTAAGTTGACTTGCAAATATAAACCAGCAGTTATTTATCAGAAAAAAAATCGTGTAGAAATTATATGAAATTAAATACCAGTGAACTTTTGTAAGTTGATTAGTGATTGAAGCAATTTTATGATTTTCGAAAGCCTTTTAATGTGACAAGCTGGCATATCCGAATGATTTTTTCATGAAAATACGCAATGCTCAAATTTGGAATGCCTGTTTATTATTAACACTTTTTATAATTTCGATCTGGGAAATAGAAACAAACAAAAATATTAGGTAATTATATTAGTTCCGCTCGTAAATGTTGGAAATATAAATCCAAATATGTCAGAGAGTAGATGACCAACAAAGAAAATTAATGTATCCAAATATTTTTGTGAATAAACTCTCTGTTAAATTTTAGTTAATAAATTTTATATTAGCCTTTTCATGTACAAAGCGATGGTGAAACAGAATTCTTGGAAAGTGTTTAATGGTGCATGCATGTAATTTTTGATATAATTTTACAGTAACGTGTTTTTAAAATAATAATTATTACAAAATTATAATAATTACGACAAAATTATAATAACTATGACAAAATTATAATAATTATGACAAAATTAGGCATGTTAAGTTTTAACTTAAAATTCCTTTGAAGTGGTTGCGTTTATCTGAAACTACATCAATATTACCTATATTTTTATTTATAATTTATTCATATCCATTAAAATTCATGACAATGAAATTAGGTCACCTAAAGTAATTTTAATTTTATAACCATGATTAATGTACGGTTAAACTCAAAGTTATTACGATTAGGTAGTTTGAGATTTAAACACAGCCAGAAGTTGTCCAATGTGAGAATAAATTTTGAATTTTAACTTTAATCAATGGGTATTAAAAAATAGGTCAGAAACACTGTGAGTTTTTTAATTTAATAGTTGTGAATACAGAGTACTTGTATATTATTTTAGTGTCAACGCCAATTCAAGAAACAAGTGATTTCAATTCAACAATACCCACCATTTGGTTGACGAAATACGAAATGGAGATTGTAAGGGTCCTTTGAAAGTATTTAAATTTTTGTTTTACGAGAAAGTATCTAGCTTACAGGCAGAATGTAAGCAATATATAAAATATGCATGGACCCTTGATCTTATACGTGTCTTATACGGAAACAAACGGCCGATGATAGAAATTATTTCTCTTCAAGCGTATTGTTTACTTATTCAACAATTTGATGTGTTCACTGTGTAATAGTGTGCTTATTCCTGAATTCTAATGGTGACTAGGTGTAAGTTATCTTGAATTCGGAATCGATATCAGGCGTACTGCCAGCATCCGAGCTTTCATAATTTCAACTACTCTCCACTGGAAAATGAAGAGTAGTTGAGGAAAAAAGGGTTTGTATTGTAAGTTTATTTTTACCGCTTTAACCCCCTTTGTGCTATTCCCTACAGCAGTCTTCTTATAATCAGGTCGTAACTTGGTACCTTATTATGGTTTATTTCTTTTATAATTTTATTCTTGACATCTGCAAAATTAAAAATTTTTAATTTTCAGTTGGAAAGGTAGATTTCAATATCCATTAGATTCACAATATGTTCCCACGTCATGTCATTGAGAGACTTAGATGATTTGCTAAGCCTTCAACCTCTTTCTCATTATATCATACCCATTTACTATTGACATTTGTCGAACGTCGAATAACTTATTTTTTACTGCATATTATCACTTTTTCTATGAATGATTTATAACATACAGATGAGTTTACATATATCAAAAATTAATACTAGATCTTAGCAAATTTTCCTTCTTTTCAAAAGTCACCTTATGGACAAGGATTGCAATGTTGTGGGGCTGATGGTGACTTCGTTGGAGTGTCGTGCAGATGATGCCACTGTGAGTATTAAGGAATATAATTTTTCTGTCTTTATCGCTTATTTAGTCGTAGAGGAAGTGTTGTCAAAGATGTTATTGTAAGTTCAGTTTTTGTTGGGATATATACTAGTTTTATTGAATATTTGTGGCTAAATATTAAACTATTTAATACCATAACAATAATTGGTAGCATATATAGATGGTCTAGTTCAAATATTTTCCATTTTTTAAACCAACTTTAAGAAACTATGTCTAATTTTTAGTTGGAATATGGGTACATAATATGCATGGAAGATTTTAATATTAATATTTCCACTAAATGCCTCTTTTAGATTTATCGTCACAAATGTAGATAATATAGCTCAGTACGGGATGATTTATATTGAAGTTGTGGAACATATAAAATTAGAAATTGGCAACGTCAACTCTAATGCTACAGTAAACTTTTTCATAAATCAATAAAAAATATTCATTTGAAGGTATTTAAATTTGACCTGCAAGAAGCTGACTGAAAACAGTGCATGGTGATACACCATATACATACAACCCTTGCCACACCTACAATCCTAAACCAGGAAGGCGCGGACCGGTAAGGATTAGGACGGTCCTTTTGGACTCATCATCCATGTACAGAACTGCAGTTCTCAGTAAACTTATAGTGAGCGCGCTCGAACGGGGCTTTCGTGATTCCACTACGCCAGAGAGTGACGACGTCGAAAAATCGCGCATACGGTACTGCGGTATATGACTCGGTATCACCCTATACGGATGTTCTGAAAAACATCAGAAAATCTTATTTTCCAGCATGATACACTAAAACTAATTAGAAACCGGCAATATGAAGACTTCAAGTATTCTTTTCCCATAAGAACTATATTTTTTCGATATATAATGAATAAGATACCTTCCGGTAAACATACTCATCTCAAAAATCAGAAACTTCTTTACAGTTTTGGCACAGTTAAGTATGGCGTCCTCGCAAATTGAAATTATGAATACTACTACTAAAAATCAATTTAAGTATTCGCAGTATTGATGAAAAAGTAAAATATTTCAATTCAAACATCCTGAAAGTTTTTAATTTCCATGCCCCCTAAATTTAGAAAAAATATAAATTAAAAATTTGCACATTGATTATATAAAATATCAAGCCTATGGAGAAGTTAAGAAATACATCAGTGATAAAAATTAAAGGAACAAAACTCTCGGCATACTACGAGTTATCTAAACAATTAAGAAATTGCACCACCTCTGCTATACATACAGAAAGAAAAATGGATCCTCGAACAAAATTTTAAAATTCTTCTTACAAAAAATTAAAACTACAGGTATTAAAAATAACTACATAAATTTACATTCGCAAACGATTTTATTATAATTTTTGTGAAAAATAATAATAAATCAAATCCAGAAGTTTTTAAATATTATATTAATATCATCAGCAATTTAATTAACATTCTCCCTAATTTCAATTGAAGTAACTAGAATGGAATTCTGCCGATTTTAACACATGTAAAGACCAATGCCACTGATTCAGATTCTCTAAATATTACTTACAATATCTATATAATAAATGAACACATATATACATCTTATTTTCCAATAGTATCTAAACAGGCATACACTATACCTTTACTTAAAGTAAATAATCTTTTATTATAAGTATATTACCTATACTTTTAAAACTATTTGAAAAAATTATAGAAAGACAAGTAAAATAATTTATAAACTAATTTTATATTTTACCTACGACACAATCCGGGTTTAGATTGGATTATAGTTGTGAGACAACTTTGACGTATATCAGATGATAATTTTAGAGCTCAACTGTCCTTGCTAATAAATTCCGTGAAGATTAATTATTATTATTAATAAATATGGTTGAACTTCGTTATCCTTACTGAAATACTGTTGACATATATGATAACTTTTTTAACTAGATTAAGATTTGACGTCAATAACTTGGTTTTGCCATACAGAAGAATCCACTCACCAAAGGGTTTTTTATGAATTTCAATATTGGGAAAATGATGTCTGGTGGAACTTGAATTGATACAACCAGGGGCACAACAGTTCCTGTATCTGCTCATATTTTGTTGTATTCACAGCAAAACAAAAAATATATTATAAATTTGAAATGTTGATATATAAAAAATTAATATTGTTACGATTTTCTCTCTTTAAAAATCGCTTACTGGGTTCACAGAATAAAACGCAACACTTTTCACTAACGAGAATCCAATAATATATTAACTACTTCTTAACACAGCTAAATCACAACTATTTAATTACCACTTCTTAATGTCTTTACTATTCAAATGCAACCATACAACTATTTAAAACTCATATCTTATTCCAATTTAAATACCTATGGAACTTCCAAGAAATAACAAGAAATATACTAGCATAAAAGTTGAGAGCTATCTAGAATTATGACTCATCGATATAATGTTCCTTTTGGTATAGTGTAATAAAGATGACTAATCGCATAGGAATATTTGAGTATATGAGGGCGTATTAATAAGTCTCTCCTAGTCGTTCATAATATTAGCCCTCTCCTAATTCTGATCGTCTTGATCAACCTCGGTACCTCCTTGGAATGGCTTAAACCACTGTAGATGCACTACTTTCATTTTGGTCTTGGAACTTCGTTGGATTCTAGAAACAACGTCATTGATTCTTTTCAGAACAGTATATGGTCCTTCTCATGATGACAGAAACTTAAGCGATTTGCGCTTCTTTCGCTGTGGGTTCAATAACCAAACTTTATCACCTCATTGGAACTCTGCTGAGTTTGCCTGAATTAACTAATGCCTTCGGTAACAAGTATTTACAGGATTTGTTGAAGTATTCAACTGATCCGACGTTGCTTCCAAAACTCCCTTCCAGTCTTCCGTAAACTAGTTTCTCCGTGCTACTCTTTATTATGATTGTTTGTTCGTCAGTGATTCTGATTGATTCAGTATTACGGTTCTTTGACAGAATAAATTATTCAGTACCGAACTTTAAAATGTCAAGGTTCAGTATAATCTCATCTTCTATGTCAGCAACTAACACCAAATGGTTTAATTTTAGCCTTCCAGGTTAAATCTCAACTTCAATTTCTCGAATCACATCAGATGCTTCTCCAGTTATAGTTCTAGACATTACTTTTCTGGACAATGTTAGGATTCTAAATGTATCAACAAGATGTATCAGAGATACTCCAGCATCAGTATCAACAATTATGATAATAGGTACAGCATTGACTTTTCCTTTAAGGTGAAGTTGATCTTTACTTATCTGAGCTGTACTCCAGTCTGGATCAATGTCGAAAGTGATTCAGCGTATAGGAATCATTTTTCTCTGTTCTGTTTTGCTGCAGTGTTTATATTCTTCCTGAGATGGTTTTCTTAACAGGATTTCTACTTTGTTCCATACATTCTATAAAATCAGCCAATGCTTTATTAATTTGCTCCAATTCGGCTGTTTGCTGTCTAGATTTATAAAAATTCTATAGTTTTCATGAAAATTCGTCTCTAAACTTCTGTTAGATACGAAATTCTATGATTAACTCCGCTTCTTGCTATCTTTTCAAGTTTCTAAATAGAATGTTCTAGAACTTTATCAAAAATTCGATTCTAAGCTTGTTTATTAATGACAAATCCGAAGATGAAGTCTGTTTTTCACTTTTCACTAACTAAAATCCAATAATATATTAACTATTTCTTAACACAGCTATATCACAACTATTTAATTACTACTTCTTAATATTTTCACTATTCAAATACAACTATGTAACCACTTAAAACTCAAATCCTATCCCTATTTATATACCGATGGAACTTCCTAGAAATAACAAGAACTATACTAGCATAATTATAATATTCCTTTCTGTACATTAGAATAAAGATAACTCACGGCATCAGAATATTTGTATACGAAGGTGTATCAATAATTTTTCCTTAGTCTTTCGTCACAATAATCGATATTGTTTCGGTCAATATAAACTTAATCAAGAATTAAATTTACTTACCAATTTCTTCACTATGATTATTAAAAACAATGTACAACAAGTTATATACTGAAAAAACCAATAACTTAATTAATTAAGACTCGTTTATGAACAAAAACAACTAAATAAACCTCACAAATCATCAAAACCCATCACCATATTGACAGAACTTTTTAGATGACAAGTCGGTAAATTAAAGACCTGCACACTAGCACCACTTCTGAGATGTTCGCAAACTAAAAACGCTCTCACTTCTCTCATAAGAAGTTTGCAGACTCAGATGTAGTTAGTGGTGCCGATAGGGATATCTTGACCGTGAGTGGTACCAAGCGGCAGTATTTAGGGTAATTATGGGATATTAATCGCTGACTCTTTGATCCATGGATGTCTGTAAGATAGATATACACTCACTAATGTTCTGCTGCAGTAAGAGGAGGACGTCCGTAGATGACTACTATTCAAAAACGAATTACAAATTCCGATTTATTTACTATATGTAAAAATCTTTTTAAAGCCCATTGTAACACCCAATAAATATCTATTATATAAACTGAAAATTATTATTAGTCGTGAAAATAAATAACTTTATTTATTATGGTTATCCTGTTAAGATTATTTTTGACGCTTTAATTTCTGGATCCCTATCAAATTTTTCTTAATTTCCGTTTTTCTAGAATCTTTCCTTTGAAAACCGCAAGACAGTTTTAAGTTTGAAAATATTCTGGTGTTGCTACCCACGTTAGGTTTTCTAAAAAAACAGCTTTGTAAATAAATCTGGAGTTACTATTTTTTTCAGTAATATTAAATTTTTAATCGAAAATGAAAATTATGTCATGAATCATAATGATGCACTAACTAATTACACTGGACAACAGTTAAAATATATCTAAAATAAAATTGACTAAATCTTACCATTTTTTTGTGTCCTAAAACCGAAACTAAACTTATCTTTTTAATATTAGTTCAAGTTTTAGAGATACGTGGGGTCATGTCTCCCTATATATTAACAATGTAACCGCAGGAATGCAGGTGGTATATTTGTATTATTATAATATAAAAACATATGTTTTCCTCAAGTTAAGGAAATTTTGCACAACTTGGTGACACCGCATGGGGGATTTCCAGAGATGACCCCCATATACGAAGCCCCAACTCTCCAGGGCTTAAAACAAGATAGCCATTTCTACTTTGTACTGAACCATCCCTGTATACAAAGAAATGACAAACGTGACTATTGCGAATAATATGGTTAGCGTAGGGGTTAGTCGAGGTTAATGGGTCGAATCAAATAGTTGAAATTGTAAGATGTCTCGAATGTGTGTATCCAATTCAGATCACTTCTGTTATGTTTTTGGTGAGTTGATTTTTGCGTCTATTACCCTATTGATGAAAAGGGAAGGTTTATGTCGCTTGCAATATTGGGGATCAAGACAAACAGTGAGCGCCACATATCTACTCTAATTCATATGCTTCAAGTCTGAGAAATTGGTTAAATAGTAAAAAACGATCTTGCGGTTTGCTGAATCAATGATCTGGAGTGAGCCTTCAAATTATGTTAATGATTGCTATTTCTGCATCATATTTCTTCTTGGGCAAGGTACAGGTATATCCAAGATGAAAAAGGTGGTTATCAGCTATCCAAATATACCATCTGCCATGAGATTTGTGCCTCATAGTGACGAACTTCCTATTCCAGAACCCTCAGAAAGAAACAACGATTTCTTAAGGAGAAGATATGCCATCAACATCAAGAGATCCTAATTTCAGACCCAGCACGTTATACCGCTAACTGCACAAAATAACTCAATCAGAATTAAACGATCTTGTAAGAGACTTAGAACTTACAAGAAGTAAAGCAGAGTTATTAGGAATAACATTGCAGCAGTGGAAGTTATTAGAAGACGATGTTTCAGTATGTGTTTTTGATAAACGCTATAAAGGCCTAGTACCATTTTTTAACATGGAAACGAACCTGGTTTTCTGCAATAACATTAGCGGTTTATTGGCGACTTTAACTATAAACTTCAAGCTAGAGGCAGCAGATTGTTTATACACAGTTCCACATTGAATTTAAAAGCAGTACTATTGCATACGGGAAATATTTACCGTCTAGTCCTGTTAGATAAGCAGCTCACGTGAAAGAATCATACGACAATATGAAATACCTGTTGGCAAATATAAAATCCGATGAGCACCAATAGCAGATCTGTAGCGACTTAAAGGTGATTGCACTTTCAATTGGATTGCATCTAGGCTATACCAAGTTTTATATTTTTTTTTTCGTGAATGGGATAGTCAGGCAAAGGCATTTCATTACAAGAAGAAAGATTGGTCTGTTCGACAATCATTAGAGCTAGGTGAAAAGCATGTACAACATATGCTATTGTTAGACCTAGAAAGATTTTGTGGTCTCTACTACATATCAAATTGGGCCTAATAAAAATCTTTGTTAAGGTACTGAATACAGATGGGCCAGATTTTCAGTACCTGCGTCTGAAATTGCCAAGGCTAAGTGAGGCAAAAATTAAAGAAGGTATTTTTGTTAGGCCACAGGTTCGAATTATTGTGAAAAACAAACATTTTGACAGTACTATATCAGAAAAATATGCTTGGAATGACTTTCTCCTCGTGGCCACTAATTTCTTCGGAAATTAAAATTCTGATAATGACGTTACTTTTGTTGAAAATATGCTATTATAGTATCAAAAAATGGGTTGCAATATGTCTATAAAGATCCATTTCCTACACTCATATCTGGACTTTTTTCCTGATAAATGCGTATCTGTAATGAGCACAGCGAACGCTTCCATTGGGATATATCAACAAATGCGGAGATGTTAGTGATGAGCACGGAGAACACTCTTATTAGGATATATTAACAATGGAGAAAAGGTACCCGCAAAAGTGGAATGCTTCCATGCTTGCCGACTATTGTTGGACTCTTGTTAGAGATGCTCCACAAACAATTCACAAAATAAAAGAAAAAAGACAGAGTATCAACAAATGTAAAAGTATGTATTTTTTAGCCGACTTCTAAAAGAAAGTGGTTCTCAATTCGTCGCGTATGTATTTTTTTATGTATGTATACCGATTACTCCGGAACGGCTGCACCGATTTGAATGAAATTTTTTATGTTACGTTCAGGAAGTTGTAGCAGTGGTCCCACATTTTTGTAGATGAAATTGGTGCAGTAAACTCCACGATGGCGCTTACAATATGGCGGCCAAAAAAATTAATTTTGTCCGATTTTCTCCAAAATTGGTATGGAGGAATTTTCGGGGCTGTACCCAACGAATCTGAGATTATTTAAAAAAAAATCAAAATGGCGGATCCAATATGGCGGACACAAATATATAATTTTGTCCAATTTTCTCCAAAATTGGTACGGGAGAGTTTTCGGGGTCGCACATGACAAATCCAAAATTATATTTAAAAAATTCAATATGGCGGATCCAATATGGTGGACGAAAAAATCAATTTTGTCCGATTCTTTCCAAAATTGGTATGGGGGAGTTTTCGAGGTCTCACATAACAAATCTTAAATTAAAAAAAAAATTCAATATGGCGGATCCAATATGGAGGACAAAAAAAATAAATTTTGTTCGATTTTCTGCAAAATTGGTATGGGGAAGTTTTCCAGGTCGCATATAACGAATTTAAAATATTTTTAAAAAATTCAGTACGGCGTATCCAATATAATGAATAAAAAATTAATTTTGGCCGATTTTTTTCAAAATTGATATAGGGAAGTTTTTGGGATAGCACATTACGAATCTAATATTATTTAAAAAAAAATATGGTGGATTTAAGATGGCGAATTAAATATTCTAGGTCTCTTGATTTTATCTAAAGTCAGTATTGGGGGATTTTTGTTAGTGTTAATTATGAAATTAAAATAATTTTAGAAAAACTCAATCTGGCTGAATCAATATGGTGTCCTAAAAATTTTACATTTTTCGACTTTCTCCAAAACTGATATAGAGGGTTTTTGAGGATGTAAATTATGAATTTAATAGTATCTTTCAGGATTCAATATGGCGAATGCAATATAGCTGACTAAAGATTTTATATTTTTCGATTTTGTTCAAATGTGGAACTGAATCGTTTTTGAGGATGTAAATAGCGAATATAAAATTATTTTCAGAAAATCTAATACGTCACATGCAATATGACCGTTTAGAAATTTTAAATTTCTGGATTTCATCTAAAATTGGTACTAGGGGGCTTTGAAAGGTTTAGATTTAGATTAGATTAAGACGTTAAAATTATATTTTTGAAATTCAATATGGTGGGAAGAAAATTTTACCTTATTTGGATTTTTTCAAATTTGGTATTAGGGGATTGATGGATGGTGTATTACGATTATGAAGTTAATTTTTCACAACTATTAGTTTAATAAGATACAATATGAGGGACTAAAAATTTTACATTTTCCGGTTTTATATAAAATTGATATTGTGGGGTTCTTGGGGTGTAAACAAACTCAATATACAATATAAAATATATCGGGCTAAGAAATTTACGTCTCAAATTGTTTAACTATCAATATAGGAAGGCTTTAGGGCCTATATTACCAATCTAAAATTAATTTGAAATTTAAGATAGTGGATTTACTATGACGGACTAAATATTTGTTTGACACTATTTCATTGGTTTTTGGAGAACTCTAAGAGTCAAAGAAATTTTAGTGGTTCATTTTAGAGTGATTGACAATTCTGGATAAAATGGGTACTTTTTTGCCACCTTGGAGTCATTGCGAGGTACACTAATCTCGATTAGCACTTAGTTCAAATAATTCATGAATATCATAATGAATTCAAAACTAAAAATCGAAAAATAAAATTTTTATAAAAAAATTGTTTGTTGTTTTGTGTTATTTATTGTGTCTTGTATAAAAAATGCATTATTTTGTTAATTTTGGGACACTGAACACAAAAATGATAATGAAATTAAAAATTAGTTCCAGTTTTCAAAAACAAGTTTTTTTATTATATTTTTAACAAAATAATATAAAATTTTTATAAAAAAATTAAACCGACTTCTAAAAGTGCGCTAAAAAGTGAAAAATAACTATACATTTTTATATGAAATTGAAATTTTTGAAGTCGGCGCCAAATTATTTCTAAATGAAATAAATTACTACTAATATATACAAATTATGTTAAGAAAGCAATTACAAATAAAGTATTATTAATTTGTTTATGCGAATCACATTTTGTCAGGTATTAGTTTAGCGCCGACTTCAGAAATCTCCATTTCATATAAAAATTTATAGTTTTTTTTTCACTTTTTAGCGCACTTTTAGAAGTCGGTTTAATTTTTTTATAAAAATTTTATATTATTTTGTTAAAAATGTAATAAAAAAACTTGTTCTTGAAAACTGCAACTAATTTTTAATTTCATTGTCATTTTTGTGTTCAATGTCCCAAAATTAACAAAATAATGCATTTTTTATACAAGACACAACAAATAAACTAAAATTTGTTGCGTAGTGTTAATGGTCAACATAGAGCTTTTTTACTTCAAATATACCTGGGTAAGCAACATGCGAAATTTCGAGAGCCATCAATAAGGGGATATTTTTTATAGGCAAAAAATTACTTCTATGTTACTATTAAGTTAGTAAATACGCTTCTTTTACTTTACCTACTTGTTACTTCTAATGCTCTAATTTTTCCTAAAAAAATTGGCTAATCTAATACACAATTCTAATTTTAGCAGGTATGTAATTATATTATTTCCGCTCGTAATGGTCGGAAATATCACACCCAAATAGGTCAAAGTGTAGAAAAGCAACAAAGGAAATTAATGTGTCCAAGAATTTTCATAAATACCCTGTTTCACTCTGTTAAATTTTAGTAGATACACATTTTACATGTACAAAGTAATAGCAAAATATATTTATCTTTGTAAATATTTAATGGTCTGTGCATGTAGTTTTTATTATAATTTTATGGTAGCGTGCTTTGAGAAAAATAATTATTATCAAATTAGACTTACTAATGCAGATATCTGAAATTACACCAAATTACCTGTATTTTATTTATAATTTATTCAAACTCATTAACATTTATGGGCACGGAATTAGGTCACCTAAAGTAATTTTAATGTTGACAATGATTAATATTGCATTGCATTAAGTACTGGGACTGATTTTCTTCATTCTTTCATCTTCATTCTTCATTGCATTAAGTACTGGGACTGATTTTCTTTAATTTCTTATTCGAATAAAACTACCTTGCTCAGAATAATTTTCTTTGGAAGCCACATAGCACTGGAGATGGTTCTTTCAATCCTCATAGGAGTCCTGGAGCTCGGATACTGAAATAGCTTTCAACTGGTTTGTTATAGCAGTTTGAATGTTTTCTAATATCCCAAAATGACGTCCCATGAGGAGATTTCTCAATTTCGGGAAACGGAAAAAGGACTCAGGTTAGGAGAATAAGGAAACTCATTTCTTCAGATTGCCATGTGTCATGATGCAACACCTAGTTAACTTGATATTTGATCTTATATGCATGGCCCTTGTTAGAAGTTTTTCAAGAACTTTTCGGTAACATTGTTGATTTACCGTTTGAGTTTAAAATATAAACTATTTGTGGACAATTCCTTAGCTACCGAAAAAGCAGATCAGTGTTGTAAAAACACATTTCCATAAAAAACAAAAAAATTTAAAATATTTTTTATAATCAAAAATGTCAACAACAATCTGAGGGTCATCGTCAAAGCATTCATATTTAAGTGACGTCAACTTCGTTAGTAAGCCCCTCCCACGTCACATGATGCGCAAATAAGATACTCATTGGCCTAAGGATTCTCTTAAATATCAAGAGCGATACATTTTCAAGGGTCAGAATGACTTTGAAATTGCATGGAAAAGGTAATGTAAGGAATTTTATGTTTTACAGCCATAAATATTTTTACATTATAATCTATTAATTACTCATAGAATTAAAAAAGTTTAACAAAAAAATGTGCCGGTCGAAACGTCAACACAGCTTGCCTGTAGAATACGTTACCGAAAGCACACGCGTCAATTAAGTTATTAACATAAATCTTTTTGCAATAAATAAATAATATCTTTATACATCACATTCAATTGTCAGAATGACAATCCAGAGAGAAAAAACATAGAAAAACAGATGTTGTTAGTACGACAATCCAACAAGAACTGATGAAAAACGCACGAAAACAAACTAGTTTTGTTAAAGTGACATCGTTCTTGATTGGCTAAAAACGATTAGCATAGAGCTTATGGTATGAGCCAGCTCATTGGCCAAAACCCGTTTTCGCTTTTCCCGCTCAGGAGAAGTATAAAGATAGCACCAAACCTTGCATCAACAGCAGTTTTCAGTTGTCTTTCTTAGTGCTATTAAGTACTATAGAAAGTTTTCAAAAAGTACGATTTTTGGGAGAAAAGAAGCAAAAAAGAGAGAAAAAAGAAGCAGGATACAATAGGAGTTGTCGGATCTCTTGATTTTCATAAAGAAATTCGTTTTTTACGAAAGAAATTCTAAAAGAGACGACAACTTCAGAATTTTCATCGCATTCAGGATGGCTGAACAGCCAAGAAGACGTACAACTACGACGATCTTTTTAGAGGGCTGCGTGGCTGATAAGTTTAATTAATTTTTTACTAACCCTAAATTACCTCCGAGGCCCCTGGACGAACTAGTAGCTTTTTCGCGGGAAATTGCCAAAGGCTGGGGCGCCTGAAGACCATAATAATAATTCATATTTTTGTTTTTTGCATTAATCGGTTTAAATACGGTGTATTGGAAGTCCTCTGGTTTATTACTAACAGGTATAAGATAAAATAGGTTTCGATTCCCAGAACCCGGTCCACTAGAGTTCGAAAATCGGGCGCTATTCGTGATTGCATACCTGAACTGAGGTTGCAATCACGGATCACCGATACAAACTTCGCGTATCCACATTATAACTTTGGGCTTTATCCATTTTGCCCATCATCATCATCTTCAGTTAATTTTTTTTATGAAGATTCATTTAATTAGACTTTTAATTAAATAATTTTCATCATAAATATTTTTATTTTATTATTTACTTATACATTTTTTCCGCAATTGAAAGTCATAATAAATTAATCTTCTTGTTACCTTTACTTTTTTCAGCATATCGAAAGTTCTATTAAGTTAGACTTACCCATACTTTTTTGCGCCACTAAAGCTTTGTAAATAAAACTTCTTACCCATACATTTTTTATTAACCACATTTCATATTAGCTCTCTTCTCAGACGAGTACCAAAATTATCATTGAGAAATATTTCCAAATTTCTCCAATTCTGCTTGTTTAAATAAACATTTCCATTATTAGACAAGTAACATCCATCATGTCAACCGAAGATATTTCACTCCCCCAATTCTTAAAGAAGAAAGGTGAGGCGGCTTGGATTTCCTCCAGGTCGGGTGGCTACGGTGGGTCCTCTCCGGCACCCCCTGCCGGGTGCGCTTCCTTTCTTTCAAAACCAAACGTACTTTTGAATCGACTACAGAGAACTCACTCATTACCCATGATTAGACCGGAAGGTTTAATTAATACCAGACCAACATGTTGTCTTAACCCTGACCTTGATGACTTCATCGACAATTTTGACACTCTCTCCGAGGTATCAACAAATGACGCGTCGGTGATTCCTTACTCATTTGAAAATCAAGTTCAGAGTTCACATCATTCATTGCGACTAACGAATTATGATAATCAATTGCGTTCCTCTGAACAATTGTGCTCACAGGCGTCACGCCCATTTTTATCCACGATCGGTCAATTTTCTGATAACCCCAAAGCGTATAGCGAAGGGTTTGTACATCATAATGAAATAAAGAAACATCATTCACCAAATCAAGAAATTTTGAACCCAGTACATGGCATCCCTGACATCGGATTAGACAATCCTTCATTATCACGATATGACAACCCTGATTCCGAAAACATTCAAAAATTTTCAACACCAAAACCATCATTATTACGATATCAGCATGCATTTGTTCATCGAATTGCTCGTTTTTGCTTTCTTGGCCATGAAGTCGTTGAAGTGTAATATTCCATGCTGTAGCACTTGATTTCCGGATCGTACTCCAACAACAATAACTGTGCCCAAGTCTGAAGTAAAAGATGATAGCACACAGTTGTTCGAAATTGGTGACACTCGTTTATAGAACGCACTAGAAAAAATTATTTTACAGAAATAATCACTACGGAAAGCCAGGTGATTCTAGCGAATTCAAACTTGTTCTAAAGGAATATTATCTACCACCCCTCCAAGTCTTGCCTCCAAAGTGTTGCCAAATTAAACATTATGTGTACAGAATCCTCACTTAATTTACACAACTTGTGTATGATGAAATTATAGTCACTCCGATTCAATTATTTGCATAATTGATTGACTATACCTAAAGTTCATAATTTCTGTGAGCGATTTATCGCTCGCATATAGAGGGGAATCAATCCATGTGGTGTATGTATTTCAGAAAATAATAAATGATGAAATTTTGTGGGAATATCAAAATATTTTTTTAAGCTAAATTTATTTCCGTAGTTTTTACCAACCGTTACATTTTTTTTTCTGGAGGGGAAACTTTCACAAAGTGTGAAAGGTAGTATCGAATTATTACTGACTGAATCCCCCCCCCCCCCCGGACTGAAGGTCCCGCCGATTTCCCTGGATCTGTCGTCAGTCGTAGCTGCTGGCAGTTCAAGTTAATTCAGTGAGGCCTCCGGTTTCCAGGCAACTAACCCTTAACAATTCTTTAGTTTTCACTAGGTTTAGCTGCTCCAAGTGCCGGATGCACCCATTGCTTCGCACTCTTTCTACATTTTGCTTACAATATAGGGTTGTCATGGCTTGAACCAAGAAAGCCATATGTGCTTTCTGGGCTTGTAAACGAGCCTTTGAGTGTACATGGGCACTGACATCTAAAGTGCAATTTTGGTTATACACTATGACATCTAAAGTGCTATTTTGGTTATACACTATGGTGATCCGCCCCATGATAACGTACGCCGCTATTGTATGGTGGCGTAGCACAACAAAGCCGAAACACAATCTGCGACTTGACAAAGTTCAGAGAATGGCTTGTGTGGGAATAGTGAGTGCGATGAGGACTGCTCCCACCAGGGCTCTGGAAGTCCTGGTGAACCTGCCTCCTCTTCACTTATACATAGAGAACGAGGCCCTGAAGACTGTTTATCGTCTCAGTTGCCTGGGACATCTTGGAGATTTCCATCACTCCCCATGCGGACAGATTACATGACGCAGCCTTTAAAACCCAACCTCTCCCTGGAGATATTTCTGCCAAGTAGACAGGATTGGGTGGGAGAAAAAATCTTCCGAAAAAATTGATCCTGGTGGTGTACTGATGGATCTCGACAAGATGACAGAGCTGGAGCCGGAGTATTCGGCAGGAACACCGGAGTCAGAGAGTAATACCTTCTTGGAAAATGTGCGACAATTTTCACAGCGAAAATTTATGCTATTCTGCAGTGCGTCCATCTCTGTGAGAGGAACATACTGTTTTAAAACTATTTATATTGTCTTTAGTAAATTACAATACTTTATAAATCTACTGTGAGGGAAAAGATAGAAGTTTTCTGTCTTTGAAAATAGGTTTACAACTGTCTTAATGTTAATGAAAATGAGTCTGATAATCCTTTTTAGTTTATAAAGTCCCTCTAATCATTAGGACTACTATCGAGTAAAATTACATTGTGGCTGAGATGACCATATATCAGAAAATAGTAGATGTTCACCAATGCGGACCCATCAATACGATCTCTCAGCTGCAAAAATACATTATAGCCCATATTAATTTTGCGACAAACATATTTTATATTAAAGATATTCATCCAAATTCAGCCTCAATAACTTTAACGAATTAATTTTTTGTACGTTTTATTCTGGGTCATTTTAGCCGCGACGTGTGGTAAGGGGCTCTCCCAGGAAAGCCCGAGGCCCTCACGGAGAGGAACAAATTTTACAAAGTAATGGTGACAACCGTTTAAACAGCATAAGAAAGCTCGAGACACAAAACAATATTACAAAAGAGATAGTACATGAAACTCTAACAGAACCGTTATTTCACCCGTTCCACGTTGATAAATTACATGTTATAACTCTGGAAGTTTATCCCGCAAGACTTCAAGACACCAATTGGTTTTTACAGCAACATAACCTATATATAAACTTTTCTAACCTTATTTTGTTTACACATGTGGCTAGTTTTACAAGAGATGTCCTAATAAACTCACAAAATATACCTTTTTGGGCTAATAAAAACACGCACGCTACAATTCAGAACATACACCAAAAATTTATTGTAAATGTGTGGATCATTGGAAATAACCTTATAGGTCTATTTGTTTTGAAAGGAAGACTCAATGGTGAGATTTATTTTTTTTTTGCTGCAAAATTTAAATAATTTAATGGAAGACGTACCTCTTAAGAGAAAAATTCAAAGATGGTACATGCATGAAAGTGCTCCACCTCATTTTAACTGTATAGTATGTCAATACGAGGTGGACCTGTTTTATGGCCACCAAGAACTCCAGACCTAAATCCCTTAGACTTTTACTTCTCGGTACATCTAAAAGAACTAGTTTATTCAATACCACTAAATATTAGAGAAGAACTTCTAGCGAGAATAACACAGCATTCTAACGAAATCCGTAATAATGCCGGAAAATTATTTGCAGTGCAGTGGGAAAATATTCGACGAATAAGAAAATATATTGAGGTAAGTGAATCCCATATTCAACAATTTTCAAAAAATATTTTTTAAACTTTTTCACTATTTTTGCATTTTAATAACATTGTAATTTATTTGAGCCCTCCAAAATTAATTTTCTGCTCTTGCAGATTTTTTTTCAAAAGCATAAAGTTGAATATGTTATAAATATTTTGACAGTATAAAAAATCAATCTGAAGATGCTCAGTTATGAACTGCTCTTTGAAAATACACAGCAATAATTAAAGACAGGTGTGTTATAGGAGAAAATTTTTGTTAACTGCAAACTATTAATCATTTCATCTAGCTTAAAGCCATCTCATTTTAAATCGTGTAAAATTTAATTCCATTTTACTGAGAAATTGTTCCTGCTTAATCAACTTTTTTTTACATCTGTGCAGCTAAAAAAGTTTTAAGGAATATCTTGAGTTCAAGATTTATAAAACCATTATCGTTTAAACTGGCTGCTGCCAGTAAGACTGCTTGTAATGGGAAGATAAATTAAAGAGAAATTCAAGAAAGCGTTCAAAAACTTATTCCGCTGACCTGAAAGTCATTTTTAAGTCTACCAGAATTACGATTTGGATTTGTTCGAAAATGTTATTTCCCTGGACAGCCATTTTAGGAACCCTATATAAGAATGAATTCTCCATTACGTCAAATTTTAAATGAATCTTTAGTGATTTAGCTTCAACCAAGTAATTTTATTAATTTTGTTTTCTCTGATTCCCCTAAAAGCAGAAAACTTAAATATTATATATATATATATATATATATATATATATATATATATATATATATATATATATATATATATATATATATATATCTCGAGACTTGATGTTCGATCACTTACTGCCATTGCCTCGATTTTTCTTTTGTATAAAAAATATCTGAGAAATCTATGATAATGTGTAGCGGGTGTGGAATAATTCTGGGTGATTCTACAGAGGTAAGTTATAAATTTTGACAATGGTTTAAAAATATTTTCAGCGCATTAAATTGTGGTAAATTTGGCTTAAATTACTTACGTTTTTTTTTTGTCATTTACGACTTATTGTTTTCTTTTTATATGAATCATTTCCTTCACTAGAAGTTTATGATAGTTTTCATCTTGCGTTAAAATTTTAGTATTTACAAAATCAAACTCATGCTTAAGATTACTATCATCTTTGTGTAGAGCTGTAGATGCGTTCTTTATATATTTATGTCCATTTAATCTGTTGTCTAGGTATTTGGTAGTCATTCCTATGTATTCCTTTAGGTAATTAATACATGGTACAGAGTAAATTACATTTGATCTTTTTTTTAGGAGAGACTTGACCTCACCAGAATCATCACACAGCCTGTAGCGGCCACTGCTGAACATAGGCTTCCCTTAATCGTTTCCAATGTTCCCGATCTTATGCTGATTGATTCCAGTTTATTGCGATTCTCTTGATATCATCAGTCCAGCGTGTTGGAGGTCTGCCCCGACTTCTAAATGCCTGGAATCTAGGACGCCACTCTATAATGTGTTTAGTCCACCTAGCGTCTTCCATTCTCGCCACATGCCCGGCCCAGTTTCATTTCATATGTGTTATACTTTCTATAGCATTCCTGATCCCTGTTCTAGTTCTAATAATTACGTTTGGAACTTTATCTCTCAGTGTTATTCCCAACATCGACCTCTTCATGGCTCGCTGAGTCACTCTAATTTTTCGCAACTTTTCTTAGTGAGTGTTCAAGTTTCTGCACCGTATGTGAGCACAGGGAGCACACACTGTTCATAAACCTTTCTTTTCAAGCAAATCGGTATATTGCTTTGAATTTCGCAGGTCTGGTTATCTCGGTTTATTCTCAGTTCATGGCCCAAATATTTATAAGATGTTACATATTCGATTTCAGATTCGTTTAGGGATATGTTGCTACTTAGAACAAAGTTTGTCATACATTTAGTTTTTGTACCTTTTTTTTTAGACCTATCACACCTGATGCTGCACTCAGTGTCCTTAGTAACTCTTGGGCTTCTTCAAGGTTGTCAGAAATTAACACGATATCATCAGCAAAGCGTAGGTGGTTTAATCGTTCACCATCTATATTGACTCCCATGTTTCCTCAACCTATTTTTTTAAACATGTATTCTAGCAGCATTGTAAATAGTTTTGGTGAGATGTGATCACCTTGTCGTACGCCACGATCCATTCTAAATGTAGATGTTATGTTGGAATGGACTTTCACACTTGCTATTGCGCTATTATATATGTTCTTAATTAAAGCTGCATATCTGTGGTCGACTCTACAATCAGCTAGTGCAGCAAATATTTTGTTTTGGTCCGCTGAATCGAACGCTTTCTCGTAGTCCATAAATATTAAGACCAGTGGTTTGTTGTACTCCACTGTTTTTTCTATGAGCGTTTTCACTAATACACTTGCAAGTGGTCGTTTGTACCATAACCGGATCTGAAACCTGCTTGTTCTCTAGGTTGGTAGAAATCTAATTTGGGAGTCAATCGTCTTGTAATTATTTTTATAAATAGTTTGTACGTGTGGGAGAGGAGACTGATTGGACGGTAGTTTCTTAGGTCGGTGGGATCGCCACTCTTATGCATGATTATCATTATGGCATTGTTCCATGAAGTTGGGATTTGTCCGGTCTCAAAACATCTATTAAATAGGGCTTTGAGAGCATTTGTTAATTTTTAAAAATTAATACATGACCTCACCAGAATACCGGCCAAAAAAATTGAAAAAAGTGAGGAAAATACTTAAAGAAATTAATTTTTTAGATGACCAGATAGACAAAATAATTAAACAACGTGCTTAGATTTTACAACAAAAAAATGGTCCCCCACAACCTTTCCGACAACTAATAATGTTAGAAAATATATCGCAATGCCGTACGTTCAAGAATTGTCGGAAAACATCAAATATGTTTTTAAGAAAAGAAGATTAAATGTAATTTACTCCATACCATGTAAGAATTGCCCAAAAAAAAAAAAAATAGAAATGCCGACCCACTACCTAAAATAATAGGTTAAATGGATACAAATATACAAAGAATGCATCTACGGCTCTACACAAATGAAACTAAACTTACGCATTAGTTTGATCTTGTAAATAATACTTAACAATTGTCAAAACTTATAACTTACCTCTATACAACCATATGGAATTATTCCACACCCGTTACACATTATTACAGACCTCTCAGATATTTTTTATATAAAAAAATCCAGGCAATGGCAGTAACATGAAGTCTCGACGTGCGTACATTTAAGTTTTTTAAAGGTGTTGTAATCTGATAATTATTTAGACAAAGTGTATTTTATCGTTAGTGATGTTAGTTAATTTTAATATTTTAAAATAATGTTGAGTTGAAGTATGTCTCTTTTTGTAGCTTGTAAACAATACTTAATTTAAAAGTAAATAATATAAAAAATGTTTTTGAAAAAGCCTGTTACGACAAGCCAAACGTTAAACAGCCTTTGATGCCACAATTGAATAAAAACTTATACCCAAGAAATTTAAAAATACATACATATATATATATATATATATATATATATATATATATATATATATATATATAATATATATATATATATATATATATATATATATATATATATATATATATATATATATATATCATATGTGTTTTTCGGGGAGTATGTCGTGCTCTACAGATATACCTTTTTGATGGCAGCGGAACGTCGGTCAGTAGATATTTCTTGTGCAGTCATCGGTCAAATGCTTAGCACAGGGGTATCGGTTTGACGGTATCTACTTATAATCGGGATATTCCTGCTCTGTGAACTGTTCGACGGTTTGACTGCCCGATGGTCAAAACATCCACTCGGTGGTCGGTTCTCGGGCGCCACTCTCGGGATTAATGTGGTCGAGGGCCCGTTTCTACCCCTGACATCTTGTTACAGTGGAGAAACGGCAAGCCAGAGGTAAATTGCACGTATTAGTGCTGGCTGCCGGCTACCAATTTTTACCTGAGATGTTAAGAATGGGAACTAGGGAATGAAACAAATGATTTTAAAACATTCTCTATCCTGTATTTCATACTTTTATAAAAAGATATGGCCTAAAACTAACTTACAACCTAAGATGTGCAACAAAATAAACATTTAAACAGTCTGGAGGGCAAGAGTATGTTATGAGTGTTGTTCACGGTAACTGTAGACGGTATCATTCACGGTGCTATTTAAGCTCAAGGCTAACCATTAATTAGGAGAAACTGCACGTTCTCCACCCGGATCATCAATCCCAACGGACCCAATGTAGGTGATGCTAGGCTTGTGTGTATATGGTGTTTCACCGTTCACTACGTTCCTTACGTCCTACCCCCCTAATGGCCAGCATTGTCGAGGATCCTTGTAAGTACAGGCAACGTTGTGTCATCACTCCCGAGGATTCTTATAAGTACGGGCAGTGTCAGTTCCTTTCCTAATTTTCTACTGTTATTGGTCGACATTGTTGAGGACTCTTGTAAGTACGGGCAATATCGTTCCATCCTACTGATGCTGCCGAGGACCCTTACAAGTACGTGCAGCGTCGGTTCCTTTCTTTCCTTCCTACCGTCACCTATACACACACGCCCTGCATGCTGTCAGTTTGGTTTTATTTCCGCATTGACTAGGAATGTGTTTTACCACCGGGTGCCCTCCGACATCTGTTGATAAGGACGCTTAACAACTGCCGCCCGACGTTTTATCGCCGCCGCCGCGTGTAGAGACTCCGTTTACGGCCGATCGATGCTGGGTTACTGTTATACATATCGCGTGTACCGTCGTCGGTCGAATTTTTACTACAAAGCGCCGTGAACAGCGTTCGCGGATTTTAGACACGAAGCGCCGAGAATCAAAGTACGAGCCACCGTAGATAGCGTTGCAGACGCGTAGTACGAGGTAACTTGAATAGCGTCGTGAATGAGACCGCCGGGTTACCGTTTACCGCTTCCGACAAGTGCGAGTCACCGTGAACAGCGCTCATAACATACTCTTGCTTTCCAAACCATTTAACCGCATATTTTATTGTACATCTTAGGTTATAAGTAAGTTTTAGGCCATATCGTTAAAAAGTATAGAATGCAGGATACAGGATCTTTTAAAAACCGCTTGTTTCATTACCTTGTTCCCATTTTTAACATTTTAGGTAACAATTGACAGCCGGCAGCCAGCACTAATACGTGCAATTGACCCCTGACTTGCCGTTTCTACACTGTAACATGCTACCCAGTGCATAAGTGGGCCCTCGATCACATTAATCCCGAGAGTGACTCCCGAGAACAGACCACCGGGTGGATGTCTGGACCGTCGGGCAGTCAAACCGTTAAATAGTTCAGAGAGCAGGAATATCCCGATTGTAAGTAGATACCGCCAAACTGATGCCCCTGCTCTGCGCATTTAATCGATGACTGTCTGCACGATAAATATCCACTGACCGATGTTCGGCCGCCGAAAACACGGTATTGCACGACTTGCTCTCTTACAAAAACATTTTCCCGGACATCTAGTATATATATATATATATATATATATATATATATATATATATATATATATATATATATATATATATATATATATAGGACAACAAGTAAAAATTGGTTAGGAAAACAAAAAAAAAACACTACCCAGAAATTAATATAAGAATGGGATTGGGATGGGCAGTGTATGAAAAAAAAGATTTACATGTTTAAAATTTCGGTTTGATAGATTTACATATTTAGGTTTTCTTGTTTATCAGGTTTTCGATTAAGAATTTGGGGATTTTGCATTTAGGATTTCAGGGTTAAGGGAAATTACGTTGTGTGGGTTTATAGACTTAGAGCTAAAAGGTGTAGATATAATTGTTTGTGCTATTGATATTTGATTTCGAATTTATCAGCTTTGGGTTCAAGGATTTAGGTTTTACAAAATTTGAACTACTGGATAATTGCGTTTTGGTTACAGAGTTAATAGGTTCACGGTTTACGATTTAGGGGCTAATAAGTCTCATGACTTCGGAGTTCTCTAACATTTATTCAGCGACTCTCACCAACTTCAAGTTCACTCACTTTTAAAAGCTATAATTCCAGTAAAAAAAATTGCAACCAAAACAAAAGTAAAACTTCAACTTTTTTATTTCCTCTACGTAACTTTAATTATAGCCATATAAGTAAAAAAGTCACTTATCTTTGAATATCCCAAAAGTCTGACATGATTCTGAACCAGATTTGAAATCTACGTAAAAATTATTTCAACAACATCACGTACTTTTTAAATAGTTTAAGATTGTAGACCTATTTAATAGTCGCTTCTCAAGATAGGCTTTATAAAACTAAGGGTGAGTAAGCATCAGCTAATCTTTTCTATTGGTTTAGATTTTACAGAAAAACAATTATCAATTGAAAGATAATTGGTAGAAAGAGTCCATATATAACCCTCAGTACAATATGAATGGAGCTAAAATAAATGGCGTTTAAGATCTATCAATTGTAAAAGTTGAGTTAAAACACTCTGAAACAGAAACCTTGTAACTTAATATATTTTGGTATTTTTAGATGTAATAATTACTTTTCAAAATGTTTGAGACATTTTACCATCCTTTATACCCATGGAATTGGCAGTTAATTTAAAAACAAATTTTCTTTTGAATATTTAACATTGGTCTAAAAATTTTCGGGGTTTATTTTTGAACCATCTATGTGTATAACTTTGTGTGTTTTCAGTATTTTCCCAATTGTTGGTAATGAGTGAGTTTAGAAAATAACATTATTATGATATTAGTTTCAATTTTAATCCTAAAAATCAAAAGTTAATAATTTAAGGTATTATCTACAAAGACGGGAAATAAAATTCTTACAATAGTGTCTATTGTCAATTTTTTAAAATTTTTTTTTAATCACAACTAGTGGGCAAAATTAAATTAATCACTACGAACAAAACTTTTTTATTAGTGCATGCTTCAACAACTTATTAGTATTGTAGAAAAAGAATAGTTGAAGAAATTATATCAAATTGGTTTTTCTTCTAAAGAATATTTTAAGGTAAATTTAGGGTGGTTATTTATGTTTCAACCACACAGACTTATATACCGCGTGCCCTACTTGTGGCATCCATACTATTTCTAATCTACTCTTTTGGAATACACTTTATTAAAAATTATAGTTATTAGAAGGTTGATTAATAAAAAGCTAAGTTTTGACATATTCAAGACAGGAAGACTCGTTTATAAGAAAATGAGTATGTGATTTTCATATTTTGGGACAATTTCTTAAGGATTTTAGATAACATTTTCCTTGTTGTTTGGTTCAATGAATTCTTGTGTTTATAGTAGCGGCCTTCGTTTTTGTAATTGACACATTATAAACTGCTTCTATTTCCAAAGCGTTGTCCAACGCTTCGCTGCAATAACTTAACTGGTTTATATGCAACATACTCTGTACTTTTTGATCTTTGATTCCATCAATGAAATAATGGATCGTAAGTAATTGTCGAAATTCTTCTATAGCTCTTGCGTAACCTTTGCGTTTGTTCTAGTACAAATTGATCGAATTTTGCTTTTCTTGTACAATAACCTCTTGCATCCCTTTGCAAAGTTTATTTTCATCTTTAACGCAACATTCTTTTTCTTTTTGGTGACGTTCTTTTTATTGCTTGTCACCAAGACGAAGTTCTTCTTCTTGCTGGTCTTCTTTTTAGCGATGATTTATGTTTTATTTATTGGCTCCATGTGGGATGTTTGCTGTCTAGCATTTATCATAGAAACTCTAGAATGTTGTTGAAGTGAAGTCAATTTTTCATTATCTCTTCTAATTTCCAAATAGAGTGTTGTAGAACTATGTCGCAAATTTGGTTCCAGGCTTATTTGGTAATGACAAATCCGATGGTAAAATTCGTTTTCCTCTATCATTTTGAGTTTCATAATAGAACGTTGTAGAAAATTAATCTCATTTTCTTACTTGATAACAAATCCAACGGTGAAATCTCTTTTTCTCTATTTCTGCTGATTTACAAATAGAATTTTCGGTAAATCCGGTGGTAATCCTCACTTCTGACGCGAATTGTTACAATTTTCTCTTATTAATATTACTCAATCAATTGAATTAAAAAAAAAACACTTTTCACTAATAAATGATTACTTTTTAATAACTACCGTCAAATGAGGCGACTTCGGTCACTTGGGATGATTTCGGTCAGCGTGCAGATCTTATGGAAATGAGTTCACAGCGGCAATCATATGCAAGATATCCAACATATGATTTTATACAAATGTTGGTTTATCAGCTGCCTTCTAATCGTATGTGACGGTCGATTTTGAAGGTCAGTTTCTTTACTTTTTTTTGTAGGAGAATGTTTTATTAATTCAAGAAATATTGAAAAAGTAAATGGTTTCCACCTTAGATGCATGCAAAATAATTTTTGTTCATGCTATTAAGATATGTGATATTTTATGTTTTGGCTAGGATTTAATTTGTTTATCTTCGCAGACATTTTATTTAGAGTCACAAAAAATATTTGTTTTTGGGGATGGCTTCGGACATGGGCCGGATTTAGAGGAAAGTGCTAAGGGGTAGGAGCTATCAAAACTCTCGACTAGAATTGTTAGAAAGTGCCATCCATATTGTGAAGACCCGCAAGAGGAACATAAGGCAAGCTACCGAATTTTATGGTGTACTCAAGTCCACTTTTGGCGAAAAAACTAAAAAAACTCATGTCAAGTAAGTCAGAGGTCAGACATCACTATCATTCTAAAATGAAGAGCGGCTGGCTGTGGCTATTAACATGACGGTAGTATGGAGATTTCTCCTTTCTCCATAATACTCAATCAATATCTCGACAGGAAAGAAGCAAATATAAAAAAAAATTCAAAACAATCTTCCGGGTTATGATCGGTAAAAAATCGTTTAATCTGCCGAAACTTTACAATAAGATTCTGTCACAATATAAAGAGATATAGGGGACAAGTAACTGAAGGCCCTTTACGAGAATATTTCGCAGAACTTCAAGTATCCCTGGAGAATGTTGACTCATCGCGGATAGTTAATTATTATAAAACTAACTTTTATAATGATCCGGGCAATGTCAAGGTGATCTGTAAAAGAAGAGCTAAGCACTGTGATAGAATAATGGATTCGACTAAATCTAGCATCAGCGTAATAATGTCAGCTTCAACAAGTGGCAAACTTCTTCCACCCTTCGTTGTGTACAAAGCGAATCGCCGAAATCAAGAATAGGAAGAGGATGAGCCGAATGGATGTGATTAGAGTGTGACGAGTTCAGGATGGATTAAGTCAAGAACTTTCCTGGAATAGTTTCGCCATATAGCTTTGCCGTATTTCAGACAAAAGAATGGGCCAAACATTTTAATTAGTGAGAACTTGTCCAGCCACGTAACAGTGGAAGTTATTGAAGAAAGTGCACGCCAGAATATAAAATTTATTTTGCTCCAACAAAATCCACACATCTTTGCCAGCCGTTAGATGTCGCTTATTTTGCCCTCCTTAAAGAGACATGGAGAAAAATTCTTACTGAGTGGAAATCGAAACAGAGAGGTTAATTTCAGAAGAAAGACTTTCCAAAACTTCTCAAGCAAACCTTAAAAGCAGTTGAAGCAATTCAAAGAAAAATCCTTTCTCAGCAATTCTCCTCTCAGGTATTTGATCTTACAATCAACAGGAAGTTTTAAAAGGTCTGTTTTAAAGACTTCTGGATAAAGAAGGTCCTCCAAAGAGTGAAATAGACAAATCGCTGAACTTTTTCAAAAAAAGTGGAAATCCTGAACTGCAAACAAAACCAAACAGGCGCAGACGAATTAATGTTCCGCTGGGAAGGCCTATCATCCCTGTAGACTAGCAAAAATATTCCTTCCAATTCTGGTCTACAAAAATCTAAAAAATATCAGAATATTCCATCCGATGTTCCTTATTCAGACTCACTGTTATTAGTTCAGTATGCAGCCCTAAAGAAAAACATTGGTTTTATGGATAAAAGTTATTTACCATCGAATTTGAACATATCTGATTCAGAGGAAGAAAACACTAATGAGGAATTACGAGACTGTTTCTCAACAGAAAATAGTACAGTTAATGATTTTACACAAGTTAAACTTCCCATAGAAAGTTCAGCAAAAAGCAAATTCTATGTTGCAAAAACGAAGAAGGTGAAAAGTGGTCACATTTCTTCGAAAAAAAAATATGGAGATACTTTTCTTTCATTTTCTAGGAGTGTCTGATGAAAACATTATTAGAATAAATTAAAGTTTTCAAAGGCTTTCTTCTTAACCTTTTCGAAGAGATCGCTATAAATTTACCAATATACCTGATCTAATTATAGAATAGACAATGGCTGTATCTGCCACATAAGAATTTGTTTTTCAAGAACAGAATATTCCTCTTTTTGTAGATAAAAAATATTTATTTTCATCTTTACAATAAACGATTTTTTTAATAAAATGATATTTTTGTCATAGGTACCAAATAATTTTCCTTTCTTCGTAGATTTAAAAAAGAAAATTTGTATCCAGTCATCCCTGCATGAGGTAGAAATCAGTTTTAGGTAGTTTTATCCCTTTGTGAGAAGTCACCCCACTTCATGGGGTGACTTTGGACAGACTTTAACCAAAAAAATAAATAACACATCCATGCAAATATGAAAAATTTAGAATGGCTAATATGTCACTAGATGTTAGGGATGTTTTAGCCGAGAATTTCAGTACATGAAAAATAATGAGTTCGGACAGACTTTAGCAAAAAAAAATAAAATAAAATAAACACCAATGCAAATATGAAAAATTTAGAATGGCTAATATGTCATTAGATGTTAGGGATGTTTTAGCCAAGAATTTCAGCACATGACAAATAATGACGACTCATCGACATAATATTTCTATAAAGACACATTCGAATTCAGACAGTTTCTTTTTACATTATATTATTGCTATAAGGACACGGCCAGATTCGCCTAGCCTTAGGTAACAATGCTTTGAGTATATCGACCAATACCGATAATTGGATTTTCAGACAATCGTATCGGTATAGACCCATCACTAATCCATATATTCGCTCTTAATAACGCTTTTAATGGTAATATTTTCTATTATTATGCAAACTATGTCCTGGCGGTAAACAACAAAACTAAATTATTTGGTGTTAGAGTAGAGTTAAACCATGTGTAAATCTGCCCACTGTTGATATAGTTATAAGCTGTTAAAAGTGGGTCAAGGGATATCGCATATTCTCTCTCAACAATAAACGCCGCTAACCATTTACTACCACTTCCTCATGACTGTGTGAGAGTTTGTTCGAAAATATAAATATGAGTGCATTTTCTTGGAAAGTAGAAATATCCCCAATCGCCGCCTGACCTCTTTCAATTTCAATTTTCATTATTTTTAGGATGCCTAGATATTCTAGTATACTCGTGGAGGAAAACGAATTTATTTTTGTTTGTCAGTGGTACGTAGATTAGGATTATGTTTATATTTAAAATAATTTAAGAATAATTTGAAAAAGTATAATTGAAAAGTTTAATAGTGTTGGTGAGCTATTCAATTAAATTTTGTGAAAACATGTTAATGACATATTTCGATATTAAGACAAATTACCGCTCTACTGTAACATCAGAACAAATACGTTTTGGATGTATTTTATCTCGAAAAAACGTTAACCATAATAAAAATAAAATTTTTATAAAAAACATTGAACCAACTTCTAACCGTGCGCTAAAAAGTGAAAAATAACTATAAATCTTTATATAAAATTGAAATTTATGAATTCGTCGCCAAATTATTTCTAAATCAAAAAAATAAATAATTACTAACATATACAAATTATGGTAAGAAAGCAATTACGAATAAAGTATTTTTAATCTGTTAATGCGAATTACATTTCGTCAGGTATTAGTTTAGCGCCGACCTCAAAAATTTCAATTTCATATAAAAATTTACAGTTATTTTTCACTTTTTAGCGCATTTTTACAAGTCAATTTAATTTTTTTATGAAAATTTTATTTTTCGCTTTTTAGTTTTGAATTCATTATGGTATCCCTAAATTATTTGAACTAAGTGCTAATCGAAATTAGTGCACCTCGCAATAACTCCAAGGTGGAAAAAAAGGACCCATTTTATCCAAAGTTGTAAACCACTCTAAAATAAACCAGTAAAAATTCTATGATTCTTAAAGTTCTCCAAATCTCTCATATTGTATCTTATCAACCTACTAGTTCTAAAAAATTAACCTCATGTTCGTAATACACGACTATAAAAACCACCTAATACCCAATCTGAAAAAATGCGAATAAGGTAAAATTTTCAACCCACCAATTGGATCCGCTATATTGGATATCAAAAAAAGAATTTTAACGTCTTAATTTAATTTAAATCTAAACCCTTCAAAACCCTTTAGTTCCAATCGGGAAATTTAAAGTTTCTAGACCGTCATATTGCATCAGACATATTAGATTTTCTTAAAATAATTTTATATTCGCTATTTACATCCTCAAAGACGATTCAGTCCCATATTTGAACAAAATCGAAAAATGTAAAATTTTTCTGCATTCGCCATATTGAATCAGGAAAAAATACCATTAAATTCATAATTTACACCCTCAAGAATCCTCTATACTAGTTTTGGAGAAAATCGAAAAATGTAAAATTTTAGGATGCCATATCGAATCCGCCTGATTGAGTTTTTCAAAAAAGATTTAAAAACGTAATTAACAGTAACAAAAATACCCCAAAATCAAGAGATGTTGAATGTTTAATCCGCCATATTTATTTATTTTTTTAATAATGTCAGATTTAATTTTGAAAAAATCGAACAAAATTAATTTTTATCCGCCATATTGGATACGACATATTGAATTTTTTTTAAATAATTTAAAATTCATTATATGCAACACCGAATACTTCCCCAAATCAATTTTGAAGAAAATCGGACAAAATCGAATTTTTCGTCCGCCATATTGGATCCGCCATATTGAATTTTTTAAAAATAATTTTAGATTCGTCATGTGCGATCTCGAAAACTCCCCTGTACCAATTTTGGAAAGAATCGGCCAAAATTGATTTTTTTGTCCGCCATATTGAATTTTTAAAAATGTTTTGGATCCGATATGTGCGACCCCGAACACTCCCCCACATCAATTTTGGAAAAAAATTGGACAAAATCGAACTTTTTTGTCCGCTATACTGGGTCCCAATGTTGAATTTTTTAAAAATAATTTCAGATTCGTGGTGCATGACCCGGAATATTTCCCTTTTCGAATTTTGGAGAAAATCGGACAAAATAAATTTTTTTGGACGCTATATTGTCAGCGCCATTTTGGATTTTACTGAACCAACTTCTTCCAAAAAAATATGGGATCACTGCAGCAACTTCCTGAACATAACGTAAAAAATTTCATTCACATCGGTGCGGCTGTTTCGGAGTAATCGGTGTACAGGGTGAGTCAACGATTGGATGAAGTAGGTTTGTGCCTTTTCGGTGAAATTTACAAAGAAACTATATTTATTGTTTGATACAGTTTATTTTTACGCAGATTTTAAAAATATTTAGGACTCTACAGGGTGAGCCAAAAAATTAGGACAGCATAAAGTTGTATTTTTTTAAATAGAACACCCTATATACGAATCGTATTTTCGATTTAGTTTATAATTCTAAATCTTTTTTATTAAGGGTTTACTATAACAAAACTTTATAGTTTCTGAGATAATTAAGTTTAAAGAAAAAAAGTCACATTTTCAAGCATCAATTCAATCCTAAATAACGTTTTCAATTTTGTGACAAATATATTCAAATTTGGAATTTAGCAAGGCCAAGGACAAGTTAACATAATTTTTACCTAATATTTGCAATAAAAGCTACAGGGTGTTGACCACATCGGCTCAAATTTGAACAAGTTTAAATGAATAAATATTTTTTTTTTAAATGGTACATCTTGTATATTTTCATGTTATTTAATAGAGTAATAAAAACCCTAAAAGTTTTGTTCAATATATCCTATACCTATTTATAATAGTTTTTGAGATATTTCAGTTTTTCTTATTTTCCATACTTTTTTACAGAAATAGTCTTCATTATCATAGTAGCCATGTAAAATAATAAAAAGAAACTACAGAAACAAACAGAATGTGGTTAAATATGATGAAATACATTATTCGTTATATTACAACGGCAATAGTTTAATTAAACATAATGTGAAAAAATTAACACAACAATAACGACAAGGCAAATACATGTTTACTTTTATACTAAATTGAAATAAAAAAATTACCTATTAAATACTGAGATTAATTATTTTTTTTTTAATAAGTGTTCGAATAAACGACCCTCTTGTGCAATGCACAAATTTAGTCTTTTTTGCAGATTTTCTCGGACCCTGGACAAAATTAGTGGCGTTATTGTTCTAGAGGTATCCCTAATCCTGTTTCGCATATCTTCCACTGTTGTTGGTGGATTAACATACACCTTATTTTTAATATAACCCCATAGGAAGAAATCTAATGGGGTGATGTCGCAAGACCTTGGTGGCCACTCAATGACACCCCCACGTCCAATCCATTTTTGCGGATATCGTTGGTCCAAAAACGCACGAACTTCACGATGGTAATGCGGAGGCGCACCATCGTGCTGAAACCACATACTGTCGAGCTCATCCCTATCGAGACTTTGAAGCAGTTGGGGTAGTTCTTCTTGTAGAAAGTTCAGGTAACTATGGCCATTTAGTGGTTCATTAAAAAAGTGGGGTCCAATAATTCGATTATGATGAATACCACACCAAACATTTAATGACCAGTGGTTTTGATGTTGCACCTCTCTAATCCAAAATGGGTTTTCTGTGGCATAATAATGCATGTTGCGTCTATTTACGGCACCGTTACTTCTAAAAGTAGCTTCATCACTAAACATTACCTTGCATAATAAATTTGGATTTAATTGAATCTCCGCATTTATTGTACGACAAAAGTTTACACGACTTTCAAAATCCTGTCCATGCAATTCTTGGTGTAATTCCATGTGATATGGATGATACCTATATTTCTTGGTAGTACGATTAGCGGTAGATTGTGATGTTTCGCATATTGCTGCTAACTGACGGCTATCAATATAAGGAATTTCCTGAACATTTAACAATACTTGTAGTTCTTTTTCTTCATTAGTTACTGGTTTGTTGATCACTTTACGTTTTGGATAATCAACAGTACCAGAAGAATCAAATCTTTGCATTAAGTTTTGAAAAGTATGGGTATTAGGCTGGCGTCGATCAAGATACTTCATTTTGTAAATTCTTTGAGCAAGAAGGCTATTTTTTTGAGCCTCTCCTATTGTATAAATCATATCTATTAACTCATTCTTTGGAAAATTCCTTTTACAATATAAGATGAATGCAAAAAAAAACCAAACTACACTACATAAAAACCAAAAGAAGCGATTGCGGTTATAAATTTGACACACAGAAAAATGTTCTTTTACATTGTTTTTGCCATGGCTACTATGATAATGAAGACTATTTCTGTAAAAAAGTATGGAAAATAAGAAAAACTGTATAAGGTATAGGATATATTGAACAAAACTTTTAGGGTTTTTATTACTCTATTAAATAACATGAAAATATACAGGGTGTACCATTTAAAAAAAAAGATATTTATTCATTTAAACTTGTTCAAATTTGAGCCGATGTGTTCAACACCCTGTAGCTTTTATTGCAAATATTAGATAAAAATTCTGTTAACTTGTCCTTGGCCTTGCTAAATTCCAAATTTGAATATATTTGTCACAAAATTGAAAACGTTATTTAGGATTGAAATGATGCTTGAAAATGTGACTTTTTTTTTTAACTTAATTATCTCAGAAAATATAAAGTTTTGTTATAGTAAACCCATAATAAAAAAGATTTAAAATTATAAGCTAAATCGAAAATACGATTCGTATATAGGGTGTTCTATTTAAAAAAATACAACTTTATGCTGTCCTAGTTTTTGGCTCACCCTGTAGAGTCCTAAATATTTTTAAAATCTGCGTAAAAATAAACTATATCAAACAATAAATATAGTTTCTTTGTTAATTTCACCGAAAAGGCACAAACCTACTTCATCCAATCGTTGACTCACCCTGTACACACAAAAAAATACATAGTCGATGAATTGAAAACCTCCTACTTTTAGAAGTCGGTTAAAAGACGAGGTACTTTAAATGCTTAATTTTTATTTACATTGTGACGTTTTAATGTGGTTTCGAATACTTATTATATTGACTAATATACGTTTTTAAACTGACATAAAAACATTTAAAGATGGGTTATTTAAAAGAAGAAAAACATCAGATAATTTGTCTTGAATATAAATTATAAAAACAGGAGTAATAATAGGAAGATCAACATGTAGATATTTTTCAGTATAATAAAATAATGAGCATATAAAAATACTAACACGAAAAATAAATTGGGAAAATATCTATAAATTTTCAACATATTCTCCACGATTAATAACATATTTAAAAATATTTCCTCTCATTTGATGATTAATAGAGTTTGGAATAATATCTCTATGGTCTTGGCTAAGCCATATTACGGCGCATATAATGTTTTTCTTTAATATTTTTGTTTCGGGGTCATTTATTAAAACCTTATTTTTTAAAAACCCTTATGAAAAAAGATCTAATGGACTCAAATCTGGGCTATTGGTCGGCCACCTAATTGTGCCATCCCTTCCAATCCAGAAGCTATATCTGTTGTTAAGGTATTCGCTAAACGATCTACATTATTTTCGATTATATTTAAATATCGCTTATTATTTAAATTCTAATTTAAAATAATTGGCAAATAAGCCAAGATGCCACACCAAACGTGAAATTATTGCTGAGTTTGTATTTTTACGACCTTTTTTTTGTGGGGTCAGTTGCCGAATAATGTTCGTTCTTTCTATTGAATATCCCAGACATCACGAATGTTGCCTCGAATGTGAAAATAGTTTTATTTAGGAACTCCACATTTTGTCCAATATGGCGTACCATTTCGAAGCAATATTGCAGCCGCTGAATTATATTTTCTTCAGTTAAATTCTGCATTGGCATAGATTTATATAGATAATATTTATAAAACTACAGTGCCGTGTAAATTTTATACCAAGATATATTGAAATGGAAATAGATCTTTCCGGATCTTCTAAAAATTACATCGTCTAATAATAATTTGTTTTACAATATTACAAAACACCTTGAAAATAGAGTAAAATATTTATATCATCTTTTTCGTTTCTAGCTACGGTTCTGATCATTCACCTAAGACTTTTTATTTCATTAAATTTTTGGACAGTGTATCTTACTCTACTGGAACTCGGCGATCAGGATATACAGGGTGATTCAAAAATCGATCACGAAACTTAAGGGGATGATTCTACTTGACAAAATAAGGGTAGAGCTTCATATAATTTTTTTTCAAAATGTCATTCGTTTTCGAGTTACAAGCCGTCCAAGTTCAAGTTTTTATTTTTTGTTTTTTGAATTACTCGCTTACAGGAAAACCGATTTGACTAATATTTGAAAGATAGGCTAAGTCTTCTGCGCTTCATCATTTTAGTAACAATTCATATTGATTGTTTGCCGCTAGAGGGCACTTTACCTACATTGAAAATTGTTTTTTTGTCATAATTTTTTAGTGTTGACAGCTACAGTAGTTTTTGGCATAATTTCTGAAAGACTGATGCCAGGCCTTTAAAAAAGTTGCTCTTTATTTACATCGCTAAACCCAACGGTTTAGACGTAAATCACCCTTAAAAATTAAGTGGTAAATTTACTTTTCTCATTTCATTACCACCAGCTACCAGGTAAATAGCTATCAAAGTATACTAGAGCTGTCAGTTTAACATCAAATAAATTCGCTTTTTAAACTATTTAATTTATAATCTTAAAATAACTAATAATGGCTAATCACCAATATTCAAATATCGAATATTGTGATATCCATTTTTGTTATGGAAAAGCAAATGGTAATGCAGAGTTGGCAAGAAGATATTATATGGAGAGTTATCCGGAAAGAAATATCCCTCATGCTCAAACATTTTCCAGTGTGCACAGGAGGCTTGCGGAATGTGGTTCCTTTAAAAGTTATAATGGAAATAGGGGAAGAACTAGAACTGCTAGAAACGTGCAACAAGAAGAAAGAGTGCTTGAAATTATTGAAGATAATCCAGGTATTAGTACTAGAAAAATTGGGAATGAAGTGCGGCTCTGTCAGGCTAGTTCATGGAGGATACTAAGAGAAGAACAACTCTACCCGTTTCATTCAAAAAAGGTGCAGGCTCTTTATGACGATGATCGGCCGAGACGGTTGGAAATGTGCAATCAGATCCTAGCTAAGTATGAACACGATAATCGATTAATTGGCGTCATATTATTCACTGACGAAGCTGGTTTCACTCGTGATGGCATAACAAATCTACACAACATCCACACATATGCTTACGAGAACCCAAACAATGTGGTAGAAACGAAACATCAGCGTAGATTTTCACTAAATGTGTGGGCAGGGATAATAGGAGATTACCTTATTGGTCCTCATTTCTTTGATGGCCCATTAACTGGTGACGTATACTTAGATTTTATTCAAAATCGTCTCCCATTGTATCTGGAAGATGTGCCATTGGAAGTAAGGGCCAACATGTGGATCCTCCAAGACGGAGCTCCGCCCCACTTTAGTATACGTGTCCGACAGTATTTGAATGCAACGTATCCTGAGCGATGGATAGGACGAAGTGGACCATTGGCATGGGCAGCGAGGTCACCAGACCTTAATCCTATGGATTTTTTCTTTTGGGGTCATTTGAAACAATTGGTGTACGATATTCCAGTAATCAACGTTGAGGATCTTCGCTTCAGGATAATCGAAAAGTGCCAAATTATTAAAGAAACACCAGGAATTTTTCATCGAGTTAGGCGACATTTTTTGAAGAGTGTTAGGAAATGTATGGAAGAAAATGGGGGACATTTTGAGAATCTTTTTTAGTTTGTTTAGTACTGTTTCATTAATTTTTATCAATTAAATGTATATCGCAATAATCCATAATATGAATATTTACTGATTAGCCATTATTAGTTATTTTAAGATTATAAATTAAATAGTTTAAAAAGCGAATTTATTTGATGTTAAACTGACAGCTCTAGTATACTTTGATAGCTATTTACCTGGTAGCTGGTGGTAATGAAATGAGAAAAGTAAATTTACCACTTAATTTTTAAGGGTGATTTACGTCTAAACCGTTGGGTTTAGCGATGTAAATAAAGAGCAACTTTTTTAAAGGCCTGGCATCAGTCTTTCAGAAATTATGCCAAAAACTACTGTAGCTGTCAACACTAAAAAATTATGACAAAAAAACAATTTTCAATGTAGGTAAAGTGCCCTCTAGCGGCAAACAATCAATGTGAATAGTTACTAAAATGATGAAGCGCAGAAGATTTAGCCTATCTTTCAAATATTAGTCAAATCGGTTTTCCTGTAAGCGAGTAATTCAAAAAACAAAAAATAAAAACTTGAACTTGGACGGCTTGTAACTCGAAAACGAATGACATTTTGAAAAAAAATTATATGAAGCTCTACCCTTATTTTGTCAAGTAGAATCACCCCCTTAAGTTTCGTGATCGATTTTTGAATCACCCTGTATATTACAGTATTCATGTTGTACTCTGGATATATTTTTCTTATTCGAATAAAAAACACAAATTATCTGATGTTTTTCTTCTTCCAAATAGCCCGTATCAAAACGTGTATTAGTCAATATAATATGTCCATATAATACGTATTCGCAACACGCACGTGTAAAGTGTCTGTACTGATCATGTAATAAATTGAAAATATTCGGTCCATGGTATTCGCCATATTGGGGAAAGTTCACTGATAACAACAGCGAATACGCTGTAGACGTAGGAAAATTATACCAACTAAATATAATCGGTTATCTCTCACTGACAAGGGTAGAAGCAATTCGCGTAGCTTTCCGAATTTGTATCGACATTAAACGAAACGCATAGTAGAAAGAGATAAAATGATAGTATAAGGTTTGAAACTCAACCGATTGATCTTCTCAACCGATTATAATCTCTGGATGTCTGCAACAGTACTGGTCGGTCATAAAAACAAATAGACTAAAATATTTTGTTACATTTTTGGATGTATGTTAAAAATAACTCTACATTGAAAAAAAAAATAATATGTTGACCAACCATTTCTTCAAAACGTTTTATTTTTTGAAAAAATAGTTGAAATGTTAATTAGGTGGTACGGTACCCCGTTATTTTTAATAATTTCTGGTTTTTAATTAAAAGATCCTTAGAAAGTTGAATGTGTTTCGCAAATTTCAAGTAAGTACTATGAGCGTGCTATTTAAAAATGTTTTTTTACAGCTGATTCTGATTATGGATTAAACATAAACACTTGTGTCCATATAACATCTAATTTTTGAACAGTGAAGTCCAACATAATTGTTTTCATCAACACAGCTTATAAAAAATTTGAGATTTGAAATATTTGTAAGATATTTGAAACTTTTATTTAAATAAGTAACATTAAATTTTATATTCAAATATTGTTAAATGTAATATTTTACTTACATATGTTGTGTTAAATATTGTACTACACTACAATTAAATAAATATCATGATTTTAATTTATAAGGACATAAAAATATGAACTCTACAAGCCAACAAACGAGGTTCTTCAGCAAAAATGCCTTATTTATAGTACATTTGATCTTCAAGCCTCTACAAATCTTTACAAAATAAAAAAGTATATTAAAATTTGAATGCGAGATGTGCCAGTATCATTAACGAATGTCTTCTGGCTGGTATTTGGTTTCGGTCCTTGGTATTACACAGTTCCTCTATCATTGGTCAAGTTTCAGGTTTTCTTTCAAACTTAGTTGTCAGGACAGTAAGTATTGCATTAAGAGGCTGAATGTTTAGTGAATTTAGACAACAACTGATTGAATGGCTCATGTAGTGCATTGCTTCGATGATGAATTCCAGTCATACTACATAGAGCTGTAGTTTTCAAGGTTTATTGATGATGGCTTCCTGCAATAACTGTATATAGGAAGCACATATTCCAATTAACGCCGACATATTGCTTTGTACATGAGTTGCTGTTTTTGTTGATATCCCATTTTCTTTATTACTTACATTACTAAAGTACTGGTTCTTTGTATGAATTTTTGTTTAACAGTTCTTGAGTGCCATTTTAAGATAATTGTGTGGTCTATATTTACACCTAAATATTTGACTGATGCCTTGGTGTATATTACTTGGTTATTAAAGTAATATAAAATAAAATTAATCGAAGGAAATGACGAAGATTTTAATGATAGTGAATAATTTCGTAACAGTAACAACAAAAATGACAGTATTTTTTTGACTTTTGGCAGTCAATTTAAGTGTCGAAACGTCACTATCCCCAATATGGCGATGTAAGCTCATACTACGTCTATTTTTGGTCTGACAGCTCAATATCAATCTGCCATCCATTTTATTTTTTGAAATTCTTGATTCAAAACCATATTAAAACGTCACAATGAAAATTAATATAAAACATTTGTTTTCCACGTGTCCCCGTTTTTTTACATAAATTTATTAATTAACTTAAATAACGGCTAATTCGAAGACTAACTTATTATATATTTTTGAAATCAGAAGGAAAAGAACTTTCGTTCTAGCAGAAAATATGTGGGGTGTTGCATTTAAAAAAATTAAAATTTCTTTTGTTTCTCAATTTTACGATGCGTTATTGTTTCTATAAATAAATCTAAAAGATAATATGAAAGGAATCCTACAATCTTAGTATTTGAAGTTTTTTACCACTTCGTATAATAAAGCCTTTACGTATGGTGCTAAATATAAAAAAAAAACCTGTACTTATGAAAGTCAACACTGAAGAAAGTTTTAAAATTATATTATTTTTCTCCAAACGAAATATTGTGTTATGTTGTGCTATTTCAGTTTTCGACGAAATAACGCTGCTGTCAAGTTAATACTTTTCTACTTGTCAAAAGTATTTATTTTGATTTGATTTTTTTGGAATTTTTCTAGAATTTTATTCCGTGGAGGCGAACGATACGGGGCTGTCGCCCACGCCGGAAACTTCCCCAACCATCGAAGACAATAACCAGGTATGAGTGACAATCTAAAACTTAGGAGGAAAATTGCAAAAAGCTTGCGATAATTATCAAACTTGAAGAGCTGCTTCAACAAAACGCTAATCTCCATAAACCGTTGGGTATAATCATCAGGCAAAATGATTCATATTAATAATTTTTCGAGCTAATCCAAATTTAAAAAATATTGAAATTGGTCCATTCGTTGCTGAAATACGGAGAATTTTTCCGAGCGCTGCTGATTTGAAGCTGCGAATTAAGTTCTCTTGCGCGCATGTCTATTTTATTTCTTTATAAAAAGACACCCCCTTTTTTAAAGCGATACTTAAGGGGTTGAAAATTTATTTCTTCATTTGCCTCTATGATGGATATGAAAGTTTGGACCTTCACGAAGAGATTGAACATTTGTCGAGGTAAAAATATTCACTCAAAATAAAAGTTTTAGAAATCAACATTTTGCGTCTTGGGATAAATAATTAGCAATATCTCAGCAACAAATTATTTAATTTGGTATTATAAAATACCATTTTATTCAGGAAGATGTGGACTTCTTTTTAAAAGCAAGAAAGTGTCAAAAAAAAGTTAATTTTGCCATAAATAATTGATATGAAAAAAATTTTATTTGCAAGTTGTTTTTTCTAAAAGGTGTACCTTGGTTCTTAGATTCAAAAACCTGTTGTAGCCAACTTTTACTCCTCCTCTCTCTTGCCCCAACGTATTTTTTGCTGTTACATTGTTTGTAAGGTGTGTTCTTACATTGCCCCAACACCTCTGGGTAGGTCTCATACATCTGTAACGAACTAAATTTTTGGGCATGAGTATGTTCGCCGGGATTTAATTTATTTATTTAACATCCGAAAAATCTGATTTTTGCAGGAAAAGATTGTTTATAGTTTCAGTATTACCGGCATATAATTAAAATTGCCGCGCCATGCCGGAAAATACGATTTTCCAATGATTTTCAGAGCGTCCGACCATAGTAATCGCGCGCCGTATACAGCAGTATTGTATGCGCGATCACCGCATGCCGTCACTCGTCAGCGTAGAGGGAGGTTGGGCCGATTACTTTAGCTCAAACTAACTATTATTTCGCGGAGACATTCTCCATCCGGGTCAACAGTCCCAACAGACTGCCTGGGTCGCCTGCCGGACCGCGCCTTCCTGATCTAGCAATGTAGGTGAGGCTAGGCTTGTGTGTATATGATGTGTTACTATCCACTTTCTTCCTTACGTCCTAACCCGATAATACGGGCAATGTTGTGTCATCCCACCGTCACTGCCGAGAACCCTTATAAGTACGGGTAGTGTCGGTTCCTTTCCTAATTTCCTACCGCTATTTTTCGACATTGCGAGGACCCTTGTAAGTACGGACAATGTCGTTCCATCCTGCTGACGCTGTTGAGGACCCTTACAAGTACGGGCAGCGTCAGTTCCTTTCGTTCCTTCCTACCGTTAGCTAAACACCCACGTACTGAATGCCTTTAGTTTTGTTTTTGTTTCTGTATTGACCAGGAATGTGTTTAAATGCCAAGTGCCCTGCATTGGCTGTTGAGAAGAGCGCTTAACAACTGCCGCCCCGACGTTTATTGCCGCCGCCGCGTGTAGAGATCACCGTCGCCGTTTAGAGACGCCGCTTACCGCCGATCGATGCCGGGTTACTGTTAGACATACCGTGTATATTATCGTCGGTCGAATTGTAGTACGTAGCGCCGTGAACAGCGTCCGCGGATTTTAGACACGAAACGTGATAATTTGAGTACGAGCCGTCGTGAATAGCATCGCAACCGTGTAGTACGAGGTAACGTAAATAGCATCGTGAATTATACCGCCAGGTGACCGTCTCCAGCGCTACCGACCAGTACGAGCTAACGTGAACAGCTCACATAACATATTCTTGCTCTCCAGACCATTTATTTGTTTATATTATTGTCCATCTTAGACTGTAAGTTAGTTTTAGGCTGTCTTTTTTTATAAAAGAATGGAATACAGGATACAGGATGTTTTAAAACCGTTTGTTTCATTCCCTAGTCTCATTTTTAACATTACAGGTAACAATTGGCAGCCGGCAGCCAGCACTAATCCGCACAATTGAATTGGCTTGCCGTTTCTTCACTGTAACAAGCTGCCCGGTGCTTAAGTGGGCCCTCAACCACATGAATCCCGAGGGTGGCGCCCGAGAATCGACCACCGAGTGGCTGTTTTGACCTTCGGGCAGTCAACCGTTGATCAGTTAGTTCAAAGAGCAGGGATATCTCAATTATAAGTAGATACGGTCAAACCGATACCCCTGCGCTAAGCATTTGACCGATGACTGTCTGCATGAGAAATATCCACTGACCGATGTTCCGCTACCGTAAACAAAGTAGATCAGTAGAGCAAGACCTGCTGCTTCCCTCTTAGGAAAAACTCATCATATATCTCGGAATTTACGTCACTGTATTAACCTATGGCTTGGACTATTAATAAATACGCTCATACTATTCAAAATAAACACTAGGGTACCGTCACAAAAATGAAATGTAATCACAATCAAAATATATTTCTAATAAGCTAAAAGAATTCAAGATGTTTCATCTGAAAAAACGTGTTAAATGAGTTTAGAATTTTGTTTAGTTTGCATAATAGCAATAGGCACCCTAAACAAAATATTAATTATTTTATGGGTTGAGACAATTTCTTTAAACTTTATCTATAATAAATACACGTGTTTTTGTTATCATTGATATTTATGGGACAATATTACATATTTTATAACGCCATGCTTTTTTTACAATTTAAAGATTCTTATCATGAATTTGTGTGGCGTTGCCAAAAAAATATGTAAATCTAATTTCAGAATTGAGTAGGGAATTTTATGCAAAACTCAAATATTTTAAAATATATAAAGAATAATATATAAAGAATCCCAAAAAAACAATATCTGTTACTCTCCTTTTCGATATCAACCTGTATAACCAAATATAATTTTGAAAAAGAGGTATAATAATATTCTTTAAATTTAATATATAATATTTTTTTCCTACTTTTATAATAACGGAGCTATTTGCCACATAATTTATCCACCTTATATAAGAAAAACAAAATGAAATTAAATTATATTACCTTTAAAGAAATGTTCAACTGTTTTTTTAAAAAAGTATTTTCTGACTTCTATAAAGATAAGGGAAATGTTAGGCGAACTAAGTAAGAGGTTCCCACGATTGTCGTTTCACGCCTACCTGAAGGACATGCGGCTTGGGAGTTTGGGAGTTTAGTAGGAACATGCAAATGCTAAACACAAAGGTCTCTCATGATATTTTAAACTGAGAGTGTTATTTTGTCTTTGCAAAAGCTCAACTCTTAAAGTAGTCATAATTTATTAAATTTTGTAGTTAATTTTTATATTTTAAATTTGTCTTTACACTTCACTAGTTTTTTTTTCGGAACAATATTCCCCAATATTTATTAGCCATGTAGAGTCGCTTTTGTTTAGTCAATTATTTTATACTTTTCATAAGTTAGCAGTTTTAATTCATTTGGTGGCTTTTTGCGGTAAATAAAGTTTTGTCGTGTAGACAGGAGTCGAATTGTTTGAAAGTATATTAACTAAATAAAAAGTTTTTCATGGAAGTCGTTTTATTTCGCCGCTTTTCAATATATAAAATTGTATACAATTTATAAGCTTATTGAAAATGCAGGCCTTTTAATATGGAACTAGTAATAACTCTCGGTTAATCCTAATACTGAAACATATAATTGCGTGGATTTTAACAAGAGCTCTACGACTTCGTTTAGTTCCGAGAGTTTATATTAAATAGTTGAACATGAATTGATCTTGGCTCCAAGCCAGGTAAAAGTCATTTGCGCAGGTGCCTTTTTCTACGTATCCTCGAAATACCGTTTTTTTTGTGATGATTGGCCAATTAAAAACCAAATATTTAACCTTGTTAGAGTTGGTTTTATTTTGCACCAAAGCACATTTGACGCATGACAAAATCATTCTGAAGTTATAAACAAAATCGACTGCTGATTTTAAGTGTGCTTGGGGTGTTTATTTCACACTCAAAGCGCACTTCGATCAAGTCATCCATATTCTATGTAATACAAAGATTTTAAACGACGAAAAATCGACATATCGGTTTCTGCGTTAAGCAGTTTTCATATGTTGTCTGCAAGAGACCATTGGAACATTATAATAAACTTGATTTTAAATTTACAAATTATATTTTTTTAATAAAAGTTAAATAAAATAAAACTTTTTAGTAAGAAATATATTCCTATTCTACGCACTCAATTGTCAAAACTACAAAAACTCGATTAGCTATGTTGCAAAGTTGCCTAAAATCAAAGTTTTTCCGTCCATTGAGTATAACCTATGAAGTGAAAAGTTGAAAAGGGTAACTTTTGTGAGACTTGGGGATAGTGTTGGAAGTCCGGCTAAAGTTTTTTCGTCATATCGATTTTATTAAAAGCGGGATATAAAATTGAGTTTCATATCTTCAAAAAATAAATACTCAAACGCAAATGACAGAAAATGGACCAAATTTCATCAATAAAAATCATATTTTGTTAAGATAGGAATGAATTTTTTTTCGTTTGGTTTGTTTTTAACAATAGCTGGTAATTCCAAATTGGTTTCCTAAACTAGTTTATTAAATTAAATGATTTCTTTGTAACTCAAGCAGCTAAATTCATTTAAAAACAAATAAAGTTTACCTAAAAATTTGTCTTTTATACCAAAAAAGCCTATAGGAGTATAATTTCCATAACAAGTCTAAAATTACTTCAAAAATTCACACCAAAGTACTTTTGTTTTTGTGTACTTTCCTCCTCTAAGCTTTTGATGTTGTGTTTTTTTCTTCAATCTTCCCATTCTCCAGTGCATGTATTTCCATTTGGATTTTTTTATATTGCGTTTATATTGGGAAATTTATTTTGGATGTGGAAGATAATGGTCGTAACGACATGTTGCGCTTCTTTGTACTCTTACCTCTTGCACTTTGAATCGTGTTTTTTGTTTCATTTAGGTGTAATAATATGGGCTAAATTTTCTTGTTTCCTGGATCCACGTGAAGTTGTGTATCGATTTGTGGGGGAAGTATCGGTCTTGGTACATAAGTCTCTATTAATCTTTCACCATTGTTGTTTATAGTATCCTCTCCGTATTTTCATACTATTTCATCTCGTTGTTTCCACTCCACTCTACAGTTTAAGTCTTCAAGAAATATAATTTTTCGTGCTTGATCTGCTTTTGTTACTTCGTCATAAAGCTGTACACTCCGTACACTCTAATAGCTATTAATTTATATCTGTGTAAGCACATGTTGATCTTGATTCGTCTTTCGCTTATTACTTCCCATTAAGATATATATTTCCTCAGTTTTCTATGTTCTTCACTGTTGAGCTTTGCATTCTTTTGGTACCCTACTGAAAAAGTGGTCGAATCTACCCAATTTTTCCGAGCCCTTTCCTTTCTTTTTTGTTTGCGTAGTCACTGCTATGTCTATTTTGAGATCCGTTAATTTCTGTATAAATTCATTTAGTTTTTTTGATAGACCTTAAACGTTGCCAAAAAATCGTGTTCTTTTTCGAAGCGAAACTAGACGTTTTAGTTCAGTCCTGCTCCAAGCGTTGTCGGTATAAGATGGGAATCTATTTCAAATAACCAATTCTTGTGATGGGGTTTATTTACGGTAGGGGTTTATAGTGTACTTTTCACTGAAAAGAAAAAATGGGAAATTCTATATTTTTAGTAAGAGAAACAAACGAAATAGTAATGAAAATATTAAATCAATGGTATTCTTTTGCATTCTGAGATAGTGGAATAGGGTTATTTCAGTTAGTTGAGAATTAAAATAGTTTTTCTAATATAAATGTAAGCCTAAACATTTTTAATTAAAAAACTTATTTTTTCAATACAATTGTTCAGATAAGTAATTAAACCTTAAGAACACAAATTTGATTGGCTCTATGGTAAGATTTTTTTATTGCCCATATTAGTGTTTGGCACTCAGTCAAGACCTTTTGATAGCCGACGTAGGGGTGAAATGTTTCTTTGGTTGATTTATTTTTATTAGGTTGAGTAGTATTTCTTTAATCCATATACCAACATTTTCCTCAGTCTAGTGACGCTACAAGAAAATGACTATAGTGATCTTGGTATTAAATATTATAGTATGAATGGCCTAATCAAAAATTGAAATACTATATACCCAAAATCTTCCACATAAATCTATAGTTTTAACATGGTTACTTATTTTCAGCTGGTAAATTTAACTGCTTGGTGTTTTTATTCACCCAAAATGTAGAAATAATTAATATTGTTGACCTATTGATATAATTTCTACGTAATTAAGCATGCTCAAATATTAAAGTACAGAAAAAAATAAATTATTTTTTTATAGAATAATAATCCGACTACAAAAAATGCCACTAAAAAGTAAAAAATAAACCAACAACTGTTCCATAGTGCTATTAGTTTAATGTGGATTTAATTATTTACTTAGAACGGTTCTGAAGTCGGCTTTATATGAGTCAAATTTTAAATAAATTGTGGATTAATTGGTATTTTTTTCCATCACAGTATTGAATTGTTTACATAGCTTCTTACTTATGTTCCATTTATTTGTGCCTTAGTTGAGAGTGTTTTTGCAGTTTACTGCTATTTTCTATAAATTCTAAATCTGAAGCCTAACAAAAATAATATTAATTTTTTTTGTCCACAATATTATAATCTCCATATTGGATATTGTAGCTTAGTTGTTGTTTCACAGATGAGAATATGTGATTCAGAATTAATCCTGGAATACATTTATTCCTCCCGTTAATTTGTCGTAGAAACTTGTAAATGTCTACAAGAAACCAAATGGATTAATATTGAATCATTTCGCTGCACACAGAAGCTAATATATGCTCATTGAAATTTGCAAAAGGAGCTCTTTTAATTTTTTTTCGACTTGTTAATATCAATTTCAATTTTTCCTAGATTATTTTTACTACTTTAAATGTTCGCCAGTTACAATTTTTTCATCTTAAAAATGCCTTTTTAAGCAGTTAATTTATTATTTACTTTTAATTAGAATCGGCTTTATAAAATACAGTCTTTTTTTAAACTCCGTTTAGCTAATTTTCGTGATATGATGGATATGCTGTAAATCCTCATAAATTCTTGATTTTTGATTCTTTTTTGATTTATAAAATTGTATATTGTCGTTTTGGCAAAACTTTTGATATTTTAAGCTCCTCCCTAAATGGATGAGATACATCGAAAAAATTTTCCAACTCTCCAACTCCCGCATATTTATTTTTTGACTTAAAATTATTGATTTTTTCCATTTTTCTTAAATTAAGTTTAAAATTTCAATTGAGCGCCAAATTATTGAATATTTTTGACGTTTGAAAAAAGCATTTACTTCGCTTTGAAAAGATCTTTCGAACTTTTTATTTTTTATTACAGTCTTTTAATTAAAATCGATTTTTCATTATACACCAGCGATTTTTTAATTTTTGTAATTTTCACACATACTATAAACGTTAATATGAACTCGAGTTTTGTTTATTTTTCGACTTGAAAGGTCAGTTTTCCTCGTCCTGGAAAGATCTTTAATTCCTTTTTCGAAAACTTTGGATTGGTTAAATAGAACCAAACACATCCGCCTCTAAAAGAAGTCTTTTTTAGAAAATTGCTTCTTTTGCAACAGGCTGATGCAAAAAAAAAATGAATGAATGTATTAAAAACTAGGAATAACAATTTGATTTTTCGTATTTTGCTCATTACATTTTTTTTCGACTTGAAGATTTGATATTTTACCCATTTTTAACATTTTTTCAATTTTTTTAATTACTTTTATAAGTTTAAAAACACATTTCCATATAGTATCATGTTTTAATATTTTAATACATAGGGGACATTAAATATGCAGTGAAACCGTCAATATAAGGTTATAAGATCTTAAAAAAAATTTTAGTTAATGGAATAAGACAACAAATTTAAAAAATGCCTGAATTAAAACAAAGAAAATGCTTTCTGAAATCAAATTGAAATAAAACACAAGATTTGGCGAGCTTAAAGTGATAAAAGTATTCTAATAAAAATGGAAAAAGCTTAAAAATGAGATAAAATCAATATATCCATATCGAAAAAAAAAAAGAAAAAAGGACCCAAATAAAAAAACTACAATTTTTGCAGTGTTGCTTCTAGAAACCTTCGAACGTTTGGTCAAAATCTCATTATTCATTCGAAAAGAGAAACGTTTGGAACGTTATTCTAAATTTTCTCATAGTGGGAAGATATTTATTCTATTTATGATAGGTTTAAAAAATGTACATTTGTTTCACAATTCAAACAATAAAAAATATATACGCATATGAATGAATATAAAATAGAAAAATGTGAACTCCAACAGATTCATAACAGTCAAAGAAATAGTGGATTTAAATTTAAAAAATTTACGACATAAAGAAAGGAACTAATGTTCTTAAACAATATCACTGAAATGATGCAATCTACAGCCTATCGGCGTTAAAACTAAATATAAGGCAACCTTGTTTACACTATGATTATAGTTTCCTGCACTACGTCGTATTACGAAAACATACATTAAATCGACAGGGTTTTTTTTTCAAGTTAAAATTTTTTTTAACAAAATACTAAGGTTGCCTGTCTAATTTCGGTCGAATGGTCTTCAATAGTTGTAGCACCTATAAGTCAATAATAGTAACAGCCCCAGTAGGGTTGGCTAATCAGAAACAATATACTCCTTTTAGGTGCACAACTGTAATAACATAAGTTCAAACTCGTAGCGCGGATAACAGTTATAAATTCAAACCCGTGGGGTAGACTTCGTTTCTTGAAGCCTAAATCAATTCTTTGTCAAAAACGTGCCAAAGCTGGAAACGTCCCTGCTTCTAGATTTCATATCGGTAAAACAGTCTGAAAAAACTCCAAACAGGCAAAAAGTATTGAAACCAAACAACACTACACGATCACCGGGAAAATCCAACAAAATTTCATTCTTAAATCAACCAGGATGCTGCAAATAAAACAAGATTGAAATATTCAGTCTTCTGTAGGTTTAGGTCTACATTTTATAATGAAGCCTCAAGCTTGCGTGATATACGCTTCTTCTTTCCAAACGTCACAAGCAATTTTCAACGAGGTGACAAAATTTTGGGTTTAAACAGATTTTTTAATCAATTAGTGGTTAGCATTTTTGGCTCTAAATCGAATACGAATCCATTATTTATTTCTATTTTTAAATTAAGATATATGTATTTTCTGCCAGCCATTACCAACACGGTATAAGTCACTGATCTAAACTTTCTCCAAATATTACAAAACAGAAACCACAGCACAATACGGTACTGCCTAAAGGAATAAGAATTATATTACGTCAACTAGAAGTCACACACTAGACAGTGCCGAAACAACCAAACCTCAACAAAAAGATAAATAAAGTCTACGAAACTATCCAAAATAATTTCAAGAAGCTGCCATAAGAAAAGATAAAAGTAATAATTCCACTTGAATAGTAGGCAGGGAAAAGATATCTATCAAAAAAAAAGTATATGCAAATTCCTGTTTTAAATAAGAACAACCTAAAATTCAACGAACAGTATGATGTTATTCGAAGGATATATGGGAAATGCTTAATGAAAAATGATATTGTGATGTCCAAACTGGAGTAATTACCAAAATAAGATAAAAATTAACCAAATTAGCTAAAGTAAACTTAAGATGAAATCTGAACCGTGATAAACTTGGCAAATAAATATCATTCTTTATCAGTTACTTTTCTCTCTCTCAAAAGTGCCCTGTAGTAAAATGGCGGAAAAATTGTAGGGATTGTTATTCCACCGACATGACATTTGGCACACACTAAAAAAAAAAAAAAGATAATAATACTGGATATATTGAAATTATTGAGGAATATACATATAAAAATCCATATGATTTAAAAGAGCCTAATTAGGGTAAAACTTGAATACATAAAATATTCTGGGTTTATTCTAATAATAAAATTTGATATTTGGTTGTTGTTACTCGATAATGCAAGATTTGTGTTTTTAGAATGGCAACAATCAAAACTGACACAAAATAATAGACTCACAAATATAATAAAAGTGTCCAGAAGCATTACAGAAAGTCCTAGAGATTCAAAAGAGTTCACCAACAAAATTTGTTCAGACTAAAGGTTAAGTGCTTCTCAGCCTACTCGAAGAGCTGATAAGAAATTAGCCAAAGAATATTTATATAGAAACATATACACCAAATTAGGGTTATTAGGGATGCGGTCTATTTAAATTTGTAGGCCTTGGTAAGAAAAAACCCTTTTTTAATTCTATCAACCGAGAAGTGGCGTGGGTGGCCTAAAAAGTTGAGGAAAATACGAATCCGTAAAATAGTGGCGTAGTCAAATATGAGATTTAGCAAAAATAGAAAATAAAATTCAGAAAATTACTTGTTTCATATTTTTTACATAATTTAAAAGAATTTAATGGAAAAACTTCTTCATCTGGAGATGGACTGTCGAGAAGGCTCAAATACTTTTCTTTTTCCAACTTTAAAATATAGCTGTAAATGGTACTGAGATTCTCGGTGTCACTTTTTTTATTCATGGTGTTTCCATTTTGATTAATATGTACCATTTCAATGAAGAGTTTTTTGTAATATGCAGGAACTCTTTCTAGAATCTCAGTGCCATCCTAGTTCATGATGTGATCATCATGACAAACATGTTCAGCCAGAGTACAAGAGGGCAAACCTCTATTAATATCACTATGATGGAAAGTGAGTCTATCTTTGAGGCGTCTGGAGGTCTGGCCTATATAAACTAATTGACAGTTGGAACAGGGAACTTAATACATTATGCAGGACGTCTCATTCAGCTGTAAAGGAGTTTTGGTTTTAGAGTAAGTAATTGTTTTCTAGCTATTTTAATATCTGTATGTTTAAAAATATTCATCAATTTGTCAGTAAGATTTTCTATGTGAGGTAGTGTGTGGAAAAACTGAACTTGTACTATCACATTTGTAAGAGTGTTAGGTAGTCTACCTTTGTTTAGTGTGTGTCAAATGTCATGTCGAGTCAAATTTCATCTTAAGTTTACTATAGCTAGTTTGGTTAATTTTTACTTTATTTTTGTAAATACTCAAGTTTGGACTTCACAATATCATTTTTTATTAAATATTTTCCATATATCATAACACTATTCGTTGGATTTTAGGTTGTTCTTTATTTAAAATAGGAATTTGCATATACTTTTTTTTTTGATAGATATGGTTTTGCCTGCCTGCTATTCAAGTGAAATTCCTACTTTTATCTTTTCTTATGGCAGCTTTCCGAAATTCTTTTGGATAGTTCCGTAGCCTTTATTTATCTTTTTGTTGAGGTTAGGTTGTTTTGGCACTGTCTACTGTATCACTTCGAGTTGACGTGTAGACAATTTCTATTCCTTTAGGCAGTAGTATGTTGGGCTGTGGTTTCTGTTTTGTAATTTTTGGAGGAAGTTTGGACTGGTGACTTATACCGTGTTGGTAACGGCTGGCAGAAAATACACTATCTTAGTTTAAAAATAAAAATAAACAATGAATTTCTATCTGATTTAGAGACAAAAATGCTAACCACTAATTGATTAAAAAATATGTTTAAGCCCATAATTTTGAACTGTTACCTCGTTTAAAATTCCTTTTGACGTTTGGGAAGAAGAAGCGTATATCACGCAAGCAAAATTCCTTTTGACGTTTGGGAAGAAGAAGCATATATCACCCAAGCTTGAGGCTTCATTATAAAATGGAGGCCAAATTGGCTTCATTTTACCTTTTTCCTGTTTAAATCTGCCTAAAGAAGACTTAATATTTCCATCCTTTTTTATTTGCAGCATCCTGCTCGATTTGGGACTGGAATTTGTTGCATTGTCCCGGTAATAGTGTAGTATTGTTTGATTTTAATATTTTTTGCCTGTTTGAAATTTTTGTCTGACTGTTTTACTGACGAAAAATCTAGAAACAGGGCTGTTTCCAGCTTTGACACGTTTTTGACAAAGAATTGATCTAGGCTTCAAGAAACGAGGTCTACCCCACGGGTTTGAACTTATAACTGTTATCCGCGCAACGAGTTTGAACTTATATTATTACGGTTGTGCATTTAACAACGGTATATTGTTTCTGGTTAGTCAACCCTACTGGGACTGTTGCTATTGTTGACCCATGGGTGCTACAACTATTGGAGACCATTCAACCAAAATTAGACGGGCAACCTTTAATGTATGTTTGTAATAAGACGTTGCGTAGGAAATTATAATCATAGTGTAAACAAGATTGCCTTAGTTTTAACGTCTATAAGCTGTAGATTGCATCATTTCAGCGATATTGCTTAAAACATTACTTCCTTTATGTCGTAAATTTGTTAAATTTAGATCCAATATTTCTTTGACTGTTATGAATCTGTTGGAGTTCACATTTTTTTTTATTTTATATTCATTTATATACGTATATATTTTTGTATTGTTTGAATTGTGAAACAAATGTAAATTTTTTAAACCGACCAAAAAGGAAAAGATTTAATTATATATATATATATATATATATATATATATATATATATATATATATATATATATATATATGTCTATGCGACTTTCACGGATCCCTCCGTGTGAGATGCAATAGCAGTGGATATATCCACATTATGCCGTTGTAGTGCTGAAATCACATTCAGCAAATGTACAACTAAATGCAGCATGCATGAATGAAGTAAAATGCGAACAGTAAATGCAAACTTCGTTCTAACCATATCCTTTCCGTGTTAGAGAGTGCACAGTTTGAAAAAATTGCTAAGGGACACCATTTATCCTATTTCACTACCATGGAGATGATGGCCTACCTGCACCACCATACCGAGAAGAAAGTCAAAACTTACCCTCCCCGCCACAGTGATACAGCATATAATATATATATATATATATATATATATATATATATATATATATTATATATATTATATATATATATATATATATATATATATATATATATATATATATATATATATATATATATATATATATATATATGCAGTGGAAACCAATTATTTTAATTTAAATTTTGCATGGATTTCATTCGCAAAAATTAATACCGTAGCAAAAGCGACACACTTCAAATTTAGAAAGTAAAGATGCAAAATTGAAGGAGAAAGAAACTGAATGGCTTTGCGGCGTGTCGAAAAATAAGAAGTTAGAAAAAATAAAAGAACAAAAGACATAGATACCGTTACTTTTCCACAATAACATTGAAATAAAAGAAATGCTCCATTAGGCAGTTGCTGGCCTTTCTGTTTTTGCTGCAATTTCATTGCACGTCTATCTTCGAGTTAATTAAAAGCGTGGTTCTGGAAAATATAGGCTTTTTTCGGGAAGCGTATGGGAATATCGTATATTATATTTAAAAAGTTTTTTGTCTATTTTATAAATTAGTATGCCTAACTGAATTATACCAATTTTCGGTTAAAGGAAGTGTTTTTATGTCGAATTTCTTCAGATATTTTATAATCTTTCTTTGGAGAACTAAAGGGGGGCCCAGTTACATTAAGGCAGCATTTAATTTAGGCAAGAAATAAGAATAAAGTAATTTCACGGCTCATACATTTGAGAAAGTATTTTAGAATCAACTTTTGCATAGTTTTGTTTCTAGTTGTTAGTTTAGGATTAATTTAAACATGGAATGAAGAAACCAAATTTTTTCTGCATATTTTAAACTTTTATTTCCGTAAAGCTAAGCTGTTGAGGCTCACAAAGAAATATGTGAAGAAATTGATAATGGGGGCAAAAAAAAAAGAGACACGTGTTTTTTTTTTATCTGCGGAGATTCGTTTTAACAGGGTGAAAACCGCCTCTAAAGTTCACCATAAAAAAAAGTTTTTTGAAATTTCTCAGGTTCTAGTGAGATATCGCTACAAAACAAAATGAAATTTACTTGTTGTTCGAAATGATGTTGAACTATGGTTCCCTTATTTTTTACAAGGATAAATTCTAGAAATTACGAAATTTAATATAATTGTTTGAAAATATTTTTTTCACGGATACCGTAAATAACTTAAGGGGACAAGTTTCGGGGTTTCTAAAAATAACTAGTAAAAGAGGGTAAACCACCCCCAAATATTTTTTTTTCTTAAATTTCAAGTTCTGATTGAGATATCTTTACAAAACAAAATGAAAATTACTTGTTATTTGAAATGATGTTGAACTAAGGCGACTTCATCCCCAAGAATATCATCCCTTATTTTTTATAAGGGTAAGCCATCTATTCTGGCACGTAATTTAACTTTAAAAATTACGAAATTTAGTAAAATTGTTTGAAAATATTTTTTAACGAATACTATAATTAAATCAAGCTGATATATTTCCAAAAATAAACTAGTAAAAGAGGGTGAGTCACCCCTAAATACATTTTTCTCAAATTCTAATCGAGATATATTTACAAAACAAAGTGGAAATTTTTGGTTAGTTGTGAGGATATACCACGTAGTTTTAACCCCATAGATATCATCCCTTATTTTTTATGGTGGTTAATCTTGTAATTTATTTACATAATTTAATTATGGACATTACGAAATTAAACCAAATTTGTTGATAATATTATTTTCTTTACGAATACCTTAAGTAACATAAATTGATATGTTTCAGAGTTTCCAAAAATAAACTAGTAAAGGAGGGTGAGCCACCCCCAAATACGCTTTTTTAATATATCCAATTCTAATTAAGATATATCTATAAATCAAAATTAAAATTACTTGTTATTCGAAATGATGTTAAAGTGTGGTATTTTCACCCCCAAAGATAGAAATCACTATTTGTTATGAATTATAATAATTTACAGATATGGATGCTTAAGCAATGAAATAAGTTTATATTTTCTTATTAATTAAAAGAAAAAATTTCAGTAAGCTCTGTAATGTTCATATCAACTGAAATTTTAAGAATAATTTTACATGTATGAAATGATATCCTCCGAATGGTATCCTTGAGGGTGAAAAGGTTATAGTTGAACTTCATTTCAAATAACAAGTAATTTCCAATTTTTTTCATACACGTTATAAGAAATAGGGGATGTTATCCTTGGGATGAAATTACTATAGTTCAACACCATTTCAGAAAATAAGTAATTTCCATCTTGCTTTTTAAAAATGTCTCAACTAGAACTTGAAATTTAAAAAAAGTATTTGGAGATGACTCACTCTCTTTTACTAGTTTATTTCTAGATATTCCGAAACACGACAACTTGAGTGACTTAATTATGGTATTCGTTAAAAAAATATTTATTATCAAAATTTGAAATATGGCGGCTAAGACTTAAAAAAAAAAAGAAAATTTTTGCAAATATAACTTTTAACGTTTATGAGTTACACTCTTTATATCATAATTCAACAAAAGGTAATGTATTGGGGAACTTACAGTCACGGTAACACAGTAAGGCATTCACAGGGATGAAAACTAATCTGGAACATAAAGAAAATTAATTAAGATATGACGATTATAACACAATGGATTTGAATCCATGTGATCATAACAGCCCAATAATATATTATGCCAAAAGTAACATCCACAAAAATAACTTGTCAATACAAATCTAACAGTGCAGCAAAATCTATAAAACCATAATATTAATAAAACTGCCAAAAAAAAGGCAGAAAGAAAAAATTACTCCCGAACGGTAGGCTGAAAGACTATGATTTAACCAGAAAAGAAAATGTAACAGTAAGTTCAAATAACAATAAACATAAATACAACCACCCACAGTCCTGTCAATGCCAAGCACAACAGCCAAAATAGGGATCAAACAGTGATAATCAATGTAGCATAACATCGTACTTTGTAGTGCAAGAATGTAGCAAAATTCAGGAAGATGAAATATCTGAGCTGGGAAGGAGGTGGAACTACGGAGGTTCGTAGTAAAACCAAGAATGTAACTTACGAATGGTATGCTTTTATTCAAATAATTTATGGAATATGCTTAAAGAAAAGGATATTCTATTTACCCATAACGTGAGTATTTGCTAAAATAAGGAAAAATTAGTCAATGTAAACTTCAGCGGAAATCTGAACCCTGACATGTTAAACATAGCTATAAAGGAAATTTTTAGCTTTCTCCCAGGGTATGCAAATCAAATATGATGCCCACAAAAAAACCATGGTTGTAAACTGTTCCCCAGAATATTTTCAGAGAAAATAAATAACACCTAAATCGATAATTCTCAGTGTTTTTAAAATATTTCATGAATGAAATTTTGGCAGTTTGTAAGACAGCACATCATAAAATCCAACTTTCTTTGAGTTTAGTCAAGTTTCTATCTCGCACCATTTAGGAAATAGCAATTCTATTTATATGTTCAGACTCAAATAACACAGGCCAATGAGGGTCAAGCAACAGAAACTCTAGTATACTTTCCCGAAGAATTTTGGTGGGTTGAATCTGACTCTGGCTTTAGAATGACTCCATCACTTCAAATTTTTGAGGTATCATAACCTAAAATTGTAAAAACACTGTTTTTCGCCATATTTTAGATCACGTAAAGTCAAAAAATATTTTTTTTTACAAAATTAGTAGGAGTATCTGAAAGTATGATCATTTCTTTTTAAAATCAATTCTGAAATGTCTAGACATCTTTTTTTTTTGAGTTTGTGTCTCACCGACCACTCAAATGCAAGTTAAAATCAAATTACGAGCTACCTGTTTGAGTGTATTTTCCTAAATTATTTCATTTTAATGAAAACTTATGTATTTTAGGGGTCGCTAATTACAAATTCACGATTAGATTTTAAAAATTCGAAATGGCGGATCCAATATGGCGGACAAATTTTCAAAAATTTTACAACTTTAAAGAAAATTTATATTTGGAATTTTCAAAATTCGACAGCGGATTTGTAATCAGCAACCCCTAGAATGCTTATATAGTTATTTTCAACAAAATAACAGAATTTTTAAAAATACACACAAAGAGGTAGTTTTGGATTGCATTCGACTGAATTCAAATTAGCTTATCTCGGTGAAAAAAAAGATATTTAAACATGTCAAAATTAATTTTAATGAGAAATGATCAAACTTGTAATTTTACATAACCTCAAATATGTCAAAATGAGTGTTTTTTTGCACTTTTAGGTTAAGCTATCTCAAAAATCTGACGTGATGGAGCAAGTTTGAAGCCAGATTCGGATTCACCGCACTAAAATTCTTCGAAAAAGAATACTACAGTTTCAGTTACAAAAAATCGGTTATATTTTGTTAGTCTGTGTAATTATACTTCCTTTGCAATGAGAAATAAAGTTCCGTGAACATTTTTTCTATATACAACGGCTTTTTACAAACCTTTGTCGATACAGCTTGATTTATTTTTAAATAATCTGGAAAATATATTTTACAGTTCAAACTTCAATAATACCGTGAACTTTCTAGGAAACTTAAATATTAATATATTAATATTTATATTTATGAGAATAGTGAGGACGCATATAGACAAATATTTTGTTACAACTAGCACACTCTTATATAAGTAAACCCATAAAAACAGAAATATCCTCCACGCTCATTTGTCGTTCAATATCAAAGTAAATGACATTAATGAACCAAAAAAATTACTTACTCCCTTTTGTATCAACTTCGGTTTTCACTTATCTCTCTTTAATTACATCATTAGTTTAAAACAGCATAAACGAAAAAGACCTTAATAAACTGAAAACCTATTAAAAATTGAACCGTAGGACGATGTTTTTAAAATAATAGCATTGATTCTTTTTACCAAAGCTTTAAAAATAAAATAAAACATATTCTAGTATCATCCTAACGAGACAAAACTTAATAGGCAAAACAGAAAAAGAGCAGCATGGATTTCTGAAGGCATTATTATTTCAGTTTGAAAGAAAGACAAACTTAAGAACCAAATAATTAGTGATATGGTAGTTCAGTATAAACGCTGTCAAATTAAAGAGTCAAACACCCACTGCCATAAAAATATAGAATTCCATAAATGGGGCCACAGGGATACAAAAATACATATAACAAACAAACACTTTTGAAATACTTTATGCCAACCCAATCATACATTTTAAAAATATATACTAACAGTTTATTTTCTGCAAATACAACTCTGGTTCTCTCTCCATGCGCGTTTCAACCATGTCATGATCTGGTCTGTAAAGCTGTATCGAACCGAGAGTAACATTAGTAGGGGCCAATTGTCTATATAAAGTATAAATTACAAGATATGTCCACAGGCTATTAAAACCTGTCGACCTCTCGATGTCAGACTGAAAAATATCGCCAGTCGGGCGATATCCCCAGATAGCACAAGGCTTCCAATGGATATCCAAAATGGGTCCATATAATGTCCTATATGTCCATGGACCCTTTATGGATATCTATTGTATGTGATAACATGTACCCTATATGGACGTCCATATCTCAATATCCAATGTAAGTCCATCAGACGTACATTAATTTATTTTTAAAAAAATTTCTGAAATGAATAAAATTTTATCCCAGACGCACACAAAGCTCATTTTCAATTTTTTTCAGCAGATGCATAAATTGATTGAAAATTTACTACACTACTTGGCCTGTAAACCTATATTATATTATAAGGTTGATTATACAAAGGAAAGTAACTACTAAACTGTACAATATCGACTATAATAATTATATTGCAACTTTAGCTAAAACTAGCTATTAAAGATTTTAATAAAATTTCGGTTCAACATAGATTTTATACATTTTCGCTCAATAATTTGAATTTCGGGTTGTCAGTAAAATCGGATACTGTAATATCGGCCTGTGGAACTGTCATTTCTTAGCCTGCCTGCCCGCTATTTTTGTGTTGACGTCGGGATAAAAAAGAGCTTTTGTGTTTTAATCTAGCTAAAATGTACCTTTTATTTGAAGACGATTCCTCGGTTAAAGGTAAGTATAGTTATTTTAATTTGATTTTTTTATTATGCCAAAAATTATCAAACGAACCTACATCCACGTCCGAGGAGAAGCCGGTAATTTACCATCAATTCTTCTTTAAATGCCACAAATTTGTGGTGAACTATAATAAAATTCTAAATTTTAGCGAAAATTCTTCCTGACAAAGTCATCATTGAATAAACAATCTAATAAGATTGCTGGCATTATTAAATGTTATCAAAATTAATAATAGAAAAAAGCTAGAGAAATTTTTAATAATTATATATATATATATATATATATATATATATATATATATATATATATATATATATATATATATATATATATATATATATATATTACTTTGATTCTTAAAGTCAAAAAAATTCTTAGCTTAGCAAACGTGGAATTAAAATTCTATTATCTCAATAATGTAACATAATTTTAGGTTTTACAGTTGGCGAAAATTAGAGAAAGCGATACCTATGAACTCATTAAAAGATGTTTTTTCGCAATAATGACAGCCTTTCCATATGATGTAACAGTAATAAAAATATCCTTTAAAGAACTTAAGTTATGGTCACTATTTGTAGGTAAGTTATCACTTTAATATAAAAATTTAAAGGAAAAATATCCAGTTGGAATTTTTAAACTATACAAAACTAATAAATAGTGCATCAGTTAACGTTATACCTTATTAATTTTCAGCTGTGGCAGAACAATAAGGGGCTGACAAATAAACAACCGAAGATGTGATTAGAAAATGGCTGAGGAAAGAGCACGAGAGAAATAAATCTATAAAAAAAAAATCATAATCACAATAAAAAAATATTTATATAAATAATTGGTATATTTTTGAATAGCCAATTGAAATTGTAAATATTACTACGGAAACGGATACCCTATTCATAATGATCCTTATACAGCTTGAACAATTAAAATTAAGTTGTATTTTGTAGCCCTTGCAATTCGACTAGTTATAACATTTATTTGTTTTTCTTATATAGTGTAGTATGAAAAACTTGAGTCGTATGAAAAACTAGACAATTGTAAATAAAAAGTGCAATATGTGGATCCTGTTCTTGTTACCTGGTTCCCTAGTGTAATTTATATCTGTTTGGTTTATGGGATTAATGGCTGGCCGTCTATGGTTACTTTTTATTGACATTTCGATGATATGAGTAGTCTGTATTTCAGATGTGCAGATTAATTGGGATATTTTAAGCACTCGGACCCTAAGCAAATTATGAAAATGTCTACCATTCGTGTTAGCGGAACGTCAAGAAGAAGGAATAATAAATTATGGCCTATTAACCCTGAAACTACAATACCATACTTGGACATTATATGGACATCCAGAATTAGTCCTATTAATGTCCAAAAATGATCCTTACCAGGACAATATTTGAAGTCCAGATGGACATCCATTAGTGGGACATTCGCATAGTCCAGTGAATATCCGTCGGATGTCGGGTGAACAAATTCTGGACATCTCTTGGATATCCAGTATGTCAAGCTTTGGACAAACAGTGGATATTCAGTGGACTGAAGTGTGCTATTTGGGTCTATACATTCACTGGGGTAGTGCGAAACTTAAAAATTAACAGCTGGATTTACTAACATTGTTTAATTTTAAAACCATCCTAAATTCACAGCAGAGGGCTTAAACTGACCAGAGTAAAAACAAGTAAAGCAAGTTTTAAACCCTAAAAATACATGTATAAACAAATCATTTTGTTTTTTTTCCGGTATACAACAATTTCTCTTATATATTTCAAGGCTTTCTCGGAAAGTTCTTAAGCTTAATATCCCTATATAAGCATTTCTTTGTTAACATATGAAATATAGATTATGACAAAATCATAAGCAAAACAAAATTGTTCGACTAGAAGATTTGAATTTTATGGCAACTAAATCGGATTTAACTCTTAAATATTTTTAGGGAATCCATAGGCCTGGTATAGAGTAGACAAAATATAAACAAACTTTGTGTGAAGGCTATTTATGGTCAGTGGGGAAAAGGGAAATAATGCACAAGAAGCGTAGTTGTCGAACTGAGACGAGAATTATTTTATTATTTTAATCCAGTAAAACTATTCGTACTAAAATAAATGAAAACTTATACATTAGAAGGTCTCTTAAACTCTTATTACTGCATCTGTACCTTATTTACTATTTTTCTATAAAGTAAAAAAAAAACACAAGTTTTATTCCTCTGGTTAGAGTCCTAACAATCTCAAAAGAAAACGTTCGAAAAACATATAATTCACTTGGCAACGTCGCTAATCCAGTTGTTGTTGGTTTAAGATAGGCAACCCCTAATGAATATTGTTTTATTTGTTTTCGGATCTTTTGTTTACGGTTTGGTGAGATATTTTTTTCCCTACTGAATACTTTTTGGTGAGGTTTGTTAATAATTAAGGACATAGTGTGTGATCAAATTGATAAGTATCTGTAAACCAACTAATTAAAACGTTTTTTCCAAAGGTAAGCACAATACAATGTTTACCGTTTGAAACATAATCTGTATCCATAAATAAAATATTTACATCATCTTTGTGACGTTTTCGGGTCATCATAGGCGTACTTTTCAACCAACTTTTAACTGTGGAAAATTTGCCATTTCATTTTGTGAGCGTGTTTTAGTTTTTTTTTCCGACATTGTAACTTGATTTAATGACAGCTATTAGGCGACCAATCGTGAGTCAATCATTATCATACTAGGAATTTAGGATATTACTGAAATACGGATTGGTTATATTCCTGAAGAAATAAAAAGTAAATTGGTAAAATACTTATTTGTAGATTAGTAACATAGCCAGCCAAAAATCACTCGTAGTAGTGTATCAAGTTCCATTATTAAAAAGTACAATTTAGTTTTCTGAAAATATTTTCAGATAATCACCTATTTTTGTAACTCATATAAAATTTTGTATGTTTGGAAACTATTGACAATACTAAACAGGAAATACCTATCTTTCAGCATCATTTTTGTTTTGGAAGAACCAATACAATGAGGAGATCTTTAGAGGGATATAAAAGATAAATAGTGCGTGCATGAAACGAAGTAAAAAAATGTTTTTTCATTATTAAGGTTTGCAGATCTAAAACTAAAAAATTTGATAAAGCAATAATATAAAAAATGTAAACGTATTGTTCCGAAATGTAATAAATGACATACTATATCTAAAACGTAAAAGTGTTTCGAGTAATGGATGCAGAGAACCGTACAAATATATCTGCAAAAAAAGGCATTTCTTCGTATACACACTAATAAACAGGAGTAGGACAAAATTCAAAATTCTAAGCTAGCTTTCTTTAAATTATCTTCAGTTTATATGTTCTAAAAATATAGGCGTGGTCTTCCATTCATTCAAGTATATATATATATATATATATATATATATATATATATATATATATATATATATATATATACATTGTCCTTTCAAGTAAATAAAGGAAATAATATATAGTAACAGCTTATTTTCTGCACATACAACTGTGGTTCACTCTCAATACCCATTTCTGGTCAGTGGAACTGTATGGAACAGAGAGCAACATTCGGAGAAATCACTTGTCTATATGAAATATAAATTCCGAGATATATCCGCAGAATATTAAACCTGCTGACTTCTCGATGTCAGCTTGAAAAATATTGCTACTCGAACAACATCTATACATTTATCGGAGTAGTGCGAAACTTAAAAGTTAAGATTTCAATAAGACATAAATAATCTGCTGTGGTTAAATAGTTATCTTAATACATATACGAAGATAGGGTGAAAAGTTTCCCGCCTGATAAAGAAAAACAATTTTTTTCACTTTTTCGCTTTATTTTTCAACATAATCTCCATCAAGGTTAATATATTTTTCATAACGGTGCTCTACTTTACTAATACAATTTTTATAATCCGATTCGTCAAGTTCCTTATTTACAGTATCAATAACTTCCTCGTTGCTCTCAAATTTTTTACATCCGAGTAATTTTTTAAGGTTAGGAAACAGATGACAGTCTAAATAATTTAAACTATTTTCCTCCCAAACTTTGAAAAAATGAACTTTATAAATCGAGATAGAAAATCAACAGCTCTTTTTCGTTGTTTTAGAAAGGAAAATAAAAGCCATTTTGTAAGGCTAGGAAACAGATGATAGTTGCTGGGGGCTGCACTGATAAAAGTTTCCTCGAAAGACTCCTCCGGATGTGGAATTAAGGTTGTTATTAAATGTTTCTTTGCAACAATCATGGTTCCGCCCAGTGGTCTGTTTAGCCTGTCGTTGCTGAAAATAATAAAGTTAGGGCACGTAAAATGCTCCCCTTTCAACCATGTTTCCTGCAAGAGTAAGATATTCATAGACTGTCTCTCGAGGAAATTTATAATTTCTAGTTTCACAATCTTTAGATAGGAAGGACTTGTAAGGTTAGGAAACAGATGATAGTTGCTGGAGACTTTTTTTCTTCGCTAAGTAAGATCCTTTATTTTTCACTTCGCCCTTTAAACATTGCAATAGTATTGCGTGAGTTGTGATCTCAATGGGGTGGCCTGAATGTGGTTCGTCAAAAGTGCTCATGCTACCTCTCTGAAATTCAGAAACCCACTGTTTAACCAATGAAGAGCCTTTCAGGGTAGAATTCTTTAATTTAAAATGGTGTTAGGCCTTTTAAATAGAAATATTTGATGATCACATGATATAAAGTTGTGAGTGGCACTACAAGTTATTGAGATATATTTTTTTTTGTAGAAAAGAATATATTTTTCTTTATTTAAAATAATACTATGTTTATTTACAAACTATTGTCTCGAAATTCACGGCGTACATAGATATTATCTATCTAAAAATGTATGCTAAATCCAGAATGGTCACTTGTTTCGGTTTCTTCCAGTTTATCTCAAAAACTAGACGTTGTATCAAAAAAAGTTTCAAACAAAAGTTGTAGATAATTGCTACTAGTTATCGAAATATTTTTTTTTGTTTAAAATAAAACCATATTTATTTATAAACTATTGTCAAAAATCACTGTATATATAGATATTGTTTGTTTATGTTGTAATCTGTGTGATTAATATTTTCTGAGAAAATCGACTTCAAAGCTGAGAGTTCGATTTTGCTTTTTGGTTTTCCTAATAAAGAAACAGCAAAGAAAATTATTGAACATGACTTATATTTTTAAGCTCGATTTTTAGAAGAATTTATTTTTAATTTTAGAGCGAGAAATTTAGGAAAAAAAAATAATTTTTGGACTTTTAAAATTTTAATAACTTTTTCCCTAGTGAACTTAAAATATTTTTAATATTCTCGCTAGATTATTTCTGATCTCTTAAATTCGAATCGTCGTGGCTAACGAATATTAAGGGTTAAACTTAGGGAAGAAATTGTTGAATACTTGTACTCCACCTGAAAAATTTTTCATTGCATGAGAGACACCACTCTGCGATCTGTGGACCACCAAAATGCACCCAGAATTTCTCAGACAACTTTCAAATCATGCGTGTACAAGTAGTGAACGGATGGTCGTGCTACACACGTCGGACACATCATTCTCATTTTGGAGCAGATGTTCTTACATACATAGTGAATTTGGAGCATACTTTGTCAGTTGTTTATATAATGTGGTAGTTTTAGTACATATAATAATACTTTTTAGTAAACCACAGGTAAATAGATCTTGTGTTATTCAGTGCATTTGTATAAATTCCTCAATAAAATGTTGTGCTTTCAACAGTTAATAAAGTTAACGTAGTGAAAATAAAATTTGAACACATCGTTGACTGTTAATAAAATAATGAATGAATAATACAAAAATAAAGAACTTATTATTATTATAAAATTTAAAAAAAAATTATGGAATTGTAAAATGGAGCCCGACGGACATCTAAAATCTGCAAAGAAAAATAAGGACACCCCTAACAAAAGCACAAAAACATCACCTTCGGAGTGCTACTCAACGTGCAATGATTTCAATACACCAGGGAGGAAGAGCATTGGTGGAGATTGGTAAACAGCTCGACTAGCAAATAATAAATTTACGTTCATATTTCCACAGCAGTATGCGACACAGACGATTCAACGCCACTACAAGATATTATTTCTCACCACCAAACAGTCCAAGAGAAGCTACAAACCTGGCTACAGAAGCCACTTCATGGACGGCATCTAAATGAGGTTAATCAAAACAATGTCGACAACACAGTGTCAAGCTGCGGGTTGATTTAAGGACAGATGTTTCCGGAAATGGAGGGCTTCTTTTTAGCTATCCAAGACCAGGTTATTCCGATGAAGAACTATCGGAAATTCATCATTAGAGACCTCTCAATAGAAAATGACCAATGCAGATATGGCTGTCGAACATCGGAGACAATTCAGCTCATAACTGGAGGATGCCAAGCGTTTGCCGCAACCGAGTATAAGGAAAGACACGACTCAGCTGCTAACATACTCCACCAAGAGTTAACAGAAAAGTTGAACCTATTACAGGTAGGAAAAGTGCCTTATTACAAATACAATCCGTAGCCTATTCTTGAGAACAACCAGTTCAAGTTATATTGGGACCGAAGGATCAGATAGTTGCTCATAATAGACCAGACATTATACTAATAGATAAAATTTCTCGGCGAACTACACTGATCGACATTGCTGTACCTAACAACAACAATCTAAGGCCAAAATACAATGAGAAAATCGCCAAATACAGAGATTTGGAGGTGCAAATTCGATGACAATGGGCAATAAACAGCGGCCAAATGATTCCCATAATACTGTCAACAAGTGGAGTGATACCAAAGAACCTCCTGCAGAACATTAAGAGACTGGTCCTTAATGAGCAGCTGTATAAAGCGATGCAGAAAGCAATTCTCCTTGCAACCACGCGAACCGTCCCAAAGTTCAGGAAATACAGCAGAGCTTCATACTTCTGTTATTTTTGTGTACCTGGTATGAGTCAATATTCCCTGGAGGGAGTGCGAAGCCGTTTGGCTGGTAATACATAATGAAAATCATATTTACTCTGAAATGACGTCGCTGCAGCGCAAAGCGGTAAATGCATGCAACCCCTTCGCATATAGAGCCTCAACACGCTAAGTACTTGTACCGGTAATCTCGAATAACATAGTCGGATAGATTTTGGGCGCCTTTGTGTGGTCCATAGATCTAAGATGGGCGACGTGTCATGCAACGAAAAATTTCCCAGGTATAGTACAACAATATATTCACCAAGTTTCATTCCTTAATATTCGTTAGCCGCAACATTTCGAATTAAAAAAAATGTTTTTCATAATACGACAAAAAATTTTTTTCAGAAATCGGAGATGATGCATCTAATAATAATAAGAAAATTAAAACAAAATTAAGTTCACTAGGCAAAAAGTTATTGCAATTTTTAGGGTCCAAAAATTGCTTTTCTCAAAAGTTCTCGGCTCAGGATTAAAAATAAAATTTTTAAAAAAGAGATCTTAAAAAATGTAAGTTATTTTTAATAATTTGCTGTAAGAGTATGTGCTATATCTTAGATAGGAGAGAGGAATATCAAGGTAGAACTTTCAAATTTGAAGTTGATTTTCTCAAAAAATATTAAAAACAGAGATTCTGGATTTAGCCTACATTTTTAGAGAGATAATATCTATCTACACCGTGAATTTCGAGATAATAGTTTGTATATAAACACAGTTTTATATTAAACAAAGAAAAATGTTTTTTCTTGCAAATAAAAATTATATCTCGATATTTAGTGGCGCCACCTATAACTCAATATATACAGATCGATAAGCAATTTAATTATTTACAACTTTTGTTTAAAACTTTTTTTCATACAAGCTTTAGTTTTCGAGATGAACTGGAAAAACCGAAAAAAGTGACCATTTTCGGTCAGCCATTTTGTTAACATACACTTTTCAATAACAAAATTGTCTAATTTCCATGGAGTAATAGTAACAAAATTAAAGATCAGAGAAGCGGTGACAGTAACACATGTAGATGACATCATAAAGGCTGTGGAAACATTCTATGCGGACTTATACTCCTCGATCAATAATGATCCAGATCCAACAAAAACAGTAAAACAAATAAAAAATGAAGGATCAGAAGATTTGTCGGAGATATCGTTAGATTAATTAAAAAGAGCACTAAAAGAGATGAAAATGCCCGGGCGAGGATCAAATTACAACTGATATGCTAAAGATGGGTGGAGACAGTCTTGAAAAAGCGATACAAACACTGATGAATAAATGCTTATACGAAGGTAGAGTACCAGAACAATGGTATAATGCACAAGTCGTACTTCTCTTCAAAAAAGGGGACATAACAAATATAGAAAACTACCGTCCTATCAGTTTATTAAACCACCTAAATAAATTATTCACCCGCATATTGACAAATCGCCTAAATGAAAAGCTAGACTATTACCAGCCCTACGCACAGTCCTAGAAAAAACCGAGGAATATAACATTCCTATACACCTGGCATTTGTAGATTTTCACAAGGCCTTTGACTCTATAGAAACACGGGTGATCTTGAAATCACTTAATAATGCTAGAATTGACTTCAGGTATACCACTATCATACAGAACATATATAAAAACGCAACTATACAGGTTAAAATCGACAAAAACACAAAAAAACCGAAAAAATAAACGTTATGATGTTCGTCAGGGAGATGTCATCTCTTCGAAACTATTTACGCTAGCTTTGGAAGATGTCTTTAAAAAACTAAATTGGGATGAGAAAGGTTTGAGAGTCGACGGTTCTTATCTTAGTCATCTTCGTTTCGCCGACGATGTTGTTGTCATGTCTAACAACCCAGAAGAGCTAAAACAAATGCTTCAAGATTTCAATGAAGAGACGAGAAAAGTGGGACTTAAGATGAACTTGGGGAAAACTAAGTTAATGAGCCCTGAGGCAAATGTACAAATAGAGATTCAAAATGAAATCATAGAGAATGTCCAAGATCTATTTAGGCCACGTCATGAAACTGGGCAAAGAAAATCAAACGGCGGAAACAATAAGGAGAATTGGGCTGACATGGGCTGCCTTTGGAAAGTTGCAGTACGTATTAAGATATAGAAACACACCAATCAACCTTAAGCGGAAAGTGTATAACACGTGTGTCTTGCCTGTTGCTACTTACAGCATGGAAACAATAACACTAACCAAACAAAACGCAAATAGGCTCCGAGTCACTCAACACTCCATGGAGAGACAAATGTTAGGAATCTCGTTAAGGGATAAAATACGAAATCAAGTAATAAGATCAAGAACCAAAGTAGTTGACGTCATTGAACGCATATCACGACTAAAGTGGCAATGGGCGGGGCACATATCTAGACAACAGCCCGATAGGTAGACGAGTAAATTACTGCAATTACCATCGGAGAGGCTTATGTCCAGGAGTGGACGTCAATGGGCTGAGAAAGAAGAAGAAGAATACTAACGCTATTTGCGCTACTTACAGTAACTTCAAACTTTAATCTCTGCCGAAATAGAATGAACTCGTGAACATTGTTCACATACTTCGTCTTAATAAGTGTGCATCGATGAATTTAATTTTTAATATGATGATGAAAAAGTATTTTATAACTCATGTTTAGTTATTTCAATTGTGGCTGTTGTTCACTTTATAGACGTAAGAAAAATTAGTAATACTTAATATAGACTACGAATCCTATAGAAGAAAATTGGATTACGCTTAAAAAGAGATATATCATTTGCGAGGAGTAGTAGCCCTCTTTCTAATGGCGGAGCTAAGCAAGATACTTCAAACGTCATTAGATATCCCTGTCATCACGTAAATAAAATTTAAGAGGCAGCTATTTCAATGTTTTACAGCAGGGTACTTAAACACGAAACTAGAAAAAGTTAATTTTGGAATATAACACTATAATAAAGATAGTGCAAGAGAGATAGTCATAAATAAAGTAATTATATATTATGTAATATCAATAGAATTTGCGGTAACAAGACGGTATTTCAGCTCAATTAAAAAATCACAGCTAAACAAATAGTAATTATGCGAAAGAAAATAGGATAACTGATAAGCTACTTTTCAAAATTACGTTTCTCTATTATGCTTTTATCAGAGACCTAATTTTTAAAGAGCATATACGGTTTTCGTCTTGTGGCTTTTCGTATCGCGGTAAAGTCAAACCAAATAACACCGAGCCTTAAGCTATTGACTTCGAGCGTATCTCTCTAAGGACAATCCAAATAAAAGGATTGCGAAATAACAGTCTTCATTCGGATAAGAAAAGGTAAAAATCGATGGTACGAGGCAAAATAGAAAGTCCGTAAAATGCATTGATGTTTTCTCGCTCATATAATATATATGGGCCTGAAACGTCCAAGCGCGTCGAGCGAGAGCTAAATCACTATCTCTTGAACTAGTGTTTTAGATACTAAAATTAATCTAAAAGACTTTTCCAATATACGTTTTCGAAGTATTTTTCTCCGAACTTTCTATTTGTGTAACCAGAGTCTTACAAATTTGGTGTTTTGACCTTGAAAAATAAATATTGGAAAGGGCATTTTAATATTTTTTGATAATCTAGATCGATTTAGATATTTTCTAGAATGAAGGTTCTGGTACCTTTGAGATATATAGCGACAAACATTAACAGACCCGTGAATTTTGTGAGCGCCTAATATGGCTGCTGCTGTGTTCTCCGCTCCATATTCATATGCCTATATTCATATTCATATTTTACGAATAATTACAATATTAATTGACATTAGTTACAGTAATATATATATATATATATATATATATATATATATATATATATATAAATATATATATATATATATATATATATATATATATATATATACATATATACATATATATATATATATATATATATATATATATATATATATATATATATATATATATATATATATATACATATATACATATATATATATATATATATATATATATATATATATATATATATATATATATATATATATATATATATTCCTACATATTGGGCATATCTAAAACAAAAACACACAAAATTGTTTTTCTACTATGGGACGTGACTGAGGAATATTTCCTAAGTAATATCAAAGATACACTTTTTATGTATGCGCGTAGAGTTGTGGGTCTGTACGCTGCGACCTGGTAGATCTATTGTGTTCCCCAACTGCTGCCCAGTCGTTAGAGTTACCCTATCGGCTAGAGCAGGTCCTCCAGTCCTATTTCCCGCAAGAATCTCAGGATGTTGGACGGCTTCAAGATGGGTAGCTCCCCTTCTTCGATTTGGTGTGCTCCCAACAACTGCATCCTAGGGTTTTTTAGAGCGCTGCACTCTGCAAAGATATGAATAGAGGTTTCGTGCTCTTTCTCATAGAATCTGCACTCTTCTCTTGCTACCCGTCCGAGTTTCTTGAGGTGTCCCTTCAGCTGGCGATGCCCTGCTAGAATCTCTGTCAGAACTCTGAGTTGGTTTTTACTTAAGCTTATGCATTCTTTCAGTCCCTTCTGGTCGTAGTTTCTCAGAAGTATCTTTGCTTGTCTCAATCCTTGCAGCTCCGTCCAATAATTGGATCTCCTGCTTTCTTCTTCTATCTTGAGTTCTTCTAGCATTACGATGCTACCGATTCCACAGAAAAGTTCTGGCCCCAGAAAAGGTATCTCAGCTCCTTTCCTCGCAAGCTTGTCTACTATTTCATTCCCCTCTATCTCGGTGTGTTCCGGTACCCACATGAGGGTGACTTTATTATTCTTACTCAAATCATTCAGTTCCTCTAGATATTCCCAGACCATCTTGGAACTGATAATTTGAGAGCTTAGTGAACTAATGGCTGCTTCACTATCCGTCATGATGATAATCTCTTGGCCGTGATAGTTTTTCTCCTTGTTAAATTGTATACACATCCTAATGGCATGTATTTCTGCCTGGAAAATGCTTGGTGACTTATCCAAGCTCTCGTAGTGTTTGGTGCTGGGTCCATACACTTCTACTCCAGTTCCATCCGTATACCATATAGTGGATTTCTTGCTGTATTTTTCAATTGTGTTTCTGTCCCATTTGCTCTTGCGACTCAACTTTGTTCTGAAGTTTTTCACAAATTTGAATTTCTTTTTCATTTCATTTTGAGCCATGTCCCAGATTTTTTGATTTCTGGATGAGAGATTGGACCTTCGTTATATGACTTCATCTCTCATCATCCTATAAATCGTCCTCTTCGCCATGTTCTCTAGAACTATATGTAAAGGTTTAAGATTACTTCCATGGCGGCCGTTGAGCAGGTTTTCATTTCCTCGATTATATATGAATGAAATTACTTCCCCATATGTGATTATTGGTCTCACTATTGCAGTGTACATCCACTGAGTTGTACCTCATCTTTTCCCGCAAAGTTTCTACAGATCATTAAGGCTTTTGTAGCCTTGTTGATTATTCCTTTTTCACGTTTATTCCAGAAGAGCTTGTTATTTGGGGTCAGTCTCAAATATTTGACCTCTGACTTCCACTCAGTAACATTCTCATCCATTTTGATGGTTTTCATATTGATGTTTTTTTTCCCTTCTGAAGGCTACTAGGGTGGTACGCCGAAGCGAAAAGAAAGTATTCAATTCAGAACCCTACATTTTCAGTATCTGTCGCAGAAAAAGTTAACAAACTCGTAATTGTCCCGATCCCTCTTAACTCCATCCAACCTATTACAAAGACCCCACCGTTACACAAACCTAGGGAGACTTCCCCCTCCTCCAATCCTCCCATTCCTTCATCCAAGAAACTTACTTTTTCTCTATCTAAACATATCCCTCCCCTTCCTCTATAAATCACCTTTAATACCTCCTGCACTAGTCCCCTTCTTAATTTTCCTATTTCCCTCCAGCGTCACACCCTACCTCCTTTGTTTAAAAGACCTAATAAGGAGGTGAAATTCTCCATAAAAGCTCCCATTTCCAAAGTTAAACCTTCTCATTCACAAAGCTCATCAGGAAACTTCCTTTCTGACAACAAAATAGATGTTGATACCAATAAACCCTCTAAATTCAGCAAAAAAAAACCACATAAATCGCTCCATTCATAATACACTAAAATTTGAATGGTGTTAGATCTCCCTACCCACAACTCCATATCATTATTTTAGTCTTTAAACATTTTTCAAAAATTTTAACAAAATTGTTAATTACTAAGATAAAAGGTCAATAATTTGTTCTTATGATCACCATCGTTGAAGACAGGTTTGATAATAGAAATTTTTCATTGTTTAGGTTTGCAAAGCAAGGATTAATAAAATAAATTAACGGTTCAATTAATACTTATTCTGTTAGCGGCGCTAAATGAAAATAATTATGTTTTCTGATCTGAAAATCACTAAGCTTATGCTACTTTTTATACAATCCATATAATTTTTCCAACAGTTAAATATATTAGCAGTTTTATTCTAACCTATATTATCATGAAGTATGTCAAAAGTTTATTGTCTATTATGTTTTTCTGTCCTTGTCGCCCCGTTTATAAAATCCATATTTTTTCTATAATTAGCAATTGATTTATTAATTTTCTTGTTAGCTGTTTTATTAAATTTTGAAAACGTTTGTACTAGACCGCCAACTTTCTTTTTTAATTGAAGTAATGATGCCCTCAGTAATTCAAGCAGTTATTTTTCTGTTGTGACAATTCAATTTTATCTCGTTAGAAGATATCTGAATGAAAAGTTAATTTTTTTTATAAAGATTTGAAAAGAAGTATCTTCAAAAACATCGTCCCACGATTAATTTTTTAAAATGTCTCCACTTTGTAAAAGTCTATTTTATTTATAAATTTGTTAAAAGGTTTATTTTCCAAATAAGTGCTTATTTTATTTTTAATTGATAATTTAAAATTAAATCGTGATCAGTTAGAGCTGACCTTAACACAATGGGAGTTAGCTATTATTTATTTCATTAATGGCGTTTCTTCTGACAAACAAATAACACAGAAAAACAGCCAAAATGTATCTAAAATGAAATCAATTAAACTTTACCATTTTTGGTGTGCTAAAACGGAAACTAAACTTATCTTTTTAATATTAGTTCAAATTTTAGAGATAACTGATGTCATGTCTCCCTATATATTAACAATGTAGCAGCAAGAATGCACGTGGTATATTTATACTGTTATAACAATAGAGGGATGTGACGTTGCCAAATATGCGTTTTCCCAAAGTTAAGAAAATTTGGCACAATTTGGTAACACCGTAAAGGGGGTCTCCAGGGATGACCCCCATATAAGAAGTCCCAAACCTCCAGGGCGTAAAATAAGGGAGTTAGCCATTTAAACCTATGTAAATCGACTTTTATGTCTTCTTTGCATTGAACAGCCCTTGTATAAAAACAAATGACAAACGTCACTATTGCAAATATTATGGAATTGAATAGAAAATTATCGAATATTCTCTGAAAATATAGAGGCCGCATTTGGGTATATAAGCAGCTACAAAGTGGAGGGGTTAGTCAGTCGAAGTTAATGAGTCCAATCGAATAGTTGAGATTGTAAGATGTCTCGAAAGCGTGTAAACAATCCAGATTACTTCTGTTATGTTTATGATGAGGTGACTTTTGCGTCTCAGAAGCGATCTATTACCCCATTGATAAAAAAGATATAGCTTTATTTCGGTTGTAATATTGGGGAGCTAGACAAACAGTGGGCGCCACATATATGATGTAATGCATGCGCGTCAAATCTGAGAAACTGGTTAAATAGTAAAAAACGATCTATGTGGTTTTCTGTTCCAATGATCTGGAGAGAGTCTTGAAATCATGTTAAAAATTGCAATTTCTGCATCTTACTACGTGCTGGGCAAGGCACAGGTATATCCAAGAAGAAAATGTCGGTTATCAACTATCCAAATATATCATCTGTCATGAGACTTGTGCCTCATAGTTACAAATTTCCTATTCTAAAACCTTTAGGAATATTCACTTGCTAATCACATAATAACGATATAACGACATCAAGAGATCCTGATTTCACGCCAAACACGTTATACCGCCAACCGTACAAAATAACTCAATCAGAATTAAATGATCTCGTGAGAGACTTAGAACTTCCAAAAAGTAAAGCAGAGTTACTAGAATGAAGATTGTAGTAGTGGAATTTATGATTATGTGCTTCTCGTAAAAGCCATAAAGTCCTGGCACAATTTTTTAACACTGAAAAAACTTAGTCTTCTGTAAAAATATTAACGGTTTATTGGCCGATTTAGATATAAACTACAAGACAGAGGAATGAAGATTGTTTATAGACAGTTTAACATTAAGTTTAAAAGCAGTACTATTGCATATGTGAAATATATAACCGTTTATTCCTGTTGGAAATGCAGTTCACATGAAAGAATCATACGAGAATATGAAGTACCTATTGACAAGTGTAAAATACTGGCAGATCTGGGGCGACCTAAAAGGAAATACACTTTTACTTGGGTTGCAGCTAGACTACATTAAGTTTTGATGTTTTCTGTGTTAATGGGATAGTCGGGCAAAGGTATTTCATTAGAAGAGAAAAGACTGGTTCATTCGACAATCATTAGAGCCAGGTAAAAAGAACGTACAGCACAATGCCATTGGTATTTTTTTTTCCACCACTGCATATCAAATTGGGCCTAATGAAAAACTTTGTTAAGGCACTGAATACAGATGGATCAGCTTTTCAGTACCTGCGTCAGAAATTCCAAAAAATTAAAGAAGGTATTTTTGTTGGACCACAGAATCGAAATATTTTGAGAAACATTTTGACAGCACTCAGATATTGAACAAATGCTTGAAATGATTTTCGCCTCGTGGTCACTGATTTCTTCGAAAATAAAAAAGTTAACAATTACGTTACTCATGTTGAAATGCTATCATCGTTTCAAAAAAATGGGTTACAATATGACTCTAAAGATCGATTTCCTACACTCATATCTGGACTTTTCTCCTGACAACTGTGGAGCTATAAATGATGAACATGGCGAATATTTCCATCAAGATATATCAACAATGGAGAAAAAGTACCAGGGAAATTTGAATGCGTCCATGCTTGCCGACTACTGTTGAATTCTTGTTAGAGATGCTCCAGAAAGAATTCACAAAAGAAAAGCAAAAAGACAGGATATTTAGCGTCTCTGCAAGTGTAAAAGTTTGTTTTTTTTATTATTTTGCTAAAAATAAAATAAAAATAACTTGTTCTTAAAAATTGCAACTAAGTTTTTCATTTCATTGTCATTTTTGTGTTCAGCGCTCCAAAATTAATAAAAAATGCATACAAGATACAACAAATAAACTAAAGTTTGTTGCGTGGTATAATCAATGGGGATAGAATATCTCTTTCTCTGTTAGGTTTGTTCATACTTGAAAAATATGCTAGTTGAGCCACAAGTTTTAGACACTTGTTTATATCCTCATTATTCTTACTTGATATATTCATATTTAAGTTATCTAAATAGATCTAGGTATTTTTAGAGTTTAAATTTAAGAGAATATTCACTTAAAAATAAATTAAGTTGTATTTGCATGCAACAAGCCATTATCCTTAATAAAAAATTATCATTAAATTTTTTTTCACACCGTAAAATAGTTTCAGAAAGTTTAATTATTTCAGCCTCAAAAGATCATATTTCTTTAAGGTATTTAGCCCATCGATTTTGTTAAATGTCAATTCATTGTTTGTATTTATAAAACTCTTTATTTCAAAATTATGAATATTGTCTCATTTAAAAGTTTTGGATTAAACAATAACATCAATATACCTTAAGTTAATTAAATTTATGTAAAGCTTTAATTCATCAAAAGTTTTCTGGAAACTTTATATATTTAAGTTAACTATATTCGATTTCTCCTTACCTCGAAAAACAGATATTACCATGTCAACGTTGTTCGCTCCATTTCAAAAAGTCGAGGAGCATAGGCAAAATGGATCGAAGCCCTGGATAACATAGGATATTAAAAAATCTTCAAGGACTTTAAAAATGTTATATCATAATAAAATTACAACTAAATCTGGGTATGACAGAAATTACTACAATAAATACATAAAATATACAAAAATGTAATTAAGAAAGCGAAACAATCTTTTCTTAAAATCAGATAATAAGTTAAAAGGAGCATGGAAAGTTATCAACGGAAACATCGATAATAGTAAAAACGGAAAAAATTCAATAGTATAAAAAATAAACAGGGATCTGTATTAAATGATAAAAAAATTGAAAATTGTTTTTACCAATATTTTATTGATTTACCAGAGAAACTATTTAAAAAATTTTCGATTAGTTCTAACGCTTGGCCGAATAGATTACTTTCGAACACAATAATGCTAAGACTTGTTAATGAATATGAAATCATGGCAACGATCCGCAAACTAAAAAACAGTACTTCTGTTGGCATGGATAATATACCAACAAGAGTATAAAAACAAATTGCACATTTTTTATTATATCCATTAACGTATTTGATTAACTGATCGCTTATGAGTAGGATTTTCCCAGATATTTTATAGTTAGCGATAGTGTTTCCTTCATTCAAAAAGGGAAATGAACTTTTGCTTGAAAATTATAGGCATATAACCATTTTACCCGTGTCTTCAAAATTAATAGAACGTATTGTAAATAACCAGATTGTAAACTTTCTTGAACGATTTAACATTCTTAAGTGTTGTCAGCATGACTTTTATAGTGATCGGTCTACGTACTCGGCAATTTATGAATTTTTAGATAATTTATATGAGAGCTTAAAAAATAAAAACAAATACCTCGGGCTTTTGACCCTGTTGACCATGCTCTTTTTCTGGAAAAGCTTTTTGGGTACGTTTTGAGGAGCAAAGTTCACGAGCGATTGCTGTCGTATTTATTTGATCGTCGTCAGGTCGTCGATATTGACCAGCTTAAATCTGATAAACTAAGTAACACCAGTTATCTATTGTCAAATAACAATCTAGAAACAACGCTTCGGATGGCTCAGGAAATGCTTAACAAATTTCACATTTGGTGTCATTCAAACAAGTTTTATTTAAATGTGAATAAAAAACTTTTATGTGCATTGTCACTCAAACTCGTGTTTTCAATGAATCATACCTGCTAAAAAATAATAATAAATCAGTACACTAAGTACAATGTGTAAAATTTTTGGTCATTCACTTGGAGGGTAGGCTTTGCTGAAATGAGCATGTTGATAAGCTTTGCAAGAAATTAACCGTATACCGATTGAAGCATATTTCAACAATGTATGTTATTTTTTCCTACTAATATGTTCAGTTTTATAGCCGTGTAAAATATAGTTTGGTTTTCTGGGGTGACTCATTTCACTTGATCCATATATTTAAAATACAAAAACGTGTAATTCGAACAATTTCTTAAGTGCATAGATTGACTGTATGTAGACTACTATTTCGGAGTACAGGATCATAACGTTATCATCGTTATTTATTTTAGAGGTACTTATTTGTTAATATGAGGCCTGTTGCTCGGAAGCAATGGGCCTAATATTTGACTTGATTCATACTTGTATACAAATACTGTCTCAGGATGAAATAAATATTTCATTTTATTTCATTTCAAGAGGGTCGGATTGTCTAAACCTGGTCTAAACAGGTTTGATCCTTAAACAATTTTTTGATAATCTCCTGTACTACTATAAAAATTTTCGTTTCCTTGCAGTAGATATGTGCACAATTGACAGGATCTTCTGTTGCAAAAATTCTCTCGTTGGCTGAAAGCTATAAGCCTAATCACTTTGCTCTTCTTTAGCATTCGCACCTATTGGCATATGCATTTGCGAAAACGTACTATTCGGTTGTAATATTGAAATCTTTTTTTTCAGAAATGAGATTACAAAAAACAGACTTTCTTTTGTAGTGCTGACCTGTTCCATTAATAACATTATAAAATTTTGTAGGTGTGTAGTTTCTTTTCAGATAATTTATTAAAATTTCTTGATATTAATAACTTGACATTGTATTGTGATAAGACTGTCAGATATTATAGCCATACTTTTTAGATGTATTTATTATTTACTTCACAATATACCATAACTCTAAATAGAGTAGCTTAGTTGTTGCATGCTTGTTTAAAGTCTCCATTGCGTATTTTAAATAAGCAACTATTTTCTGCCAGTGTAAAATTCGTGGTGATTCTAAAAATAATCTAATTAATCGGGCAGGATCTAGGCCATAAAGTCTAGGTCAGTATAAGGTCAAATGAAAATTCCCGCAACAAAGACTTTAAAATATTGGTCTCAGATCTTGCCTCAACTGGTTCGATCTTGATCTTGCCTTAAGGGGGTATTCTTGTCTAGAGGCCTAAATTTTAGACGTTTTTCTGAGTAGAATGAAAAAGAAATAAAAAACATTTTTACCATCAATTTTTTTACAAGATGTTTATTGATGTTTCAGATATACAAAATAAGATCACCAAAAAAAAAATTTAAGAAGTTACAAGATAGTGAAGTGGGGGCTAAAAAAAAGGTGCGTTCTGGTCGACATGTTTTCAACCCTTGTAGTATTCTGAAACAAAAAAATCCAAAATATTCCTAATTAGTGAATACGGCCCTATGACTCGAACCATGGAAAGAGAATTTTTTTTTTTACAAAATGACGATGATGTGAAAAAAAAATATTTTTTTTTGTCCCTGCATTTTGACTTTCCAAATTTTTTAAATATAATAGAAAAAAAAATTCAAAATCCATACTCCCAGATATAGAAGGATATATAAAGAAAATTTTCACCAAATTTCAATTAAATCGTTCCAATAGAACTCGAGACATCATGTCAACTAGGTCGAAAAAAGTAGAGACAAGAAAAAAGCGTTTAAAGTTTAAGACCAAGTTTCGACAGCGTATCTAAGATAATGATACTTAATACTCACATATGTTTAATTGGTGATCCCTGAGCCATACATTAGGCGTTCTTCTACTTCAAAATTAATATTTTCTGAAGTTCTTTTAACTAAATTACCTGTTCTACCTTCTTTAGGAGCAGCAAAAGGTCGCAGTTCAGCGAGGTCAATTCGAGCTTCGTTGCGTCTGACAGCAAATATATGAGCTTCAGTACCAATAGTGATACCCATGATTTCCATAATTTTTAAAATAGGTAAAAAATCTTCACTAAAAATGGTAACAGCTAAATAACTAGCAATTTCAATTGTCCGTGTCCCGTAGCCCTGAATATCTGATTTCTTCTTATTTTTCCACTTATTGCAACTTTGGCAAAAACTTGATTTTACAACTGTATCCATCACTTTCTTACTATATTTACGAATAAAAGTTGTAACGCCAAAAAGTGAGGTAAATGCTAGGTTGCAACGACCATCGGGGAACTCGGTCCTCCGGTAGTCGAGCAACATCTGCCCTTTATTGTTTGATTTGCTCCGGACGGTTGGTTTACTTGCCACGTCACAAAAGTCGCTGTAACTCCGAAAATAGTTCGAATTTTGAAAAACGCTTTTAAAGCCATATTTCTAAAAGTATAAACTTTAAAAATGTGAAATATGAAAAAAATCGATTTTTCCAGATTTCTAGACCAGAATACCCCCTTAACTCATAAGATTTCCGATATTGCATTGAGTGGTCGGACCTCTAATTATTCTTGACTTAAGTGGCCGACTCGGAGATTTTGCAAATCTTGATTTTATCTTAACTGGTAGCTTACCCAGGGGCATGCAGATTTGGTTGTATTTCTCATTGAAAATAAAAACTCCTGATAATATTTTTCTGACTATTTTTGTCGCTACGTTTAATTCTCAGACAACTGACATTATACCATTTTTCGGTAACTTGTAATTTTCTAATGTCTACCTTAATCGGTAATAGAGAATTAATTAGGTATCAAATAAGTATAATATTATAAGGGCCGTTATCTTAGAAATTAATATGTCTTAGATCCTATAGTTGTAATATTTTTTTTTTAATAATAAGCTGCTGAATTCTCTCTATCTCTCTGTAATACCCTGTATAAATTTAAATTTTCTTACAAAAGATCAAATATCAATCATTCATCCATCTAATTTTCTTTATATCGTTGATTTTTTGTCTTTTTGACCTGGAAAAAGAGCTTTTCTTTATTTGTGCTCTCCTTGGAGAGACATGTTGGAAGTCAATAGCTTCAGGCTTCGTGTATTTATTTGGTTAGGTCGAAATTACTGGCGTGAAATGAATACTTACAAGGGAAAATCCACATGTGTGTTCTAGAAATAATTTTATCTGGAGCTAAACATGATAAATAATTATCCCGTATTACGAGATAATTTTCTTAATTCTAGTATCGATTTTCTTTAAAGTCCTTAATTTTTTACCAACAAAGCCGTAAAGTAGTATGGACTGATTATTTAAAAAACCTTTTGCTGATTTATTAGGTAAAAGCGATTTGACAAGATTTCAAATGGTATTTTAAAAATCTAACCAGTAAGTTTATCTTAAACTTCATTCTAAACACTTTATTGCTGTGATACAATTTTATGTTAGAGGTCCGATTTTCTTATGTTTTTCGAAAATACCATAGAAATTTCTTATCCAAAAATAATTATAACACTGATAAATGCAACAAAACTGAAAATATAATAAAACTTCATCTAGTGTAAATTTGCTTTAAAAAATAATCATCATTTAAATTTGGTTTTGCTCTACGGAAATAAAACAACATTAGAAACAAATCTATGCGAAATTGTGGAGACATTTAAAAGAGCGGTACAGGATGTCCCATTTTCGGCATTTTTGTAGGATAGCTCTATAATTATTAAAAATAGAGACTTGAATCTGTACTACTCTTTGTTAAAAAACAAAATTGTCTTAGCCCTTACTGTTTCTAAGAATCAGGGGAAAATTTCAAATTTTCCATTTACAAGCATCTTTATGTCTTAGTTAATATATAATGCTTGGGAGTGAAGGCATTTTTTGATAAATTACATACACATGTGTGTCCTTGTGTCTTTTACTATTTTCAATTTTAATTGATATACATATTTTTGATGTTTCACCAGAAATGGGAATATACTTTTTTTATTAAGTTTAACAATTTTCTTATATCTATACTTATCTTGCAAAATATTTTCTCGTGTCACAAAATAGTCACTCTAAGTATTGACATTTGTTTTTTAGTGCCCATTTTTCGAGCTGCCATTATGCAGTTGGTTTCAGACTAAAAATATATGTTCCAAATTAATTGATCGTTTTTTTTTTTTATTTTTTTATGCTCTTAGGTAGATTTCAGAATCTCGGTGCCAGATGAATTTAATATGACAGTGGATTCACGGGTATAGAATAGAAGAGATTTTAAGTATGATAAATGACATTGGTTTTCTTGCCTTGGGTTATTTTAATTTTGTTTGACTACAGTTGGCTTTTAGGAGGTTATGTCTTTTGTGGCTAAGAGATATATTGTGATTGTTGAAAACATTTTGTAACTATTCTGGTAATTTAGGAATATATGGCTTTAAAATATTTTAAGGCTTTTTAGGTTTTGTCTGTGTTTGTTATTATAAAACAAGTGTAATCTTGTTCTAAAAATGGTGCTAATTAGTTTACATTACATTACATTTCAGTGTATGTTTTGTTTTATTAATTGCATCTGTTCTGTATTCTGTATAATTTTTTTTCAGGAGTGTTGTGAATTAAAATGTAGGTATTTGGATGACCAAGAGTGTTTGGTAAAACATTTTGTTTTTAGCTTGTTGTTTATATGGTAGATGGTGGGATCTAAGAAGTCTATTTTATTGTTATTTGTATTGAGTTTGCCGATACTTGGTGGAACTCCATATCATAAAAGATAAGGTAGTAAAACTAGATTTTCACTTAAAATTCCACTTTAATTGAAACTTGAATAATATTCAACATGTTTCGCTACACGGTAGCTTTATCAAGAATGAATACAATTTCTTATGTCTGGGTAAGGTAGATTATTTTTGGATTTTCCCATAATAAACAGGTAATTGAAATAAGTCATTAAAATAGGTTCAATAAAGGAGAATTGTTTAGATCTAATTGACAATTTTTTACGATTACATATTTTGGTCAAGCAAGTAATTGCATAGCAAAATTTCTAAAAAAGTTTAATATTAATGTGGCTTTAAAACCAATAATTCAACTGGTAATATTATAATAAATAACAAAACAAAAATAAAAAAAGAAAATAAATCGGGTATATATAAAATAAAATGTAAAGATTGCCCCAAGTTTTACATATGACAGTCAGGCAAAAGTTTTTCAACAAGAATTAAGGAACACTTTAGTAGTTTTATTCAAGAAAAAACATATTCCCATTATTCAAACCACTTAACAGAATCTAATCATAATTTTGATCAAAATTTTCAAATTTTACATACAGAAAATAAAGGCACTAAATTAAATTTATTGGAATCCCTAGAAATAAATAAATTTAAAAACACTGATACTTTATTAAATTGTCAATTAGACCTGAACAATTCTCCTTTATTGAACCTATTTTAATGGCCTATTTCAATTACCTGTTTATTATGAGAAAATCCAAAAATAGTTTAACTTACCTAGACATAAGAAATTGTATTCATTCTTGATAAAGCTACCGTTTAGCGAAACATGTTGAATGATATTCAAGTTTCAATTAAAGTGGAATTTTAAGTGAAAATCTAGTTTTACTACGTTATCTTTTATTATAATTTTCTTCTTACATTGCAAATTGTAGTTTAGGGTGGTAGCTATTAAATTTATTTAAAATATTTTCACACTAATTTTTCGGGATTGCGGTTATGAAATTATCTACATACCTAAAGAAGAAAAGAATATCGAGGTCAATGTTTTGTGCACTAATCTCCCTATTCACCATTACAAAAAAGTGGAATAATATACAACAACACACCTACATACCCACTGAAAGATTCTTAAATGCAATTGACCGGATTAAGTCCACATACTTTTTATACTACGAAGAATTTTACACACAAGTCAAAGGTTGCGCTATGAGAGTCTCAATTTCCAGGGTAATGGCTCAGTTCGTCTTAGAGGACTTAGAAGAAATTATACTGTAGTTTATGGACTCCGACATATCTACATAAGCGCAATCTCATAAAATAAATGTGTATATATATATATATATATATATATATATATATATATATATACATATATATATTCACTGCTATTGCATCTCACACGGAGGAATCCATGATAGCCGCATAAACATATATACGTCATCCGGCGAGAGGTCAGCGAAGCCGCGTTCAGTATTTGCATGCTTCCTTCCGATCTGTCCTTTTCACAGCCAGGTACATGTCGGTACACTGATGAATTTAGTAGAGACGAAACATGTACCTCTGCCGTATCACGATGGTGGTTGGTTAGGATAAATTGTGTTTTGTAGCAACTTATCTCAATTGTGCAACCTCTAACACGGAAAGGATATGATGGAACGAAGTTTGCATGTTCAAAATTGCTGAGATCATCTAGATATGCGAAAAATTTAATTTTTCTTTTGCGTTATAGAATTCCGAAAAGAAAGCAGCCATATCCTGACGTGATATTATTTTAAATGCCTTAAAAAAATGGCAGAAAAGTGCCATTTTTACATCAAGGAAATTTGCGATAATTTTCAATAAAACTTGAAACAAATGTCTCATCTTGTGTACTGTTTGGTTAATTTACCTATTTTTTTTATATAATATTAGACATTTTTTGTGTTTGCGGGACTTATGAAGTCTAGTATGAAATACTACTGCTAATTTATGTCTACATTTTCAAACGATTTAAACTTTTAGATTTACAAGTGAAATCAGATATCAACTTACATATATGGAGTTCTATTTAAAAAAATATAAATTGGTTTTATTACACAAAATTTGATAATTTAAAATAAAATTGATTTTACGAATATTACTCTACAAAAACCTGATTGATCATTAACTTGCATATTAACTAATATACGAGGGGGCTTTTAATTGAAAAATTTTCAATTTCGTCTGTATCTTAAAAACAGAAAGGACTAAGAAAATGTTGTTAGTTGCATCCTGTGTTGAACAAAAATGTATTAAATTTCTATATTTAGTAGTAACTGAGATACTTTGCAAAAGTGTCAAGAATTTAACACCCTGTACATTTAAAACGTCTGTACGAAGAGATTAAAAGAAAGTTCGGGAGAAATACATGCCAAAATAGAATATATCTCTGTCAAATACTGAAGAAAACGTAACACTCTAAAATAGCAAATATAAAAATTATTCTTTTAAACGTATACCGTGCATTTTCTTAAGTGAACTGTAAGCATCAAGTATCAAAACATTAAAAAAATACTTATAAAACTATATTTATTTAATTCTATAATTTTAAAAAGAGATTCTAAACGCAATATAATAACAAACACATTACTGAAAGAGATTAGAGTTTAAAACTAAATTAGCTGAGAGCTTATATTTTACGAAAATGCCATAGAAGCGTCGCAACTAAAAACAAATATAACATAAATCCAACAAAACCAAGAATTTAGTAGAACTCTATCTAGTTTAAATGCTCTTTAAAATTTTTTTATTTGTCTTTTAAGTTTGGCTTTGCTGTACTTGGAAATTAAACAATATTGGAACCAGAAATAAAATTGCGGCGGCATTTAAAATTTTTTAAAAAGTTACGAAAAGTGATATAATAACACGCACAATATTTATGGGAAGGGATAACACTTGAAGATTAATATATCTGAGAGCTTATATTTTAGATAAAGCTTCTTTGTTAAAAACAATATAATATAAATCCAGCAAAACTGAGAATTTAATAGAACTTTAGTAATACTGTAAAAAGGAATGCATTAAATTTAATGTAAACGTGTTGAAAGCAAATTTCACAAATATTTATTAAATGCATTTAATGTAATGCATTAAATTTAATAATCTACATTAACCTCAATTAATTTATTGCATTAAATATAATGTAGTCGTACATTAAATTTAAAGTTTAATCATTATTTCTTAGGGTTTTAGGAATTTGAGGTATGTTGTCATATATTTAATGCACCAACCTTAATATGAGTTCAAAAATTTCTGAACCTTCCAGGAAAAGGTGGCAATTTTTCTCCTAGGTAGTGTACCGCCATCTATAGACTGGTTTCGAACTCATTGATTCCTGTTAGTACACCATAAGAAAATTGATCATTTAAGTAACTTATGTCATATTAAATAAAAAGTTCAATACAAATTGCGCCATCTCTCGGAATATCATGCAATGTACGTTGAAAAATAATGTAAATTCCTTAAGTATTAGGATATATGTGAATTAATTTTAATGTACGGAAGTTGAAATATCTTTTCAGGTACTTTACTGAAATTTAAGATACCATTTAAACAAATTGATTGTACAACGAACTGGCATTTTAAAGAATTGCTTTAAATTCAAAGTAAATGTAAATTATTCACGATTCTTGGTACAAAATCATTAAATTCAATGTAGAATCGATATTAAGTTTCCATTAAATTTAAGGTTACTTTTAACAGTGTAGTTTAACTTTTAAAAAATAATATTATTCTTAAAATTAGGCCTTGCTCTAGTCGAGAATGAAACCAATTTTACATGAAATTATGGCGGCATTTAAAAGAGCTATATATGTGAAACGCCAGTAAGGAATAGAAAAATGGTAAAAATTTATCACCAAAATGGAGTATATCTACTACCAAATATGGTTGAAAATGTTATACTCTATTATAAAAACTGCAATAAGTATTGTTTTGAAAGTGTATCGTACATTTTGACAAGTTAACTTGTTAGTTACTAAAATATAAAAAATTTTCAGAAATGTACTTATCAAGCTATATTTACTTGATTTAAAATTTTCCAAAATAGTCACCGAAAACGAAAATTAAAGATTAATTAAATTGAAAACTTGTTCTTCATAAAAACATCATGGAAGCTTTTTAGCAAAAAAAATTAAACATAAGTCGAGATAAACTAAGAATTTAATAGAACCATATCTATTTTAAACCTCCTTCAGTATTTGGCTTTTAAATTTGACTTTGCTCTACTTGGGAATAAAACAATATTGAAATCGAATTTACATGAATATCTGGTAACATTTAAAAGTGCAGCACACACAGGGTATCCGGGAAAATGTGGGAAATCTCCCGGATTTGAAGAAAAAAAGTGAGATGAATTCTACAAGTTCGAATAAACTTTTTTCGTATAGGCTTCCTCTTCGGAGATATGGGCTCCCAAAGAGCTGCAATTGAATCAAGTTTTTACATATAACTATTGAATCCCCAGAAATATTTCAATTTTATTTTTAATACGATGTCGGATAATCTTTATTTTGAAAAATTTTTTCAAGTTCCAGCTGGCCAAATAAGTATTCAGTTCAAGGAAGAGGATATTTAAACCTCCAATTGAAGATGAACCGTAAAGTCTCAGTGCATTCTCAATTCACCATTCTTTTAAAGAAATGGAACAACTGAAGTAGCCCATTTTGAAAATTCAACCGGTACTAAAAAGTTTCTTTTTTCTCTCTTCTTCAATTTTCTTGGACGAATTTTAACAAATTTTGAAACAACATTTGGTTTTAACTTTAGAAAACTTTAAATTTATTAAAAATTTCCAGATCTTTATTTAAAAGTTCATGCAATTTAGCAGGAGAATTTATATGCACTATATCGTGTAATATATCAATTTTACATAATTTGAAACTTAACATACTTTACCCATTACGCCCAATCAAAGATAGTTCTACATTTCTAATAACATACGTTTTTAAAACACAGTTTCTTTGGTCGCAAATAATTTTTAAATTTGCATTCCCAGATAGATAGAAAGATATTCCAGAGTAATCCCTCAAAGGCAGAAGATATTTATTTTAAACAAAATTTCTCTGAAATAGCTTTACGTACAAAACCAGAGTCAATTTCGAAATTAATTGGAACCTTTTCAACCTGCAAATTAATTTGTATTGAATATGTTTATAGCATTTATATTATTAAAAAATAATATGTAAAATGTAATCTTCAGACAAATCAGAGCTGGGTTCATTTAAAAAAAAAATTCCGTAATTTCAACACTTACACGTGGATGCGAGATTCTCTTTTTCACCACATTTGTGGCAAGAGTAATTTTAGTACGCATATTCAGCGGTTTTATGAATAGAACTCCAACAAGCTTGGTATGTATGTGACCTTGATACCTGTTTGCCGGAGACCGTCTTTCCTCTGTACAACTAGGGTATCCCTCAGGTCCTTGTTGATGCTGTTGTTATGCTGAAACACTCTGTCCCTATCTGAAGAACTCTGATCGTGTTGACGATAATAGAAATCGTCAATATTTTTTGCCTTAAGCTGCACCGTTACCACTGATTCCATGGTCGTTCTCTAGGAATGTTCAAGAATGGATGGTCCTCTAGCAAGTTCAATTCTAACGGTTGAAGCACGCGACATCATGACACTGATGACATTTCCTTAAAATAATCTATAAATTATACAATTAAGTCGCATATCAGTGACTCTTAAAAGGGTATCCAAAGAAATGTTTTTCAACTTTTTACCCGTATAAAATTTTAATCGTTCTGCAATAAAGAATTTTGCCGGTGAAAAGATTTCAAAAGCAGCTCATTTAACTGCTTATATGTATGCTCTGTTAGGTTAGGCACACCTACATTTTTTAGCAGGACATGTATGGTTCTTTTTTTGTTATATCATTTATGAAGAGAAACTTATTTAATCTTTCCAAGAATTATAAATAGAAATTTTATGGTCAAAAACATCAAGTGTTTCCAGCAACACACTTGCCATTTTGGCTTCTAAAAAAACACTCAGTATTAAGAGGAGCCACCACCAAAATAAATTACGTGAGCACAATAACCATACTAGTTTCTAGTGTCCTATATTTTCACGTTTAATATAAAGCAATTTTTGCCGGTTTTTTTTTGGGCACAAAAAAACTTAAAGAAATAAAGATAATTTGTCTAAAGTAAAAAAATAAGCGAGATAATATTGCATTGTTAATGTAAACTTTTATAATTCTTGACTTGTTGGCCCTTAAATACGCTTCAAATTTCTCGGAGTAGTCCTAAACCTGAATAAGGAGTGAATGGAGGCTTCGACGGATACCAGTACGCAATAAAACATTTAAATTCGATTTACTCGAAAACGGCTGCTTGAAGGGCACATACTAGATATAACTTTTTTGGATAAAATATATCAAGAAATAAGAATTTTTAATTAGAAGTTTAATATACCTAAGCATAAAAAAGTTATGAAGCTTTAGATGTAGATAAAGCGCTATTGGTGACGGCATTTGCAATATACATCGAATGATCTGATTACTGTAATCAGACCTTAATTTCCCATCCTAAAAAATTCCAAAGTGCTAAATTAGATGCAAATTATGCTATTATTAAGATAAATGTTTACAAAAAAAAAATAATCTTGTTCGATTTTTCTCCAAAATTGTTATGGGGGAGTTTTCGGAATCGCACATAACGAATGTGAAATTATTTTTAAAAAATTCAATATGGCGGACCCAATATGGCGGACAACGTCACGGTTCAAATTTCCTCTGGCTCATTTAGTTTATTTTATTTTATTTTTGCAAATTCTTTCGTTATATCGTTTTCCTTAAGTGTTTCCCATGAATTCTTTCAATAAAAGTATTTCATAAAGTACAATTTTAATTAATTTTCCTTTTCAAATTGACCATTATTTTTGTCTTGTGTTTGGTGCTTCGCTACACTGTGCTTAGGTATTTTCTTATCGATGATGAACTTACTGCTACTTTTTTTTTATTGAAATAGATCTTTTTTTTCCTGCCCACTAATATTTGAGTGGAATTATATGTATTTTGGGTTGTGGGAAATTTTTTTTTTATTCGAAACGTATTTCTTTAATTCAAAACACAACTATTGGAATACTTATTTGATTTCTTTTTTGAAAGGAAAATGCTAATTATTAATGAACTGGCTTATGTAACAAATTTATTTCAGCCGACTGTTTTTTTTAGCTGCAAATTCTATCAAACGTAGCAACTGAACGCACCTAAAGGAAGCAGCAAGCAGGTTCATGGTTACAAATTCAGGCAATTTTACCTTGATTTTGACTTTTTCCTGGTTTAATTCGGCCCAAGCAGCTGCAGGCTTCCATCTCAATTTATTTTTACCATTTTTTTTTGTGGATTCTGAGATGGAAAGTCGCATATTATTCTGATAATTTTTTTGAGTTTTTGGGGTTACCGTATCTTTTCTCTGGTTGGCGATTTTGGTTTTTATTTACCGGGACTAACTTGGGGGCCGGGATTTTAGACAGTTTGCACGTGTTAAAGAAGGAATTCTGTTAAATTCTAACATCGGGGTCCACCCTACTGGTAATCTCATTACAGAGTTTGCCCTCAGGGCATATTGTACTGTAGTCCACCCTAAGATTTGAATCATTACGACTATCCACCCTCAGGGTATTTGATTAGTGATGTGCACCCAATAGGGAATATTATTTCTTATTAGTCATTTGTTAAATTTAAATTCATTATCATTTTTTATACCTATTGTGAGCCTGCGGGAGTTCATCTTTTTTATTGCTCATGTAATAAGATATCTTCTAGCTTACGCTACAGATCCACATTTTTAATTTAATTAAAGATTTTTATTATAACTATTTCCACTGAATTTTATTTGTCTCATATGCTACTTGCGTTCACATTTTGTTATGCTGACGAATCTTTAGGGAGTAGAATAGAAAGCTAGTTCTTAACATCGTGGAAGGTTTCTGCATTGAGCCTAGTTTTTATGCAGTGGCGCCTTTGATAACCAACCTCTAATCTCCGATATAAGGGTTAGCTTGGCATTTTTGCTCGCTGATGCTGCTGCTAGCTTTCCACTAAACTCTGGTGATTTGATGCAATAAATTAACTTTTGTTTTCACTTTATTGTGGGGTATTTCGTTTTCTTTAAAAACCAGTATAGCAAATTAGCGCCCAACGTGGTGGGCCAATGTTGGTCAAATCTGCTAGAAGCCAATTTATTTCAGCCGACTGTTTTTGTCTACTTTAATTTTTTTTGGCTGTAATTTCTTTCAAACGTGGTAATTAAACGCACCTAACGGAAGCAGTGTAGCAAGCAGGCAGGATCATATTTATAAATGCAGGCCGCTTTGTCTTGATTTTGACTTTTTCCTGGCGTCGTTCGGTCGAAGCAGCTGCAGACTTCCATTTCAATTTATTTTTTACATTTCTTTTGGGATTATGTGATGGAAAGACATTTATTATCTTGATAATTTTGTTGACTTTTTAGAGGTATCGTATCTTTTGCCTTGTTGGCGGCTAAGGTGGTTTTTACTGGGATAAACCTGGAGACAGGAATTTTCGACAGTTTACACCTATTGACGAAGGAATTCTGTTAGATCCTACCAACATCGGTATCCACCCTGCTGGTTATCTCATTACCCTAGGGGTTGAATCATTACCGCTAAATATTATATAATTTCTTATTATTCACCCCACTGGTGCTATTAATATTGGAGACTTACGGATGTTACAACTATTGGAGAATATGACCGAAATTAGACAGGCAACTTCATTATTTCGTTTAGTATTTTTAACTTGTAAAAAATACGACCTTTTGATTTAATGTATTTTTTTGTAATAAGGCGCTGCGCAGAAAACTATGAGCATAGTGTAAATGAGGTTATCTTATGTTCTAAAGCCAATATATATATATATATATATATATATATATATATATATATATATATATATATATATATATATATATATATATATATATATATATATATATAGATTACGTCAGATTAGTGCAATAAATTAAATTTATTTTGTGAAAATTTGTTAAATTTAAATTAAAAATAAAGTTTATATACCTTTCGTGAACCTGTGAGAGTTCATCTCTTTCGTTGCTCATTTAATAAAATATCTTCTAGCTACTCTACATTTCTTTGAGTTAGTAGTGAACATAACCCGATTCGCTCGATCCCCCCACTCCTCGACCTTGACCTTGACCTTGCTTCACCCCTCTTTGGCCCCGCCCACATGTCCTTGTCATTGACCTTGAAAATGCACGTGTGCTTTGGCCTTGGCCTTGTGTTCAAGGTTGTGTGTGACCTTGACCTTGACCTTGGTCGAGACGACCTTGACTTTGTTGAAGGTCACCTTGGGTGTGTGACCTTGAAGATATGTTACGTGGTTGGGGGTGACCTTGAATGGTTTTATATAAGGTATGGGGCAGTTTCATTCATCAGTTGGCTCTGACTTGTATAGGTAGTACATGTGTTAATATTTGACAAATCATGGCATATGTTTGTGAAAATTGCGGTTCTAAGTTTACTAATATTTATAATATGAGACGTCATCAAAGAGAATCGTGTGCGGCGAGATTTAATGAAGTGCCTGGAGGAAAACGGCTCCGAATTGAAGAGTATACATCGACGATTCCGCTAATTAATTGCGCTACATGTAATGTAGATGTTCCAATAAATCATATGTCGGTGCATAAACGAACACAACAACATAAAAATAATTCATGTTTGCCGGTATGTCATGGTGTGCAACTCGTTCAATGTGCCTTCAAAAGGAGAATTGCAACCTATCGGGTTAGCAGTGATATGGAGCATTCCGATTACGTAATGTTCTTTGCAGACATTAAATCCAAGGTGGTGGAACTTGTTAATAATTTATTGCGTGTGCATCATGCTTTAAAAGTTAACATGACAGCTGTTGGCGAGTACATGCTTCCATCACAAGAAATATTCAGTGAAAAATCCTTCAACACTGCTAATCAAATAATTAGTGTAGAAAATGATTTGGATGCCGTTTACCATTCTTTCACCGAATTAATAAAAACGCAGGCGACAGAGTTCCAGGAGAAAGATTCAGGTATGGAAAAATCAAAACCCGATATATTAAACTGATTTTTATATATTATTTTTCTTGTTATAGGATGGGCTCTTGTGCGAATTTTATACTTGGAAGTTGATATCAACAAGTATATGCCTATGGGTGGCTCATCATACATCAAGTTGCCGTGTTCTATTGAAAAGAAAGGAGCTGTCGTCAATGTGATTAACCAGGACGAATTTTGCTTTACGTGGGCTGTAACATCAGCATTGTTTCCTCCAACAGCAGAGCCTTCACAGAAGACATCCTACCCCCATTTTTCTAGAGTGCTAAATGTAACAGGTATGGATTTTCCAGTAAAATTACGTGACATTAAAAAATTTGAGGAAATGAACAACATATCAATTAACGTATACGGTCTGGAATCTAAATATGAAAATAATGAAGTAATACATGAAGTTATTGGTCCACTGAGGTATGCGTCAAAAAAGTTGGATAGGCATGTAAATTTATTGTTAATTACAAAAGACTGTAGTAGTAAAGATGGCGGTGAACATTTTTGTGATACGACTTGTTCAAAGAGTCATTATTGTTGGATTCGGGATTTATCACGTTTAGTTTCAAGTCAAATTAGTTGTCAACAACATAAAATATATTTCTGTGATGGTTGCCTCATTTATTTTAGTACACCGTCAGCTTTAACTTTACATCAAAGCTACGATTGTAACCACATTTTCACGCAAACACCCTCAGTGGATTTAAAAATCGATAAATTTGGAAAGAGTGTGCCGGAAAATATTTTAAAATTCGAGGGTATAGAAAAGCAAATGCGCGTTCCATTCGTGGTTTATGCAGATTTCGAATCTGTTTTAAAACCCGTTGAAACGGTACAACCAAACCCACAAAATTCTTACACTGTAAAAAGTTTTAAACATGAACCATATTCTTTTGCTTATTTAATTAAATGCTCTTTTGACGACTCACTTTCGAAATTTGAGCTATTTCGGGGGAATAATGCAGCTCAAGTCTTTGTGGATCGTATCGAGTGTGATTTAAGGGCTCTATACAACACATATTTAAAAGACATTAAGCCTATGAAACCGTTAATGCCTGAAGAAAAAAGGGAGTTTAATGATGCTAAAATATGTGGTATATGTGAAGGCCCTTTTGAAGAGGGTGAGATTAAAGTACGAGACCACTGTCACATAACTGGTGCAAAAAGATTTGGTGCCGCACATTCCATTTGTAATTTAAATTATAAATTACCCTCTTTTATCCCTATCATATTTCATAACTTAAGCGGCTACGACAGCCATTTATTTATAAAAGAGTTATGTAAATATGGGGATAAAATTGGTGTTTTGGCTCAAAGTAAGGAAAAGTACATATCATTTACCAAAAGCATTTATGTGCACGATTATTTTGATAGTAAATGTGGAAAAGTCAAGAGGAAATATTTAAAGTTGCGATTTATTGATAGTTTTAAATTTCTGTCAACGTCTTTGGAAAATTTAGGCAGCGGTTTAAACGACGACGATTTTATTGAAACGCGGAAACATTTTTCAAATATCAACCAATTTAATTTGATGCGTCAAAAGGGTGTTTTTCCCTATAGCTTTATTGACTCTATAGAAAAAATGGAAAATACATGTCTTCCAAGTAAAGATGAATTTTATGATAATTTACGGGAAGAACATATTAGCGATGAAAGCTATAGAAGAGCAAAAGAAGTATGGCGCTTGTTTGGGTGTAAAACTTTGGGGGACTATTCGGACGTGTATTTAAAATCAGATGTGTTGCTATTGTGTGATGTTTTTGAGCAATTTCGGAATAATTGTTTAAAATTCGATAAACTTGATCCAGCACATTACTATACCCTTCCAAGTTTATCATTTGATTGTATGCTACGTATGACTAAGGTAGAGTTAGAGCTCTTAACTGATATAGACATGATACATTTTTTTAAGAAAGGTATACGCGGCGGCATAAGCCAGTGTACAGAAAGGAAGCACATCGCTAATAATATTTTTTTACCAGACTATGACCCAACAAAACCTTCTTCATTTATAACATACCTTGATGCTACAAATCTATATGGTCATAGTATGTCACAAGCATTACCATATGGTGGTTTTCGATGGTTAAGCGAGCGCGAAATTCTGGATTTAAATATTATGGCTGTTGGTGATGATAGTTTACATGGCTACGTTTTGGAAGTGGATGTGCATTATCCGACTGAGTTGCATGATGCACATTCTGATCTTCCATTTCTAGTAAAAAATATCATACCGCCAACAGAAAACGCTAAATTACCGAAATTAATTCCTAATTTACAAGATAAAAAAAAATACATTGTACACTATAGAACTTTAAAACAAGCCATCGCCAACGGCTTAGTGGTAATGCAAACCCATCGAGTATTACAGTTTAAGCAATCAAAATGGCTAAAATCGTATATTGATTTTAATACCAATTTACGTAACAAGGCCACCACAAAATTTGCGAAGGACACTTTTAAATTAAAAAATAACGCGATATTTGGTAAAACTATGGAAAATGTGGAAAATCGAAAGGATATAAAATTAGTAACACATTGGGAGAACAGTGTAGGCAGAAATGGAGCTAGAGCACTAATATCCCGCCCCAATTTCAATAGTAGCTCGATATTTACCGAGAACTTTGTTGCTATACATATGAATAAAGTTAAAATATTGTACAATAAACCAATTTATATCGGTTTTTCCATATTAGATATATCAAAGACTGTAATATACGATTTTTATTATAATTTTATTAAATCCAAGTTTGGCGATGATGCTTCGTTACTTTACACCGATACTGACTCGCTTATATTAAAAGTGTATACGGAAAACTTTTATCAAACTATATCAGAAAACCCCGAAAAATTCGATACATCAAATTACCCCGAAATTAATAATTTCAACATAATTAAAAGTAATTCTGTAGTTGGTAGAATGAAAGATGAGTTTCCTGGTGATCCGATAATAAGTTTTTATGGTACCGGCGCGAAGGCTTATTATGTAAAGTCCATTAATAATGAATTAAAAAAAGCCAAAGGTATCAAAAAATGTGTTATCGAGAAAGACCTTCATCAGGAAGACTACCAAAGAATTGTTGAACGGGGTGGTTTGATATTAAGAAAGATGAAGACATTTAGAAGTGAATTACATAACATTTATACCAACATAATAAATAAAGTAGCATTGTCACATAGCGATGATAAACGTTATGTAATTCCCAGTTCAACCAAAACTCTACCTTGGGGGCATGCAGACATAGATTTTTACAAAACAGACCCGGAAGAAAACTTAGCAAATTTAGTCACCGTGTTGGAATCATTTCTAAGTCAGGACAGCACGTAATCTGGAAAATCCATATTTCATTATTTGTATTGTTTTTATTATTTCTATTAAACATACAACATTAATATGTAACGATAGTATTGTAATTTTTTTTTTTTTTTTTTTTAAATAAAAAACTTGTATTCATTACTTGATTGCTTTTTTATTGAACCTTTATTTTAAAATTATAAATATAATGAAGTGTCGACAAATAACAAACTGTAAAAGTTATTGTTGAAAAATTTGTCTAATAGTAAATTAAACGCACAGGTCTACGAGTAAATGTTTAATGTGAAACAGGTTTGCTGACAAGATCCTCCATAGTCTTTTCAATTTTCAACATTCTAGAGTTAAGTTCATCACGCAGTTCGTCTTGCCTAAGTTCATATATTGCAATAACAGTATCATCAATGTATCCTCTAAGTTCTTGACCGGTTTCAATTAATTTCTTGCGTACGTAACCTTCAAGTTGGTTTCTGAATATATCTTTAATAACAATTGTTGAGTCATGTAAAGCTTTCTGCGTATCTTGCACACACTGAGCAAGGTTATTATCAACATAATTTCGTGTGGTCGCATCGTCTCCTTCAAGAGGTTCTGCTAAATAGCACAATCTTTTGCTTCCCATGTCGTAATCTCCATTAGGTGTAAGTTTAAAACCTATTCCTGAAGGACCTCGCATAAAGTTAAAATCCTTAAATTTTCTTTTGCGACCGAACTTATCAATAGTGTTTACTTCTGACATTGTTATGTGAGACTGATTTGAAACCATTAGATTTCACCCTAATATATGGTTCTATTTCATTAATAAACGGACTCTGCAGAAAAATATGGATTGCAAAACGTATTTTAGGTGATGTTTAATAAATACACATACAGATTCATTTTACTATTGTTTTATTGAAAAAAAATTAAAATATAACAAAAGATTGAGTTTACTTTTTATTATTAAAAAAATAAAAAAAAATAACAAACAAAAAAATTAAAAATTAAGAAATAAAATACATGTTAATTTCTTCTGTACAGGTAAGCTTCTTCTATGACCCAATTTCTTCTCTGGATGGCACGTTCATTAATGTCCTTGAACTGGTAGTAAACTAGTCCACAAAAGCCGCATTGTACAAATTTAACCCTGAAAAGGTCAATGTAGTTGAAGTCGTACGTAAGATCATTTCGCCAGCAGATACCTAGTCTTTTACAATGATGACAAGTTAAATAAAAAGCTTTTGGTATATGACTGTATGTTTTGGCTGCTTCACTAGGTTGTTCATCAGTTGGCAACATGATGTTTGAATATGTTGTACTTTTCAATCGCGGTACTCTAATTATGTATTTCTTTTTAAAATAACCTTGACAGGACCAAAAAAAAATCCTTGAAAATTACAACCTCGAAAACGACCCTGACATTGACGGGTACTTTGACCTTGGCCTTGGCCTCGCATCTAACAAGTTTAGTACTATATTTATATGCTTCTTTAAAATAACCTTGACAGGGGCAAAAAAAAAAAAATCCATGAAAATTACAACCTTGAAAACGACCCTGGTATTGCCGGTTACGTCGGCCTTGGCCTTGGCCTTGCATCTGACAAGTTTAAATATTATACTTAATGCATCGAACAAAAGGAATAAAGGTGGTGTAGTGGGGGAAATGGGCATAAAAGCAGACTTGCTGGCTCGAGCTCTTCACAGTTCGTCAGAACAGCAAACAGTACAGTGCTAAGAAAAAGTTAATTGTGTGAGTTTGAATATTGAAAATGTCTAGTGTACGGTCTCTTTTAGATGCTCTTGACGTGAGCTGCGGTTCACAGCAAGGCATGCTGGATAACATGAGTGGTTTAGAAGTGTTAAGTCCGGGGGTGTTCGAGAACTGGAATGGCGTGGAGCATGAAGATGCCGAAGACCGAGCCCTCGCGACGAGGAGTTAGTTCAGTCGGCAGCGCAATTCCTGGAATGCTGGACGGAGGAGAAGGAGCCAAAGATAAATGTGATTAGTGATGTGGTTGTGCGAAAAGCATCGCGGCCTAGGGAATCTTCTCCGAAAGCTTCAAAACTGAAAAAGCTCTTGACTATGCGGAAGTCGGAAATCGCCGATAAAAAAACATTTTATTCGGCGATTAAAGGTGTGGGACAAGGGAAGAAGAAAAAGTTTAACTTTAAGTGTCCCTCCACCCCTGTTCCATTACCCGACTTCCTAAAAACAGCACCGCAAGAGCCATTGTCAGTAGAAGTGGAAGTCATAGAAGGCCCCGATGGACCAACACCACCAACGCCACCAACACCGGCCAGCGTAGAGAATGAAATAGTGTCGGAGGTGAAGTCTTCCCCAGCGCCAGCGCCACTGTCGCCGATATTGGGGTGCCGGAAATCCATGAAGAAGCGGTTTAAGCGGTGTTTTGAAGGCGATGAAGTTTCCGCTGCTTCGTCGTCGTCGTCGTCGTCGTCGTCGTCGTCGTCATCGTCTTCACCAAATAAAACCGCGTCTTCTTCCGAGCCATCACAACCGGAGTGGGTCGAAGACTTCACCAACTCTCAGAAGACCAAATTGTCAGACATTTACGCCATGAAAAAACGCTTAGTGAATGAAGTGAACGAGTGTGCCAGTGACATTATAGAACTTGAAAGACAATTAGAGATAAAAAAGGTGAAATCTGCGCGGTTAAAAAGACAATTAGAGGACTTTAATAAATTATGTAGTAGGTGTTAGGTAGTTGTAGAGATTAGCTTTTAATTTATAGTATTAAGTTTGTAATATATATATATATATATATATATATATATATATATATATATATATATATATATATATATATATATATATATAATGTAGTTAATAAAAAAGTGTTTGATCAAATTTTTTATATTTTATAATGAGAATAAAAATGACTTGAAAATTTATTTTTGTGTGTTATTTCATATAGCCCCACATAATATTAGGTAATAAAAAAAAAAGAGTGAATAATCCACTAAAACTACGCAATAGCAATAGTTGTAAATATTTTCTGATAATATTTACAAGTATGCTAAAACATGGTTCGGTTTATGAAGTTAAGGTTCTGTCGCCAGAACTTCTAATACTTTGTATCTCAATATTGTATGTTTTTATGAAAAAAACATAAAATATTGGTTACAAAGTATTATAACCAACTAAAACTACGATCAAATTATTTTGTGGTCCTGAAAAGGACCGTTTGGTTGTAAAACATGCGACTCTTTTATTGAGTTGTGGAGTCGCACGGCCCGTCATCATCAGCGGGGGTGGCGGTGCTGTCCTCTGTGTATTCGATGATGAACCGCCAAAGTTCATCCCATCTAGGATCGTTCGGCTCCCACTCCAAACAATTCTCTGTGGTAGAATCTACCACAGGGCATTGGATGGGTTGTTGTTGTTGTTGTTGTTGTTGTTGTTGTTGAGTCGCTGACATGTTGAACTAAAATGATTGTAATAAGTATTGGCGGTCGTATATATAGAGACAAATTAATGGTGGGGGGTGAAAACAAATGTCGTATTACGTATTGAGACCAAAAGTTGTTTGTGGTCTCAAATACGAACGAACGATTTAGCTGGGTTCCACCAGCACTTAAAGTTTTAATACTTTGTATCTAATATTGTATATTCTATACATACAATATTAGTAACAAAGTACTAATATGTACTAAAACTACGATCAAAGTATTTTGTGGTCCTGAAAAGGACCGTTGTTGTGTGCCCTTAAAAAGGGCCAGGGAGAGTGTGGGGCTTATGGTGCCCCATCCTCGCTGGTCGACCACCAGCTTGACGAATCGCAGGGGCCTTGTGGGTCGTCGGGTGTTGGTGATGCTGGAATTTCCAGCACCGCATCTTCCGTCGAGTCCGGCTCTGGCTGCGGCGACGGAGTTTCGAGTCTTTGTAAGACCCAATCACCCACGTCGTCTAATTCCACTAGACCCGGATCATGGTCATATACTAGCGGAATCGGCTCATCCAAGTCGACTTAGAAAAAAAAAAAAAAAAAAAAAAAAACCTCCCCTACAACTTCCACATACTCCCGTTCGGCGGCCCTAGCCTCCTAACTCGAGAATTTCAATTTTTTCATCTAATTTTTTTGTCATTTTTAAGATTTTCCAAATTTTTTTTTCACCATTGTATTCTACTCAAAATTCTAGGTAATTAAAGTGCTTTTATTTTTTCTCTATCTTGAACGGTTCCCGAGCTACAGCGCTTTAAAGAATTCAAATTACTAACTTTCTATAACCCTTTTTTTCAAATTTCATTTTTTCGAATTTTCAAAAATACTACAATATGTAGAAAAAAATTCTCTCTTTAATTTCCCAATACCGTTTTTCTCTAAATCTTCAACTTTAGCGCGTATTCAGCATTTTCAAAAAAAAAAAATATAATTTTTTTTACACCATCGCATTCTCCTCAAAATTTTGGGCTATCAAAGTGCTTTTATTTTTTTTCTATCTTGAACGGTTCCCGAGCTACAGCGCTTTAAAAAATCCAAATTACTAACTTACTATAACCCTTTTCTTAAAATTTCATCTTTCCGAATTTTGAAAAGTACTACCATATGTAGAAAAAAATTCTCTTTCTAATTTCCTAATATCATTTTGCTCCAAAACTTCAACTTTGGCGCGCATTCACCATTTTTCAATTTTTTTTTGAAAAAAATTTTTTTTACGTTTTTACTATCGAGAAAAATGCTTGCTTATAGTACTCGATTTCCTCTATAATTTTTTCTTATAACTTTTTTCCCTATTCCTAACCGTTACTTTCCTACAAATTTTCTAAATCGTTGTTTTCATATTTTGCCTTAAAAATTTTTTCTTGTGTTATTTAAGCTCTTTTTTCCACTTAATAAACCACCATTTTCTAAATTCCCGTACTCTTTTCTTAAAGAGCGGGCTTTTCCGCCAGCTTTTTTTTTGGTTGGGTTTCAAATAAATATAAAACTACTACTTCACTCATTACAAATTTATTGATTCAAGAACATTATTTTGTGTTACATATAATAGATACATTAAAATATAGATTTATTGGTCACCGAACCGTTTAATACATTATAACTAAAAAATGAGTCGTGAATAACTAATGCGTACACTTTAGTGTCTTTGGGGAATTTATTCTTTCTCGTTTGGAACTCCAATTTTACATCCACTGTCGATGAGTTAATCGCCTCTGGTTGATGACTGCAATTGATAATAAAAACGGGGTTTTTCATATATTCCGCGAACGTTATCATCGGATCGTTTATCTCGCGCCCGTAGTAGCTGCTTTGGAAGTTTTCGTAATTGTAATAGGCTGCTGCGTACAGTTTCTTGGCGAAATCTAAATTCCATCTTTCGTATGGATAAACGGTTGAATTCAGATACAGTCTAATGTCGCATACGTCGGCGTGGGTAAACTGGGTTGCGTTTTTTTCTTTCTTGTCGCAATTATTGCTGTCTTGAAACCCGACGATTATATAGCGCGGTCTTTCCAGACTTGTACTCGTTCTCAAGGCCCACACGTCGGAAGATGTTTGCCTTAAAGCTGGTAATTCGTACAGATCCCATTTACGATATGCCATTTGAATACTGGCATTGTTTCCTCCTTTATTAATGCGAGACAGTATTTTCAATTTTTGCTTATCGTCTGGAATGATGTGACGAATTTTCCATTCGATTTTGTCGATACTAATTTCTGCCTCTACTTCGCCGACGTAACAATTGGTAAAAGTGCGAGCTATAATCATAATAAGCTCTTGTTTTACGTTAAAAACACCTTTTGCGTAATCTTCGGCGAATCCCATAAGATATTTTAAGGGTAATTTCCCGGAGAATACGTTACTTGCCGTGTCTACGATATCTTGGTTTGCTTCGTCGAGACCCCATCCGCACGTCATGAGAGATCTTTGTTGCAAACTTCCGAATGAAACCATGGTTTTTAATGTCGTCGTAACTCCAGGTTTACGAACCACGGCGACCTGTTCACTTCCCATCTCGTAGCGAATTTCATCGAACAAAAATGCGAGGGCATTATTTGATAAAAAACATCTTTTCGTTGCGTCTATGGGTTTAAATTTTCCTTCGATATATATGTAACTTTCGGCGATATCCAGTATAATATCTTGAAAATTAATGGGGATACGGACTTCATCCGAATTGTTGAATGATGGAGATCCGTATGGTTTATACGTATGCTCTTCTAGACTAATAATGGAATTGTCCAAGATGGGCTCGGAGAAAACCTCAGTAGTGAACATAACCCGATTCTCTCAATCCCCCCACTCCTCGACCTTGACCTTGACCTTGCTTCACCCCTCTTTGGCCCCGCCCACATGTCCTTGTCATTGACCTTGAAAGTGCACGTGTGCTTTGGCCTTGGCCTTGTGTTCAAGGTTGTGTGTGTGACCTTGACCTTGACCTTGGTCGAGACGACCTTGACTTTGTTGAAGGTCATCTTGGGTGTGTGACCTTGAAGATATGTTACGTGGTTGGGGGTGACCTTGAATGGTTTTATATAGAGTATGGGGCAGTTTCATTCATCAGTTGGCTCTGACTTGTATAGGTAGTACATGTGTTAATATTTGACAAATCATGGCATATGTTTGTGAAAATTGCGGTTCTAAGTTTACTAAGAGTTATAATATGAGACGTCATAAAAGAGAATCGTGTGCGGCGAGATTTAATGAAGTGCCTGGAGGAAAACGGCTCCGAATTGAAGAGTATACATCGACGATTCCGGTAATTAATTGCGCTACATGTAATGTAGATGTTCCAATAAATCATATGTCAGCGCATAAACGAACACAACAACATAAAAATAATTCATGTTTGCCGGTATGTCATGGTGTGCAACTCGTTCAATGTGCCTTCAAAAGAAGAATTGCAACCTATCGGGTTAGCAGTGATATGGAGCATTCCGATTACGTAATGTTCTTTGCAGACATTAAATCCAAGGTGGTGGAACTTGTTAATAATTTATTGCGTGTGCATCATGCTTTAAAAGTTAACATGACAGCTGTTGGCGAGTACATGCTTCCATCACAAGAAATATTCAGTGAAAAATCCTTCAACACTGCTAATCAAATAATTAGTGTAGAAAGTGATTTGGATGCCGTTTACCATTCTTTCACCGAATCAATAAAAACGCAGGCGACAGAGTTCCAGGAGAAAGATTCAGGTATGGAAAAATCAAAACCCGATATATTAAACTGATTTTTATATATTATTTTTCTTGTTATAGGATGGGCTCTTGTGCGAATTTTATACTTGGAAGTTGGTATCAACAAGTATATGCCTATGGGTGGCTCATCATACATCAAGTTGCCGTGTTCTATTGAAAAGAAAGGAGCTGTCGTCAATGTGATTAACCAGGACGAATTTTGCTTTGCGTGGGCTGTAACATCAGCATTGTTTCCTCCAACAGCAGAGCCTTCACAGAAGACATCCTACCCCCATTTTTCTAGAGTGCTAAATGTAACAGGTATGGATTTTCCAGTAAAATTACGTGACATTAAAAAATTTGAGGAAATGAACAACATATCAATTAACGTATACGGTCTGGAATCTAAATATGAAAATAATGAAATAATACATGAAGTTATTGGTCCACTGAGGTATGCGTCAAAAAAGTTGGATAGGCATGTAAATTTATTGTTAATTACAAAAGACTGTAGTAGTAAAGATGGCGGTGAACATTTTTGCGATACGACTTGTTCAAAGAGTCATTATTGTTGGATTCGGGATTTATCACGTTTAGTTTCAAGTCAAATTAGTTGTCAACAACATAAAATATATTTCTGTGATGGTTGCCTCATTTATTTTAGTACACCGTCAGCTTTAACTTTACATCAAAGCTACGATTGTAACCACATTTTCACGCAAACACCCTCAGTGGATTTAAAAATCGATAAATTTGGAAAGAGTGTGCCGGAAAATATTTTAAAATTCGAGGGTATAGAAAAGCAAATGCGCGTTCCATTCGTGGTTTATGCAGATTTCGAATCTGTTTTAAAACCCATTGAAACGGTACAACCAAACCCACAAAATTCTTACACTGTAAAAAGTTTTAAACATGAACCATATTCTTTTGCTTATTTAATTAAATGCTCTTTTGACGACTCACTTTCGAAATTTGAGCTATTTCGGGGGAATAATGCAGCTCAAGTCTTTGTGGATCGTATCGAGTGTGATTTAAGGGCTCTATACAACACATATTTAAAAGACATTAAGCCTATGAAACCGTTAACGCCTGAAGAAAAAAGGGAGTTTAATGATGCTAAAATATGTGGTATATGTGAAGGCCCTTTTGAAGAGGGTGAGATTAAAGTACGAGACCACTGTCACATAACTGGTGCAAAAAGATTTGGTGCTGCACATTCCGTTTGTAATTTAAATTATAAATTACCCTCTTTTATCCCTATCATATTTCATAACTTAAGCGGCTACGACAGCCATTTATTTATAAAAGAGTTATGTAAATATGGGGATAAAATTGGTGTTTTGGCTCAAAGTAAGGAAAAGTACATATCATTTACCAAAAGCATTTATGTGCACGATTATTTTGATAGTAAATGTGGAAAAGTCAAGAGGAAATATTTAAAGTTGCGATTTATTGATAGTTTTAAATTTCTGTCAACGTCTTTGGAAAATTTAGGCAGCGGTTTAAACGACGACGATTTTATTGAAACGCGGAAACATTTTTCAAATATCAACCAATTTAATTTGATGCGTCAAAAGGGTGTTTTTCCCTATAGCTTTATTGACTCTATAGAAAAAATGGAAAATACATGTCTTCCAAGTAAAGATGAATTTTATGATAATTTACGGGAAGAACATATTAGCGATGAAAGCTATAGAAGAGCAAAAGAAGTATGGCGCTTGTTTGGGTGTAAAACTTTGGGGGACTATTCGGACGTGTATTTAAAATCAGATGTGTTGCTATTGTGTGATGTTTTTGAGCAATTTCGGAATAATTGCTTAAAATTCGATAAACTTGATCCAGCACATTACTATACCCTTCCAAGTTTATCATTTGATTGTATGCTACGTATGACTAAGGTAGAGTTAGAGCTCTTAACTGATATAGACATGATACATTTTTTTAAGAAAGGTATACGCGGCGGCATAAGCCAGTGTACAGAAAGGAAGCACATCGCTAATAATATTTTTTTACCAGACTATGACCCAACAAAACCTTCTTCATTTATAACATACCTTGATGCTACAAATCTATATGGTCATAGTATGTCACAAGCATTACCATATGGTGGTTTTCGATGGTTAAGCGAGCGCGAAATTCTGGATTTAAATATTATGGCTGTTGGTGATGATAGTTTACATGGCTACGTTTTGGAAGTGGATGTGCATTATCCGACTGAGTTGCATGATGCACATTCTGATCTTCCATTTCTAGTAGAAAATATCATACCGCCAACAGAAAACGCTAAATTACCGAAATTAATTCCCAATTTACAAGATAAAAAAAAATACATTGTACACTATAGAACTTTAAAACAAGCCATCGCCAACGGCTTAGTGGTAATGCAAACCCATCGAGTATTACAGTTTGAGCAATCAAAATGGCTAAAATCGTATATTGATTTTAATACCAATTTACGTAACAAGGCCACCACAAAATTTGCGAAGGACACTTTTAAATTAAAAAATAACGCGATATTTGGTAAAACTATGGAAAATGTGGAAAATCGAAAGGATATAAAATTAGTAACACATTGGGAGAACAGTGTAGGCAGAAATGGAGCTAGAGCACTAATATCCCGCCCCAATTTCAATAGTAGCTCGATATTTACCGAGAACTTTGTTGCTATACATATGAATAAAGTTAAAATATTGTACAATAAACCAATTTATATCGGTTTTTCCATATTAGATATATCAAAGACTGTAATATACGATTTTTATTATAATTTTATTAAATCCAAGTTTGGCGATGATGCTTCGTTACTTTACACCGATACTGACTCGCTTATATTAAAAGTGTATACGGAAAACTTTTATCAAACTATATCAGAAAACCCCGAAAAATTCGATACATCAAATTACCCCGAAATTAATAATTTCAACATAATTAAAAGTAATTCTGTAGTTGGTAGAATGAAAGATGAGTTTCCTGGTGATCCGATAATAAGTTTTTATGGTACCGGCGCGAAGGCTTATTATGTAAAGTCCATTAATAATGAATTAAAAAAAGCCAAAGGTATCAAAAAATGTGTTATCGAGAAAGACCTTCATCAGGAAGACTACCAAAGAATTGTTGAACGGGGTGGTTTGATATTAAGAAAGATGAAGACATTTAGAAGTGAATTACATAACATTTATACCAACATAATAAATAAAGTAGCATTGTCACATAGCGATGATAAACGTTATGTAATTCCCAGTTCAACCAAAACTCTACCTTGGGGGCATGCAGACATAGATTTTTACAAAACAGACCCGGAAGAAAACTTAGCAAATTTAGTCACCGTGTTGGAATCATTTCTAAGTCAGGACAGCACGTAATCTGGAAAATCCATATTTCATTATTTGTATTGTTTTTATTATTTCTATTAAACATACAACATTAATATGTAACGATAGTATTGTAATTTTTTTTTTTTTTTTTTTTTTTTTTTTTAAATAAAAAACATGTATTCATTGATTGATTGCTTTTTTATTGAACCTTTATTTTAAAATTATAAATATAATGAAGTGTCGACAAATAACAAACTGTAAAAGTTATTGTTGAAAAATTTGTCTAATAGTAAATTAAACGCACAGGTCTACGAGTAAATGTTTAATGTGAAACAGGTTTGCTGACAAGATCCTCCATAGTCTTTTCAATTTTCAACATTCTAGAGTTAAGTTCATCACGCAGTTCGTCTTGCCTAAGTTCATATATTGCAATAACAGTATCATCAATGTATCCTCTAAGTTCTTGACCGGTTTCAATTAATTTCTTGCGTACGTAACCTTCAAGTTGGTTTCTGAATATATCTTTAATAACAATTGTTGAGTCATGTAAAGCTTTCTGCGTATCTTGCACACACTGAGCAAGGTTATTATCAACATAATTTCGTGTGGTCGCATCGTCTCCTTCAAGAGGTTCTGCTAAATAGCACAATCTTTTGCTTCCCATGTCGTAATCTCCATTAGGTGTAAGTTTAAAACCTATTCCTGAAGGACCTCGCATAAAGTTAAAATCCTTAAATTTTCTTTTGCGACCGAACTTATCAATAGTGTTTACTTCTGACATTGTTATGTGAGACTGATTTGAAACCATTAGATTTCACCCTAATATATGGTTCTATTTCATTAATAAACGGACTCTGCAGAAAAATATGGATTGCAAAACGTATTTTAGGTGATGTTTAATAAATACACATACAGATTCATTTTACTATTGTTTTATTGAAAAAAAATTAAAATATAACAAAAGATTGAGTTTACTTTTTATTATTAAAAAAAAATAAAAAAAATAACAAACAAAAAATTAAAAATTAAGAAATAAAATACATGTTAATTTCTTCTGTACAGGTAAGCTTCTTCTATGACCCAATTTCTTCTCTGGATGGCACGTTCATTAATGTCCTTGTTTTTAAAATAACCTTGACAGGACCAAAAAAAAAATCCTTGAAAATTACAACCTCGAAAACGACCCTGACATTGACGGGTACTTTGACCTTGGCCTTGGCCTCGCATCTAACAAGTTTAGTACTATATTTATATGCTTCTTTAAAATAACCTTGACAGGGACAAAAAAAAAATCCATGAAAATTACAGCCCTGAAAACGACCCTGGTATTGCCGGTTACGTCGGCCTTGGCCTTGGCCTTGCATCTGACAAGTTTAAATATTATACTTAATGCATCGAACAAAAGGAATAAAGGCGGTGTAGTGGGGGAAATGGGCATAAAAGCAGACTTGCTGGCTCGAGCTCTTCACAGTTCGTCAGAACAGCAAACAGTACAGTGCTAAGAAAAAGTTAATTGTGTGAGTTGGAATATCGAAAATGTCTAGTGTACGGTCTCTTTTAGATGCTCTTGACGTGAGCTGCGGTTCACAGCAAGGCATGCTCGATAACATGAGTGGTTTAGAGGTGCTAAGTCCGGGGGTGTTCGAGAACTGGAATGGCGTGGAGCATGAAGATGCCGAAGACCGAGCCCTCAACGATGGTCGCGACGAGGAGTTGGTTCAGTCGGCAGCGCAATTCCTGGAATGCTGGACGGAGGAGAAAGAGCCAAAAATTAATGTGATTAGTGATGTGGTTGTGCGAAAAGCATCGCGGCCTAGGGAATCTTCTCCGAAAGCGTCGAAACTGCAAAAGCTCTTGACTATGCGGAAGTCGGAAATCGCCGATAAAAAAACATTTTATTCGGCGATTAAAGGTGTGGGACAAGGGAAGAAGAAAAAGTTTAACTTTAAGCGTCCCTCCACCCCTGTTCCATTACCCGACTTCCTAAAAACAGCACCGCAAGAGCCACTGTCAGTAGAAGTGGAAGTCATAGAAGGCCCCGATGGACCAACACCACCAACGCCACCAACACCGGCCAGCGTCGAGAATGTAATAGTGTCGGAGGTGAAGTCTTCCCCAGCGCCAGCACCACTGTCGCCGATATTGGGGTGCCGGAAACCCATGAAGAAGCGGTTTAAGCGGTGTTTTGAAGGCGATGAAGTTTCCGCTGCTTCGTCGTCGTCGTCGTCGTCATCGTCTTCACCAAATAAAACCGCGTCTTCTTCCGAGCCATCACAACCGGAGTGGGTCGAAGACTTCACCAACTCTCAGAAGACCAAATTGACTGACATTTATGCCATGAAAAAACGGTTAGTGAATGAAGTGAACGAGTGTGCCAGTGACATTATAGAACTTGAAAAACAATTAGAGATAAAAAAGGTGAAATCTGCGCGGTTAAAAAGACAATTAGAGGACTTTAATAAATTATGTAGTAGGTGTTAGGTAGTTGTAGGTATTAGCTTTTAATTTATAGTATTAAGTTTGTAAATATATATATATATATATTGTAGTTAATAAAAAAGTGTTTGATCAAATTTTTTATATTTTATAATGAGAATAAAAATGACTTGAAAATTTATTTTTGTGTGTTATTTCATATAGGCCCTGTCCCACATAATATTAGGTAATAAAAAAAAAAAAAAAAAAAAAGTGAATAATCCACTAAAACTACGCAATAGCAATAGTTGTAAATATTTTCTGATAATATTTACAAGTATGCTAAAACATGGTTCGGTTTATGAAGTTAAGGTTCTGTCGCCAGAACTTCTAATACTTTGTATCTCAATATTGTATGTTTTTATGAAAAAAACATAAAATATTGGTTACAAAGTATTATAACCAACTAAAACTACGATCAAATTATTTTGTGGTCCTGAAAAGGACCGTTTGGTTTTAAAACATGCGACTCTTTTATTGAGTTGTGGAGTCGCACGGCCCGTCATCATCATCAGCGGGGGTGGCGGTGCTGTCCTCTGTGTATTCGATGATGAACCGCCAAAGTTCATCCCATCTAGGATCGTTCGGCTCCCACTCCAAACAATTCTCTGTGGTAGAATCTACCACAGGGCATTGGATGGGTTGTTGTTGTTGTTGTTGTTGTTGTTGTTGAGTCCCTGACATGTTGAACTAAAATGATTGTAATAAGTATTGATGGTCGTATATATAGAGACAAATTAATGGTGGGGGGTGAAAACAAATGTCATATTACGTATTGAGACCAAAAGTTGTTTGTGGTCTCAAATACGAACGAACGATTTAGCTGGGTTCCACCAGCACTTAAAGTTTTAATACTTTGTATCTAATATTGTATATTCTATACATACAATATTAGTAACAAAGTACTAATATGTACTAAAACTACGATCAAAGTATTTTGTGGTCCTGAAAAGGACCGTTGTTGTGTGCCCTTAAAAAGGGCCAGGGAGAGTGTGGGGCTTATGGTGCCCCATCCTCGCTGGTCGACCACCAGCTTGACGAATCGCAGGGGCCTTGTGGGTCGTCGGGTGTTGGTGATGCTGGAATTTCCAGCACCGCATCTTCCGTCGAGTCCGGCTCTGGCTGCGGCGACGGAGTTTCGAGTCTTTGTAAGACCCAATCACCCGCGTCGTCTAATTCCACTAGACCCGGATCATGGTCATATACTAGCGGAATCGGCTCATCCAAGTCGTCCCAACGTAGGACGTCAATTTCAAAATCCACCTCGTCGTCGTCGTCGAAGACTTGCAGGTCTCCAACGTTGTCGGCTACGGTGTCATCACTAAAGATGGATGAGCCTCGGCTGGCGGGTCTTTCTTCCTCCATGTTTATCGTATGAGGGTTGATGAATATATGACTGTGTAACTGACCCAGTCTCATATATATAGAACTACCCCCACCCCACCAACGGATTCTAAATGTTATGTATTGGTGAGAGCTTATAGAATTATTGATTTTTTCAAAAACTTTAAATAAGGAATTAGATTTGTTTAGACAATAAGACTTATTCTTAATATTTTGTGAAGAATACATTACAAAAAAAAAAATAATAGAAACCTTGTTTGAACTGTTAACATTTTCATAGGTTCTCAAGCATATAACTTAGCACTTAAGCTACGAGACAAATCGTCGTTAAACGAATATCTCGCCCCATAAGTGACGATTACTAAACTACGATCAAAATATAATGTGGTCCTGAAAAGGACCGTTTTTGTGGCCCTAAAAGGGCCTGGGGGGAGGGTGGGGTGCCTACCGTGGAGTAATACCCAACGATATTAACACCGACCTAGGTGCAGCCCTTGGTCTTCTCATTGGCGGCACCGTCGTCGTCGCTGGTGGTGTCGGCGTTGCAGGCGGTGCCGAAGGTGCCGCTCCTGGTGCGGTACCCCCGCACTCCTCACACTTGCATATCTTGCCGGGCACGAATGGCCTGACAATGCCAATGATCCTTTTTGGTATATCTTCCATCTTGCCGATCGAATGTGTAATGATGAAATAATTCTAATACCGGCCTCTATATACATTCAAAAAGTTGGAGGGGGTAAGGTGGAGTGCATATATGCATTATATAAGTTTGAGAATAATATGATTTTATAACTCACCGTATCTCTGGTATGGACACAAACTACCCCCCTCCACTTTTCTAGCATATAGTACTAGACTTTCTCTACATTTTTTTCAAATAAATTTTTTTGATATTTCTAACCATTACTTTGCTACATATTTACAAAAAATGCAAATTATGCATATATTTTAATTATTTTCAGGCAAGGTAAGGAAAATTTTGAAAATGTTTTGACGGAATCGTAATAAGGTGGTGGACTTAGAAAAAAAAAAAAAAAAAAAAAAAAAAAAAAAACCTCCCCCTACAACTTCCACATACTCCCGTTCGGCGGCCCTAGCCTCATAACTCGAGAATTTCAATTTTTTCGTCTAAATTTTTTGTCATTTTTAAGATTTTCCAAATTTTTTTTTCACCATTGTATTCTACTCAAAATTCTAGGTAATTAAAGTGCTTTTATTTTTTCTCTATCTTGAACGGTTCCCGAGCTACAGCGCTTTAAAGAATTCAAATTACTAACTTTCTATAACCCTTTTTTTCAAATTTCATTTTTTCGAATTTTCAAAAATACTACAATATGTAGAAAAAAGTTCTCTCTTTAATTTCCCAATACCGTTTTTCTCTAAATCTTCAACTTTAGCGCGTATTCAGCATTTTCAAAAAAAAAAAAAATTATAATTTTTTTTACACCATCGCATTCTCCTCAAAATTTTGGGCTATCAAAGTGCTTTTATTTTTTTTCTATCTTGAACGGTTCCCGAGCTACAGCGCTTTAAAAAATCCAAATTACTAACTTACTATAACCCTTTTCTTAAAATTTCATCTTTCCGAATTTTGAAAAGTACTACCATATGTAGAAAAAAATTCTCTTTCTAATTTCCTAATATCATTTTGCTCCAAAACTTCAACTTTGGCGCGCATTCACCATTTTTCAATTTTTTTTTGAAAAAAATTTTTTTTACGTTTTTACTATCGAGAAAAATGCTTGCTTATAGTACTCGATTTCCTCTATAATTTTTTCTTATAACTTTTTTCCCTATTCCTAACCGTCACTTTCCTACAAATTTTCTAAATCGTTGTTTTCATATTTTGCCTTAAAAATTTTTTCTTGTGTTATTTAAGCTCTTTTTTCCACTTAATAAACCACCATTTTCTAAATTCCCGTACTCTTTTCTTAAAGAGCGGGCTTTTCCGCCAGCTTTTTTTTTTTGGTTGGGTTTCAAATAAATATAAAACTACTACTTCACTCATTACAAATTTATTGATTCAAGAACATTATTTTGTGTTACATATAATAGATACATTAAAATATAGATTTATTGGTCACCGAACCGTTTAATACATTATAACTAAAAAATGAGTCGTGAATAACTAATGCGTACACTTTAGTGTCTTTGGGGAATTTATTCTTTCTCGTTTGGAACTCCAATTTTACATCCACTGTCGATGAGTTAATCGCCTCTGGTTGATGACTGCAATTGATAATAAAAACGGGGTTTTTCATATATTCCGCGAACGTTATCATCGGATCGTTTATCTCGCGCCCGTAGTAGCTGCTTTGGAAGTTTTCGTAATTGTAATAGGCTGCTGCGTACAGTTTCTTGGCGAAATCTAAATTCCATCTTTCGTATGGATAAACGGTTGAATTCAGATACAGTCTAATGTCGCATACGTCGGCGTGGGTAAACTGGGTTGCGTTTTTTTCTTTCTTGTCGCAATTATTGCTGTCTTGAAACCCGACGATTATATAGCGCGGTCTTTCCAGACTTGTACTCGTTCTCAAGGCCCACACGTCGGAAGATGTTTGCCTTAAAGCTGGTAATTCGTACAGATCCCATTTACGATATGCCATTTGAATACTGGCATTGTTTCCTCCTTTATTAATGCGAGACAGTATTTTCAATTTTTGCTTGTCGTCTGGAATGATGTGACGAATTTTCCATTCGATTTTGTCGATACTAATTTCTGCCTCTACTTCGCCGACGTAACAATTGGTAAAAGTGCGAGCTATAATCATAATAAGCTCTTGTTTTACGTTGAAAACACCTTTTGCGTAATCTTCGGCGAATCCCATAAGATATTTTAAGGGTAATTTCCCGGAGAATACGTTACTTGCCGTGTCTACGATATCTTGGTTTGCTTCGTCGAGACCCCATCCGCACGTCATGAGAGATCTTTGTTGCAAACTTCCGAATGAAACCATGGTTTTTAATGTCGTCGTAACTCCAGGTTTACGAACCACGGCGACCTGTTCACCTCCCATCTCGTAGCGAATTTCATCGAACAAAAATGCGAGGGCATTATTTGATAAAAAACATCTTTTCGTTGCGTCTATGGGTTTAAATTTTCCTTCGATATATATGTAACTTTCGGCGATATCCAGTATAATATCTTGAAAATTAATGGGGATACGGACTTCATCCGAATTGTTGAATGATGGAGATCCGTATGGTTTATACGTATGCTCTTCTAGACTAATAATGGAATTGTCCAAGATGGGCTCGGAGAAAACCTCTATTTTATCGCTGGTGGTGGAAATCATTTTCGCACTTTAAGACCGATTTATTTTAAAAATTTATAGTCTTCGGCAGATAACTGTTGAGATGTTTGTGATCTAACGTCTGGACGACGACTAACCTTGACGTTAACTCTTCTTTTACTTTTATTATGTTTCGGCGGTTCCCCCATCTTAGTCGACAGCACACACAATTGACGATTGAAGCAAAAACCCATTTCTATGAAAGTTTCTTCAGTTCCAATTTCACGATTATTTTCTCGCCTTGAAAATTGATTAGATCACCGCTATCGTCCAAGATGCGAAGAGTAATGTTGTCGATAAACTGACGTCCTGCCGGCATTAACGGCATATAAATATTATTTTGTGGTTCTTTACTGATTTTGTAACCGGGCTCCACGTCGATATCGAATTCGAACAAGGTATGACCTTCCACCGAATTCATATATGCTCCGGAAATTATATTACAATCTACGCGTATGATGCGTACTTTCATTATTTCCACCATCTCGGTTGATTCGTGCTTTTTGTCTCTTTTTAACACTGTATGATTAAATCCTAACATTTTACCGATACTCGCCTCTCCCCGGAAATCTATAGTATATTGGGATTTCAGTTCACATTTCAACGTATTATTATTAGCAACCAAGTAAAAGATTCCATCGTTCTTTTCTTCAGTTGAAATCCTCAAAGCCTCCAACATAGCTTTACCTATCTCATCTATTTCATAGGCCCCAGGTGGAATCTGCAATTGTATCGGCTCGGTGGTGTAACCCTCCTTCATGTAGGCAAACTTATTGTTGCTTTCGTCCACATTAAAAATTGAATTGTATGTGTAAAATCCCAGCAATGCCAGACCATATTTGTTTTCTCTATTTAATTCGACTGGTGGATAAAAATCGGCGCTTAAGACGCTCGAGTGTCCTGTTAGTGTGAACGTATAAGACATGACTAACCATTAAAACATCACACATCTCGGTTTTATTCTTAGCGGCAACATTTAAAAAGATTCATCGTCACACCTTTTCTCACTGCATTAGATAGTGATGTTTTTATGCTATTTTCTGCTTTTATGCGCACATCGCTGATTTTGCAATAACAACAAAATATTTTTCTAGCCGTAAGATCCTCATCAGTCATAACCTCGTTTAAATTGCTGCTGCTGCTGCTGAAATAATGTTTGCAACCGCACTGATATTTTAATATATCGATATCGCTTTTAAGATGCTCCGGCAACTTTTCCCAAACGAATGGAATTTCATTTGGGGCTAATGCAATCATTACTTCCTTGGGCATGTTTTCTAACTGTTTCACGGTCATTTTCCTTAATCCACCGGCTAGATGAAATGCTTTCAGTGATTGCAACATTTTAGTATAGTTATTGCGATCCATTTGCGGTGTTAATGGTGACGATGATGATGATGACATCTTTTACGCTGATGATTCGACAAGAAACTTTAAGCACAAATGTCCACACCAGACTGTTCCAAAATCCTGCTGACGATCGTATGTATAGTAAATAATTTTTGATGGTTCCGATCCCGTTTGTAGATATCGTACCAATTCGATCGGTGGGGGTAAATCGCCGAAGCTGTCATAATATGTTACTTTAGAATTATTTTTTCTATAAGCTACCCAATGAGTCCCTGCACCACGCGTACTATCCAAATTCACTATTGCTGCTTCGTAACGTCGAGGACCTTGTCTAGGTAATAAATCCCTCATATAAACGCCTCGAAAGTGTCCTATTCTTTTCTTTTTGGCATATTTTTCTATATCGATGTTAGATAGTGGTCTTCGAGGTAGGGATTCAATTAGTTTTTTGATCTACGATTTAAAAATAATCCCATACCTTTACGATATGGCTTTAGAAACAAACCATTTCCTTTCGATTTTAAATACAGGCCGGCACCGGTTTTATCTTCGCTGCTTTTTTTTACTGCTTTTATGGCGCGCACAATTCCCGCTGCCCCACCGGCTAATGAACCCAAAGCCGATAACCCGGCAAAAATTGGTATTAATGGTAATATTCCACCAGTTTTAGGAATCGGTATTATTCTCGGTGTACGAACCTTCCTTTTGCCACCTGCCGCTTTTACCGATCTACGTGCTGCCGACAGAGCTATTTTAGATGCATTCATGACATTTTTTTCCAACACATTTTTACTTCCGGCTTTTAATAATTCCCTTCGAACTGCTTGTCGAATAGCTGTTCCGAAACTGGCTTTCCGAACATGTCGATTTTTATTAACACCTTTCCTTTTTGTATGACGCGTGCCTTTACTAGATGTTTTTTTTGTTGATAATGATGATGGTACACCCATACCAAAACGTTGTTTTCCTTTCATAATGTTTGTAACTAACCAAGCTGCTGTTTTTTCACCTAAACTGGAATCTTTCGATTTTACTCTATTCCAAGCACTTTGTTCGAGCTCGTAATCCGCTCGATGTCTCGCACTTATGTTGTCTTTATTATGTAAATAGGCTAAATCGTGTTTTTTGCATGCGGCATCCAAAGGATTAATGCCTGGATCACCTCTTGTCACACGTTTTATTACTTTTGTTCCGGGTCCGCAATATTGATAACCAGGAATGTGTACCTCGAATGGTAATTTATTTATTAACGAATTCACAATACCGTATCCAGTTTTGTTGGAAACGTGAGACCGTCCACTTCGTTTGACGCTCGGCATCTGAATGACAGTTTTTGTGAAAAATTGCCTATAAAATATCAAATTTTCCTAAGATGCGCGTTATCGATCTTAAACAAAAACTTCCTATTGACAATCTCGATGAAAAAGTCGGACTTGGATTTGAAAAGAAGATAATGAAGAGACACGGTCCTTTACTTCCTTCCTCTATTCGCGGCCTGTTAATTGGTCCATCCAATTGTGGAAAAACTAATGTCATGATTTCGCTGCTTACACACCCCCTTGGGCTACGTTTCGAAAATGTCTATATTTACTCGAAATCTCTGTATCAACCGAAATATGAGTATTTAAGGAAAATTTTAGCGCCCATCAAAGGTTTAGGCTACTATGCCTTTAGTGATTCCAGTAATATTGTGGAACCGTCCGATGCAAAACCAAACTCTATATTTATCTTTGATGATGTTATATGTGAAAAACAAGATGTTATAAGATCGTACTTTAGCATGGGACGTCATAAAAATATCGACTCCTTTTACCTAGCGCAAACATATTCGCGAGTGCCTAAACAGCTTGTGCGAGACAACGCCAATTTTATTATTATGTTTAAACAAGATGAGTTGAATATGAAACACATATTTTCCGACCACGTTTCACCGGATCTAACTTTTACTCAATTTCAAGAAATGTGCTCAAAATGTTGGGATAATAAGTATGGATTTTTAGTAATTGATAAAGACAGTGATGTGAAATCGGGAAGATACCGCAAAGGATTTGATAGCTATATATTACTGTAATAATAAGGGAAAATGCTCATTTGATTGTTGAAACGTCCTTTGTTAACATCATGAATAACGCGATCGACTTAAAACGTAAACTAGTGGAAGCTACCAATGCCGTCAGAAAAAAATTTAAACAAATTAAAGCGGCTAAAGAGTTTAATGTTGTGGAATTGGAAAAGTTTTACGAACCCATTTCTAAGCCGTTGACAACTATATCTGATGTGGTTAAGCAACGTCAGCAGCAGCAGCAGCAGCAGCAACAACAACAGCAACAACATTATCCAGCTACAAAGTCACATAGTCTCAGTACATCAGTGCAGTCGACTCAAATATCAGGTTTTCCCCAACCTACACATTCCTTTCAAACCTCCACACCTATTCAGCAGCAGCAGCAGCAGCAGCAGCATCGCATTTCAAAAGAAGATATTAGCCAATCGGTGTTTGATACACCCTCGACATCAACTAATACATCTCTCGCATCCGCTGACACCACAACTTCCGATACTTTAAACGCACACCTGAAAGGATTACGTTTGAAACCATCTCTATACGATACTGTATATGGTGTACGTTTTGGTTCAAAAACAGATCATAACAAAAATTTTATTGGTAATTTAGAGGTGCGTTTTCGAAATGGAAATATTGTCTTATACAAAAAAGGGAAAAATATTGCAGAATATGGTGGATCACCGGCACTTTATGATTTGTTATTTCTTAAAACACCCCCAAGTGTAGGCAAGGAACAACAACAATTAAGTGATAATGTACTTTCAACGTACAAGGAAATTTTGGAATCAACGCATGCTGTCTACAACAATTTTAAAAAAAGTGATGGTTTACGGGAGACCAGATGGAACAAATATTTACGAATTATTAAACCTCTGATAATGGGCACAAAATTAGGTGGTACTATTACAAGAAAAAATCTCTCGGAAAAACTACAGTTACCCACAAAAAAGAAATTATCTTCGAAAAAATTTCAATATGTCTACTGGAACAAAGCTAAAGAGTTGGTGGATCGTTTACGCTTGTTGTGGAGTTCCAAAATGGCCGGTCACACTGGACACGAAAATGAAATTATGTCAATCATAGAGGAATTACGAGAAGAAGATATAATATATTAAGCTCAATATTTAATGATATTATTCAGTTCTTCCTTCGATCTGAAACCTTTAGTATTATTAATAATATGGAGCCCAGTCTAGAAAAAATCAAGATTGTTAATGAACTACATAGAACGGCTAGAAAAAATTTTGTAAGACGGCGCACGATAATAAAAGGATACAGAGATTTGTGGCAAATTGATTTGGCTGAAATGCAACAGTATGCTGATGAAAACGATGGTTATCGTTATATTTTGGTCTGTATAAATTGTTACTCGAAATTTGTCTATACCAAAGCCATAAAAAACAAGACTGGTATAGAAGTTACTAATGCGATGAAAAGCATCATTGAAGAGGCATCATATACACCAACAAATCTGCAAAGTGATCAAGGAAAGGAGTTCTATAATACAAACTTTCAAGCCCTGATGAAAAAATATAATATAAATCATTATTCCACTTACAGCACAAAGAAAGCTGCAATTGTTGAGCGAGTCATAAGGACTTTAAAAAATAATTTATATAAACAATTCTCGACAAGAGGATCTTACAAATGGATACATATATTATCGGCAGTAACAAAAACCTATAACCATTCGAAACATCGCACCATTGGAATGAAGCCTGCAGACGTGCAAGAAAAAACACATATTAAAGCATATGATTATTTAAAAATTGTACCTAAAAAATTTAAGTTTTCCATGGGTGACATTGTGCGTATTAGCAAGTACAAAAGCTTATTCGAGAAAGGATATACGCCCTCTTGGTCAACCGAATTGTTTAAAGTTGTAAAAGTTAACGTTACAAATCCACCTACTTACTTGTTGGAATCGTTAGAAGGTCAGCCTATAAGAGGGTGTTTTTACGAATCAGAACTACAAAAAACAAGCAGTCCTGACGTTTATCTAGTAGAAAAGGTCCTTAGACAACGCAAGAAAAATCACATCGAACAATTATTTGTCAAATGGCTAGGATTTCCCAACCACTTCAACTCTTGGATAGATAAAGCTAATATTGTTTAAATAACATATTGTATGACTATATTTTTTATTTAAAATGTAAAATAAATAAACAATATATTGTAAAATAAAGTTTTTTATTTCAATCTTCATTATTAAAAACAATGACAATAAAACATCATACACATAAATAACATTTCAATATTCTTGGAGGGAAGGTCCAATTCACCGACGACTACGACGTTATCTTCAAGGCTATGCCACTCGGAGTGCGTTCTCCTATTCTTTAACCTGCTTTTTTTAGATTTTTTTTGAAGTCGAGTCGTACGACAGTGCGCTTAATGAGTCATTTAAAGGCTGATGATAGAGTATTTTCTGCATAACTTCAATTTTTGTTTTAAGCTCACTATTATTTTTGTATATCATGGGGAGGACATCCTTGTTAAATATGTCACATATTACAACTGCAAAATTGTAAAACTTTCTATTAACAAAGTGTTTTGTCACAGCATCGTCATCATCTTTAGGTTCGCCTAAGTTGGTTATGATTTTTCCACCCATATCATACTGCCCATCCGCTGTAAGTTTAAAACCAATCCCTTGTGGCCCAGATAATATATGATATTTTTCATTATATTTCTGACGACCAAATTTATCAATTGTGTTGTTTCCTCGACTCATTTTCAATCTTTACTAAACTATTTTATTTTTATTTGCCCTACTTATATTAAATATTTCAGCTGAGAAAAAGAAACACTGACTATGATCTACTGGGTTGGTATGTTTATAAAAGAAATAAAATAAAACTGTGATTGTAATAGATATTTATTTACAGTTATTTAATTGCACAAATACAAAAATTATAAAAAATTAGTTTTCCATGTCTTCGTTTTCGTTGCTCAAAATTCTATCCCATCCGACACTATTTCGATCGTCAACGTCTTGGGCTGTTGCTGTTGCAGAAACCAATTCATATTTTGCAGCAAGCTCACCTGGTAAATGTGGAATATTGACGAGGTATTCTTTTAATTCTTCTTCAACCATTTCAGCACAAAATGTATCCATGTCTATGGAACCATATAAAAATTTGTCGCACAAGTGTGCCCCAGCCATAAAATTGATTGTATCCCTGATCTCGTTCTTATATTGATCTTTGGTTACATCAATATGCGACCAATCATTTACGCTATCTAACATATCGTGAGCCCTATTTCTTAATTCTCTCCCCAACCAAAATATGTATCTATCTACACATTCGTTGGCGGTCGTCGTCGTCGTCGTCGCATCAGCAGACATCTTTAACAGAAATAATGAACACGCGTAAGTATTCTGACATGTGCAACTATATTTTAAATTTAATTACATCCTTTTTTTCAAACAATTTACATACAATTTACTCCAATGAGCCAAAACGTAATAATGTTCGAGTATTGTTTCCAAAAACTCTAGTGCCCTGCCCCAAATAAGTTAGAGTGTATTTATCTTTAGTTTTACTCATAATATCTACAATATCGTCAGGTAGTGTTTCGGCCACACGTTTTGGTAAAAAAGTCTCAAATGTGCTATTATCACCGTCATCGTGTAAAGCCACTAAAAGAGTTTTACCAAATCGTGTAGTCATTGAAACCATCTTTACAATTTTATACACTTTGCCTACAATCATTTCGGTAACCTTTTTTTTCTCTAAAACCTCGAAATCTTTGCTAAACATTTCATTAATTTCATCTAGAGTTTCTTTTGCAATACTCATTATTGAAAAAATGGTATATAAATCCAAAAATTACCGTGAATATAAAAGCACTTTCAGAACACTACACGAACACAATATTTGATGTTTATGCCACTGATATCTGCGACTGTTTGAAGTCACTTCTTCTCCCACGAACCTTTATAGCGAGGTTTCAAGGTCGAATTGTAACAATGGTGGGGGTAGCTTAACGATAGAAATAGTGGGAGGAGTATTCAAGGTCAAATGACGTCACACATTTAAATTGGTATAAGGATAACTTCAAGGACAAAATATAATGAAACAAATAACTACATTTTATGTACTTTATTCATTGATTTTTTTCTGCAATTCTTCTATGCGTTTAACATTATCACCTAAACCTAATTTCCTTAATTTGTTCAATAATAAGTGTTTGTTTTTATTTCTAAGAAAATTCTTACAAACTATACTAGCTAAAAGACACACTTCGGCATGGTCCATATACTTAAAAAATACACTAAAGTCCTGAGCCTCCGAATCTTGCATTTCATATGCGTAAAATTCCGAACCGGCTGCAGAAATTAGAAATTCCTCGTACATTTCTCGCACTAAACTTTCCATATTAACTACTACTACGTTAAACTTAAGTCCTACACTCTAATTTCATCTAACACAACCGGATCTGCAATGAACCTAATCAGTTTTTCCAAACAGTCACTAAACCCCAACTTTTTTATCTCACGAACAAAGTCTTGTAAATTTATTGTTTTGCTGCAATATTTACGACATGCATTCGCAGCCTTTTCATATTCATAAGCCAAATCACAATAGCGCGACGCCCATTCTGCTCGACTTTTCATTGCATCATTGAAATAATTATTAGCCGTTTCAGTGAACTCATCGCCCAATTTTTTTACTGTCTCTTGCAAAGCACTATTCATATTATTCACTCATTTTTACATTCACGACACTTTTTTATTGCTGGTGGTGGCCCATCTATATGATGACGATATATTTGTTCATAGTGAATGTAACAGGGTAAGCTTAACTGTAGTTCCTTGTTACACCGATATGACGCTGGCATCTTATCCCAAATTTGCCGTAAACTCAGCGTATCAACGCAAGTTTTTAAATATTCGAGAGGAAAAAATGCTAGATCCTTCTCTTCAAAATCACACAAACTTTTTAAATTACTCTGATATAAACAAATTACTCTGCCGACTTGCTCTATAATTTTTTCTTTAGATAGTTCCGTATCTGACATTTCACACTGAATGAATGCAAGTAGACTCACACAATTTATAGAACAATTTGCAAGGTCAAAATCATTTCAAGATCATCCCACACTATTACAATGCACAAATAACTACTTCAAGGTCACACACCCAAGATGACCTTCAACAAAGTCAAGGTCGTCTCGACCAAGGTCAAGGTCAAGGTCACACACACAACCTTGAACACAAGGCCAAGGCCAAAGCACACGTGCACTTTCAAGGTCAATGACAAGGACATGTGGGCGGGGCCAAAGAGGGGTGAAGCAAGGTCAAGGTCAAGGTCGAGGAGTGGGGGGATTGAGAGAATCGGGTTATGTTCACTACTAACCTCTATTTTATCGCTGGTGGTGGAAATCATTTTCGCACTTTAAGACCGATTGATTTTAAAAATTTATAGTCTTCGGCAGATAACTGTTGAGATGTTTGTGATCTAACGTCTGGACGACGACTAACCTTGACGTTAACTCTTCTTTTACTTTTATTATGTTTCGGCGGTTCCCCCATCTTAGTCGACAGCACACACAATTGACGATTGAAGCAAAAACCCATTTCTATGAAAGTTTCTTCAGTTCCAATTTCACGATTATTTTCTCGCCTTGAAAATTGATTAGATCACCGCTATCGTCCAAGATGCGAAGAGTAATGTTGTCGATAAACTGACGTCCTGCCGGCATTAACGGCATATAAATATTATTTTGTGGTTCTTTACTGATTTTGTAACCGGGCTCCACGTCGATATCGAATTCGAACAAGGTATGACCTTCCACCGAATTCATATATGCTCCGGAAATTATATTACAATCTACGCGTATGATGCGTACTTTCATTATTTCCACCATCTCGGTTGATTCGTGCTTTTTGTCTCTTTTTAACACTGTATGATTAAATCCTAACATTTTACCGATACTCGCCTCTCCCCGGAAATCTATAGTATATTGGGATTTCAGTTCACATTTCAGCGTATTATTATTAGCAACCAAGTAAAAGATTCCATCGTTCTTTTCTTCAGTTGAAATCCTCAAAGCCTCCAACATAGCTTTACCTATCTCATCTATTTCATAGGCCCCAGGTGGAATCTGCAATTGTATCGGCTCGGTGGTGTAACCCTCCTTCATGTAGGCAAACTTATTGTTGCTTTCGTCCACATTAAAAATTGAATTGTATGTGTAAAATCCCAGCAATGCCAGACCATAGTTGTTTTCTCTATTTAATTCGACTGGTGGATAAAAATCGGCGCTTAAGACGCTCGAGTGTCCTGTTAGTGTGAACGTATAAGACATGACTAACCATTAAAACATCACACATCTCGGTTTTATTCTTAGCGGCAACATTTAAAAAGATTCATCGTCACACCTTTTCTCACTGCATTAGATAGTGATGTTTTTATGCTATTTTCTGCTTTTATGCGCACATCGCTGATTTTGCATTAACAACAAAATATTTTTCTAGCCGTAAGATCCTCATCAGTCATAACCTCGTTTAAATTGCTGCTGCTGCTGAAATAATGTTTGCAACCGCACTGATATTTTAATATATCGATATCGCTTTTAAGGTGCTCCGGCAACTTTTCCCAAACGAATGGAATTTCATTTGGGGCTAATGCAATCATTACTTCCTTGGGCATGTTTTCTAACTGTTTCACGGTCATTTTCCTTAATCCACCGGCTAGATGAAATGCTTTCAGTGATTGCAACATTTTAGTATAGTTATTGCGATCCATTTGCGGTGTCAATGGTGACGATGATGATGATGACATCTTTTACGCTGATGATTCGACAAGAAACTTTAAGCACAAATGTCCACACCAGACTGTTCCAAAATCCTGCTGACGATCGTATGTATAGTAAATAATTTTTGATGGTTCCGATCCCGTTTGTAGATATCGTACCAATTCGATCGGTGGGGGTAAATCGCCGAAGCTGTCATAATATGTTACTTTAGAATTATTTTTTCTATAAGCTACCCAATGAGTCCCTGCACCACGCGTACTATCCAAATTCACTATTGCTGCTTCGTAACGTCGAGGACCTTGTCTAGGTAATAAATCCCTCATATAAACGCCTCGAAAGTGTCCTATTCTTTTCTTTTTGGCATATTTTTCTATATCGATGTTAGATAGTGGTCTTCGAGGTAGGGATTCAATTAGTTTTTTGATCTATGATTTAAAAATAATCCCATACCTTTACGATATGGCTTTAGAAACAAACCATTTCCTTTCGATTTTAAATACAGGCCGGCACCGGTTTTATCTTCGCTGCTTTTTTTTACTGCTTTTATGGCGCGCACAATTCCCGCTGCCCCACCGGCTAATGAACCCAAAGCTGATAACCCGGCAAAAATTGGTATTAATGGTAATATTCCACCAGTTTTAGGAATCGGTATTATTCTCGGTGTACGAACCTTCCTTTTGCCACCTGCCGCTTTTACCGATCTACGTGCTGCCGACAGAGCTATTTTAGATGCATTCATGACATTTTTTTCCAACACATTTTTACTTCCGGCTTTTAATAATTCCCTTCGAACTGCTTGTCGAATAGCTGTTCCGAAACTGGCTTTCCGAACATGTCGATTTTTATTAACACCTTTCCTTTTTGTATGACGCGTGCCTTTACTAGATGTTTTTTTTGTTGATAATGATGATGGTACACCCATACCAAAACGTTGTTTTCCTTTCATAATGTTTGTAACTAACCAAGCTGCTGTTTTTTCACCTAAACTGGAATCTTTCGATTTTACTCTATTCCAAGCACTTTGTTCGAGCTCGTAATCCGCTCGATGTCTCGCACTTATGTTGTCTTTATTATGTAAATAGGCTAAATCGTGTTTTTTGCATGCGGCATCCAAAGGATTAATGCCTGGATCACCTCTTGTTACACGTTTTATTACTTTTGTTCCGGGTCCGCAATATTGATAACCAGGAATGTGTACCTCGAATGGTAATTTATTTATTAACGAATTCACAATACCGTATCCAGTTTTGTTGGAAACGTGAGACCGTCCACTTCGTTTGACGCTCGGCATCTGAATGACAGTTTTTGTGAAAAATTGCCTATAAAATATCAAATTTTCCTAAGATGCGCGTTATCGATCTTAAACAAAAACTTCCTATTGACAATCTCGATGAAAAAGTCGGACTTGGATTTGAAAAGAAGATAATGAAGAGACACGGTCCTCTACTTCCTTCCTCTATTCGCGGCCTGTTAATTGGTCCATCCAATTGTGGAAAAACTAATGTCATGATTTCGCTGCTTACACACCCCCTTGGGCTACGTTTCGAAAATGTCTATATTTACTCGAAATCTCTGTATCAACCGAAATATGAGTATTTAAGGAAAATTTTAGCGCCCATCAAAGGTTTAGGCTACTATGCCTTTAGTGATTCCAGTAATATTGTGGAACCGTCCGATGCAAAACCAAACTCTATATTTATCTTTGATGATGTTATATGTGAAAAACAAGATGTTATAAGATCGTACTTTAGCATGGGACGTCATAAAAATATCGACTCCTTTTACCTAGCGCAAACATATTCGCGAGTGCCTAAACAGCTTGTGCGAGACAACGCCAATTTTATTATTATGTTTAAACAAGATGAGTTGAATATGAAACACATATTTTCCGACCACGTTTCACCGGATCTAACTTTTACTCAATTTCAAGAAATGTGCTCAAAATGTTGGGATAATAAGTATGGATTTTTAGTAATTGATAAAGACAGTGATGTGAAATCGGGAAGATACCGTAAAGGATTTGATAGCTATATATTACTGTAATAATAAGAGAAAACGCTCATTTGATTGTTGAAACGTCCTTTGTTAACATCATGAATAACGCGATCGACTTAAAACGTAAACTAGTGGAAGCTACCAATGCCGTCAGAAAAAAATTTAAACAAATTAAAGCGGCTAAAGAGTTTAATGTTGTGGAATTGGAAAAGTTTTACGAACCCATTTCTAAGCCGTTGACAACTATATCTGATGTGGTTAAGCAACGTCAGCAGCAGCAGCAGCAGCAACAACAACAGCAACAACATTATCCAGCTACAAAGTCACATAGTCTCAGTACATCAGTGCAGTCGACTCAAATATCAGGTTTTCCCCAACCTACACATTCCTTTCAAACCTCCACACCCATTCAGCAGCAGCAGCAGCAGCATCGCATTTCAAAAGAAGATATTAGCCAATCGGTGTTTGATACACCCTCGACATCAACTAATACATCTCTCGCATCCGCTGACACCACAACTTCCGATACTTTAAACGCACACCTGAAAGGATTACGTTCGAAACCATCTCTATACGATACTGTATATGGTGTACGTTTTGGTTCAAAAACAGATCATAACAAAAATTCTATTGGTAATTTAGAGGTGCGTTTTCGAAATGGAAATATTGTCTTATACAAGAAAGGGAAAAATATTGCAGAATATGGTGGATCACCGGCACTTTATGATTTGTTATTTCTTAAAACACCCCCAAGTGTAGGCAAGGAACAACAACAACAATTAAGTGATAATGTACTTTTAACGTACAAGGAAATTTTGGAATCAACGAGTGCTGTCTACAACAATTTTAAAAAAAGTGATGGTTTACGGGAGACCAGATGGAACAAATATTTACGAATTATTAAACCTCTGATAATGGGCACAAAATTAGGTGGTACTATTACAAGAAAAAATCTCTCGGAAAAACTACAGTTACCCGCAAAAAAGAAATTATCTTCGAAAAAATTTCAATATGTCTACTGGAACAAAGCTAAAGAGTTGGTGGATCGTGTACGTTTGTTGTGGAGTTCCAAAATGGCCGGTCACACTGGACACGAAAATGAAATTATGTCAATCATAGAGGAATTACGAGAAGAAGATATAATATATTAAGCTCAATATTTAATGATATTATTCAGTTCTTCCTTCGATCTGAAACCTTTAGTATTACTAATAATATGGAGCCCAGTCTAGAAAAAATCAAGATTGTTAATGAACTACATAGAACGGCTAGAAAAAATTTTGTAAGACGGCGCACGATAATAAAAGGATACAGAGATTTGTGGCAAATTGATTTGGCTGAAATGCAACAGTATGCTGATGAAAACGATGGTTATCGTTATATTTTGGTCTGTATAAATTGTTACTCGAAATTTGTCTATACCAAAGCCATAAAAAACAAGACTGGTATAGAAGTTACTAATGCGATGAAAAGCATCATTGAAGAGGCATCATATACACCAACAAATCTGCAAAGTGATCAAGGAAAGGAGTTCTATAATACAAACTTTCAAGCCCTGATGAAAAAATATAATATAAATCATTATTCCACTTACAGCACAAAGAAAGCTGCAATTGTTGAGCGAGTCATAAGGACTTTAAAAAATAATTTATATAAACAATTCTCGACAAGAGGATCTTACAAATGGATACATATATTATCGGCAGTAACAAAAACCTATAACCATTCGAAACATCGCACCATTGGAATGAAGCCTGCAGACGTGCAAGAAAAAACACATATTAAAGCATATGATTATTTAAAAATTGTACCTAAAAAATTTAAGTTTTCCATGGGTGACATTGTGCGTATTAGCAAGTACAAAAGCTTTTTCGAGAAAGGATATACGCCCTCTTGGTCAACCGAATTGTTTAAAGTTGTAAAAGTTAACGTTACAAATCCACCTACTTACTTGTTGGAATCGTTAGAAGGTCAGCCTATAAGAGGGTGTTTTTACGAATCAGAACTACAAAAAACAAGCAGTCCTGACGTTTATCTAGTAGAAAAGGTCCTTAGACAACGCAAGAAAAATCACATCGAACAATTATTTGTCAAATGGCTAGGATTTCCCAACCACTTCAACTCTTGGATAGATAAAGCTAATATTGTTTAAATAACATATTGTATGACTATATTTTTTATTTAAAATGTAAAATAAATAAACAATATATTGTAAAATAAAGTTTTTTATTTCAATCTTCATTATTAAAAACAATGACAATAAAACATCATACACATAAATAACATTTCAATATTCTTGGAGGGAAGGTCCAATTCACCGACGACTACGACGTTATCTTCAAGGCTATGCCACTCGGAGTGCGTTCTCCTATTCTTTAACCTGCTTTTTTTAGATTTTTTTTGAAGTCGAGTCGTACGACAGTGCGCTTAATGAGTCATTTAAAGGCTGATGATAGAGTATTTTCTGCATAACTTCCATTTTTGTTTTAAGCTCACTATTATTTTTGTATATCATGGGGAGGACATCCTTGTTAAATATGTCACATATTACAACTGCAAAATTGTAAAACTTTCTATTAACAAAGTGTTTTGTCACAGCATCGTCATCATCTTTAGGTTCGCCTAAGTTGGTTATGATTTTTCCACCCATATCATACTGCCCATCCGCTGTAAGTTTAAAACCAATCCCTTGTGGCCCAGATAATATATGATATTTTTCATTATATTTCTGACGACCAAATTTATCAATTGTGTTGTTTCCTCGACTCATTTTCAATCTTTACTAAACTATTTTATTTTTATTTGCCCTACTTATATTAAATATTTCAGCTGAGAAAAAGAAACACTGACTATGATCTACTGGGTTGGTATGTTTATAAAAGAAATAAAATAAAACTGTGATTGTAACAGATATTTATTTACAGTTATTTAATTGCACAAATACAAAAATTATAAAAAATTAATTTTCCATGTCTTCGTTTTCGTTGCTCAAAATTCTATCCCATCCGACACTATTTCGATCGTCAACGTCTTGGGCTGTTGCTGTTGCAGAAACCAATTCATATTTTGCAGCAAGCTCACCTGGTAAATGTGGAATATTGATGAGGTATTCTTTTAATTCTTCTTCAACCATTTCAGCACAAAATGTATCCATGTCTATGGAACCATATAAAAATTTGTCGCACAAGTGTGCCCCAGCCATAAAATTGATTGTATCCCTGATCTCATTCTTATATTGATCTTTGGTTACATCAATATGCGACCAATCATTTACGCTATCTAACATATCGTGAGCTCTATTTCTTAATTCTCTCCCCAACCAAAATATGTATCTATCTACACATTCGTTGGCGGTCGTCGTCGTCGTCGTCGCATCAGCAGACATCTTTAACAGAAATAATGAACACGCGTAAGTATTCTGACATGTGCAACTATATTTTAAATTTAATTACATCCTTTTTTTCAAACAATTTACATACAATTTACTCCAATGAGCCAAAACGTAATAATGTTCGAGTATTGTTTCCAAAAACTCTAGTGCCCTGCCCCAAATAAGTTAGAGTGTATTTATCTTTAGTTTTACTCATAATATCTACAATATCGTCAGATAGTGTTTCGGCCACACGTTTTGGTAAAAAAGTCTCAAATGTGCTATTATCACCGTCATCGTGTAAAGCCACTAAAAGAGTTTTACCAAATCGTGTAGTCATTGAAACCATCTTTACAATTTTATACACTTTGCCTACAATCATTTCGGTAACCTTTTTTTTCTCTAAAACCTCGAAATCTTTGCTAAACATTTCATTAATTTCATCTAGAGTTTCTTTTGCAATACTCATTATTGAAAAAAATGGTATATAAATCCAAAAATTACCGTGAATATATAAGCACTTTCAGAACACTACACGAACACAATATTTGATGTTTATGCCACTGATATCTGCGACTGTTTGAAGTCACTTCTTCTCCCACGAACCTTTATAGCGGGGTTTCAAGGTCGAATTGTAACAATGGTGGGGGTAGCTTAACGATAGAAATAGTGGGAGGAGTATTCAAGGTCAAATGACGTCACACATTTAAATTGGTATAAGGATAACTTCAAGGACAAAATATAATGAAACAAATAACTACATTTTATGTACTTTATTCATTGATTTTTTTCTGCCATTCTTCTATGCGTTTAACATTATCACCTAAACCTAATTTCCTTAATTTGTTCAATAATAATTGTTTGTTTTTATCTCTTAGAAAATTCTTACAAACTATACTAGCTAAAAGATACACTTCGGCATGGTCCATATACTTAAAAAATACACTAAAGTCCTGAGCCTCCGAATCTTGCATTTCATATGCGTAAAATTCCGAACCGGCTGCAGAAATTAGAAATTCCTCGTACATTTCTCGCACTAAACTTTCCATATTAACTACTACTACGTTAAACTTAAGTCCTACACTCTAATTTCATCTAACACAACCGGATCTGCAATGAACCTAATCAGTTTTTCCAAACAGTCACTAAACCCCAACTTTTTTATCTCACGAACAAAGTCTTGTAAATTTATTGTTTTGCTGCAATATTTACGACATGCATTCGCAGCCTTTTCATATTCATAAGCCAAATCACAATAGCGCGACGCCCATTCTGCTCGACTTTTCATTGCATCATTGAAATAATTATTAGCCGTTTCAGTGAACTCATCGCCCAATTTTTTTACTGTCTCTTGCAAAGCACTATTCATATTATTCACTCATTTTTACATTCACGACACTTTTTTATTGCTGGTGGTGGCCCATCTATATGATGACGATATATTTGTTCATAGTGAATGTAACAGGGTAAGCTTAACTGTAGTTCCTTGTTACACCGATATGACGCTGGCAGCTTATCCCAAATTTGCCGTAAACTCAGCGTATCAACGCAAGTTTTTAAATATTCGAGAGGAAAAAATGCTAGATCCTTCTCTTCAAAATCACACAAACTTTTTAAATTACTCTGATATAAACAAATTACTCTGCCGACTTGCTCTATAATTTTTTCTTTAGATAGTTCCGTATCTGACATTTCACACTGAATGAATGCAAGTAGACTCACACAATTTATAGAACAATTTGCAAGGTCGAAATCATTTCAAGATCATCCCACACTATTACAATGCACAAATAACTACTTCAAGGTCACACACCCAAGATGACCTTCAACAAACTCAAGGTCAAGTTCACACACACAACCTTGAACACAAGGCCAAGGCCAAAGCACACGTGCACTTTCAAGGTCAATGACAAGGACATGTGGGCGGGGCCAAAGAGGGGTGAAGCAAGGTCAAGGTCAAGGTCGAGGAGTGGGGGGATCGAGCGAATCGGGTTATGTTCACTACTTGAGTTAATAAACATTTTATCCCATATAGTTTGCCAAGCAGTTTTCATACTCCCTCCACGGAAAATTAGCTCAATTCAGATATACTCGGATATCATAAAGATGGAGTTCTTTCCACGTTGTCGCGTTCTGGTTATGATAATCTGCATTTTTCATAAACTTCTAGATAGTTCAAGCGGTCCCAAGGAGCATTGCCTTTTACATAGCCGTATATATTTATCCATAAACATCCAATCCCTTGACAATAAACAAAATATTCTACGGTTCTTCGCCGGTTGTTGATAGAATTATGGGAATCTGGGTACTATTCATTCCTCACTGTTTGCGTATTTGTATTTCCAGGTCTCTGCATTTGGCGAACTTTTTATAACGCTTGCCTTTTAAATTGTTATTGTAAGGAATGGCGACTTATATTAGTGTTGCTCACTAATGTTTTATTTACTAAAATGAGATCTGGTCTGTTGTGTGCAACTGTAAACACAGTTGGATCCCAGTAACGCTTGAATTTGTTGTTCTACAGCATAGGCTGTATGTACAGTCTAGCACTTTCTTTACCAGCAACAGTTTCAATTTCTCTGCCAGCTCCTGATAGATGATCTTGGCGGCTATATTCTGTCTCTCCTTGTACTCCGATAAGGCAAATGCTTGGTATGCTCCTATTATGTGCTGGAGGGTATCTGACGTTCGACATCCATATCGGTATTGAGGATTCTGGATCGAGGAATCTCTATGTATTTCAAGTAGTTTTTCACTGGGATGATCGGATCTTAGATAGCTAATAGGAAGCCTTCGGTTTCAGGGAACATTTACCTTGACGTTAACCAGTGATTTTTCTGGTTGACCTTCATTAGGTGTTGTCCATAAACAAATTTCTGTATGCAGGCTTAAAGCTTCCCTTGGTTTTGTTGATAATGACAAGTCAACCGCAGCTGTTTTGAATCGTCTACCCCGCATATTGCCCGGTGTACCACAGACGGATCTACTAACCTGCGAAAATATGAGCATAGGTTTGTTAGTTGTTGATCCAGTTGTTTACCAATATCCATTAATCCTTTCTTTCATGGTATCCTGACAGTATTATCCATTCAATATATAAATAAGTTTTATTGTTACCTTTATTAACTTATAAAATTGATAATTAATTGTTATAAAACGATTTGATTAATAGAAAGTTTTTTAAAAAATTTCCTATAATGGTGTTTTATTTCCACACTATAACTTTGTATGCATCAAAAACATCTGCAAGACCAGCACAGAAACACTTATATGTGGAGTCAACATATGATGGGAACTATCACAAAGTACATCATTACAGCTCGCTTGGAACCTTTTACATTATTACCAGGCCTTTTATATATTATTACCAACCATGTCACATTGAGAAGATCGCTCAAACAACTCGATAAAAACTTTGAAATAAAACACGAATAAATTCCTTAAAAATTAATAACACAACATAACAGTATTCCATTTTATATTATGTTTTATTTTCCAATTATCAATAATTCTTTTAGACTCGAGACTTAATTATTTCTTAACAAGTGGTAATATTTTTTGAAAGAAGCCAATAAAAGCCTTGCCAGAAGTACTTTCTCCATTTTAACCAATCGCATGGGAACAATTTGACGCCCGACAACAAAATTAACTTCAGGAAAGTTTAATTTTGAACATCTCAGTAAGTTTATGTTTCAGAGTGCACGACAATGGTGCAATTTCCTGTTAAAGTTTGTATTGTTGAGACTGTTTCTTTTAAGTTATGCTTTTAATATCAAAAATATTAAGTTTGGTGCTTTTGATAATAATGTTTTAAATAAAAGTTAGGAAATATTACTGAAATAATAGAAAGATTTTGTCATACGTATAAGCCTTTTCTATATATAGGAGAAGAGTCAGGTGACAATAGTTACAATGAATAATAACACAGACCTACAGGGGTATTGCATTTCCAAGACATTCCTTTTGCATTATTGGTCCCTCAATCAGAATTCTTTAAGGAAAATTGGCACGTCAAGATTTTTAGATACGCCAACCTAAATGAGGCAAAAAGGGTTATTTCGGAGTACAAATGAGTTTAAATATCTCAAAAATAAGAGATAATAGAGCATATTCGTAAATAAATCTGAATTTGAAACAAAGCAAAATTCTAAGACCAATAATCTGAATAAGTAGTCACAACATATGCGCATTTAAGTACCAAAAGCATAATTTTATCCCTTTTCTAAATCGAGCTCTTCAGAGGATCCGTTAATATATATAAATATATATATATATATATATATATATATATATATATATATATATATATATATATATATATATTAACGGATTTTATAACAATTGATACTTCTTAGTATTACTTCGTGTTTCTAGTTTGTAGGGTTTTAGGTCTATGTTCTACAAGTTCATAATTTATTTAATTAGTTTTACCTGAGACGTCTATAAAGGAAGGTCTGGGACTTTTTAGAAAATTATATTTCCTTATTTTCGACGTGGAACGCCTATGACAAACGATCTAGAAATCGCCGGATTATTCCTTTTTCTTAGTTTTATTACACCATGTAGTATCCAGAAAAAACCCGTAATATTCTGGTATCGGCAAAAAGGGTATATAAAGGGTCCAGATCGGCTTCCCTGGACAGTTTAGTTTGAGAGTTCGTTGAAGAAAATTGAATTGTTTGATAAGTTGTAGCACTAAATATTGTAAAAAGAAGAGTGTGTGTTTAAAGATAGGCCGTCCAGAAAATTTGAAAAAAAAAATAAAAAAATTAATTGAAACTGTATACCAGCGTAAACTATAAAACACAAATCAAAAATGCAGGAATAACTTCAAACTAGTTTAAATCAGATACTGACGATGATATAAGACATAAAAACAAGCTAAGAAGATATGAAGAGAAGCCAAGAAGAAATGACAAAAGAATTTGGAAAAACATATGACGAAAAATCAAGACAATATGAAATAAGAATTAAAAATAAGCCAGGAAGAGATGAAACAAGAATTGAAAGAAGATATGACGAAAAATCTAGACGATATGAAACAAGAATTAAAGACAAGCCAAGATAATATAAAACAAGAGCTAAAAACAAGCCTGGAGGACATGAGACAGGAACTTTAAAAAAATCAAGAAGATATGAAGCGCATAGAACAAGAAATGCAACAGAAGATTAGCAAAATTAGAGAAGACGTACATAGCGAAGTATAACATGAGGTCATGGGAATCCAGAAACAGATAACCAGTATAGGTATAATAAAGGCAGATGGTGTTTTTGCATCTAGTGTGATGAAGCCGCCTACCTTCGACGGCAAAGTACCTTTGCTTACCTATGTCCATCAATTCGAAGCCACCGCCATCGGCAATAACTGGAGTTCACCGAAGAAGGCACGTGTTCTTGTTCTAGCATGGCAATGTGAAGCTATGAAGGTTTTACGTAACATTCCCGAAGAAAAACAGAATGATTGCGAGTTTATTGTTACTTCTCAGGAGATGTGCTATGGGGAAGCCTATCTACAAGAAGTTTATAATGCCCAATTCCAAGGAAAAAGACAAAAATACAACGAGAGTCTTCAAAAAGACGGGGCGAATATAACGAGATTAATAAATTTGACTTACTCAACATAACCAGAAGCAATAAAGCAAGAGTTAGCAGTAAACACTTTTATCGAATGTTTACGCGATCTAGAAATAAGTCAAATTCTAAGAATTAATCGACTGAAGAAAGTTTCCGAACCTGTTGCTTACGCCCTTCAGTTTGAAACAACCAAACAGATCTCAGGAAATCAAGGAAGAATTATAAGAAGAGTTAACGTTTCTCAGGATGATCAACGAGAAAATTTTCATGAAGCTAATGAGGGAGTTGCAAGAATTTTTTAACGAACGAAAAGTCCATGACAACAAAAACACAACCTTGCTTAGCAGAAATAGAATTCGTTGTTGGAAGTGTCGCCAAAAAGGGCATGTACAAAGCCGCTGTACTAGCAATACTGCTCCTGACAGAGATCCTGATAGTTATCAGCTTCATATCGCCGATATAGGTGATGAGGTTCGAAGGAGCAACTTGGAGAAAGTTTTTGCTCCTTATGGTGTACTTAAGGAAGTCTGATTATGTAATAGTATTCCCTGTTTTGTATTTGTTGTTTACAAAGATAAAAAGAGATGCTGCAGTTGCCGTCAAGGCATGCAATGGAGTTGAAGTATGCGGTTGTTGAATTAGAGTGACATATCAGAAGAAGAAGGGTTAAGGGTCGCCGATACTATACGAATAACATGCGTTATTATCAGTGCCGACACAACGGTCACTTTTATCGAGATTTCTCGGATAATAATGCTAGTGAAGACAAGAGAGACCGTGACCGCGAAAGGGACTAGGGAAGAAGATCGTCCTACAGATCATCCTCGAGAAGATACACCGATGACTGCAAATAGAAAGCGACAGAATGAAGACCCGCTATGATCTCAAATCCAATACTGGTGGATTCATTGTTGGTGAAAAAGTGTGGTTATACAGTCCGGAAAGACCTAAGGGCGTTCATCAAAGCTTTAGAAGTAATGGGAAGGTTCTTACAACGTAGTGACCCAACTATTAACAACAACAAGTTAAAATCATCAATTCATTTGGTTCTTTCTTGTTATTGTTAGTATAAGTTTTTCATTTGCGCACCCGCATACCATTGTACGACCTCTACATCGCTATGAATAAACAAAAAAAACATAAAAAGTTATTAACAAATTAGTTGTACAAAAAGTTTCAAATATTTTTATTTGAAATTTTGTTGTATGCAACAAGAGGCTTCTTCTACGTAGCCAGGAGTGTACTAAAACTAAATTTTTTCCAGATGCTAATTCCGCCGGCCTACATCTTAAACTGTAAGATTTTCTTGATAATTCTACTAAAGTAAAACTAAATATGCCTTCTTTTTGGTGATAATAGTGGTACAAAGTAATAAAGATTTAACTAGATAAGAAAGAGTAAAAATGTATTTATTAACGAAGCGATAGACAATTCAGTTTATCGTTTATCTACATTTTTACTTATGTTTCCAATCATGTACTCTTGCAATTAATAGTCTATTTGATTTTATTAAAAACATGTTACAAAAAATAAGAGATTTCAGTGTAAAAATCATATTTTATTTATTTTTCGAATAAAATATGTTTTACCTTCGTAAAAAACGAATTCAATAAAGATATTTTGTACGTTTGATTTCTAATATTACCGAGGAATTTTTAAATTACCTACTGATATATTCCTTAAGAATCTTTTACAATTTAGTTCTTCTTCAAATTATTTTGTAATAAATATCAAAATAAAGATAAATTATGTGCAAGACGACAACAGTAACTTTCTTGTAATGAATGCACTGACTGGACTTTTCTTTAAAAGTGAACGGCAATGTATAACTTGCAACTTACTTACTAAAACAAATCAGTCGAAAGTCATACCAAAAACTTGAGTTTAAAATTGCAATATAGGTTATATCAACAATAAGAAGAGGAATGGGCAACTGCATCGGGAATCCAACATTTGGACATTCAAATGTAAAATGTGCCCTGAGCATAAAGTAAGAAACAAAATCTAATATTTAATGAGGACAAAATTTTAAGTCGCCAGTGTCACGCTTGTCCATTTTCAACTGAAAGTTGCAAGCATGCGGTTGCCTTTATGATGTGAACTCACACAGGAAATAAAGAACCCCTTTGCACCTCTGCGGAATGTTACTGAAAGAAACCTACTTTGCCCAGAGTAGAAAACTTCTGTTAAGTACATTACTGCGCAGCAGTACTACCACCATCCAAGCTCAGCAACGCTTTTAACAGAATTCTTTACTGATCAAAACAAAACTGATAACCGTGAGTTGTTCAAATATCAGCATAACTACGAGCATACTGATATTATGTGTATTCCCCGCAACATTTTATGATAAAATTCGCTAACAAAAAGATGTAAGTAAATTTGTGGATCCGATGAGGTAGAAATTCTTCCTTAATCTGTAATTTTTCAAACTTGCAATGACAGTTCAGTCTTTCATTATAATCCGTTAGAGAATAACAACGCTCATGTCTTAGAAAAATAAAATAAAGGTCTATGTCGATTATGTACATCCGGCGAAGCTTTGCAGAAAAATAAAAACATAAATAAACTCACATTAATGGATCCTCACATGATAAAACCGTAGAATTATCTGCTCTAGATATTTACGAGCTACTTCTAACAATAGGCTCCATTGAAATAGAAACAAACAACTTTTTTGAAGTGCCTATGTGCACTATGCACTATTTATAAACAATTTTAAGACGGCAAATAAATTAAATCTCAATAATTCTAACAAACTATTGTTCAATGTTGCTTTATTTACTATGATATGATGTCATACGTATCAGGTGATTAGTGCTATTACTCAAATTACGTCTCGGCGCGCTTTTTTACCATTTAAAATTTTTAATTGATTTTTACCGAAAATACAATAGGAAATATGAATGTACATTAAATGTAATAATAATAATATGAAATAATTAATAGTCAAATATTTAATTCCACATATACTCGTTAATTCCCTCTTACCGAAAAGTATTATCAGGTGCAATCCTTAACATTTCGCTGGTTTTTGTTACTGAGTGTACTGGATTTTCTATTAACGATCCTTATCCTACGAGAATCGTAACAATGCAACTTGCGCCACTACCTTGAATAAAATAATGTTTAACCGTGTTTTAAGTTTAGACTTCAGACGTATAATAAAATTTTAGATCTTACTAACGATATTTTAAACTGCAGCATGTTGAGTATTAAATATTAATAAGTGCAGTGCTCTACTTTACTGTGCTCTTAATGCCATATTTTATATTGTTGAATTAAAAATAACATATTCCTGTTGCAGTATAATCATAACAGAACATTTTAGATTGAAATACAAAGAGAGCTTTTTTAGAGCTAAGTTCATTTTAATAAATTAAATTTATTATTGCATATCTAGAAGCCATAATAAATATGTCATAATAATGAAGATCAAAAAATTCAAATTCGAATAGCCCAGGTATTAAAGTTGATTTAGAGAAATCTGTCTTGTTAGGGTATTAAGTATTAAATTAGGCCTTGGGTAAAAATTAAATTATCATAATAAGCTTTTAAGACACCTAAAGAAAATTTAGAATATTAATAAGGGCTTTCGTGAGACCTTTTTGAAATATTTATAATTTTAAACATGACGTTAAATTTACTTTTTATAGTAGAAAGTATTGATAAATGTAATATTTACTTGGCCATCTTTTTGGTATTAAAAAACATGGCTTGTATGAAAATGAAACAAAAAAAAATTGTTTAAAATGCAATGGAAAGTAGGTTTTTAGATTGTGTTAGCAAAATAATTTTTTTAACCTTTTTCGATAAAGAAAATAGGAATTTAACGTAATTATTTGTTTACGCTTTTGGAATGTTATGTCATGTTATTACAATAATGGAATTTGATACTCAAAACAAAATTTGTGGAATTAAGATGGATGGTTATAATTTATTTATTCAAATGATATTTCACTAAAATATTATTAAACCACTCGTATGTAAATTTAATTTGATAATATTTTAAATGGATTTTGCTTATTTTTAGGATAATACTGCAAGGTATAAAGGAATCTTGAAAAAGTCATTCTCTGGAAATGAAACAAAAGACCATATTTTGGTATCTTTATTTTTCCACATAAACTCAAAGTAGTTACGATCGATATCGACTTAAAACCAGTTATCATCTGCTAAATTATATCTTCTGAGGTACCTTTTAAAATTTGTGAAGAGAAAAGATCAGATGGACCGAAACCTAATCTATACGGCAGGAAATGTAACTCAAAGAAGCTACACTTACTGCAAATGGACTGTTTTATAAACTTGCAAATTATCGTGAAGAAGGATAACATTCCATTCCATCATTCTCACATCGTTTATTTTAAAAACGATGGGGAAAGCAGTAAATAATTATTTAAGTACAGAAACTCTTGAACAGGCTCCACTGCATCTTCAACGTGCATATCAAGCGGGTAGGTTTACCGAAACCGCACTGATACAATTAATAAATGAGATTCAAGAAGCACTGAAGAGGAAGAAATCTGTAATATGTGCCTTCCTTGATATAGAAAGAGCTTTTGACAACACTCCACATGAGGCAGTGACAAAAGCATTCGACGACAGGGAAGTGGACGGAACTACATCCAAATAGATAGCACGACTTCTCTCCACTAGAATAGCAGATACAATGATAGGACAGAACACTATCGCCCTCTGTATCACCAGAGGATGCCCTCTCCACTTATATGGAGCTTAATTTTAGACCAGCTCCGCTGTGATCTGACTGACCTCGGCATAACTTGTCAGGGCTATGCCGATGACGTGGTCGTGATCGCAAGAGGCAAATTCAAGAATACCTGCTGTGACATAGTTCAAAGAGGGCTTGAATACACTAGAGAATGGTGCCAGATGATGGGAATAAACATCAACCCCACCAAAACCACCCTAGTAGCTTTCACAAGGAAAAGAAACCTCAATCTGAAGACCATCTAACTGAATGGGAATGTTCTTGAGTGGAAGTCAGAGGCCGAATATTTAGAACTGAACCTAGATAACAAACTCTTACGATTTATAGGATGATGAAAGATGAGGTCATTAAACGAAGATCCAATCTCTTATCCAGAAGTCAACAAATCTGGGACATGCTCCAAGATGAAATGAAAAAGGAATTCAAATTTGTATAACACTTCAGCACAAAATTGAGTCGCAAGAGCAAATGAGACAGAAACACCATTGAAAATCTCAGCAAGAAATCCACCAAATGGTATACAGATGGCTCCAAGACAACGGAAGGAACTAAAGTAGGAATAGATGGACCCGACACCAGATACTACGAAAGATTGGGTGAGTCACCAAGTATTTTCCAGGCAGAAATACATGCCATTAGGATGTTTATTCAACTTAACCAGGAGAAAAACCATCACGATCAAGAGATTATCATCATGACGAATAGTCAAGTAGCCAACAGGGTGCTGAGTTCTCAAGTTATCAATTCCAAGATAGTCTGAGAATGCCTAGAGGAAGTGAAAGATTTGAGTAATAAAGTCACCCTCATGTGGGTACTGGGACAAACCGGTATAGAGGAGAATCTAATAGTAGACAAGCTCGCGAGGAAAGGGGCTGAGATACACTTTCTGAGGCTAGAGCCTTTCTGTAGAATCAGTACTAGCGTAATTCTGGAAGAACTAAAGATAGAAGAAGAAAGCAGAAGATCCAATTATTGGACGGAGCTGCAAGGACTGAGACAAGCGAAGATACTTCTTGATAACTACGACCAGAAGAGATTCAAAGAGTGCATAAGCTTGAGTAGAAACCAGGAGTTCTGACAGGGGTCCTGACGGGGTATTGCCACCTGAAGGGACACCTCAAGAAACTCGGACTCGTTGAAATAAAAGAGTGCAGATTCTGTGAGGGAGAGGACGAAACCTCTATTCATATCCTTGCAGAGTGTAGTGCTCTAGAAAACCCTAGGATGCGGTTCTTGGGAGCCCACCAAATCGAAGAAAGGGGGTTACCTACTTTGAAGCCATTCAACAGAGTTTCGTGAGGGAAATGGGACTGGAGGACCTACTCTAGCCGATAAGGTAACTTTTAAGACTGGGCACCAGTAGGGGGGCACAATAGATCTGCCAGGTCGCAGTGTATAGACCCCCAACTCTACGCATATACATACAAGGACTATCATAATCTTAGAATTTAAAGAGTTTGATGGACGGCCATTTTCCATAAGGAAAGTATTCTGATAAAATAGATAAATCAAGTGCGGAACATTTACATAAAGACGTGAATAACTGCAGAAGCTGAGTTGTTTAATGCTGTCAGACTTCAATCGAAGATGAAAACAACATTTCGGAATAGCAACGTTAGGCTGGTTTCGTAATAAAGTTTTTGTCGTGATCTAAAATTATATTATTGTCAAAATAGGTGAAAATTATCATACGTTTGTGTCAAAATTATTATTTCTTCTACCAATATTTTGTGGTAGGATCTCATAATCATCTAAAAAGTGATTCAGTCACTAAGTGTATCAAAATGTGTAATTTATTGCAACGAATTGTTAGAAATAACTGAATCAAATATGTATTGAGTACAACAGATCCAAATATTTTTTCTATATCTATGTACCTAAATGTTGATAAAGTAATTTTCTTGGTTATCCAGTAATGGACTGAAATGAGAATTTAAGAACATAGTATAAAATGAAATTAAGAAAACTAAAGAAAAAGTTTATGAAGCTTAAGGGAATTGAAAAGTTTTTCTTAGAAGCGATGAAAAAGAAAACCTTGTCGACAATTTCTCGATAAAATCTTTTGTGTTACGCAAAGTCAAGACAAGTGATAATTTTCATAAATACTCGATTACTAACTAGGTGTTTTCTAATATTTATTATATTGCAAATTACAGGGTGTCCAATTTTAAACACTTTTGTTAGGTATCTATTATAAAGAAAGGAAAATAATTGGTGAAAAGTGTGTCTTTATTTGGACCAAGTGGGTGAATCCTGAGTGAAAGTTGTAACAATTGGTGTCAGAGGTATGGATTATCACCCGATTTTCAGAAAATTCTATTTGTAAACCAAAAGTGATTGAAAAAACACACTTCACTGTTAGATTTGTCATCAAGTAAGAAAATAAGACTAATTTTCAACAAAAGTTCTAGAACACTTTGTTTGAAAACTAGAAGAAATAGCGAAAAACGGAGTTCATCATTCGATTTTTGCGAATCCGTGCAACTTTTATGTTAAAAAAAAAGACCCAACAAACTAAATTTTCCGAGCTCTCTCTGTTTTTAGAATAGAGGGAGAAATAGAAAATTTTCCAGTGTCAACCCCCCCTCATATCTTGGTTAACATGCAAGTTAATAAAAAAGTAAACTGGGTTATTGTGGATTTCTTTTGAGAGAGTGAGATAAAAGTGTATCAATCAGAATTGGTGATCGAGTTTCCATACCAGTTTAAACCGCGCCAACTTGTAATATTATTTTGGATTCCAATCAGTACCGAATTTACCAGAGATTTACTTGCAAGTATAAATGTAAACTGGGTTTCAGCGATGCGCTCCCCATTTGTTACACGACGTCTCCCGAAAGAGGATACGGCTCACAGATTGAGAAGCACTGGTATAATAGTAAAGGTCTCTAATATCTATGATGTGCCCTAAAGTTGATCCTATTCTTGTAAATATAATAAATTAAAAGATTGAACAAGCTGCATGACAGTTCTCGGTGAAATAAATTTAGGTTTTGTAAAGTAATTATGATCTCATAATTCCAATAGCTCGCAAATTTTTTTGGGATCTATAAAGACAACTGAAAAATTGGCGGCTCAAAAGAGAAAGAATTTATTGAAATCATGAAATGAAATTGAAGTCGTAAATTTCCATAATTCCACTAATAAAAGTAAAATGGTTAATGACCTTTATTTTCTTACAAATTTTTATTGATACAAGTCTATCTTTATATGGCATTTTGCTCACCCTACTTGAAAATACATAGTATATTGTAAAATTCCATACCAAACAAACAAGAAAAGTTTTCGTCGAGGCATGTCAACAAATATCCTGAAATGTGTATTAGATGTTACTTTTCTCTCTTACCCTTTATCCACCTAATAAACAAGTAAACTCCTTGTTATTAAAAATAAACAGTTATTTTATTAAGAGTCTTATAATTTACTTCTAATTTAGGCATGCAAATAATTCTTATCTTCGAACCAAGTTGTAACAAAATCCCTAATATGTTTTTGATGTTTAGTGATACAGATAAACAAGAGCAGAAGATATTATATTTCTCCCTTTCTCGGTTATCTGCTTATTCTCTAAGCTTTTCTCAACGAGAAAACGGACATGAAATACTGCTCTATTTTTGGCATATAATTACTGCGAATATTTTGCTTAATTTATTTTTAATTTTATCCATTGTATTTTAAAAACAATGTGTCAAGATCGTAGAAATTAAAGGTAATTTTCAAGAATATAATAAAAAACATTCAAAATATTAAGAACTAAATAATAAATATCAATATTTAAATAATTTCTTCGTACTATCAGATTGGTGCAAACAAAGATTGTAATTACTTTCAGGGAATTTTGCAAAATCCTCAATGAGATCCTTGATATATCTTCTGAAATCTCGGTTGAGCAAATATCTAGATGGCCTGAAAATTACGGCTAGAGCCATAAGCAAATGTTATAATAATAACTTTAGTGGAAATAGCTTTTATCTATGAGTTAAATTATTCGATTATTATATGAGGCAATTTTTTTTAATAAAAAATTAAGGTTTTTTGGTTTGTTTTAAGGTAATATGCTTTACATTAATTGTAATAGTTGGTGGGAGTCAAGCATCAAAAAGGACCAACGTTAAAAAAGAAAAAAAATACAGTTTTTCCAGGGTTTAAACTCCGTACTGATAGATACATATATTGAGCCGATAATTCCAGTATTTCAATCAGTTATGTTGTCACGATCGTAAGAAATATAACTTCTAAAGCTTTATATAAAGTTAGATTGGTAACTTCTTCTTCTTCTTCCTGTACCGTATCAGGGGAACGTTGGCAATTACAATGGCGGTTCTTTGCTATTCCAAATAGCTGTTCTGCACTGTGTATTCCTGTCCTTTCTCAGATGTTCCTAATCCCAAAGATATGCTTCATTCTAACACCTCTACGGCCCTCAATCTTAGCTTTCGTTATTAGTCGAAGAATTCTGTATCGATCCCCTCTGAGAACATGACCAAGATATGCTAATTCTCTGTATTTTACAGTTGTCAGCAATTCACGAGTGACATCCTCCCGATCTAAAACTGCATTCACCTATACAACCACATTTCAATGCCTCCATACAACAACATTGACCAGATGTAACATTTAGCCATCCTTTGGCGAAGTTTTAAGTTTAGATTGTCATTACAGACAAGCGATCTCATTTTTAGAAAATTTGTGCGGGCTGATTCGATTCTGCATTTAACTTCTTTATCTGGATCAAGTCGTTCAGTAATATAACATCCAAGGTACTTGTAGTGTGAGACTCTTTCAACGATTTATCCATTTATCAGCACTCTGGATATGATAAACGACTAAAAACCATAAATTTAGTTTTAGCAACATTTATGTTGAGTCCCATTTCTTTCCTAACCCTATTAACAGAATCTAAAATTTGTTGTCGATCCTGAAAGCTATTACTTATGATAGCATAACGAATCATGTTTATTAGCTCGCCGTTGATTTTTAATCTTTGTTATGTAGCTATTAAACAGCTGTGCAGAAAGAATACATCCCCGTCTAACGTCTTGTTGAATTTATCATTCTTTGGTAAGCTTGCCATTAACTCAAAACACTGCCCTTTGATGCCAATATAGATTTTCTATAATCCGCCCATTCTTGACATCCTTACCAACATTCCTCATTATATCTATGAGCTTTACATGCGGTACCCTGTCAAACGCTTTCTCGTACTCGAAGCATATGAAAATGTAAAATGGTAACAGGCTCTAGAAAATATATTTAATGGTATCTGCTGATGTAACAGGTGGTTCGAAAAGTCCTGAGACTAACAAATAAAAATACAGTTTTTTGGCAAAATTCGAATTTATTTATTAACATAGTCTCTTTTTCGAGAGAGAGAGAGAAGGAGAGAGAGATAAGTCTTTTTGCGCCTAACTAGAGATTGATTTTATTTTGTTATGGTTTTAGATTTTGTTAAAATGCTGGATATCTTTTAGAAAGGAAGTATGTCTGCCAAATTACCTTTAATGCTGTAGTTGTTGCATCAGGCTTAATAATTATGGCAGTCAAAGAGGATGTGTTTAATAGTTAACGAAAGATTACAAAAGGGACGGGTAGGTTGATCTAGGTTTTTTATTAGATATTCGTTGTTAATGATTGAATGATGGTGAAATGACTCACCCATTTATTGTGCGATGATGAATTGATATGTATGATAGCTCTGTATACTACATCTAATTCTGCTCTTAATATGCTAGTTTATTTGTGCAGAAGAAATGTTTTTTTTTTTGTGTCTTGGAGGTGTAATATGCTGCGCTAGTCTGTATAACTGTTTTAAATCCGTCTCTGTAGATGATGTTGAAGGCTTTATATGTGGCATGGAGCAGTTGATAAAAGGTTTTTCTAATTAAAGAAGGAGGGGATTTGTGTTTATCGTATTTAGTGAGGGAGAGATCATGCACAGTTGGAGACAAGTTCCAAGGTGGAAAGGAATAACCATTGTTGTATCGTTTGAAGTCAGGAGATTTTGGAATTTGTAGGTTTCCTTTGACTTCTTTTTATCTTTGGCTATAGCTTAGGGAATAATTGCAGAAAGGAGGAATTTATAGATAGTTGTTTCTGTCAAACAGTTTTCGTGAGGAAGAAGTAGACAGCGATTGATTTTTTGGATGAGAAAGCAAGGCTTTTACGGAAGGGCCATTTGGCTAGGGAATTTAGGGAGGATTGTAGGATAGAGGAACTATGGAGTCTGCTGATGTATGGTACAACAGGATATCATCAGAAACAGTTTCTTATTTTACTTCTGTAGTCGATGTGCTTAGTCTTATCTTTTACAGGCAGAAGAAAAAGTGTGGGACTAATGAAGGAGCCTTGAAAGACTCCATCATAATGTGAATATATTAAAGATACAGAGCTTTTGATTTTCACGGCGCAAGATATAATATTTAGGAAATTTTGTATATCTGAAAACATGTTTCCCGTTATTTTAAGATCTATGAAGCAGTTGATGATGCTGCTGCTTCTATCAACTTTATCAAAAGCTTTATTTATGTTGAAGAAGATAGCTGTCAGACTTTTGAGTAGTCGAAAAGAGCTTTGAATTTCGCTCTCTGGTCCTGCTAAGTAGTCAATAGTTGATCTATCAAGTTGCGAATCAAGGCAGCCTCGTCAACTGAACTTGTCTAACAACTTTAGATAGTAATACCCTGTCTCCGAAATATCTGTATCTCAGTCCGTTGGGTGTTGGACACATGGTCAATATTTTAGTCTTTCTCCAGACACTATCTGTATATCGGTTTATCCTTGATTTCTCGCAGGTAAAGATGTTCTCTCAAGATTCGCAATTCTTTCCCCTCTAGAGAGCGAAGGTCTAAGTCGCGCATTAGGTCACTTATATGTGTTTAGTAAAGTTTACTCCAGGAGCCTCCCTCCAGGATTCAATAAATTTGCCTTCCAGCAACAGCTAATAACTTACCTATGGAAATTGATACGGGTAAAAGTGGTTAGAATTCAAATGGTTCAATAGCAGACCCCATCTATGCCAGATGATCTGCTTCCTTGTTTCCGTGTATACCCAAATGACCTGGTATTTACACGAGTCCAATTGCCACCCAAAGAGATTACATTAAAATAGAGACTGTAAGGTCTATTCCAAACCATACAAATGTTTACAGCCAAAATTGCTATAAATACATAAAGAAAAATGTGTACCGTTTGATGCGTCACAACGAAGTCTGGTACTCCACCGCGAAACTCTTTTTTTTTAAGAGATGCGTACACTCCACATATTTATTTATTCATGCAAATTATTAATTTACTATTGTTCACAATTCAATTAACTTTGTTTCACAAAGACAATGTTTTTACAATATTCTTAATAAATCAATTAAAATCAAAACGTGAAAGAAAAAGAGAAAATTGTCACAAATCATAGCACAATAATAAATGATAAGCAACATTGCCGAATTCTGAAGTTAATCTGGAGAAGTTAAAATGTTATGAATTCTAGATATTTGCTGGAAAAACATTTTACATGGAAGTCAAAAAGTTTTAGCTAAAAACAATTGTATATAAGTTAAAAAATCCTATATATTGCAGAAATTCTTCTTCTTCTTCATGTGCCGTGTTAGGTCCCCTGACGTTGGCAATTACAATAGCGAGTTGATCACGGTTCTCTGCTATTCTAAATATCCATTAAGCACTATATATTCTTGTCCACTCTCGGATATTCCTCAGCCAAGAGGTCTGCTTCCTTCCAACACCTCTACGACCCTCGATCTTACTCTTCATAATAAGTTGAAGAATTCTGTACCGATCCTCTCTGATAATACGGCCAAGATAAGCTAGTTTTCTACATTTTACAGTTATCAACAATTCACGAGTGACATCTGCCCCATCTAAAACTGCAATATTAGTCTGCATAGCTATCAACTGTATTGGAAGCTTTCGCCTATGCAATCACATCTCAAATACCTCCAAATGATTTGTCGTGGCAGCCTTCAGTGTCCACACCTCCGCTCCATACAATAACACTGACCAAATGTAACATTTAACCATCATGGCGAAGTTTTAAATTTAGATTGTCATTGCAGACAAGCGACCTCATTTTTAGAAAATTTGTGCGGGCTGATTCGATTATACATTTAACTTGTTTATCTGGGTCAAGTTGTTCGGTAATATAACATCCAACGTACTTGAAGTGGGAGACCCTTTCAAGGACTTGTCCATTTATTAGCAGCGAAGCGTCTGGATATGGTAAACGACTGAAAACCCTAAATTTAGTTTTAGCAACATTTATGTTGGTTCCCATTTCTTTCCTCACTCTATTGACAGAATCTAAGAGTTGTTGTAGACCCTGAAGGCTATCACTTATGATCGCCGTATCATCGGCATAACGAAAGGTGTTTATTAGCATCTCCGAATATAAATTATATAAACAGCAGTGGATAGAGAATACATCCCTGTCTGACGCCTCGTTGAATTTGGCATTCTCTGGTAAGCTTAGCATTAACTCGAACCGATTATGTATAATTGGCACATCTTTGCCATCCACACCAGCATTATTCAGTAAATCTATAATCTTCACATGCTGTTCCCTGTGAAACGGTTCCTCGTAATCGATAAAGCATATGAAAATGTCTTTATGTTGGCCTTGACACTTTTAGAGAAGCATATAAGCAGATAGGGCTTCTCTAGTATCAGAGATATTCCTAAACCCATACTGGGTGTCATTTAGGCCGCTTTCGGATTTATCCCTTATTCTACAGTGAATAATACTCAGGAAAACCTTCAAGGTATGACCCATGAGACTTAGTAACCTGTATTCGTTACATCTTTTGACACGTTGCAGAAATTTTGATATAAATAATTAAAAAATATTAATAAAATAGAAAATTTCTTTAAATCTTAGGAACTTCGTATTTTCTTACCAACAAAGGGGGAGTCGGCAATAAGACCATCAAATTATCACCTGGCGGTTACTATGGTTACACAAGAACTCGTGGAATATTAAATATTTACAGAATTCGGCAATTTTGAGCAGGGGTTTTCTTGTCTATGTATTTCACTGTTTTACCATACGTTTCATTAATGTAGTCGGTAAAATCATATTTTTAAAAAATGATTTATTTAGTAATTTTAAACAGAAATTGTTTTACATCTTCAGATATAGCTTTGCAACTGATATAAATTATTTTATCTTACCTTAAATATATCCTGTTTCTTCCACTTTTCCTCGCGTTTTCACCATTCGTGTGATTTAGCTCTTAATATGATGGTTTTTGTTCTGTAAAAAAGATTTATTGTAAAGATTTGGTACTGAAATTATTTTTAAAATATTAACTAGAACAAAACCATTTTTGATGTATAAGATAAAATATAAAGCAAAAATTAATAAAACTCTCAAATAAATTTATGTACAATGAAAAATAACAGTTCATGATATAAATTATGAACTAAATTCAACAAATTTAACTTAATAAGACCTGGCAATATATGCGGTGCCAATCATCGTCATATTTTACATATGATGTTGCTCACCAAAATATACTTTATTATCTAAGTACTAATTTACAGCTTTGCCCAATAGATGATCTATGTTTCCAAAAATTAAATTAAAAATTAAGTAGTCGCAATATAAATACTTTATTTTTTAAATGTATATTTAAAGTATTTAGCAACTGCATTGGTGAGGCCCAGACATATTTAGAAGTAAAGAAAAAGATTCAGATTAAAAAAATTATAAGACAGATTAATAATTAGTTCTACCGAAAAATAAATAACCGTACCTTGTTTTTGTATTGCAGCAATTTTTAAAGTGCCATGAAAAATTTGTTAGAATATTAGCATGTAGGTGTTAAATACATCAGCATTTGAATTTCTTACTCACACCGTGTTTAAAGAATTTTTCCAATGGTGAATTAAAAAATATTTAGAGGATGTTACAAATAATTATTAAACTTTGTAATATAAAGACTGCTATTTAAACAAAAATATTTTAAACGCCATGGTAAGTCACACTTTACAAAATGCTAATATGTAAAAAATTGTGTTGGTACACTAATACTATGGTAAGAAGGACTATCTTTGTTAGTTAGTAGACGAGTGATAAGGTTTTAAAAGAAAAAAAACCTTTATTGCAGAAGCACGACTAACAATTATTTTTTGATATGATTTTAAAATTTAATTTATCATAGTATAAACAAAATTACCTTAAGTCCAAAAGCCAATATTAAAAATATAATTTATTTATTGTGATTTTGTTAAATTTAAAATTCATTATCATTTTTATACCTGGTGTGAACTTGTGGGAGTTCATCTTTTTTGTTGCTCATGTAATAAGATATCTTCAAACTTACGCTGTAACTCTACATTTTTAATTTTATTTAAAGATTTTTATTATAACTATCTCCAACGAGTTTTATTTGTCCTTCGTGCTTTTTGCGTTTGTATTTTTTGTTGTGCTTGCCAATATTTAGGAAGTAAAGTAGAAAGCTAATTCCTAATAACATCATGTAAAATTTCTGCATTCAGCCTAGCTTTTGATGCACTGACACCCTGAATAACCCACTTCTACTCTCTGGCATAGGTGTTAGCTCAGAATTTCTGCCGCGCTGGTGCTGCTACTAGATTTCCATTATACAATGTGACTTAATGCAATAAATTAACTTTTGTTTTACGCTTTATTGTGATGCACCTTCTTTAAAAACCAGTGTAGCAGTATAGAATTCAGTTTCTGTTTTTGTTGCACATCTATAGTCACGAGAATGTGTTATAAATGAACAAAGACATTCTCAGGACATTTATAACTTCCAAAAACTAGGACAGCCCAAATAAAAAACACGTATTTAATGCTTTGTCATATTCTACATATATACAAAGTTGTGAAACAACTGTCAGTTGACATAACTTGGTAACTTTGCATCTGAGTGACAAGGTTAAAATTATACTATGTAAGTCGATTTCTGGGATTCAATTTCGGGTACGTAAATTAAGTCCCGAGCTCTATGGCAAGCTAGTGAACAATAAAATAAGAATAGATACTGTGACGATTTATGGGTGGTATATTACGCACCCTGCACAAGATATTTGCCCGACAAAAATAAAATTCAGGAAACAAAGTTATTAATTATCTCCGAGTTTACTTTTTTAAATTTTTAAAATATTTCTAAAATTAATTAAAAATATTAATATTTATTTGTCTTCCTGACCTAAGCGTAATGTCTTTATCTGCCAAATTTTATATATTTATAAATAAATAAATTTCTTGTTTAAACAAAAATATCAATACCTTGTTTTAATAAAATATTACCTTTTTATTTCCCTCTATCACACAAACTTTTCAAAACAATTTTTATTCCACTGGTTTCCTAAATTTCAAAAAATTTGAGCCCCACGTTGGTTTCTAACTTTTCTAAAATAAATTTGTACCCCACATTAGTTTTTCAATTTTTAAACAATTTAATGCCCCAGGTTGCTAACATTTTTAAACAAATTTATGCCCCACGTTGGTAACCTTTTTTTAACAAATTTGTGCCCCACGTTGGGCGCCAACTGTGACGTTTATGGTTAGTATCGCGCACCACGCACAAAATATTTGCCCGACTAAAATAAAATTTAAGAAACTTTGTTATTATTTATCTTTGAATTTATTTTTTAAAATTTTCAAAATATTGCTTATGTTTAATTAAAAATTAATATTTATTTGTTGAGCGCCAGCTAAAAAAAATTATTATAATAAATTATAATTATTCTTTACTAATTTTAAATATTTTCAATTTTCTATATAGACATAGATGTGTTCCTACCTGTTGACTCCTTCTCAGGTGAGTTCAGTTGTTTATCAGATATCAATCAGACAATTAATACACAGAATGATTAAAACACAAAATATAAATTTTATCTAACAATATAAACAAATGGCAAATATTATTAACATACATTAAATGAAATTAAATGGTCAATACTTTTATCTTTCAATCAATACTCTTTCTAATCAATATTATTTATTATCTACTTTTATCTACCATGCATTCTCGTTTAACAACCTGTATCACAAATTTGGCAACGTATTAGTTTCTCAATCATCTACTAATGGCTGTAGTGTAGTTTTAGAAGGAACGTTTCGTTATTTGTTAAAACTGATATTATTTTAAACAAATTATCGTGTGCTGTTTTACATAACCCCAAATTTTCAATTGTTTAAAAAAAGGAAACCGAAGTTTTTCTACGTCACAAGAAAACAAAAGTAAAATATTTTGTTTTTTTTTAAAAAAAAAAGAGGCCATGCGTTTTGCTGTTGTCAATTAAAAGATTTTCATAATTTAATCAAAGAAATTAGTAAAAGTTTCCAAGTTTTGTGCTGTAAAGTAATTATTCAACTCTCAGACAACCACAAATATGATAAATTGTGATAAGAAGAATATAAGAAAAATTAATTGGAATTGAACTAAGAAGATAATAGTGGAACGAGACTTTGGTTTATATTTTGTCATTTTCTTACTTTATAGGAAACGGCAATAAAAATATTTCTGGAGATTTGGAAGTTTTTCAAAGAAGAAAAAAAAAACTGAAATTGTGTTTTATAATGTATTGGGACCAAGTAAAACAAAACATAACAAGGTGAGCTTTTATTTTTCGTAGATATTGAAAACTGGCATCCATTAATAACCTAACTTTTCTTAAAATAAAAATAATTAAATTATATTTTGCTATACTAACCTGCTACAACAATAATAATATTTATCATCATCAATATTAGGTGTAAAACGATTTTAACTACTTAAATTAACACAGCATACGATAATTTGTTTAAAATAATATCATTTTTAAGAAATAACGACGCCTTCCATCTTAAAATGTACTACAGCCATCTAGTAGACGATTGCAAAACTAAAACGTTGCCAAATTTGTGATACAGGTTGTTAAAAGAGAATGCATGGTAGATAAAAGTAAATAATAGGTAATATTGATTAGAAATAGTATTGATTGAAAGATAAAATTATTGACAATTTAATATCATCTAATATTTATTAATAATATTGTGCTATTTGTTTATATTGTTAAAAAATTTATATTTTGTGTTTTAATCATTCTTTGTATTGATTGTCTGATTAATATTTGATAAACAACTGAACTCACCTGAGAAGGAGTCAATTTACAGGTAAGAACATATCTATATCTGTATAGAAAATTTGAAAATTGAAAATATTTAAAATTGGTAAAGAATAAATATAAATTCTGGCAACATTTATTATTTATTATAAACACAGTTGCTAAAGTCACGCAAATAAAAAAAGAATAATACTAGATATGTAAGTTGCTGATTTTTAGAACTATTCATGAATTATTGAATTGTAGCCAGTTCTAGCAATAACGATAAAAATAAAACCGTTTTTACGAAATTATTAAGAATGTTTAATTTAGTCGTAGTCACTCCCTTCGAAGACACGTTCATCAACTGTACCTTCTTTACTCTGATGTAAGTACTGGGACATCCCGGGATAGAGGAATGAAATAGTAGACAAGCTCGTGAGGACAGGGCTGAGATACTCTTTTTGGGGCCAGAGTCTTTCTGTGGAATCAGTAGCAGCGTAATGCTGAAAGAACTAAAGACAGAATAAGAAAGCAGGAGATTCAATTATTGGATGGAGCTGCAAGAATTGAGACAAGTGAAGATACTTCTGGGAACTACGAGCAGAAGAGATTCAAAGAATGCATAAGCTTGATTAAAAACCTACTCAGAGTTCTAACAGTGGTCCTGACGGGGCACCTCAAGTAACCGCAAGGATGAACGTAGTATATTTGTATTGTTATAAAAAAGCTTATTCTTGAAAATTGCAAGTACGTTTTTAATTTCTTCGTACTTTTTGTGTTCCACTCCTCAACATTAACAAAAAATGCACTTTTCATACAAGATTCAATAAATAAACTAAAATTTTTGGCATAGTGTAATCAATCACGTAAAAGAAACCTTCATTCAACTCAACAAAATAACTTAAGCTCCATTTTTCCCTGCCATTCTCAAAGTTCAACGTTTCTAATCTTAGCATTGCAAAATATTATTTTTCTATATTTTACGACTTAATGAAATTTTTTATACAAATTTGATCGACGAACAAATTAGACTTTTTAAATACAACAATATTTTTATAAAAAAATTGAACCGACTTCTAAAACTGCGCTAAAAAAATGATGTTTATTAGGTGGATAAAGGATAAGAGAAGAACGTATCATGAAATACACATTTCGGGATATTTGTTGACATGCCTCGACGAAAACTTTTCTTGTTTGTTGGGTTTGGAATTTTACAATATACTATGTGTTTCCAAGTCAGGTGAGAAAAATACATTTAATTTTATTTTTATTAGCGGAATTATGGAAATTTACGACGAGACAAAATCGAAAAATGAAAAATTTTCTGTCCCTCAGATTGTATCTTATCAACCTAATAGTTGTAAAAAATTAACTTCGTATTCATAATACACGACCTCGAAAACCCTTTAATACAAAATCTGAAAAAATGCAAATAGAGTAAACTTTTCAACCCACTATATTGCATCCGCTATATTGAATTTCAAAAAAATTATTTTAAGTTGTAATCTAATCTAAATCTAAACCCTTCAAAGACCTCTAGTACCAATTTTTGATGAAATCCGGAAATTTAAAGTGTCTAGACTTATATTCGCTATTTACATCCTCAAAAACGATTTAGTCCCACCTTTGAACAAAATCGAAAAATGTAAAATTTTTAGTCCGCTATCTTGGATTCGCCATAATGAATCCTGAAAAAATACTTTTAAATTCATAATTTACACCCTCAAGAACCCCCTATATCAGTTTGGGAGAAAATCGAAAAATGCAAAATTTTTTGGGCACCATATTGAATCTGCAAGATTGAGTTTCTTAAAAAATATTTTAAATTTATAATTAACACTAAAAAAATATCCCAATACTGATTTTAGACAAAATCGGGAGACGTAGAATCTTTAATCCGCCATCTTGGATCCGCCATATTGAATTTTTTAAAAATTATTTTAGAATCATTATTGGCGACCCCGAAAACTCCACCGTACCACTTTTGAAAAAAATCGGATAAAATTGATTTTTTCGTCCGCCATATTGGATTCGCCGTATTGAATTTTTTTAAAAATAATTTAAGATTAGTTATGTACGACCCTAAAAACTCCTTCGTACCAATTTTGGAGAAAATCGAACAAAATTGATTTTTTTGTCCGCCGTATTGGATCCGCCATATTAAATTTTTTAAAAATAATTTCAGATTCGTTGTGTACGATCCCAAAAATTCCCCATAACAATTTTGGAGAAAATCAAACAAAATTAATTTTTTTGGCCGCCAGATTGTCAGCGCCATCTTAGATATTACTGCACCAATTTCGTCCAAAAAAATACAGGACCACCGCAGCAGTTTTCTGAACATAACGTAAAAAATTCATTCAAATCGGTGGCGCCGTTCCGGAGTAATCGGTGTACATATATATAAAAAAAACATACATACTTGACGAATTGAGAACCTCCTTCTTTTAGAAGTCGGTTAAAAATACTGCTCATTAATGAGGAAATCAACATGTCCAGCGATTAAATGTATATTAATGTTGTAGAAAGAATCGAATGACAATGTAATGCTAGAACTAATCAATATTACCTTTCATTGTTAGGTCTTCTCCATTTTCAATTTTTTGTGTATGAACAAATCATTTAAAAATTCCTGCCACCAGCCCCATAATCAGTGAAAAATTGTATATTATAAAATAATGTTTTGCAAGTTTTGCAGATTTGCTACTTTATTTGAATATGATTGAATGACTTTCCATTAACTTTTCTCTTACTACTTTAATTATAAACAACGAACAATGTATTAAAACAGATAAGGAAGCATCTGTTTTTAGATAAATGAATAAGAAGCATCATTATATATATTCAATTAACACAACGATATAATTAAAGTACAGCAATAATAGTTTGTAGCGAAATTAAACCCGAAACAAAGAAAATCTTCTGAACATCGAGGCGCTAGTTTTAACATTTCCCATTATTTCATTTGTTATCGTTTCTAGTAACAAAAGGATATCAAGCATGAATCCTCAATATATTGTTTGATCTTTCAAAGGGTGTTGGAAAATTTTATCGTAAATAAATCACTTTATTGGTTGAAAACTATAGCTATATTTACGTAACATGTGATTTAATGTTACCACTAGAGAGCGAACTTTCTTAAGAATACCAACATATCAGTTTTCAGACTAAACCAATAATTATAAAATGTAAATGTTCATATAAATTGTCTTGGGGTCAAAACGGACCTGTCATAAACTTTCTACAGTAATTTAAATTTGTGTCCAATCCGCACGGCCTTAAATTTATCTTTTATTTTATAGGGTTATTCGATTCAGGCTCTAGTTGTTACAATGCAAATAAGTTTGTGAATGTGCTCGAAAAAACAAATAAAAAGAGGATAGATGGTCATATTTTTTCGAACCTTTCCGCAGCGTAATTTTATGATAAAAAATATACAGACCTATTTTATGTGAAGCTATTTTCATTCATCAGGGGTTTTGTACGACACAAACCTTTTCCAATTTTAAAAAATATACTTTGTCTGATTATACAAGGTGCGCGGGAAGAATATGTCAAACTCTTGGCCATGTATAGGAGGAGTTAAAATAACCATACTTTTTTTCCTAAGGTGCCCCATAGCGGAGGTGTGTGGCTTAAAATGCTCAGCCAGTGGCTTAAACTTAAGTTATTCCCTGCTCTAGTACCAAAACGTACGCGGTCTGAATATCAACATTGAAGATTTTTATTGTACGTGTTCCAACTGCCAGTATGATATTTGGTATCTTACAGAAACTTGGCTGACAGATTGTGTAAGGGATTCAGAACTTTTTCCGGATGAAAATATTGGGTTTCGATGTGATAGTTGACATCATGAGGGGGAAGTGTTGCTGTAGCAGTGAAGAAATTTATAGACACTACTCCGCTGGATATCGGTGGGTTCTCTAAAGTGGTCTCAAGTGTGGATATAGTTGGCTGCCGAATTGTTGTAGACTTTATTCAATTTGTTTTAATTTTAATCTACAAATCTCCATCTTGTGTCGCGGTTGATTATGTGGCATTGTTTGAGTTTACTGAATCATTGGAATATCTTTATGATAGGTACCTTCTGGTGATGGGTGATTTTAACATACCTAAATTTGACAAATACAGACATTGTAACGATCCTAAAAGTGGCGTCTTTTCTGCAGTTTACAGCATATGCTGTGGATACGGGCGGTCAGGTTCATGTGTTCTCAAAGGTCTTTGACAAAATGAGCCATAGTTTGATTCTGGCAAAGCTTTCAAAGTTTCGTATTGTATCGAAGTTACTTGGGCATGAGTATGTTCGCCGGGATTTAATTTATTTATTTTACATCCGAAAAATCTGATTCTTGCGGGAAAAGATTGCTTAAAGTTTCAATATTACCGGAATATAATTAGATTTACCGCGCTATGCCGGGAAATATAATTTTCCGAGATTTTCAGAGCGTCCGACCATAGCAATCGCGCGCCGCATACGGCAGTACTGTATGCGCGATCCCCACACGCCGTCACACGTCGGCGGAGCGGGGGCTCGGGCCGTCTATTAAGCTCGAGCAGACTATTATTTCGCGGAGAACTGCACGTTCTCCACCAAGGTCAACAGTCCAAACGGACTGGACTGGGTCGCCTGCCGGACCGCGCCTTCCTGGTCTAGCAATGTATGTGAGGCTAGGCTTGTATGTATATGGTGTTTTACCATACACTTCATTCCTTACGTCCTACCCCGCTAATGGCCAGCATTGTAGAGGACCCTTGTAATAATGGGCAATGTTGTGTCATCCTACCGTCACAGCCGAGGACCCTTATAAGAACGGGCAATGTCGGTTCCTTTCCTAATTTCCTACCGCTATTGGTCGGCATTGTCGAGGACCCTTATAAGAACGGGCAAAGTCGTTCCATTCTGCTGACGCTGTCGAAGACCCTTATAAGAACGGGCAGCGTCAGTTCCTTTCTTTCCTTCCTACTGTCACCTATACACACACGCACTGATGCCGTAAGTTTAGTTTCGTTTCCGTATTGACCAGGAATGTGTTTTACTGCCAGGTAACCTCCGATGTCCGTTGATAAGGGCGCTTAACAACTGTCGCCCCGACGCCTAAAGCAACCGCCGCCATGTAGAGACGCCGCTTATCGCCGATCGATGCCGGGTTATTGTTACCGCGTATACCGCCGTCGGTCGAATTTTAATACGAAGCGCCGTGAACCGTGAACGCGGATTTTAGATACGAGGCGGGATAATTTACGTACGAGCCGTCGTGAATAGCGTCGCAACCGTATAGTACGAGGTACGTGAATAGCGTCGTGAATGATATCGCCGGGTTACCGTCTTCATCGTAACTGAACAGTACGAGCTACCGTGAACAGCTCTCAAAACATATTCTTGCCCTCCAGACCGTTTATTTGTCCATCTTAGATTGTAAGTTAGTTTTAGGCCATGTTTTTGTATAAAAGAATGGAATACAGGATACAGGATGTTTTATAACCGTTTGTTTCATTACTTAGTTCCATTTTTAACATTACAGATAATAATTGGCAGCCGGCAGCCAGCAATAATACACGCAATTGACCCCTGGCTTGCCGTTTCTCCACTGTAACAAGCTGCCCGGTACATAAGTGGGCCCTCGACCACATGAATCCCGAGGGTGGCGCCCGAGAACCGACCACCGAGTGGATGTTTTGACCTTCAGGCAGTCAAACCGGTGATCAGTTGAGAGAACGGGGATATCCCGAATATAAGTAGATACCGCCGAACCGATACCCCTGCGCTGAGCATTTGACCGATGACTGCTGACTGCATGAGAAATATCCACTGACCGATGTTCCGTTGCCGTGAACGAAGTATATCCGTAGAGCACGACATGCTCCCCTACTACAAAAACGCGTCACAGTATTACTGATTAATTTGTACGGTTTTCTAGATCATATGTATTTAATACTTCTCAGTATGTCCATTATAATGGCTTTCATTTACAATGTTTTGCGGTCTCTTCGGGGGTACATCAGGGCTCAAATTAGGAGCCTCTTTTGTTTTTAATATTTATAAACTATATCCCTGAAGCAATTGATGTTGAATTCCTGCTGTTTTCTGATAATTTAAAAATGTACGTCCAAGTTCAGTCGAAAGAGGATTGTGATAGATTACAAAATAGTGTTAGTGCACTCCACAGGTGATGAATGAGTAATTAATTGTTTTTGAATGTAAATGTTCAGTAATATCTATAACTCGTGAAATATCTCCAATTATATATAGTTATCAAATAAATAGTGACCTACTTAAAATAATTGATGTAGTCAACGATTTGGGTATTGTATTGGATTCTAAACTTAGCTTTAACCTTCATTATGGCAGAACTGTGTCTGAAGCTAATAAAACGTTGGATTTAATTATTATAAACTGTAGATCATTTAAGAATATTGAAAGCCTAAAATTACTGTTGATAGCACTAGTAAGAAGTAAACTTGAATACTGTTCACTTGTTTGGACTCGAATTTATAATAAATATGTTTTGGCTATGGAAAATTTTCAGCGCAGTTTATGGAGTATTTGTGGTTGAGAACTAAGGGAGTGTACCCACCGGTCGAGATAGACGATTGACTGTTGCTGGATAAATTTAGTTTGTAAAGTCTTGAAATGAAATGTAACAACGATCAGATTTTTTGTCCTCAGCTTTTGGGCGAGCCAAATTTTAATGTGCCATGATTGACGAGTAGGCATGGTGTATATTTTCATTTAAGAATACCCAAGTATATTGTATGTCACCAATATATGGAATGAGTTTTGTGTTTGATAAGATGTCGCAATCGTATGATACCCAGTTGTATCCAGTTTTTAGGTTCCTATTCAGTAGTATTGTAGGTCTGGGACTGCTATTGTGATATTATTTCTGATATGATATTATTTCTGTTATTTTGTAATAAGTAGTAGACCTAGAATTTTGACACGTGTCAGTTTTCAAAGCTTGAACTAGATACATTAGAGAGTTATCCAATAAAAAGTTATCTATATTAATTTCAAAAAAACAAGTATTTTCGAGAAAAATCAATTTGTATGAATCTAAAGACGCGTCCACAATAGTAAACGAATGTGTTGAATGTTGCGACGAAAACTTTGCATTTTGTGGACATAAAAATTTTTATTTTACGCCGTGTTTTCGTGATCAATTCATGTTTTTCGGTTTGACTTATTATTTTTCTTTATTTTGATAAGAAATTAATTTAAACAAAGAGAACATTTTCTTGTTATAACAAGAATACAAAAAAATGTGATCTAAGTAATAACTGGCTTTTATATTAAAGCAAAAGCAAGATGCTTGAGAGAAAATCGCGAGTTGTATGGAGATTGAAGTTAAAGACGCAAAGTAGAAAATATCTAGCCTTTTGGGCTTATTTCGGAGAGAAAAGGTTAAAGAACCAAATACTGTGGAAACTGATAAAGGTACAGTGTGTACCTAATTTATCATATAGATAAACAACTTGATTAAAATTGCAGTGTCCTCTTACAACAATATTTCCATATCATTTTTATATTATTTGCAGCAACTTTGACATAAATATTATTTTGTTCCTAATGACTTTTGACTTTAATTGGATATGAGATTAACGAGCCAGGCTCAGAATAGACATTTTAGATTGTTTAATGCATTTTAGGGTTTTCTAACGCGCTGCACTCAGTATATATATATATATATATATATATATATATATATATATATATATATATATATATATATATATATATATGTATATATATATATATACTGAGTGGACCATTTTAATTTATGTACCTAAATTTCTCCGTAATTAAGCCAGACACAGAAAAATGCTTCAGACAGAAGTTATTTAGGATAATGGGCGTCATCTATGTATGCTAGCTAGTTTGACTTTGAGGTCAATTTATTCGAAAGTCAAATTTAGCTTTTTTAAATAGAAACCTTCTTTTTATCATTATTGACATGGAATGCGGAGAAAATTTTCAATCCCACGGTACCATAGGGGGTGAAATCGCATCTGGAGATCTATTGGAGGTCAAATTTTCTTATATCAGAGATTTGACTTAAATTACTCAAAAGCTCGACAACTAAGAGTGATGGAGAAAAACTTGTCCAAAGAAAGTTTCAGAAATTTAAAGGTGACTTGAAATTTGACCTTTACCTTGACATTGAAGGTCATTTGAAGATCAAGTACGTTTTTTCCAATGAAATTCTATACTTTCGACCTCGGACATGGAAAGAGCCACCAGCACAGATTTATTCTATAACTAATATCATAGAAAAACAATGATATAAATGAATAAATCACTCAATTATTTATATATAGGTTAAAAAAGTCTACCACAAAATCAAAGAGAAGATCACTCATAATCATATGTGAATGTAGAATTTTACGCTCTTTTTATCCTTGACGTTGAAAATATGAAGTTCCATTGAAAAAACCCGCTTGAACTTAAAACAACCGTGAAGATCAAGGTTCAAGTCAACTTGAAGTAATCTTAAAATGCACCGTTTGGGGGTTTTTATTTAAAAAACTCAACTTGATCTTCAAATGACCTTATAAAGTAACCTTAAGGTCAAAGTTACTAGCATTAATATATGCCCTATTGTAGTAAACGACTTTTGTCTGAACCTTTTTTCTGTGTCTGGCTTACTCACAGGGAAAATTGGGTGCATAGATTAAAATGGCTCACCAATATATATATATATATATATATATATATATATATATATATATATATATATATATATATATATATATATATATATATAGTATTGTTATATATCAAAAAGAAAAAGTCTCATCGGTCCCCTGTCTGAGGCTATGCCAAAACAGAACCACTTGTGAACGCTGAAACTGTCATAAATTGTATGAGAAATTCAGCATAACCTCACTTAGGGCCCGATAACATGGAAAAGGCTCCACACCTAATCTTTTTGATATCTATGATGACTGAATGTTCCTGTAAAAGCGGTTTGGCTATGCTAAGAGAAAAGATAAGGACTTTATTTAGCAAAGTAACAATTTACTTTTATGAAATACGCATTGTAGTCATATATCTAATCTGTTTAATGTTCTTCAAATATACTTTTTAAATCGAGATTCTGTTTAATGTTTTTCAAATATACTTTTTAAATCGAAATTCTGACACGTTAGTATTTTTTCAGCAAATTTATTCATTGAACTTTCAAACATCGTTTGAAGAATTGTAGGTTGTATCGCGGGAGAACCAATTTAGCCGTAAATCTGATTAATGTGATTTCTCTATAAATATATGAGGATAATTTACTTTGAAGTATTACATTATATTGACATGTCATGTCTAGAAAATATCAGGGTCAATATCAAACTATTATTTTAATTTATTTTTTAATTAATAAGGTTGAATTTTTTTATGCCAATAAATTGTATATAACAATTTCGAATTTCTTTAATATATTGGCAATTTTATTCAGTTAAACACGGCTAGTAAAAATCATCAGAGAAGACTACATGTGTGAGGACCACTGAGCAGCATAAAGTAGATTTTGGTTGCCGATTTAATACATGGCTATTTTCTAAAGAAACTTTATTTATTATGTGAATCGTCACTCACCGTCGATGTGAAACCTCAGCTCCTTATTTATTTTTATGCCATTATCTTCAACCAACCATAAATTTTCTCCTCTTCGTCCTCCCACCAAAAATCGCCGAATCGTCAGCAATTTTTTTTTTATAAAAATTTAATACATACATCACGGTTTGTTGGCAACTGGATGATTCCCCAGAAATGTCTCTTGGCCAAAGTGAAATGCTTTTTAAGCCATGTGAATTCAAATACTAGCATGGGAAATGACGTAAAAATAATTTAAAAAAATATTTGTTTACTAGAAATCTTGCATTTATCAACTGAAAATATAAATTGGTGACCTATTAAAGTTTACGCAATTTTAAAACAATCAAAAAGTTTTCTGTTTTTTTTGAATATGAAATCAGAGCAATATAGGACTCTGCAAAGAACATATACAATACTTTCATTCATTTTATAGTTTTCGTAGGTTTCTTGTACTGTTATATTTCAAACCTGCAAAATAAATATTCCGGAGGATTCGATAAAAGTGAATATCAGTTGTATAAATAAATTGATTATTTGTAATTATTTTTGTAGTGCATGGGGGTAAATGAATGTATATTTTTTCTACTTTTATATGAAACTATTACATGAAAATTGCCGTTAATATATAAAGAACAAATTGTGGAAGCAGAATAAAGAATTTTCAACAAGTCAGTTGTACGGAAGTTTCGACTTTTATCAATTCATCTTTAGTCGCGTCCATCATTTTGACATCGGCCTTGTTGAAATGATAATAACTGTCAAAAAATTCAACTTTTTTTACAGATGCTGAAAGACTTTTTTTCACTTTTTCCAACTTGTTGCCTAACATTCGTTCACTGGTAGCAAATTCTTTATTCTGCTAATACAATTAGTTATTTTTATGATATTTGTCATGTAATAATTTCATGCCGAGAATATGCCTACAGGTTCATATGCAAAAAAGTAGCAGAAATATGCATAAATTCCATACAGAAGAAGACACTTATGAACAATCAGTTTATTTATACCACTCATCTTTAATGTTAGTATCATGTGGCTTATCATTAATTTTGGATAATTGCATAATATATATGCCACAATAACATTTTTGCATTTACATTAAATCTGGCCTGCCAATAAAACAGTTTCTTCTTAGCTAATCGGAGGCTTTGATTCGTTTAAAATCACAAAAATAAATTGTAAATTCACTTTCCTGATCCCAAACAACTTATCTTGTACGTTCTAAATATAACAACACATAAAGTATACGAGAAACAACTAAATAAATGAAAATGTTGCAGATTATTGCAGCAAAATAATATAGGGTCATGATTTCTTACTCAAAAGTACAAAAAAAAAAGAATCGGAAAACTTTGATAATTTGAAAATTGCATAAATTCTTATAGGTCGCCAATTCACATTACGAATTGATAAATGCATGTTATCTAGTCAATAAAAATTATTTTAAAGTATTTTAACGTCATTTCCCATGTTATTTTTTTAATTCACATGGCTCGGAAACCTTTTTACTTTGGCCACAAGGGGTCTCTAGGGAATCGTTCACTTGCCAATTGCGATAAGAACTTGTGAATGCTCTTCGGGGGAAGACATTAAATTAATTCCTTGAGAGGCAGCTATATTTATATAAAGATCTGAAGACCTGACACGTAAGTGTATCGAACACTTTTAATTAGTCTAAAAGTGTCAACACTGTTATGTTTCCCTGTCCTTCATCAGATAGGTAGTAATGTTGTGTAAAGCCGTAAAACACACACAACCCTTGGTAAATTCGATACACTCTACATAGGATAACAATATTTGAACAAGAAAGGTTTTAAAATTGATATATAAGAATTTTTTCACATACACTTAACACAACCATATAATTAAATTTTAGCAAACTTAAATCCGAAACAACAAAGGAAATGTTCTGAACATCGAGGGCGTTACTTTTAACGTTTGCCTTTATTATACTTCTTATCTTTTTATGTAACCAAATAATATTAAGAATGGATCCTCAAAGATCGATAACAAATTCTGTCTATTTATTAGTTAATAATAAAAAACTATAAAAAAGACACCGAAACTTCTTTGGAACTCCTACATATGTAATTTCAGATTTAATGAATTATTATTAAATATAAATCCGATATCAGCTACAAACCTTCTTACATGTAAAACCTATAAAAACCTTTCTTCAATAATTTAAATATATGTCAAAATCCGCACCCGCGTAAATTTATTTTCTTATTTTATATGAGATATTTGATCCGGTCTCTAGGGGTTACGGTGGAAACAAGATTGCTGGAAAACAAAAATAAAAGTTAAGAATAGGTGGCCATGTTTTTTCTAACCTTTTGACAGTGCAAGTTTGTTATTACAAAATTTTCAAATGTATTTTTTGTAGGTTTATATAGGGTGTCCGAAAATTCCGTTCGTACATGGAAGACTCTACATACAAAGAGATAAAAAAAGTCACATGAATATAGTTACGCAAATGCGTTACATGATCACAATCGAATGAAATAACAACATGGTATGTCTGCGGCCTCGTTCACTTCAGTTTGACTCCAGTTTATTTTTTTGTGTTCGGTTACATTGTTTAGGAATTTGAAATTGACCGAATTGAGGTAAAAGTCAAAAATGTATCCTGGCTTTCCAACAGTATTATGGTAAATACTGAGAACATGTTTTGATTATATTTTCATCTATTAATTTTTTCTTTGAGTTTAATTAAAGTGTGTCAATTTTTGTCAGGTTAAGCTGATTTATTTAACAGTAATTAATGTTAATAAACCAAGCTTGTAACGTCATAAACCAGTGGTCTCGAATCCTAAATATTGTCTACTTTATTTTATTATCATTTTAAATTATGTATTGATTGATTTAGAATCTTAAATCTTTCATTTCATCTTATATTAAAAAATTATTGGAATTCACCTAGAGTTAGGCTGGTGTTTTATTGTTCAATATTTTTATTCTTACTTATCTTGACTTCAATAGTTTAAACAGTTAATTACTCTAATTTGGTGACTTGTTTAATTATCTATAATTGTTTTTTAATTAATATTTTCTTTTCTGTTAACTTAAAGATTACCTTCGGTATATTTTTTTTGAATATATTTATAAAGTTTAAATTTTAAATTAAAATTCTTAACATATTGGTGAAGGTTGATTATTAAATGCATTTTCGGTTTAATTTAATTTTTATAGTAGTCTCAGACACTTCTCTTTTTATAAGGTCTTCCCTAGAGATTATCTTACGACTGGTGTTTTCCCTACTAGATATTTGACGACTGATATCCGCTCTACTGGTTATCTCCTTACCTCTGTACCTCTTGATGTTACGCTAGTGCCTATGCCCTTTAGAGAGATCATTCTACTGGCAACCACACCATTTGACAGGTAAACTTTATTAATATCTATTAATCATTAATTTGTGATAAGTTTTTCTATTCTTTATTTTTGTAAGGCGTTGTTTAATAATCCGTCAATCCTGTGATCATAGAATAAACGGGTTTGCTTTATGTTTTTTTAACGCCAGTAGATTTTAATGTGCATTGGTTAAGTTTTATTTGATTAATTTTTCTTTTTGGAATTTATTGGAGTTCGAGTTTTATGAAAATATATCTAGTCTATGCTACAGCTTAATCTCTACCTTTTAACTAAAGGTTTTTATTATTACTATTTATATTTGAGCTTTATTTGTCCCACATGTTCACTTGGGTTTGTATTTTTTCAGTACTTGTTTAACTATAGGAGTAATTCCTTCATTCAGGGGTAAAGTTGAAAGCCAGTTCCTAACGATCTCGCGGAAGATTTCTGCATTCAACCTAGCTACGGATGCAGTGGCGCCCTGAATAACTTACCCCTACTCTCTAGGTATATACAGTATAGGACAAAAGAAAAGCAACAAGTGTTCCTACGAATTAAAAAAATTCTATTCTTGTGATTCCTAGCTAATTTTAATGAAATAATATCCTCACGATCATAATAATATTTCACAATATTTTGAGAATCTTTAAACAAAATTGATCAATATTAATATAAAATATCAATAATTAGTTCAGAAAATCGACATCCAACTTCTTCGGATTCAGGTCGGGACCACTGCAAAACCCGAACGTTATTTTCCTGAAACCATGCACTCTTGGATAATTCGTGAAGAGTGCTTTGGATTGTGATACTGTAGGAAAATAAAACTCAGTGGTATTTCTCATTCGGCATAACAGGATAATATTTTGCATTATAGATAAAACGATCCATAGTACCAATAATGAAGTCTAAAGACTCTACTCCTTTCCATGAGAAACGTTGCCATTACCATGTTTAACTGTGAGTATATCATATGCAAGATTAAATCTTGTTTGATTGACCGCCTTACACCTCTCATTCTATAAGAAATAAAAATTTTCTCAACTGTTTTCTATCCAATTTTAATGTTGATATGCAAATGTACGTCTTGTAACTCTATTTATTCCCGAACTAAGAAGCTTTTTATCTGGGATTAAACTAAACAACTTTGTTCCTTCTCTGAACTGTCCATGTGCTAGAGATAATTTCTGAAATTTCAGCAATAATTTTAGGTGCAGACTTCCAAAGACCCTTTTGAGAAATGTACCTGTCGCTCGACATTGTTATGTTTCTCCATCTTTCCAATCTCAATAGATTGTCCAAATATCCTCATTCATAATTCACAAAATTTTTTGGATACGTTATATCTACACTGATAAAAATAACCTTAAATTTAAAACAGATATTTCAACTTTCTATACATTAAAATTAATTTACATGTACCTTAACATTAAAGGAATTTACATTAATATTCATGGTACATTGGATAAGATTCCGGGAGATGACGCAACTTGTATTGAACTTTTTGTTTCGTATAATAGAAGTTGCATAAAGGACTCAATTTTCTTACGATGAGGTGTACATGTCTGCCGGTACCGACTGGAAACCAATGAATTCGAAACCGGTCTACAGATGACGGTACACTACCTATGGGAAAAATTTCCACCTTTTCTTGGTAGCAGAATTCTTTGACTTCGTATTAATGTTAGTGTATTAAATATGTGATAACATATCTTAAATTCAATGGACACTGGCTGCATATTTAAGGTACATAGTTACCTTAAAAAGTAAAGATCAAAACTTTAAATTTAATGAATTATTACATTAAATTTAATGGAATAAATTGATTTAGATTAATGTAAATTATCAAATTTAATGCATTACATAAAATTTCATGAAATTTGCTTCCAGCATATTTACCTTAAATTTAATGCATTTCCTTTTTACAGTGTGGGTAAAACACCCTCTTCTGGAACTTTTTATAATTGCAATGCTTAAGATTGTGCGTAGCTATTTTTTTTATTTTCAAAACTAACATTTTTAGCGTACGAATACATTATGAGATCTTTTATTTAAAGTATTTTGAATGACATGTTCTTCTTAAATAGTTTTCTCTGGAAAATATTTATTTTAATCAAGCATTTTAAATAGATATTCACTCAAGTGAAAAAAACAAGAGAGCGATGTTGCTACACTGTCGTTAAGCCGATAAAACAGGGTGGAGCGATATTTGTACGACCATTTTACCAAGAAATGGTTTTATGTTTCTACCTAAAAGCATTCGTAGGACACTTCGTTTTGGGTTTTGAGAAAGCTTTTTAATGGACAGGCTCAATTCTAATATAATAACTTAGTCAATTTTTGCTGCAAAAAAATCGAGAAAAGGACCTTTTTCATCCTTTCACAGTAGTGTTTCTCCTTAATAAAAACTTTCTTTCTTAAAAAAAAATATCAAAATAATGCTGTACTTTTGACATACTACTATTCCATATTTGAAAGTAACGGTTAACTTCAGTTGTTTTATCGTAATTCTTGGAAATAATTACTGTAGCTGAAAATAGCGTCTACTATGATATTTTAAGATACAATATTTTCAAATGCGATAAGAGAATGAGGTGTACACCTTGCGGTAAATAAAAGTTTCTCGGCAAGCATAATCGATACTCATTTAATCTTAGTCAACATCTCCAATATTGATGTTTTAGCATTGGTTGCAGAGGTACATGTTTCGTCTCTACTAGACTCATCAGGGTACCGACGTGCACCCGACTGTGCACGTATCACTGTAGCGGGGAGGGTAAGTTTTAACTTTCTTCTCGGTATGGTGGTACAGGTAGGCCATCATTTCGATGGTGGTGAAATAGAATAAATTGTATTCCTTAGCAATTTGTTCAAATGTGCAACCTCTAACACGGAAAGGATATGGTTGAAACGCAGTTTGCATTTACTGTTCGCATTTTACTTCATTCACTCACGGAGCTACAGATAGTTCTACGTTTGCTGAATGTGATTTCAGCATTACAACGGTATAATGTGGATATATTCACTGCTATTGCATCTCATACGGAGCCGCATAAACATATATATATATATATATATATATATATATATATATATATATATATATATAATCCATGGTATAGTGACCCAAGTTAATGCAAAGGAGAGCTATGACCAATCTTGGCGGCATGCAGAGGGTCGCCTGTTTGAGCATCACGAGGGCTATGAAATCGACCCAAACCTCCGCAATGGAGTGCATTCTAGACCTCCCTTCACTATATTTAGTGATTCAAGGTGAGAAAAAAAATTAGGCTTCATCGTCTCCATTGCTCAATGTCAATAGAATAAATGCTGATGACAGGACATAAAACTATATGTAATAAAATTAGGGGCCCTGAGTGGGAAATGGACACAGACCATGTGACTTCAAGCTACACCTACAATATACCGTTCAAGGTCATTACAGAAGATTGAAGAGTGGGCAAATAAGCTAGACCAGAGCCAACTTCTGGGATACTTATGTGGTGCACGGACAGTTCAAAAACCGAAGAAGGTATTGGAGCTGGGATATATGTGCTACGACCATGAAGAGAAATTACTTTTTCCTTGGAAAAATACCGAACAGTATTCCAGGTATAAATATATACAATTTTAAAATGTGCAGATGAATTAAAAAAAAAAGGCAGATATATTCCGATAGCCTTAAGGGTCAAAACGTATCGTCTAGATTGGTTTAAGAATGCCAAAGTGAACTTACAACTCTGGAAAGTGACAACAGAGTTATATTAAAGTGGATACCAGGATACAAAGGCATACATGGATATCATGCATATCATCTCAATATATTGTCGAAAACCGACTTTTAGGGTGCCACAATATGCGAGACGAGAAGCTGTTAAACAATGGATTAAAAAATAGCACAAAAATCACTGTAAAGCCAGACAGGGATTGCATCATAGTAAACTATTTATTGATCCGAAGTTAGCAAAGAAACTATTGCAAATTAGTAACAACCAATTAAGGGCAATCATAGATGTAATGACGATATATATAGTCGTCAAAGTTCACCTAAAATAAGCCTTTACAACGGTGACCTCGACTGCAGAGTATGTGGTCAAATCGAAGAAACGGTAAACCACATCATATATGATTGCGAGTAACTAGATCGGAAAAGAGAACAAATCTTCGGGTCAGTAAATTTGGAACCAAATGAAATGCTAACTTACTTCTCAGCAGACTTGTACAGATTGACTCAGGAGGTTAAGTTACCCGAGTGGCTGTAAATCAAGGATGGGCACAATAGGTCTATATTGGCCGCAGTGTATCCGGCTTTAAAATAGAACCATCAATGGGAAAAAAGTGTTATTATTCCGAAATTAATATCTGCTATAGAAATTTGGTAGAATATACAGTATAAAAAATATGTTTGGAAATTTTTACAAATTTAAAAATGGTTAAGAAAAAAATGCTACCATGTAGAAAACGTTGCTCAATTAATCTTAAAAGAGTAAAACTTTGTACTTGTAAGGAAGGTTTTTAAAGTTTTCGGCTCCGATTTTGATGAAACTATAATATAGAGAACACGAAAATAAGAAACACAATTTTTTATCGACGGAGATTCATTTTTGTGGAGTGAAAACCGCGCCTAAAGTTCGTCATAAAAAAACAGTTTTAGGAAAATATCTCTAGTTCTAATTAAAATGTATTTTTAGACTAAAATGAAAACTACTTGGTATTTAAAACGAAGTAAAAATATATTTTTTCATCTCTATGAATGTCATTCCCTATTTTTAAGTAAGAGTAAACTTGCACATTACACACATTGCAATTCTAAAACCCATCCAATTAAACGGAATTCTTTGTAAATATTTTTTTATAAATAACATAGATCAATTAAGTTCACATGCTCCAGAGTTTTCGAAAAAAACTAACAAAAGGGGTAAGTAACCCCAAATACTTTTGTTTTATACCTCAAAACGGGGAAAATATAGAACGTGTCGTACAGTTCGCGTATCTTGGCGCTACTCTGAATGAAAATTGGGAATGTGACGAAGAAGTGAAGGGAAGAATTGACCATGTAAAAGCAACTTTCTTTAAACTTAAGAATCTTCTCCTTCACAGAAATATGCCACTACACACCCGAATACGTGTAGTTCAATGTTATGTATGGCCTATTCTACTATATGGTGCTGAAACTTGGTCACTTAAGGCTGGGACGCTGAATCGGATAAAAGTTTTTGAATTGTGGACTCTCCGCCGATTACTGCGTATCCCCTGGACTGCTCGCATAACGAATGATGAAATTCTACGAGGAGCTGGCGTAGAAAGGCATCTAATGAACACTGTAAAATAACAAAAAGTGTCATATCTTGGGCACATACTTAGAGGAGCGCACTACTCCATACCAAGGCTAATGCTGCAGGGAAAAATTGAAGGCAGACGGGGGCCAGTTCGAAAACAAAACTCTGGGCTCCGCAATATAAGAAACTGGTGTGGTATATCAGACGCCGCAACCATATTTAGACAGGCTGGGGAGGGCACTCTAGTTATAATGTGACCATGAGATGGACAAATGATCGCCGACGTGCAGCATACGATATGGCACCCGAAGAAGAAGAAGATACATTAACTTCTAATCGAGATATCTTGACGAAACAAAAAAGAAAATTTCTTGTTTTTTAAATAACGCACAATTATAGTTGTTTTAATAAATGGATATAATCTCTTATTTTTTTATAAGAATAAAACTACATTTCAATCACGATCTTAATTCTAAAAATTAGGAAATTGAACGGAAATCTTTAAAAATATTTTCTTTTATTAGTAACATAAGCGACTAAATTGGACACGTTGTAGAGTTTTCCAAAAACACTAATAAAAGGTGGTAAGTTACCCCAAATCCATTTTTAAATATCAAATTCTAATGAAGATACATCCACAAAAGAAGGTAAAAATTAATTTTATTTGAAATAAAGTAAGACTATTATGGTTTCATCCCCACACTTATGATCGCTTATTTTTTACAAGGGTAAAGAATATTTTTCTTATTTTATAATTTACGATTCCTAATACTGCAATATGTTCAGTAAAATATTGTACTATTTAAATATATATTAAATTTTGTATTAACACATATTTCTACATTATTATATTCACTTCAGTGAGTTTTAACTGCAATTATTATAAAAATAATGTATAGCTAGACACAGAGCGTTCTATAAATCAAATCTATATTAGCATCTTATTTTAATTATAAACATTTTATTTATGCCTTTTCTTAATTTGTAAGGTAGTTTGTTAATTTTAAGAATTAAAAATATGAATCCAATCGATGTTTTTTCTGAAATAAGTTTTTGTTTCTTTCCAGATTTTTATTTCGAACTTGTGAATGTTTCTCTATGAGATCTTAAGGCATTAAAAGCAGTATTTGTTTCTTAACTTTTTTTTCGAAAACCTTGAGACGCGTCAAGTTTAGTTTACAATACTGTCCATAAAAAATATTTTTTTAAATTTTTCTGTAGGTTTCGTAATATTCATTTTAATTAAAACGTGCAATCTGTAGAATCAATAAACATGAATAAAATGCAGGCTTCACTTATAAAAAATAAGGGCTGATATCGGCTTTTGTGAGCCCAGTTTTAATTTCAAATAACAAATCATTCACATTTGGTATTGTCAACATACTTGACAAAATGGGATTCGCATAAACAGATTAAAAATATTATATTTGTATTTGCTTTCTTACCATAATTTGTATATATTAGTAGTTATTTATTTCATTTAGCCATAATTTGGCGCCGACTTCAAAAATTTCAATTTCATATAAAAACTTATAGTGTTATTTTTCACTTTTAAGCGTATTTTTAGAAGTCGGTTCAATTTTTTTTATAAAAATTTTATTTTTCGATTTTTAGTTTTGAGTTCATTATGATATCCATAAATTATTTGACTAAGTACTAATCGACATTAGTGTACCTCGCAATGACTCCAGAGTGGCAAAAAAGTACCCATTTTATCCAAAGTTGTAGATCACCCCAAAAATGAACCACTAAAAATTCTTTGAGTCTTAGAGTTCTCTAAATACCAGTGAAATTGTGTCAAACAAATATTTAATCTGTCATAGTAAATCCAGTATCTTATATTTTATATTAGTTTTAGATTGGTAATATGGGCCCCAAAACCTTCCAAGATCCATATTTAAAGAACTTGAGACGTACATTTTTTAGCTTCATATATTTTATAGTGCCCATTAAGTTTACATTCGCCCCAAAAACCTCACAAAATCAATTTTAGAAAAAAAAACGGAAAATGTAAAATTTTCAGTCTCTCATATTGTATCTTATCAACCTAATAGTTGAAAAAAATTAACCTCATATTCGTATTACACGACCCCGAAAACCTCCTAATACCAAATCTGAAAAAATGATAATAAGATAAAATTTTCAACCCACCATATTGGATCCGCCATATTTAAAAAAAATTAACTTAATCTAATTTAAATCTAAATTCTTCAAAGCCTTCTAGTACCAATTTTGGATGAAATCCTGAAATTTAAAATTTCTAGACCGTTTTATTGCATCTGACATATTTGATTTTCTTAAAATAATTTTATATTCGCTATTTACATCCTAAAAAACGACTCAGTCCCACCTTTGGACAAAATCGTAAAATGTAAAATGTTTAGTCCCGCTATATTGGGATTCGCCATATTGAATCCTAAAAAAATACTTTGAAATTCATAATCTACACCCGCATGAACCCCCTATATCAATTTTGAAGAAAATCGAAAAATATAAAATATTTAGGACGCCATGATGCATCAGCTAGATTGGGATTTTCAAATAATATTTTAAATTCGTAATTAACACTAACAAAAATCCCGTAATACGGATTTTAGACAAAATCGAGAGATGTAGAATTTTTTAAAATAAACTCGCCAATATTAGTTTTGAAAAAAAATCGCACAAAATTAATTTTTTATCCGCCATATTGAATTTTTTTAAAATAATTCCAGATTCGTTATATGCGACCCAGAAAAATCCGTCATGCCAATTTTGGAAAAAATCGGACAAAACTGATTTTTTTTCGTCCGCCATATTGGATCCGCCTATTGAATTTTTAGAAAATAATTTTAGATTTGTTATGTGCGACCTCAAAAACTCCCCCGTACCATTTTTAGAGGAAATCGGACAAAAATAATTTTTTATCCGCCAAATCGGATACGCCATATTGAATTTTTTTAAAATAGTTTCAGATTCGTTATGTGCGATCCTGAAAACTCCCCCATACCAATTTTGGAGAAAATCGGAGAAAATTGATTTTTTCCTCCGCCATATTGAATTTTTTAAAAATAATTTTAAATTCGTTATGTGCGACCTCGAAAACTCCCCCTTACCAATTTTGGATATAATTGGGCAAAATTAAATTTCCTTGTCCGCCATATTGAATCCGCCATATAGAATTTTTTTAAAATAATTTCAGATTCGTTGTGTATGACCCAGCAAATTACTCCATACCAATTTTGATGAAAATCGAACAAAATTAATTTTTTGGCCGCTATATTGTCAGCGCAATCTTGGATTTTACGGCACCAATTTCATCAAAAAAAAAATATATGGAACCACTGCAGCAACTTCCTGAATATAATGTAAAAAATTTCATTGAAATCAGTGCCGCCGTTCCGGAGAAATCGATGTATATACATAAAAAAACATAGTCGACGAATTGAGAACCTCCTACTTTTACAAGTCGGTTAAAAATAGATTGGGGTGACTCACCCTCATTTATAAATTTTTTCGGAAACTCTGAAACATGTCAACTTTAATCAGTTGTGTTGTTCATAAGAAAAAATTCTCAAAGAATCTCATTTAACTTCATAATTTTTAGAATTAAAATAAGGGGTTATATCCGTAAGGACGGAACCACCATAGTTTTGTGTCGTTTAAAATAACGAGTAATTTACACTTTGTTTTTTGAAGTTATCTCGATTAGAACCTGAGGTACAAAATAAAAGTATTTGGGGCGACTTACCCTCTTTTAATTTTTTTTTTCCAAAATTAAAAAACACGTCCACTTTAGTGGCTTAATTATTCATAAAAAATATTTTCAAGGATTTCTTTTTAGATTTATACTTTTTAGAATGACAGTACGCGAATTAAGTGAAGGTTTGCTCTTATAAAAACTGCTTGGAGGTGAAACAACCATAGTTTCACTTTCGTTTGAGATAACAAGTAAACTTCATTTCGAATTGTAAAAATATCTTAGTTAGAACTTGAGATATTTCCGTAGAACTGTTTTTGAGGGTAAACTTTAGGCGCGATATTCACCTCTTCAAAATGAATTTTTGCCGATAAAGAAAATATATGTCTCTTGTTTTCTTGTCCTTCATAACATATTGTAGTTTCATCAAAATCGAAGCCAGACACTTCAAGTACCTTCATTGTGAGATAAAATATTGGTGCACTCACATTTATTTTATTTTACCATTAAGGAAACAGATCAACGGTTATCTAATTTTTATGCAATTTTGGCCAAATACCTTTCTTAACAAAAATTTATTTTTTTCCTCGCAAAGATTCACTTTTATTTAATAAGTTTCCTCATGTCAAAACCCAATAAGAATTATTACAAAAAATAAGTTATGGATATATCTTGAATCTCTAAGTGACGAGCTTAGTTATGGTTATGTATTTTTCAATCTTATCAATTCCTATTTAAAATTTTAATTAAACTAAAAGTTAAATGAGTCCAAATAAGATTGTTTATGACAAGGGCTTTTGAAATTTACGATACGGATCTAATCAACTGGTGTTTTTTTTGTTATTTAGCCCTAACGGTATAGGACTAACTCCTACTCTAAAATCCAATTAGCTCGCGCGACATATTTTTTTCACGAGCAATATATTTACTACGCAGTTATTATTTTATGTTGTAATAAAACTGGGTACTACTTAAAATGGCATTCTGAAAAAAGGCAGAATCGACAGAATTTGATAACTTATAGAAAAATCGGTTAACAAAAAGTCAGCTTAATAAATTATTTCCAAAACGTTCCGTAATTTAGACTGCGGTCAATTTCTGAAGTAGCGTAAAAAGCAAACATATTTCCATTAAAAATGATCCAATTTTATTAAAGCTCGTAAATAGAAATACATAAAATTTTAATTGGAATTTAGTTACTACCAATAAAATTACAAATTAATACGTCTATTAAAATAAAATTGAGATTGAAATAAAAAAAAGGCTAAAAAAACAGAAGTATTAAAAAAAGTTAAGTTTTCGAACCAAAAAATTTTTGAAAAGAAATTTAAGAGAATGCAAAACAAATTTAAAAATAAAAAAAAAACATGTGCTTCGTATAATTCTTCACATTTTTAAAAAATCTTAACTTATTTCATGTGATTCGTCATATGCTTAGGTTAATAATAAATAGCTAGTGGGCCCCGCGACCCTACGCTGCGACTCTATTTAGTCTTACATCTACTTTAGACTTCTTCTAACATATTCAACCTGTTAACGAATTTCATTGTTGTGTTAGGACAAGAGTTATTAAGGTCTTCTGGCATTAGAACGTATTTTCAAAGGTAATCCTTATAGCTTGTGACACGTTTTACATAGGAGGGAGCAGGTCATGCTCTACGGATCTACGTTATTTACGGCAGCGGAACATCGAGAAATATCTCGTGCAGATAGTCATCGGTCAAATGCTCAGCGCAGGGGTATCGGTTTGACGGTATCTACTTATAATCGGGATATCCCTGCTCTCTGAACTGTTCAACGGTTTGACTGCCTGAAGGTCAACACATCCACTCGGTGGTCGGTTCTCAGGCGCCACCCTCGGGATTCATGTGGTCGAGGGCCCACCCATGCACCGGGCAGCTTGTTACAGTGGAGAAACAGCAAGCCAGGAGTCAATTGCGTGTATTAGTGCTGGCTGTCGGCTGTCAATTGTTCTATGGATTGTTAAAAATGAGACTAGACGCCAAATTTGTGAGGCGTATAGGACTAGATAATGAAACAAACGGTTATAAAACATCCTGTATCCTGTATTCCATATCTTTATAATAAGACATGGCCTAAAACTAACTTACAATCTAAGATGTACAACAAAATAACAATTACACGGTCTGGAGGGCAAGATTATGTTATGAGAGCTGTTCATGGTAGCTCGTACTGGTCGGTGGCGCTGAAGATGGTAACACGGCGGTATCATTCACGACGCTATCTCCGTTACCTCGTACTACAAGGTTGCGATGCTATTCATGACGGCTCTTACGCAAATAATCCTGTTTCGTATCTAAAATCCGCGGCATCGATCGGCGATAGGCGGCGTCTCTACACGGCGGCGATCTCTACACGCGGCAGCGGCGATAGGCGTCGGGGCGACAGTTGTTAAGCGCCCTTATCAACGGATATCGGAGGGCACCTGGCGGTAAAACACATTCCTGGTCAATACGGAAACAAAACTAAACTTACGGCATTTAGTGCGTGTGTGTATAGGTGACGGTAGGAAGGAAAGAAAGGATCTGACGCTGCTCGTTCTTATAAGGGTCCTCGACAGCGTCAGCAGGATCGAACGACATTGCCCGTTCTTATAAGGATCTTCGACAATGTCGACCAATAGCGGTAGGAAATTAGGAAAGGAATCGACACTGCCCGTTCTTATAGGGGTCCTCGGCAGTGACGGTAGGATGACACAACATTGTCCGTTCTTATAAGGGTCCTCGGCAATGCTGGCCATTAGCAGGGTAGGACGTAAGGAAGGAAGTGTATGGTGAAACTCCATATACACATAAGCCTAGCCTCACCTACATTGCTAGACCAGGAAGGCGCGGTCCGGCAGGCGATCCAGTCCAGTCCGTTTGGATTGTTAACCCAGGTGGAGAACGTGCAGTTCTCAGCGAAATAATGGTTTGCTCGAGCTCAAGTAGACGATCCGAACTCCCACTACTCTGACGAGTGACGGTGTGCGGTGATCGCGCATACAATACGGCTGTATGCGGGGCGCGATTGCTGTGTGTCGGACGCTCTAAAAATCTCGGAAAATTGTTTTTCCCGGCATAGCGCGGTAAATCTAATTATATTCCGGTAATATTGAAACTTTAAGCAATCTTTTCCAGCAAGAATCAGATTTTTCGGATGTAAAATAAATAAATTAAATCTCGACGAACATACTCATGCCCAAAAATATAGTAACTTCGTTACAAGCTGCAGCCAATGACATAAAAAAATATTCTGGTGTTCCTCATACTTTATGCATAGGTGAGATACTGCATCTTCTGCTAGCCCAGTCTTGTGTGTTTCAGTAGTAGTATCCAGTGTGTGAACAGGATACTTCAAGAGAATAAATGTACAGTTTTTCTCAAGAAGAGTTCAATCATTTGATGGAGTGCTCTGTAATTAATATGAAACCAAGTTATCCCACAGCGTTTGAATTGCAATAGATTATAATCTTAACAAGACTCCATAAAATAAAGTTCCTGGTTTCATTTTAGAATATTGGGACTTGATGTATCTATCGGTAAATGTTTGTAGGAGATAATAATAAAGAGATTGTGAAAGTATTGTACTGATGGAAGCAGTTTTATAAGATAAGTTTTTTTCTATTTACAAAGACCGACTATCGGAAGAGGCAAACAGATCTGGCAAGATACAGTAAGGTTACTTTTGCTTGGATATAAAGACATAAGTGCCACGAAAAAGCAAACCGACTTACAAGATGAAGGTCTAGTGCCGCATTTGTTGGATTAAAACTAGTATTTGGTATAACTAAAATTGCTAATGGTGGGTGGATATTCTGGTGGATAGATTATCAACACCAAAACCACTGGAACCTAGGCACAGAACACCATCCGGCAAACTTAGTGCAGGATGCTTAAGAAGACAGCAGATTAGTCTAGTGACAGAACTAATAACCAGTTCCGGTAGCTTAGAGCAACACTTACATACAATGGGTATTTGTAATAAAAAACCTACACTCGGTAACAAAGAAGATTGAATAGCTTTACACGTAGTTCTAACCTACTCAAGACACCTTCAAGGAATGATCCGTTCTGCATAGTTATAACCAGAGGAAAAGTAACGAAGATGCTTCTAAACCTGATTAATGCGATCAACCTGTTCACGTAGATTATATATAATTATATATAGTAGGTAATATATTGAGACTTTAAGTTGCAGTGTAAGGGTTTTTCAACCCTAGCCTGTTATATTATTCGGTCAATTAATCAATTTTCCTAATAAGTCCAATATTAATTGCCTAAAATTTATTGCGTGGTCCATGTTTTAATATTTAGACATTTAATATAGCCAGTTCCTTGCAGTATAATATTGATGTGTTTCGATTTCTAGCAAATTTTGTTAGAGTTAGCAGGATTTTTATTTATAAAATTGCCATTGACAGTAAAAATCCAGTAATAATAAAAGCATGTAGTTGTTTTATTTTAAACGAATATTATTTTGTGTATCAAGTCAATTAATGTTCTGGCATTTTATGCTTTTGTTGTATTTATTTTTATTAATAATCTTTTACACTCATTGGTTATTTAAATAGAACTGAAGCAAAAACAATAAAATACTAACTTCGTTCTAAAAATAAATAATTTCCTTCATTTCCTGGGCCTCTACAATATTTATTAGTTACTGCCATCGCCATAGGGGCGCCAGAGTCGAATTATACTGATGAATAATTAGCTCTTATATGATATTTCTAACCGGTTCGTGTTTAATTATGAGAATATGAAGGCTTTTCTGGAGTGTATAGGTAGAAAGTATTGATTTATTGTTGTCACGCAGTTAAAGGAAATACAGACAATTTATGTCCTGCAGTGGAGCTGTAACAAACTAAAAACAACATTCGCAGGAAATAACCGTCGATATAAAATATAAATTTCGAGATATGGGGGCAGTTTATTAATTCTGCAATCTTTTTCTCTGTGAGACTGAAAAATATCGAAACTCAAACGGCATCTGTATATCCACCAGAGCAGTGAGAAACTTAAAAATGAATATTTCAGTAAGAAATAGATACATATTTTACTGCCGTGTTTATCAAGTTGCCTATATTCTCTTTTCAAGCAGTTAAAAGAAAAACATGTATAGACAATTTATTTCCTGCAAACACAACTCTGGTTCTCTCTCCATATGCGATTCGACTACTTAGTGGTCTCATGAGTGGAGCTGTAACGAACCAAGAGGAGCATTCGCAGGAAACAACCCTCTATATAAAATATAAATCTTTAAACATGTCAGCAGGATATTATAGCTCCACTAATGAGACCAGTAGGTGATAAAAAGGCTTATGGAGAAAGTTCCAGAGTTGTATGTGCAGAAAATAAATTATCTGTATTTTTTTCCCGTGACCGCTTGAAAGGAGAATATAGGCATCTTATTCAATACAGCGGTAAAAGATTTATCTATTTCTGACTGAAATTTTAATTTTAAAATACACTATTTCAAATCTATTAATTAAAGTAAGCTCAGCAACGTACAACATTTATATGAAGAATATAATTTTCAGAGAAAACAATAATAACAGTTTTTCTGATTTAAATTTAGCCAGCTTAAATCTAAAACGTTTAATTTTAACGAGTGTTTATTTCATAATATTTAGTTTATTTAATGAATTATTAACAGAGGGATTATCGATTACATCATTTATAATAAAAGTACAGTAATAAAAATTTCATAAATATCCGTTTATTAAAATTTGTTTCTATAAAAACCTTACTTCGTTTGGTGAATAAGAAATTACGTACAAAAAACAAGATTAAGCTTGGGTGAAAAGATTTTTTTACACCGAATAAGGAATCAGTAACTTCCGAACGAAATTGGTCATGGGTTTCTTTAGACATTTCCTAGCAGTCCTAAAAAACCTATTTTCAATTCTTGAAAGAGGGTCTTAAGACCTTCTTAGAATTCGCCCAGTCATTGTACTCATAAATGTTTAATAATGGTCATTTACCAAGACCGTGTCTATAGAGCTGGATAGTAGAAAAGAGAAAAAGCTAGAAAATCCAGACAGCAGCCGGGTTATTACCGTGGCTTATACCAGAGACGGATCTAGTTAAAAAACGGAAAATTTTAACAATGAGAAACTCTGATATTTTTTTTTAAATGAATACTGGAAAACGTTATTATGGGTTTTAAAATATGTTCATTTACCAATTTTTGAAAAGTTTTACAGATATGTAGTCTGGTAAATTTTAAACCATATCATCCCTCTTTTCGCCAAGAAGCGTATATAGATTTTTAAAACTCTCGAAAGTTGTCAGTAACTTTATTGTAAATATTATTTATGAGTCTGAAGTTTTTTAATTATAGTCAAAGAGATGAGAAATATAAAGTAAATTCTAGAAAAAATTGTATTCCATTGTTTGCAAAAAGATACTCTAAATACCTATCGACATAGTATATATAGTATACACAGTGGTCCAGGACGAAATGCCACTATCGATTTCTCGGAAAATAAATTGCATACATTTTAAAATTTAGCTGTTTACTAAAGTCGATAAGGGCAATAAGACTAAAATATTTTCAAAATTGTGGCACTTCTGGTTATACTGCAAGTTGATGCTTTCTTGCTTAGTTTAAATAGAACAGCATTTATATTATTTCATTTTTGGACTCTATGCAAAATTATAGACATATTTCATATATGTGCTGTTACTAACCAGGAAGGTACCTGAAGTATCTGGCTCCGATTTTAATTAAACTTCAATATGTTGCAGAGGATACAGAAATAAGAAACATGTATTTTTTATTTACCTGCGGAGATTCATTATAACGGGGTGAAAACCTAAAGTTTATCCCTAAAAACAGTATTTTTGAAATATCTCAGGTTCTAAATGAGATATTTTTAAAAAACAAAATAAAAGTTACGAAATGATGCGAAACTATGTAGTCTGGTCAAGTTAGCCCTAAAAAGAGAGGTAAGGTTACCAAAATTCGCATAGAGCTGAAAATTTGTACAAATGTTCGCAACACCATTACAAATAAGTTGTTAAAAGTTCCCAATGATCCCATGCCTGGAAAAAAATTTATTCAAGGTCAAAATGGGGAAAAATGGGTTTTTCGCGTTTTTCACAAAATGGTAAGTTTTATCATCAAAATAGTTTAAATCAAAATTGTAGACCATAAAATTGCCTATAAAAATTGGTCCTATACTTTTTTTCATAAGAGTCAGTGTTTTCGAGATATCATCGCTCAAAAAGTTGAGAAAGCTGCGTTGTCCATAATATGCATAAGTACACCGCGTACAGACATCACTGGAGCTGTAATACGAGTTGAAATATTTTTCTATCGGTATATTACCTTAAACTTATAAAATAAATCAATATTAACTTCTAAGAAACTCTGTCTTCTACCTTCTACGCCAGTGCAACCTTGAAGACATCTACCCCCTATTCAACTGTCCGCGTGGTAAGGGTCGTATACCTGTTTTTTTTCAACGGCCGAATAAACGAAATACTATTAGTCTGTAACTTTCCTTCGTAGTGAAAACACGTGTTTTATGTTTATCGTTAATATTTTCTAACCCTATTTGAGCTACAACAACATCTTCATTTTCAGACGTTTTATTTGATCAATTTATGACCGTTCCCACTACTCAACAAAAGTTTCTGGCAAATACCCACAACAAGTCACGGTTCATTTCACTGCTAAAAGAAAGATTGACCAGTGAAGGTATACTTGTCAAACAAGCTGTTAATGATGCTGATGTCCTCATCATTGAAACAGCATTAGAACAGTTCAATTTGAAAAACACAACTATTGTTGTTGCTGAGGACGTTGATTTACTAGTTTTACTGACTGCTTGAACTCCAACTAACAAAACCATTTATTTTTTAAAACTTGGGGAAGCTCAACATCAGTCTGAGATATAATCAACACAAATTTTATCTGCTTTTGCAAAGTGCCAAAATCATGTTTTATTTTTACATGCAATAAGTGGCTGCGATACATCAGCATTTTACAGAAGGGGTAAAACATCTGTTTTTAAAATGTTTGGAAAACAAGATTTAGTCGGTTGTGCTGAAGTTTTTAAAAATAGTAACTCTACTCCACAAGAAATTATCACCAATAGAATTCGCTTTCTTCTTGCCATGTACGGAGCTGCATCGATAAGTTCCTCTATGCATCTTTTGTTAAAAATACTCGAAAGAAAAAGCGAGTGCAATTAGCTTGTCTTCCTCCAACCTCTGCTTCTGCCCAACAACATCTATTTCGGGTATATTATCAAGTTCAACTGTGGCTTGGTAATCAACTAGATCCAAAAAATTGGGGATGGAAGTTGATTGACAATACATTGGAACCAATTCAGACTTTACTCCCACCTACACCAGAAAAACTCCTCAACACAATTTTTTGCACTTGTAAAAAGGGATGTAATGCTAAATGCGGCTGCAAAAAAGTTGGGTTATCTTGTTCATTAGCATGTACAAATTGCCAAGGCCACTCGTGTTCCAATGTTGAATCTCCATTAGAAGACGGTTCATATCATATCAATGAAGAGACGTCTGATAGATCGCTTTTGGAGAGATTTATTTGTACTCAGCAGGAAGAAGAAGAACGGAAGACGAAGAACAAGAAGAAGCAGAAGTATTTAACGATAATGAATCTGACGAATAATTGACCTAAATTCAGTAGAATACAGACAGCTTCGATTATTTTTAACTATTTCTTCTTTTTTTTTTTAATCATTACATATTACAGTATGGTTTGTGGAATAGGCCTACCGGGGAAACCACTTAAAAAAAAACGCGTCAAGTACTCTACCTCACGGGTGACGTGGAAACGTGTACATATTTTGGAGAATGCAGCTTTCTTAACTTTTTGAGCGATGATATCTCGAAAACGGTGACTCTTAGGAGAAAAGTGTAAGAACAATTTTGGTCTGAACTATTTTGATGATAAAACTAACCGTTAGGCTGAAAAACGCGAAAAACCGATTTTTCCCCACTTTGACCTTGAATTAATTTTTTTCCAGGCATGGGATCGTTGGAGACTTTTAACAACTTATTTGTAATGGCATTCCGAATATTTGTACAAATTTTCAGCTCTATGCGAATTTTGGTAACCTTCAATGTCTACTTTGACCGGACTAATAGTATTTTCACCCCAAGGATATCATCCCTTATATTTTCTAAGGTAAACCATATATTTACGCAGGTAATTTAAATCTAAAAATTTCGAAATTTAATGGATTTGTTTGAAAATATTTTTTTCACGAATAGTATTCGTAGTAACCTAGGTTGAAGGGTTTTGTGGTTTCTAAATATAAAAGAGGGTGAGACAACCCCAAATAAGTTTTTTTTTTTAATTTCAAGTTTTAATTGAGAAATCTTTAGAAACCAAAACGGAAATTACTTGTTATTTAAAATAGTGCTGAATTATGGTGTCTTTACCCCCAAAAATATCATCCCTTATTTCTTATAACGGTAAACCATCTATTATAAAAATTACGAAATTTAATGAAATTGTTTCAAGGAATTTTTTTCAAGGATACCATAATTAACTCAAGTTGACATGTTTTGAGGTTTCAAAAAATGAAGTAGTAAAAGAGAGTGAGTCATCCCAAAATAAATTTTTTCAAATCCCAAATTATAATTGAGATATCTTTACAAAACAAAATGGAAATTACTTGTTAGTTGAAGTAAGGTTATGTCATGTAGTTTTAATCCCATAGATATCATCCCTTATTCTTTATGAGGGCTAATCTAGTAATTCGTATACATAATTTAATTCTGGATATTACGAAATTAAACCAAATGAATTGATAATAATTTTTTTTCGAATACAATACGTAACTTAGGTTGACGTGTTTCAGGGTTTCCGAAAATAAATTAATAAAAGAGGGTGAGTCACCGCCAAATACGTTTTTTTAATATCTCCAATTCTAATTAAGATTTTCAACAAAACAAAATTAAAATTTCTTGTTATTCGAAATGATGTTAAACTATGGTATCTTCATTCCCAAGGATATTATTCCTTACTTTTTTTTAGAAAAGTAAACCATCATTTCACACATATATTTTTGTTCTAAAAATTGTTAAATTTTAATTTAAATGAACGTTACAAGATTAGAAATCCCTATTTGTCATGAATTATAATAATTTACAGACATGAATTCTTAACTAATGAAACAAGTTTATATCAGAACTTGAGATTTAAGAAAAAAAAGTATTTTGGGGGTGGCTCACCCTCTTTTATTAGTTATTTTTAGACATTCCGAAATCCGTCAAAGTTATTTATGATATTCGTGACAATAATATTTTCAAACAATTATATTAAATTTCATCATTTTTAGAATCAAATTACTTGCGCGAATAGATGACTTATCCTTATAAAAAATAAGGGATGATATACTTGGGGGTGAAAAAATTATGGTTTAACATCATTTCGAACAACAAGTAGTTTTCATTTTTGTTTACTTAGAACCTGAGATATCTCAAAAATACCGTTTTTAAGGGTGAAATTTAGGAGCGGCTTTCATCCCGTTAAAATGAATCTCCACAGATAAAAAAAATACGTGTTTTTATTTACTTATTTTTATACCTTCTACAGCATATTGTAGTTTCATTAAAACCGGAGTCAGACACTTCAGGTACTTTCCTTGTAAATGTAACTGTGTTTAATATATTTTAAACTTTATGTCAAAAATGGCATTTGCATTATCAATTTCTAGTATATCACACGTCTTTATTATATAGTTGGGGTTGGTTTCCTTCTAAAAGCCGGTCTACTTTAGTATACTGTATTAATATTCTGATAATACATAAATACAGGGTGATCAAGAACCAACGGTAAATATTATCTTGAAACAATAGTTTCAAGTCAATTTTTTAAAATGTAAACACTTATTTAACGTCAAAAATAAGAGCAACTTCGACTAAACTCGTTATGATGGTAAAACGCGACAAACGAAAACAATAGTGCGTTACAGAAATGTCACTATTTCCTGCCATTTGACATTTATTAATAGAAATCATGCCGAAGTGATTAAATTATACGCAAGAAGATTATTTAAATGTGTTTATGATCTATGAAGAATGTAACAAAACTTTATTAAGCACATGCCGAACATTTGCTGATAGATATCCAAATAAACAGAAACCGTCACGTTAACCAAATATTGGAAAATTTCCAAAAATTAGGCACAATTAAGGCAAAAATGCATAAAAGGAAACCTATTCTTAATGATGAAAATGTCGAAATTGCAAATCTGAGATATTTTGCGCCTTATTCTATGACATCGTTAAGAAAAGTAGCTCTGCAAACAGGAATCTCGAAGAGCTCAATACATAGAACTCTGCTGAAACACAACTTCTTCTTTAATCTCTTTGATTCAAGACCTAAGAGATACTGATTTGTCGAAAGGAGTTCAATTTTGACGATTTAGATTAATGATGATACAAGACGATGTTTGTACAACATAGTTTGAACTGATGGAGCAAAATTTACGAATAACGGCCTTTTAAACAAACACACTCCCATTTTTGGAGTGATTCAAATCCTCATGCAGTAAGATTGCGGAATGTTCAAGAAACCTGGCTAACTAAACTAATTTTGTCCTGTTAGAATTGATGAAATAGTAAAACTACATGTTTATGAAGAAAACTTAATGGTAATTCATTAATAATGCTGCAAATTTTTGAAGGAGATAACCTTATATAAAGTCACCCTTATTATTAATGCCAAATAAGATCACATTATAAAGTAGTAGGTTTAATTTAAAAAAAAAATTGCTTTTAACGATTTTTTCAAGTTAATATTTAATATTAGTTTTTGATCACTTTGTATTCATTTATTATCCAAATATCAACACAGTCCGCTGAAATAGATCTCCTTCTAGAAGGAAACCAACCCCAATTAAATAATAAAGTCTTTCATATACGAAAAATTGATAGTTATGTTTAGGCCCGCAAACGCCATTTTTGACATAAAATTTAAAATATATGAAAAACAGTTAGATTTGAGTATAAGATATTAATCATAGTTCAATTTAATATAAGCAAGAAGGCATCAAATTCCAGTATAACCGGAAGAGCCACTATTTTGAAAATATTTTAACCGAATTGCCCGCATTGACTTGAGTAAACTGCCCAATTTTAAAAATTTTGCAAAGTCTATTTTCTGAGAAATCAATTGCGGCAGTTCGTCATGGAATACTCTGTATATAATAAATAATACAAACGATAAAAGCTAAATATCCTAAATTCCATGTGATACATATAAACTATCTACTAAAATTGTCTTCCTAATAAAGAAAACGACAGATTTGTTTGCCACAGTGTCGATTTCTCAGTAGATTATGTAGCACATTTTCACGAGAAAATGTTTCTCTTGAACCCGAATAAAGAAGTTTCTCCCAAACTGTGTAATAAATTCACGCCTAACTTGACATATTGTTTTTTCTTGAAATGTTTTTCTGTGGGTAAGTGTAATTTATTTTATGTACTCTTAATGTAAAGTAAGTGAAAAAAAAAATAGTTTGGCAGAGTTTACAAATGTCGAAATGTCAGATATGCCTTTTTTTTGTTTATGGTCGTGCTAATGGAAATGCATTAGAAGATCAAGGAATTTATGGTGAATAATATTCACAACGTAAGTTACCTCATCATAACACGTTTGCTTATTTTCATCAGCGTTTAAGAGAAGAATCTCCTAAAACAAGTACGAGAAAAATTTCCAATTTATTAAATATAAGCAATTCCACAGTATTCCGAATTTTGAAGGAAAACCAATTGTATCCCTACCATATCCACTTTTACCTCGGGACCTTTTGCCGCGTATAGTTTTTTGCCAGTGGATTCTTCAAATGATCGCCTAATCTACCCTTTTTTATTTTATATTTTGTTTACTGGTGAGGCAAACTTTTCAAGGGAATCCATAAGAAATTTTCATAAAAATCAAATTTGTGGTGAAGAAAATCTGTATGCATTACTTGAAGCCAATTATCAACATCAGTTTTCATTAAATGTATGGATTGATGTCATAGGCGATTATCTAATTAACCCATGTTTCCTTCCATTAAAATTAAATGGTGACCAATACTGTCACTATCTCGAGGAACTTTCCCTTCTTGAAGAGGTTCCTCTTCAAGTTAGACAAGAATTATGGTTTGTGCATGATGGCGCTCCAGCAGATTTCAGTATCAATGTACGCCGTCACATAGAGGCAGGGTATCCAAATTATTAGATAGGTCGAGGAGACACTCAACACTGGGCTGCCCGATCCCCGGATCTAAATCCTTTGGATTTTTGCACCTGGGGTTTCATTAAATCTTTAGTTTATGCAGCCTCTGTTGAAGATTTGAGAAATCGCATTATTGCGTCTTGCAAAAGGATAAGAAATACTCCAGGATTATTTCAACTGTTATGCTCTTCAATAAGACGAAGATCGGATTCTTGCATTATGTCTGAAGGTGGTCATCTCCAACACTTGTTGTCATTTTTGTTATTAATATTTTGTTACTGTTGTTCAAGTTTTGTTATTATTATATTGTATTTTTTTCTTAGTCCCTGTTGGTTAAAACAAATATGAAGGAAAATTGATTAAAACAAATTCATTATAATTTTTTTCTTATTTATTTATTTTTTTTTGTGAAAATACTATTGACCTTGAGAGAAAAATTTAAGAAACAAAAAAATTTCACAATAAGTTGGGCAGGCTACCGGAGTAATCAAATCGAGTCAATGGCTCGCGAAAAAAAAGTTCGAGAGGGTAAAATTTTACAGACCCGAAAAAAGGTACCACTCCGTGTATTACGTTACAAAATAATAATTTTTTAATGAGAAGTGTAAAAAGTGTTATGTGTTGTTCCAAATTTAACTAAATTATCTTTAAAAACAAATGATATAAATTTAAACAAATAAAGATAATAATAAATCTTAACACTCGATATCTTAAAAACTAAGCATTATCAGACATATGTTTATATGAACTTTTATGCTTGAAATTAGCTTAAAAGTAATTCTTTAAAATTTTTCGCACTTATTTGGAAACACCCTGTATAATGTAATTATTACCGGTTTATTTTATTCTAGCACTGTGTTGATATCACTATCGTTATACAAGTTTCGGTAAACGTTCTAGAACGGCTTAATTAAGGGTGAAAGGAAATTGATAGCAGATCCAAATTTTCTCTAGCTTTCAGAGCTACAATTTTCCCATTTAAACGTGCATTCGATATGCATCAACATCTGTCAAATGACGATGTCAACGTTAATTTTTTTAGACGGAAAATCCTGTATATTATCAATTATTTAAAATCTCCAACAAATTTAAAATATTTGTTGTATAGCATATTCCATGGGTAAATTCAACTGTTTCGAAAATATTGACATTTAATGTACCAAACTCATAATATATTTTATCTTTATCCTTACGTTTTATCCTCTTTCTTAATTAAAAATTTACGTTGGTTACTAGGTATATACTTAAATAAGTTATGATAGTCTATCCGACTTTTCTCTCACATTAGTTTTTGACAAAGTATTTGGTAACATCTTTTATATACGTCTTTGGTATCAACGGAATAATGGTCATAATTTAAGTTATGCTACCGACACTGCCAACTGATAAATTGTGTTAGAGAAAGGTGGTTTACCAAAGTGCACGAATCCGTTCCGAATAAAAGTTTTATTTTTCCCCATGATATTGCGCGCTTTCGAAGAAAAAATACTTCGTAAAATTTTGGATATCTTGTTAGTATTTACACTTTCTCATACTTAAAAACTCTTTTACTTCACCAAGAAATAAATTTTGCTGTTTGTGAATTGTTTTTACATTAATATTTACTACTCCAGCATGACCATTATAGAACAGATTTAGGTGATACATTGTGAAAATAAATAGGAGGGTAAGGTGGGCCACCTTAAGATAAGGATCAGGATGAGACATCGAAATATTTTCTTTTTAAATTTAGCGGCGCCATCTCCGTGTAAAATAATAACCTAGGCTCCAGCTACTAATGTTTGGTTTCAATTTTAGAGCAGTAGTTGAAATATTTCCATAACTACGTGTTCCTATTGTCAACAATTTTCACGGATAGTTTTTTCAATCAATTTCAGGATGAAAAAAGGCAGCAAATGTAAACATTAACAAATTAGCTACATTCAATGGATGAAAAATAAATAAAAGGTTAATATAGAACAAATTTAAACAAATAGTTTCAAAACACCTGTTAATAGGCTACCTTGGGACATGTATTTCAGGCTACATTGAAACTTTGTTTCACAGTGGCCCGTAAAATGTTATTATACAAAGTGTCCAGACAATATGTACATAAAATTTGACGACAGACTTTTAGCGTCCAAATAGGTCGATTTAAGTCAACTTGGTTATATCCAATACTGTTTCGTTTAAGCGGTAGAAGATGTCAAAGGTTTAAGAAAATATTGATTTTTCCGAGATTTCTTGAAAACGTGGTAACTGAATTTAATGATTTTTGATATGCAGTCTAACATGCATACAACAATTAGCTGTAATAATAAAAAATACCTGTAACAATAATTTTTCGAGTGACTTTGTTGCTACGGCATTTAATAATTTGACTATTGACAAATTGCCATCACCGTCTAAGTGGTCGTCTAAAGTAAGATTAACATTCTAAATTTCTAAACCTATTTTACCTTTAAACATGGACAATTACACACATTCCGAGAAGGTTGATGTACTCCTGATTTTGTGACAGCAGTTGATGGTAGACTCTTAAAAACGATATATTTTTTGTAGTGTTTGGCCGTTTCGCTCACGATGCTGTTACATATTAGTCAGTGGCTATTTTAAAAACCTATGAATAAATATCATAGTAACAAAGGCACTCTGGAAGTCTGGTCGTTCCTTTTGGCTCTTGCAGGTTTATTACGTAACAACTACAGATTATTTAGGGCTTATCATTATCAAAACTCAAAAATTCAAGACTCGGGTAAGGCTGCCATATAGCTGGTCAGATCTCGTCTCTTGTATTGAAGCTCTTCGTCAGCGCACCCGCAGCTTTAATCGCTCGAAGGTTTTTATAAAATTAAACAAAACAAGTTTCTCAGAACACTTAAATCTATTAACAAAAGTGAATAGAAAATGAAAAACTTATAATTAACAATGATTAACAATATTTAACAATTCTAAATTACTACACTAATTGCTCCTGTTGGTCATTCTGTTATTAAAGAAAATGTAGCCATTCCGTTTTGAAGATTATGCGTATAAACAGCTTTCTAAAATAAAAATTAAGAAAAGAATAAAAGCACGATAAATAGCTGTTTAAATTGTTTAAATAAATGGCACTAAAGTCGGCCTTTTACCAAGAGATTTAAAAACAGACTTTCCCGTTAACTGTGCCGACGTTAAATAATAAATCAAAAATAAAAAAAAACATACTTTTAAAGCCCCGGAATTTACGCGTCGGGTACCTTTCTCTAGCAGAGTTCACAACGTACCACCTTAAATAAATCTCAGATCGTAACTGAAGCTCATTATGTCTTAAAAGCCAAACTTGCATTCCCCCGAGAATCGGTAAATTCGCGCTGGTACCTATATTAGACACATACTCTGTAGGGGTGAATGTAATTCCCGAAAATCTCGGCTTTCTCGTTTATAGGGGGCATTAGCATTTTATAGCAGATACTTTATTCCCACATTGACCTCTGGGCATCTTAATCTTATTTTTCTATACAAAAAGTTAACTTTAACTATTCTACGTCTTTCTATAACTAAAGGAAAACGATAATTCCTGTAGAAAAACCTATTCACTCTTCCTAGCTGTTCTGGAAGTAAATATCTAACTAATTCTTTGTATATGTAGTCAAACACTATATTATATTATAGTGAGTTTATTTGACAATTTTTGTGTTTCCTAATAGTAGGAAAAACATTCAATATTTAACACATTCTATGCAGTTTAGGCCATATGGTACTAAATCCGTTCTTGACTTAACTTTAAGGGTAAGATTACCTTGACACATTTTTAAATATATATGGTTCCAGAAAGACAGAGAAACAGAAATGGATTTAGATCTTAGAGTGGTAATATAAGATATGCACTGTCTCAGTTCTCATAGCTAAAATCCATCTACAGAGTGATTATTTAATTACTCATTTTAGTGGAATATACTTCACGTAAATCAGCCTAAAATAATTAGTGTTTGTTCAATTACAGTGTATGAGTTTTATGAAGGCAACTGGCATCGAAGTGTTTACATAGAGATATTTCCTAATGGCCGAATCAAGTCTATTCTGTTTATTTTGACTTAATGCAAAACATACAACTTCCCATTACAACAGTAAAGGAAGCATTTTAAAACAACCAGCTTACTACTATTGTATTTTGTATATATGATATAAAAGAAAATAAGGCTACCTTGTTGCTTTACCATGAAAGTAAAGCAAAGAAAACACCTAATAAATTGGGTTCTTGTCCGTCGGTTTATAATAACAGAAATCGTAAAAGCGCTCCTGAACTTCATCTTTACAATAGTAATTGTTGGGAACAGAAGAAAAATCATACTTATTGGACTTAATGGCGTTAAAAGATTTTTCAAAATAGTGTAATATATTCCAATAAGAGGTCATTCCTTTCTGCCATGTGACAGAAATTTTTCAATGATCAAAAGATCATTTAAAAAACAAGATAGAATATACTCAGTAAATGTTTAAAAAAAGGAGTAAAACTTTTAAACATTTTTTTTTTGTTTTTCGCGAATACAAGATTTTGAACTTATGTTTTTTATGCATTTAGCGATTTATTTATATTTGTTTCCAATTTTACTTCGTACAATCTATATTTGCAAGTGATTCATTGATATAAAAATATATTGGTAAGTAAAGTATAATTTAAAAACCGAAACATCTCCTGAAATATAATTATGCAATGCACTTTAATGATTTGTAATTAGTTAAGCCCTCTCAAAAATTGATTTTCTGTTTTCGTAAATCATTTATAACGCTTGATTGAACAATTTTCCACAACAAAATTTCTAATTGCACTTTTTATTGAAAAACAATTTTTTTGATGCTTAATTCAATTGGAGTAGTAGGAAGTTTTTAACATCGGCCTGTAATTTAGATCTTTAGACGTGTAAATAAAATGTTTTTAAATATACACGAAATACATTTTCGTGAAATATAAAAAAAAATGTATCCATCTATTTTTAACCGTCTTCTAAAATTAGGAGGTTCCCAATTTCACCGCCTTTATATATATGTACATCGATAACTCCGAAAAAGCGGCACCAATTTGAATGAATTTTTTTGCATTATGTTCAGGAAGTTTCTGCGGTGGTCCCATATTATTTTAGATGAAATTAGTGCAGTAAAATCCAAGATGGTGCTGTCGGACAAAAAAAATAATTTTCTTCGACTATCTCCAAAATTGATATGGGGGGCGGCTCTGCTTTTCTGCTGCTTGCAAGGAAGTTAGAAGGGGTAAAAGAAGGAGAATACCCTAAACTAAATTTGGTTCCGCATGTAACTCTGTACTCCCCTCAATGTGGCTATGCTGCACTTGCGCATTAGGTCAAGGGACAGGAGTGGATTTGAGAAACCTCTTATTTATGTTGTTATATTGAAAAATTACAATTTAAAGTTCAGGTTATAAAACGACTATTGAAATAAACACTGCCTTAAAAGAAATTTAAACAATTCGAAATAAAATCTTATCTTATCTGCAATATTAAAAAGGATCTGTACGTTACTCTTCCTTTATGTTATTATTAAGTAAAGTGTTTTCCATGTACCTTCTAAACTTTAAAATAATTAATTTCTGATCAAAAAAAAAATTCAATGAAAAAAATGATAAAAACTACACACTAACGCAAACAAAACTTTAAAATCGTCGATCTATTAAAAGATCTTCAGTATAATCTTACATATTGACGTAATACAAAAAACGTAGGTACTTACCGAAAATAATGAATTTCCGGGATCGAACCACGCGATTTACAAAACAATACCATACACTGATACACTGTTATAAATTAAAATCTATACAAATGTCTTGACAACATACACAAATATAAATTCCGAAATTTAACTAATGATACTGCACCGCACAACAAAGAAAATAAGCGCCGAGGACGATGGCAAACAATCGCATTAAACATAAAGAATACGCCGGGATGCCGATCGTGTCGCAAACCCTGCTCTGGTTTCCGGTTCTCACATTGCTAACTTTATGCAATAAATTTACTACGAAATTTCTTTTTACGCTTGCTCCATATAGCCAGTCGATGTCAATTTATGACATTTATTTTCTGCATGGTGGAACACTTTTTTAAGCATTTGGCCTATTTTTGTAGTTTTCATATCCCTTCCAATTTCCTTGGCTAACACCATGTTGGGAAGAATTTTTAGCATATTTCGACGAATTTATAGGAAAATCTGACATATATTAATTTAAAAAAATATTTTTAAACGTTTGTCCGACTGTTTTTAGTTAAAAATCGTGTGATAGGGGTCTATAAATTTTTTTTTGTAGATTATTAGTTATCCACAAACGGTTCATTGAAAGTAATGCGATTTTAATATTTTCATAATATAAGGAGAAAAACGAAATAAGTCACCTTTGTCACAGTTTTTATTCTTTAAAAAATCATTCAATGCTCAGTTGGAGTTGTATCTTGTGTTTTAGTCATCTATGGACTACCCTTCAAGTAACAGTATAGGCAATTCGCTCTTAAATATTTTTATATGAAAAAATTTGTATTGATTGGGCTATAATGATTTTTAATTTACGGTTTCTAGTAACGGTATGATGGTCGGCCATTTACGGCACGATGTGACATTAACGACCCTTCGCTTTCAAAGTCAACAGGCGAAACTTGGAAATATTTTCACTGGCGAAAATATTATTACCCAGAAGATTGTATGTAATTAAAAAAATTACATTTTTTTTAAAGTAACAGACCCTTGCGTAACCAAATTAACATATTTTTGCAATATCGGCTAAAATTTTGCAGGTCTGGATAATCAAAAGGTAATTAGGGTAAGATAAACGCGAAAATATAATGTTAATTTTTTTGCTTTAAAAAGTATGACGAAATGTGATGATATGAAAAGCTATTTGGACTTATTTCTATGAATTATTCATGTGCAGAAAATTTTTGATTGGGTTAGAAACTCTAATGCTATACACAACAATCGTGACATGGTTAAATCCTTTCAATTAAACCTTAATTATACCTTCCTGTAAATTCGTTTCAAATAAATTATTCTAACAATTTAATCTAACGCAGAATATCGATAATGACTTTCCCCCTTGTGTCAGTTTTATTTGACCCTTTTTTTGAATAAGATTAAATAAAAAAATTACTTTTCCGACGAGTGAAGCATATACTGGTCAAAAGTAAAGAATTTATACTGTAGTAATATGATATTTATCAAGCACGTAATGATGGCTATTATTTAGATAGCTGAAATTGTGTAGTCACTTGAATAAGAGAAATGTGAAAAAAAAAAATAAAAAATGAGAGACTAGCAAATAATAATCTTTTGTTACTGTTCAAATTTCAGATGAAATTTATTATGGCTAGTTTGATCAATTTTACTTTTTAGTTTAAAATACTCACGTAATGGGCAAACACAATATCTTCTTCAAGAATTTCTTGAATAAAAGCATACCATTTGTCGGTAAAGTTGCACTTTATTTGGGTTGATTTTACTACGAAGCCTCTAGTTCTATTTCCTTACTAAATTTTTTCCCAGCTCGGTTATTTTTATCCTCCTGAATTTTACCCACATTCTTACACTACAAAGTACGGTTTTAAGTTACATTTGATTATCAATTTGACCTTTATTGTTGATGTTTTCCTACATTGTGCATGGTTGCTTTTATTGATGCATTTGTTTGATGTTCGTACAATTGAGTGGTCATATTTTCTGTTAAATTTTATGAGAATTTTTTCCACTCTGACGCTGACGTGTACAAGAATTTTAGCAAATCAAAAAGTTGTCTGGCTCGTTAAAGTGAAGCCACTCACAAAGTTTTAGAAGAGTGTTCGTCTAAAATAGGGGTTACGCCCTACAGACTATTACCGTTTGGAAAATCTTTATGCAGGATGTCCGAGAAAATGTGGGAAAACTCCCAGATATGAAAAAAAAAACGTGAAAGAACTAGAAATTCATATAATTTTTTTTCGTATAGGCCCCCTTTTCCGAGATATGGGCTCCCAAATAGCAGCAATGGAATCAAGTTTTTACACCTAATTATTGAACCACCAGGTATATTTCATTTTTTTTTAATATGATATATATCAGGTAAGACCCTTCATATTACTATTCCAGAAAGTGTTGTGAATTACTTACAGCTGCAGGGACAGACTAGCTGTGACACTTATGACCCAATTTTTTTACGTCCTGTAGGATAAGAACTTCAGACAACGTTTTTTACATACCTTTAAACTATTGACTAAATATAAAGTACTTCATTCATATCGCTAATTATAGCGGTTTTCGAAAAAACGACATTTAATTTACATCATGTATTTGGCGTATACCGATAAAAGATGTATCTTTGTCCCTATCAAATGTTTAATCTTCAACCTTATGATAAAAAAATTCGATCCAAAATTAGAATTTATCTCTTTAGTTAAAAAAATCTAATTCTGTGAATTGCAGTTCGGCCTAGGTTCGCAAAAAATGTGTTTTTTATCAGCACCAAAAACAAGATATTGTTGTTGCAAATATCGCTAGGTACAAAAGAAATAAATGTCCTGCATTTTAAAACTTGTCAACTTTCACATCGCTGACATATTGATTCTTTACTTAGATATTAATTTACTGATTTTTGGATTTCGTAGTGAAATTAATTGTGAAATAATTCGAAATGTCTTTCATTTTATAATGCTTTGAAAGCCAGGAGGTTATATCACAACAAATATCCTAATCGTACCAGGCGCGGATCCAAGGGGGGCGGTGGGGGCGACCCCCCCCCCAAGACCTTTGAGTTCATCAAAATAGACCCGATTTTGCCTCTTATACTATAGTTTATTCAAGAACTAGAGAGTAATAAATCATTTTTTGCCCTTTTTTTCTTTGCAAAATAACTGTGTTCTTTAGTCCGATGTCTTTGGCAAAATATGTTAGACACATATATTTTTCATAGCAATGGATTAGAAATTTTATTATCAAAAATACCGGTCTCTAATAATGGACTATTTTGGTTGGATAATAGATATTTGGATGTGAAGTGTTAAAAAGGATTTTAATCCTTGTCATAGTCGTCGGAAGGAGGTTTATTTTATCACTAAATATTTATGGCATAAAATATTATTTCGTTTGGAAACTTAAAATAAAAAGTTTATATAATATTATTTTCTTTCTTATGATTTCTTAATAATTCACATACATTAGAAAAAATATATAATTTTGACATATTTAACACAAATCAAAACTGTATTTTTATTATTTTTAATTTTGGCGCAGAAACCGTTTTAGGCACATTCAGACTAAAACGAAGCCTTTTTCTCTCAAAAAATTCTAAGTTATACTTTAAATACTTACAAAATAGCCAAGTTAAACATATATTAAAAAAATAAATTGGTCCATATAATATATATAAATTTTTTTGGGGCTATCGATCATTTTATTATTAATTCAAAACATTTTTAGGATATTTGATGTTTCAGGTTATTTATTTCTTAAACCACCTGCAGAATTAAAACTAAACACTAAAAAGAGATTCAAATTCAATTAATTTTTATATGTTACAGAAAATTTAAGTAATAAATTATGTTTACGCTGGTAAACATTACGTATCTAATTCGTAATCAAAGTCAGTGAAGCTATCTTCGTTCAAATTAATTATAACTGGTTCCTCTATCTCACCGATCATTTTTCTTTTATTCTTTAGTTATATAAATTTTTCCCAATTTTTTGCACTAATCTTATTCAAAAAAATCTTTCAAAAGTTCAGTTAAATTGCTAGTTTTGTAAATTGTGTTATTTCTAGAAACTCTACCCTTTATTTGAGAGAGATATTTCCTTCTCCAGCGGACATTTTCCGGACGATCTATAATAACAGATTTCCTATCTGGTTTTTCCAAGCAAAAATTAAGTTCTCTCTTAATTTCCAGAGCTCAATACTTTTAATTTCAGGTAAATCCCGATCTTTATTGATTTTAGTTAGAATTTTGTCGACGGTTGGGATCTGCTTCTCATAATAAAATGTATGTACAACTCCTTTTATTCCAGTTTACATCTCTTCTTCCAACCAGATTTTTCGTCTGCCTGTGACCGAATGTAGCTTGGGAGTACTAACAATTCCAGTAATTTCTTTCTCCTTCAGAATTCGGTACATCGTAGATTTTCCAACTCCTGTCATTTTGGAGCACATCTCAACAGAGCTTTTAACATTATTATCTAGATATTAATATCTTAAGGCATCATAAACATTCGTCGTAATAAGTTTTTCGTTCAGGAAAAAATGCCATGGTTTAACGATTTTGGAATAAATTTAGATGTGGAAGCCATATCTTTTGAGTATCTCGCTAACCTCAAATATATATAAAAACAAGCACAAACAAAATAAATTACTAAGGATACACTATAAGGTGTACTTTGCTCACTGATAGAAACTAAATTGAACTATCAGAAATTTTATTGTTGCAGTAAATTTATAAAAGCTTATAATATTTAAATATAATCAGATTTACGGCAGTCCTCAGTTACCTGCAGCACTGGAGCAGGTATGTTGGAGGTTTCGGTAACAGTTTTATTACTCTCTCTAGTTCTTGAATAGAGTATAGGAATGTGTATACTTGCGATCGCCCCTCCCCTTACCAAGAGCTTTGAATTCAGGAAAATAGAACCGATTCTGTATTTTATATTAGGAATGTGTATGGTGGTGGCACTTCCCCCCCTGTTGACAACTTGTTTTTCTTGCGATAGCCCACCTCCCCCCAAGAGCTTTGAATTCAGGAAAATAGACCCGATTCTGCCTCTTATCTTAAAAATGTTTATGCTGCTCGCTTTCTCCCCCCCCCCCGTCGGTTTTTTCTTGTGATCGCCTCCCCCTCACTTTCCAAGAGCTTCAAATTCAGAAAAATGGACCCGACCCTGCCTTTTACACTAGAAATGGGAATGTTGCTGCTCTCTCCCCCCCCTTTTCCGTAGACAACTTGCTTTCGCTTGCCATACTGTACTTTTGTGATATCACCGCCCCCCCCCCCCAAAGGGAGAGGCTGGATCCGTCTCTGAATCGTACTAATAATGCTAATCGCCTGAATAATATTTTTTGGCTAATTTTCATTTCAATCGAAGAATAAATTCTTGCCAAAGTCAAATTTCGAATAGAGCTATTAAAAAAAAAATCCCATATGATGCGGACTTTACTAGTCACACTGTATATGTTGTGTAATTTTTAAAAAATCATATGTTGGCCAGTCTATTGTGGGAGAGTTGTACAAAATTCATTTATTTGGAAGCAAATTTTAGAATAATACGAATATATAGTGTTATCAATTATTGGCAAATGTTATGAATTACGAGGATTGTTTGTTTATTGAAGCTAAAAGTATAATTTTTATGATAATTTAGAAAGTCTGTTTTCATAGTAATAACCGGGCGCTAAAATTGGATTATGCTTTGGGCGTTGTTTATTTTACACAACGCTCTGTTTTGTTTGCACAAACGCGGTCCCGTGGGATAATACTAAAACCAAGTAGATAATGTATGGAAACACCTAGATTCTTTGGAGTTAATGATATACAAGTTTTACACTCTTTCGACCTTGGCCGCAAATACATATGATAATTTTAAACTTAACTGTTAAAACTTGAAATTGAAATATGGTGTAATTTTAGAGAATGACTATTATCTCGATAGAAATGCAGTAACTAGTAGTTATGTCAAATATATTCCATAGAATAACTGTTGAGTATATAATGTTGACAATTCACAAACTTCGTTAAACCAAGTTATATACAGTATCTCCTCGCAAGTTTCGCCATTCCCGTAAAAACTTTATCATTTCTTTTAATTCTTTAATGACCTAACAACTTAACAAATAAACAGATTTTTACACACTTATATATTTTGTGAAATCTATCACTTACGCAACTTTCGTTCCTTACCTACTTATATAATTATGGGATTTCCACAATTAAATGTAATATTACTTTAAAACAGCTGCAGCATTTGTTCAGTATGCTGGTTTTTCTTTCATTAACAACTATCCTTAAACTTCCAGGCAAAATTTAGAATAATAAAGGTGTAAGTCAACCGAAGAACATGGATACGCTATAATTATGTTAGAAAATGTCTAAAAAACTAAAAGAGTTGATAGATTTACATAGAGTTTTAGAGTTTGAAAAAAATAATAATGAGGGCAAAAATACAAGTACATCGATAGTTTCCTGCAGCCCTTGAATTCTTATAAATCCTCACATCCCAGCTGCATCTAAATTTAACTGACTGATTGATTGATTGCATGATATAGCAGATCAGGGTTGAAAAGCCCTTACACTGCAGCCTTCAGATTTATTGTATTGCCTGCAGACTAGTATATCCTTTGGGTATAAGCCTTCCAAATAGATTGATTCCTGAAGGGGTCTCCAGTAGGCTAAAGCTTCGCAATCAAAGATGATGTGTGAGACCGTCTCATCCTATTCATCACATAATCTACATAGTGGTTCTTCATTGAAAATGTTTATTATTTGTACATGTTTTCTCAAGCTGCTATGGTCAGTTATAAGTCCTATCTCCAGCCTGATTTGTTGTCTGCTTAGACGAATAATTTCACGGTTTAGTCTGTCGGATAGTATTTCAGCAACAGCTTGCTGTGCCTGTGGCCTGCGAGGTGGTTATAGTGGGTCTGGGGTGGTTAATTTGACCAACAGGAGAGCCCCCATGAATAGCAGCCCTAGTAATACCAAATGCTGGTTCTGGTCCAACAAATGGAGTGGTAAATCCTTGTCTTGGAAGTTGATCCGCTTTTTCATTGTCCGAGATACCCTTGTGCTCTGGTACCCACGCAAGGGCGTTTTGCCTGAACGACAAAGTTTTGAAGACAGTCCCAAATCTGTTTTAATATGATTTGATAACACGTTAGAGCCTTCAGCGCTGCCTGACTGTCAGAGAAGATGAGAACGGTCCTGCCCCTGCAACCTCTTCTCAAATTCTTCCGAGGACAGATATCAATAGCGTGCCTTTCTGTCTGAAATACTGTGTGTATGCTGCTCCAGTTCTACACTCATATTAAGTCTGGGTGTATCCGCCGCCTGTACTATGGTCAGTTTTGGACCCGTCGGTGTACCAGACGATGTTTCCTGGCTGATTCACTGTTCAGTCAGACCGCGCTTTCCAGTCAAGATGAATGGTGTACGTATGACTATATCGTCAGCATAACCTTGGATATAGTAGCCTCAGTCGTTGAGATTTACCAGAAGCTTGTCAACATCAAATCCTACAGAAGTGGAGATAGTATCGCTCCCTGCGGGCAACGCTTAGCTATCGACACCCTCATCATTTTCTCCAACAGTTTAGATTATGCTCGTCTGCCTTGAAGCATGTTATGTATCCACCTGCAAAAAATGTCTTCAAGACCATGTTTTCTGGCAGACGTTGTCATGGAGGCGAAGGATGTGTGATCAAATACTCCTTTAATATCAAAGAACGCTGTCAGTACTATTTCATTGCTATCTGTGGTAGACTATTCTCCCTACCAGGTGATGTAGAGCTGACTCACATGATATTTCTGATTGGTAGGCATATTGGTTGGGATGTAATGGCCTTTCTTTAATAGATGTTTCCCGTATATGCATTTCAACCAGATTCTCTGTTAGCTTTAGTGGAAAAGATCTAAAGTTACAATACATTATATTTGAATGTATTCGTTTTTATTGTTGGTTTAAAACTTAATTTAAAAATAATATTTTTGGTGCATACACCAGAATATCTTGAGCCAGTAGTTCTGGATCCAGACGTTTTTAAGTTTCCTTTTTATGTGACTTTCTGTTTGTATGTTTTAATTCTAATTTTTTGTAAATTTCACATCTGTATAGACTTCGTACAATTAGATTGCTTTTAATAACGTACTAGTCTAAGATATTATTCTGTAAATCTCATGGCATCGCAGGAATTAATTTTTTTAGGTAAGTTTTATATATTTTTGAAAATTTTTCATATACCAACGAAGAACATATAAAGTGCCACCAACAAATTACTGCCAACATCAAGCATGAAAAGTCAGATTATCCAGGAAAGATACTTGACGCATTCTCTGAAATACATTAGGAACTCAAAAACACCAAAATCAAACCGCCTGTAAGAAAGGAAAATGGTACACAAAAAAATTTGACTAGTCACCTGCAAATATTCCTTAAATAACAAAAAATAAACACTTGTCCCTTTTTTGAGACTCATCTAACCATATAAGACTACATTAAAGGATAATATTTTTATTCCTCTAACCATCCATTAAATTTATCTAGGAAGTTAGCGCAATAATAATCAAGAACGCCATCTCTCATTATGAAGAATTGAAGGTAAAAAATTAAGAAACAAATCAAGTAGTTAAAGTAACAATTCATCGAGGACTAGGAAAAATAACAATAGCTGTAATGTATTGTCTTTTAAGACAAAATCAAAAGAAAGAAATATATTAATTATAGATAACATAGTAAAACTCAATTTTTACTTAAAACTTCCACTTTAATTTAAACTTGAATAAAAAGATATTCAACATATTTCGCTACACGCTAGCTTTATCAAGTAGATTTATTAACTAAAAATCGAGTTTTACTACGTTATCCTTAATGATATGGAGTTCCACCAATTATCAGCAAACTCAATTCTATTAAAAAAAAATATATCTGAGTTTGCTAAATAAACTAGGTGATAAATTTATAATCGGTAGTAATTATTTTGCTACATGTAGTAGATACTGAGCTTAATAAACAAAGTGAATTACTTCAGAACTAAACAAAGTCACCGAACTACTTGAAAGTTACGGAAAATTTTGATTTGTTTTTTAATTATTCGTCTGTGATCTTAGCAATAATTGGTTTTATCACAATTAGTGGCTAACAAAAAAAAAACTGGGAGAAATTTAAAAAAACATTCCGAGTTGCATTCAGCTGGATATGCAACCTGAAACTAAAAAGTAGTTAGACCAAGGAGCTGCAGATATCCTGCATAGTGCTTGAAAAAATACCCGCGAGAGGAAAAAGTTATTAGAAGAAAAAATTATCCAAGAGTAATTGGTCACTATAGGGAAGAAATTTAATAAAACACGAATTCCGAATAATACATGAGCAAGATATTGTGAGTAAAATGAAAAAAAAAATACCGTGGACCTTAAGTACTAGAAATATAATGGTTGCTTAAGAAAAGATCGCAGTTCCCAGTGCGCAATACATTGCTCTTATACAAACAGATATTATAGCTCATGAAAGTCTGTGAAATTTATATGGTTGTGTAGCTTAGAGATATAACGACAAAAATAAAATTTTCCAGGATAAAGTTCTAAAAAATATCCTGATTATTACAAAGTATTATCGGAATTACATATGAGAAAATAATATTATTTAAAAAATAAATCAAAGGTTTGTTGAGGAACCACGAGGAGAAAAGCAACCTTCACGTGAACACTGAGGCATTTTAACTTCTGGACACTACCGACTTAAAGAGATGACTCAAGCAGCTCAAACCTTACGAAGTCATGTACTGCCGGTGCCGAATGATTTGACCTCTATCCTTTCGGTTATCGAGTTCTGATTTATTTCTCTTTTAATTTACCGTCTGGCTATCACAGAGCGGTTTTGTACAACATTGATGGTTTGTGTTGCTCTTGGGTTATTGAGTGATCAGTCGAGATGTCGCTGTTCGTGTCTTGTTTGCTGTTTTTCTTTTTAGAAACAGTTGATAGGACACAATTGCGATATGATGGATTGTACCGGATGCAATGGCCTAATAAGTTTCATACGAGGGTAAAACAGCGCTAAAGTCATGTTTCGAACCTGGAATCAAATCAGCCACCCCCCTGCACACTTCATATTTTTAAGATAAATGAACTTTATTGGGCTTCACATTTTTGCGGACTCTTTTATTATTGAATGATATATTTGGATTTCAAATGTTTTTGAGATCTGAATTATAAATCTAGTATAAGCTTTATAAAATTTCAAGGTGGCCAATTCAAGATAGTCGCTGAAAAGTGTAAAATTCATTTTGGATCATTAAAGGATGAGTTGGATATACAACAAAGGATTTTTGTGAGCACTGGTTACGAATTTTCTACTAGTTTTTTTTTATTTCAAGATGGAGAATCCAAGATGGCCGCTGAAAATTATAAAACTTATTTATATTATAAAAATGCGAGTTGGGTTTGCAAAAACCAGTTTTAATGGTCGCTGATTACGAATTTCCTATAAGTTTTTCAAAATTATTTGTCATAGAATCACCATTTTGATAAGAAATAATGCGGTTTTATCTATATCAAATTTCTCAAAAGATTTTGGATTCCAGATGACTGTAAATCGATTTATATATGGAATACGAAATTTAAGACATTTAGCATAATATAATTTGTAGTACTATTAAAAATATCCAGAAGATGTAGCACTGATTTATTAATTTCCATTTTTTTTACTAAAAACATCACAAAAAAATTAGGAGACTTTACTATTAACAAAAAATTAAATTCAGCTTTCTCAGAACTTGAAATTCTTGAAAATTACGAATTTGTCCTAGATTCCACCAAACATTAACATATGAGGTACTCAAGCAAAAAAAAAAGCACACAGCAACACAGTTAATGTAGATAAATATATTTTAATTATTGACTGCAATTTATTATTTCAGAAGCACTGAAATTCATAAATATGCAATACTCTACAAAACTTCGAACATTTCTCTGTGGAATTAGCATATCGTCAAAACTAGGTCTCGGTTGTTTGAATGCGGAATAATCAAATAATATTTTTGTTTATATTTGGAAAAGGGTTGATAAAGAGCAAATCATTTATTTTTTGGTACATACACCAGTTATATGCTTTCCTATTTACTTTAATATGATAATGTATGTCAATTCGAGAATACATAAAAGTATGAATTTGTTGTTACCTAAACTGTTATTATTTTTATTTTCAACTTGTGAACAATATATAACAAAATTTACCGATAAAAATAATTTTTTTAATCCCCTTTTTGTTGTTGTTAATTGCAAACTTCCCATTTATAGAAATTTATAACATTTAAAAACATTGATAGAAGTCACGACAAGCAACCAAACTGAAGGTAAAAATAAACTAAAAGCATTTCTCTCTGTCAAACATCATAAAGCCCCCGCCGACTATAAACAGCCTCGAAAGAAATGTATTGTTATTTAAATCTACCAGTATGATCCAAGCTACAAAATATACGTCAAGAAACTCTCTTAATTAAATTAACTCAGTAAAATTTAGTTTTTTGTAAAGTTCAGGTCTTTTTTTAATTCGTCATATTATATGTAAAAACTGAAGAATTTCAACTCGATATTCATATTCAACGTCTCCAAAATCCCTTAAATACATGCCCAACTCGTACTTTTATGACACACTTTTCAGTTCGCCTTCTTGACATTTTAACAAGCTAATAGTAGATTTATAATCGGCGACGTCAAAATCATTTGAGAAGTGATACGGAAGAGTTAACATTTTTAAAAGAATTGAATCAAAAACAGCAATGTCTTTTTTTTGTGGAGGTCATTGTTTCTTCGCCATTTTGAAAATCCAAATACAGTATCCGGCATTAAAGAATTAGAAGCACTAACGAATATTTTAAGCTAAATAAAGTTAATTTACCTTAAAAATTGATGTGTGCAGGGGTGGCATATATATATATATATATATATATATATATATATATATATATATATATATATATATATATATATGTTTATGCGGATTTCACGGATTCCTCCGCATAAACATATATACGCCATCCGGCGGGAGGTCAGAGAAGCCGCGTTCAGTATTTGCATGCTTCCTTCCGATCTGTCATTTGCACAGCCAGGTGCATGTCGGTACCTTGATGAGTCTAGTAGAGACGAAACATGTACCTCTGCTGTATCCCAGTGGCGGGGAGGGTAAGTTTTGACTTTCTTCTCGGTATGGTGATATAGGTAGGCCATCATCTCGATGGTGGTGGAATAGGATGAATTGCGTTTTATAACAATTTATTCTAACTGTGCAACCTCTAACACAGAAAGGATATGATGGAGAGAAGTTTGCATTTACTGTTCGCATTTGACTTCATATATATATATATATATATATATATATATATATATATATATATATATATATATATATATATATATATATATATATATCGTGAGGCAACGGAATATCTCGGTGGGATCACATTTTTTCGAAAAACGTTTTATACAAAAATTTAAGGGTAGCAGGGGGGCCAAGACAGCGACTTTGAAACTGACCTTGACCGTGTTCTTCAAGATAATTTGAAGGACAACTTCAAAATTTTAAATGGGACTTCCCAATTTCAATCCTGGGAGTGAAAAGGGCAAATATCGGTTATGATTTTGATCTCAAGGTGAAGGTCAAACATCAAGGTCATTTCAAGGTCGAAACAAAAAAGATTGCAATATTTCGTAAAATGTTTCGTACAAAATTTTTGGAAAGCATGGGGGCTAAGTGGTCACTATCACTTGAAAATAACCTTGAGCTTAACCTTAAAGGTGCTTTCAACCTCAATTTTAAAAGGTATTTTGAACGGCGCAAAATATCGTCATATTTCACTTCCATTTTGCTTGAAGATATACGTTTAGATGTAAGGCAACAATTATGGTTTCAACCCGATGGATGTCTAGTGCATTATTCCCAATTAGCTCGTCAAGTGTTGGATCGCGGATTCAGCGGACGATGGATTGGTAGAGGAGGTCCAGTTATATGGCGTGCAAGATCACCAAACCTTACGTTACCAGAATCTTGTTTATGGCGTTATTTGAAGAACGGAGTTTATAAAGACGTGCCAACAACTCGTGAAAACAAGAAACAGCGAATTAGAGATGCTTATGCCAAAAGAACACCTGAAATGCTCCGCAATTGTGTGTAATTTTCTGAAGTGCTGGTCAATAAGTGTATTGAAGTTGAAGCCCATATTGAAACAAATTTTTATGAAACCTATAATAACATGATCATAAAAAATTATAAGGGACAAGGGGACTCATAGAAAACAAGCACCTCGATGGTGAGAGGCGAGAGAACTTACCTTAAACAAGCACCCTGAAGAGAACCAAAACTACTACGTCCACGCCGTTGTTCCTGGGTAATGTTAAAAGTAGTTAATCATGGACATAGCCACACTAGGTACACTTTTTGCTAGCAGTTCTGACCGAATGAATTTTTTCAAATAGCCCTGAATATCAAGATCAAAGTAATGCTATAGCAAATTTGCAATCTTACAACTTTAGTATGAAACATTTTATAAAATAATTACATTAAAGATCTTCGTTTGACCTTCAAATGACCTTGATATTAGACCCTTACCTTGAGGTTAAGGTCATATTTGATGATGAAATTACTGTGAAATTGATCGGTCTTTCCATTTCCGGGGATCAAATTGGACGTTTCCTTTTCAAATTCTGAAATTGAACTTCAAATGATCTTGAAGGTAAAGATCAATATTATTTTCTATGTTACTTCGCCCTTGCCACAGGTCACTCAACAACTTTTCTACGAAACTTTTCACGAAATACTGTCTATGGGAAATTTATAAGTGAATCCGGCACTCCAAATAATCTTGGACCTTGTATCCCATAGACCTTGGATCCATAGAACGTGCGTCATATACACCCTAAACAAAAGCTTAGGGTTATACGTTTCAGGGTTATTGAGTTTAGATTCAAAGGTTTAGAGATCAAGGGTTTCGTGGTGAAGGCTTGAGGATCAAGGGCTTAGGGGTGAAAAAGTTTAGTGTTTGAGAGCTTAGGTACCCTTTTTTTTATTATTTGACAGTTTTCAGACACCATATTTGAATTCAACTTCCCCAGATACTCCTTTATCGAGTATATAGCGCCGTTGACTTCATTTTATACCTGTGGGAGAACGATTTTTATTCTTTTAACTAGCAGAGACCTTTTAAAATACATCACCAAACTCCAAATTCGAGGCAGGTTGATTTTTGACATTCTGATATCTCTCAGTGACTAACATTTAACAGTTTCTACGTACACAGCCTCAGTTTTAGATACGCCATCTTGAATTTCTGAAAATGAACATCGGATTTGTATTCAGCGACCCCTAAAACTATTTAATAGGGCAGAGTACTTGCCTTTGTTTTATGCCATTTTAGTCCATATTCGAGGTAATTTTTTAACACTAGGTGGCGTTCCTTCACTAAACTCAATATAACATCTTTAAGTACTACGCTTCCGCTTCAAAATCGTTTTTTAGTGGCCTCAATATCTTTTTTTCGCCGAGAAGTCTACTGTTGAAAATATCAAGTTCGATGTTTTCATCATTACATGAAAATTGAATAACTTTCAGCAGATAAGCTAAAGAAGCGAATTTGCTCCAAAATCCAGGTGTTTTTGTTAAAAATGTTGTTTTCTAAAGATCTTCTATAAAGCATGATAAAATTATGCTTTGTAGAAAATCGTCTAATGACAAAAAATTTTGCTCCTACTTGTGTAGACTTGAATCTGATATATTTGCCAAAAAACAACTTGAACAAGACTTTAGATTCCTCTTTCTAGTTAAATATTTGGTCTATTATAGGAAGTAATTTTTTATTGGCCGAGGCAATAATTTGTTTAGTTTAGCGCATAATATCATTTTTGAAAAAAATATTAAAAAATCATGAATGAATGAATGAATGATTGAATGAAAAAGGGGTGGCGATACTAGATCATTGATGCTTAGACCTCCATTGGGCCCATTACAATCCACCATAGCTGCAGGTTATTCGAGGCCAATCGTCTATGTGAATCCAAGCAGCCTCGCTAGTTGAACTTGCCTAACTGCTTTCGGTAACAAAATTGTTATTCCAAAATATCTCTGTCTCAGTCCGTTGCATGTTTGGCACTCTCTGAGGACATGGCCAATAGTTTCATCCTCCTGGCCCCTGAGGTGACAATGTCCTGTCAACAATACCACCACAATTCGCAGCTCTTTCCTTCTCAAGGAAAGAAGCTCCTTAGTACGCCGTGTACTAGGCCTAGTTATATGTTCTTTAGCACACCTTATTCCAGGAGCTCCCCTCCACGATTCTATAAATTTGCTTTCCAGCAACGATTTTAATTCCCTTTTGCTAGCAGCAATTGGAACAGGTAACATTGGTTGAGGTCCATACAATTCAGTCACCGAACCCAACTTTGCCAGACGGTCTGTTTCCGCATTCTCGCGTATGCCGGAGTGACCCGGGACCCATACGAGTCTGACTGTGCAGCCTTTCCTTGTCATACCATTTAGTACATCCTTGCACTCAGACACCAGTCGCGAAGTCACGACACTAGACTTTAGTGCCAATATCGCAGCCTTACTGTCTGAGCAAATATTTATTACTTTATTCCTGTCTATGTCCCTCTCATAAAGATGAGCACACTGTAGAATAGCATAAATTTCCGCTGTGAAAATTGTCACACATTGTCCGAGAGGGTAGTACTCTCTGACTCCCGTGCTGCCGAATACTCCAGCTTCAACTCTTCCATCTTGTTGAAATCCATAAGTAAACCACCAGGATCCATTAAAAAATCATATATAGCCGATATGTAGCTCAATTTAAAATAAAATTATGCAAAACAAATATATTAAAGATTTTTAAATTATAAAAATCGGGTTATATAAAAGACTATATATTTTTCGTGGGAAGCCTGCATTTTGTGTTATAAATCTGTAATTTGAACCCTAACATATTATTAAATTACAGAGTGTTGGGTGTCAATGGTTTTAATAATGTAAGTTGATGATATAGGGTAAATTATTTCCCATTAAAATTCTCAAAATAATGACGGCAATGAAGATAATAATATATTACACAAGAAATTGACACACCATTAAAATATAAAGAGGATTTATTTATAAGGGCAATTTTTTTTATACAGCTTGGCTGAGTATATTTTTAGTTTTGAGTCTATTATGTAGTATTTTAGGTCATTTATATGAAATCATCAATAGACGAAAAAATTGATTGCCTCACTGAAGCGGATTTTTTGTAGATTTCAAAGAGACAGAGCTACCCCCATTGACTTCCAAAAATAAGAGTTTTCAGAGTCTACTGCTGTGAAAATATTTTGATAGAAATATCTGAAATTAAGCGAAAAAAACTTGGCTCAATTAATTTTTTTAATGGAGGCCACGTTTCACCCCTCATTGAAAATATATTTCCGTATTTTCATGATTTTAAACTGCCTCTAGTAGTTGTTCTATTGAATCTAAGAAGCTAAACTATTTTTGGCATCATATCCACTTATTACTCTAGAAAAATATTCCAGTAAAAAAATAAGCTTGGAATTGAAACGTCAGAAAAAGCGTATTTCGAGCTTTTAAATTTATGTATGGTAAATAGGATAGAAATCTGAACCTTTTAGGAAATACTGCCTTAACGCGAAAGGCTCGTTAGGCTCGTTGTGTTATCTTTATCCCTCTAGTGCCTACAGCCGATTGAATACAGGTAAAAGGGATACCCATTGTTTTGTTTTATAACAAATAATTTAATTAAGAATTTCAACCATATATCCTTAGATGGGGTTAACAAGAGGAAAAATGAACTAAAATTTTAATACAATTATATAAGAAAAGTGGGAAAAACTTCCAACCTTTCCTGGTATTCTTGCAATCGTAGATAATGCTTTGAAATATGAACTTTAAACACTAATTCATATTTTTTAAAATAATTTTTATTTTCAAAAATACATTAGAGCAGTTTTAACTGTATTCAGTACAATTAGAGTTGAAGAATGAGTCTGAGAATGAATTATATTATAAAAATGCTTATATTTATAAACTTCGTCGAATATCTTTTTCGTCAGCGTTTTTTATGAGAACAGCCTAATTTGCATGTTCTCAGGTATGCTCCTGTAGGAATACGTGCATGTAACTTTTGTCTCTAATCTTGTTAGAATAGTACGTTAAGGTGTTTACAGTTGGTTGAGAAATAAAATAGTTTCTTTTATATAATTGTATTTATATACCCAATCGCAAAGTGTATAATATCCACTTTTGGTATATGAAATTTCAATATTTCGAAAAAACTCATTCTTGACAAAAGTATTTGCCACATTTAAAAATAGGATCTGTTGAAAAAAAGATGTGAGATAAGTGATCAAAAATTAATAAAACATAAAATTGGTTAAAAGTAAGCTACTATTTAAATTTTTAAGATTAATGGTAAATAAAAAGGTTGATTGTAATATGATGAGGTGTCAAAATCCACAGAATCTATCGATCCTCTTGCAGACAGCATCCAGGAACATATTGTATATCCTTTTAAATGACTTATTCATAATCATAAAATCGTATCATACCAAAATAATTATCTCCTTCATATTCTAATTAATTATTTATTAATTTGTTTCAAATCTCAAAAGCATTCGATTTTTAAATTTGATTTGAAACTAACAAAAGTTAGTTGATTCACATTTATGATTTCAAGATTATCTGGAACTTAATATTTACACACACTTAATTTGTAATCAGAAACCAATACAAAATTATTCTTGCAGTTTTTCACCTGCTTCTATTTTTAAATATTTTAGCAGCTTGAACATAAATTCCGAGAATTTAATATAAAAAGATGCCTCGTTAATTGATATATCTCATTCGTTACAAATTTCCTTTTGCACAATCCTTTTGTTATTACATAGTAGAACATTTTTTAAAATTTTATATGTAACTGCATCCTCAGCACTAATTTAGGGTAGTTGTGTTTAATGCAGAGACTAAAAATTTTCTACTACTTAAATTGTTACCAACACTATCTGTATTAAATCAACATTATATAGAAACTATTTATAACTTTTTAATTGAAAAATAAATCCATGAAATATTTTTCAATTCAATCCGTTGCATTAAATGGGGTTACTAAGAGGACAAATGGACTGAAAACTTAATGTTTCGAAAAAAGTCATACTTATAATAATCTTTGCTACATTTCATTGATTGCAAAGTAGGTATAAGGATGTACCTATGCTAAGTTGTTATGGCATACCGGGGTGCGACATTGTCAAATTTAAGTTTTACTAAAGATATATAAATTATACACAATCTACCAATACCGCATTAGGAGCGTCTGGGGATGATCCTACGAAGTCTCAATCCCCTAGGGTTTAAAATAAAATATACCCATTAAACTCATATAATTCCAAATTTCACCTTACCAAGGAGTCGTCGAAGAGATAGCTACTTTTCGAAGGGCCCCTTTATAGAGGAATTATGTCGTCGCTCTGGTACTCTCGATACTCAATAGCTATGTATGAAGCCAGCCGGTCATCGGAGGATCATTATTGGATATACGAGCGAAGTGCCAAGAACTAGCGAATAGTGATAGCGTTATTGTCGTGCTATTATTTTCGCTGTGAGTAAATGACGTCGTCACGATCTTGTATGAACAAATCGAACACTTTCTGTTATATATGATGTGAAGTGACACTGAAAGCTCAACGAACGGCTTTGAGCCTATTTGTAAAAAAGTCTACGAGGTATATTTTTGGGCGACAAAGACAAAACTAATGCTCCAAAATTTGTTGCTACACTTGAGCAAGAACCTTAATAGGATAATCACTGGGTATCCAGAATTCTATGATGTTTGGAGTACCAATGATCTTAAGAGAAACTCATAATCATGTTGATGATTGCTGCTTTTGTTTACCAAAATCCTGGGATTTGCTAGTAAAAGCAAACACAAAATTGAATCTTCTAAATAGATCATTTTGAATCAAAAGCCGCTCTAAGTCTTTAAGAGAAAGACGACTACGAATATAGTAGCAGTAAACAGTCCCGTTTTATATCTCAGGAAGAGCTCGACGATCTTATTCGTGAATTAGATCTTGCCAAAACAAAGTCTCAGCTGTTTGGATGTCGTTTACAGCAGCGAAATATTTTACAAGAAGGTGTCAAAATTGCCACGTTTCAGAAAAAGCGGTCTACGCTGGCAGTATTTTTTTCAATGGAACTGATTTAGTTTGCTGTCATAATATTTCGGGTTTAATCAACAAATTTAGTCTTTCCTATAAACCTACCGAGTGAAGACTGTTTATTGACTCTTCGAAGACAATCCTAGAGGCAGTTTTATTGTTAAATGAAAATGAACAGCCATCTGTTCTCGTGGGCCATAGAGTAAATATGGAAGGAACGTACGAGAACGCATAAAGCATAAAATACGAAGATCATAAAAGGAATATCTGCGACGATCTAAAAGTAATTGTAGTACTTCAGAGTTGTTTAACGAATGGGACAGCCGAATCAGGAATCACCGTTATGTCGTTTAAAAAATGGTCGTTACATTGAAACATGGTGCTCGGTCTGAAAAACTTCCTTAATGAACCCTTAGTAGAACAGCAGAAAACTTATTTACCTCCTCTGAACTAGGGCGTAAAAATTTTTTTGTTAAAGCTCTAAAGGGAGAAGGGAATGCTTGTCTTTTTTTGAGACATAAATTCGCGTGTGTAAGTGAGGCAAAGTTCAAAAAAAGATGTTCATTGGGCCGCAGATACGAGAACTTTCTACGATGCAAATTTTGAAAATAAACTTTCAAGGGAAGAAAATAGGGCATATGCTACATTCAAAAATGTATGTAGCAACTTCTTAGGTAATAAGAAATCGAAAAACTACAAACATCTAGTTGAAGAACGTTGAAGACAGAATTTTTGCGCTAATGAAATAATAAATTTTTTCTCGATATAATATAATATAATATTACAAACTATAAACGTCTTACCAAATTCTGGTTACACCCTGTAAGGTACTTCAGTTCAGATGTACCTAATATGTTTGTTCTAATGCTGACTGGAGTCTACCTATACGCTAGCTCATCTCAGGGTAGATTCGTTATTTTTATATATTTCCACTACTTTTAATATATTGCCTGTATAAGTTTTATAAATGTCTAATTCAGGAAAAAAGCGCCACCGAATTTTACTTTAGAATGTGTCCTAATGATTATACTACGAGCAATTGTTGTATAGAAAACTTGGAAAAGAACAACTATTTAATATGTCATATCCAAGTAAGTAAATCGCTGAGTTTAACTGCTTAATAATATTCTAGTTTAAGATTATAGGAAATAAAACCAATTAAATATAGGCCAATACACGGTATACCCACTCCCAAAACATAAGTTCAAACCCTGGAAAAAGCTATCACCAGTGTGAATTATTGCAAGCTCCCCTAATGAGGCTATCTGTTAGAAATGCGATTACGAACGGTAAATTGCAATAAATAAAAAAATTTGTTAATGACTTACTCGAAAATTATTGACCTTCTATGACGAAGAAAAGGTGAAAGTTAAAACAGAAATAGAATCAGTTAAACTTGACAGTGTCCCGCACAGTGAACGGCAAACAGATCTAAAAAGTAAACAAATCAACTACTACACTTGGAAGGTTTACGTCGACATAGCCTAGTCATAGAAGGTAAAAACACTCTCTATTTTAAATTAGACTCTGAGGTTCCATAAGCCCAACAATGCAGGAGACTATCAACCTCGCAGTAATAAAAAAAAAATTAATCATTATAAAAGAACTACAAAAACGTCTGCAAAGAGTAAGAATTAGAAAAGTGAAAATGCGAGAGATAATGAGTATTTAAGCTATAGTTAATTAGAATCTAAGCAATAGATAATTAAAAAAATAAAGCGATAGATAATTACAAAAATTAGATCATAGAAAGGAAACTTATAACTGTCGTTCAAGTGGTTAGAATCTTAACCAATTTTTGCTGAAAAAGTATGTTACAATTTTTATAAAATAAAATTTCTCAAATCATGAAAGGTAATACGCTACACTGGCTGAGAAAAAAAATATCTAGTTTCCAAAATATTAAATTGTTAAGTAATTAAAATTTTCAATAAAATCAAAATATTCAACATTTTAAATAATTATTAAATAGTTAATTGGTCACTCTTGAACTCTAATAATAAAAAAAAGCCTCAATTACAGTAGGGTATAGCAAAATAAAACATTTAAATTTGAGGTTGTAGAGCCACGTAGTCGACTTCGTTTCACTTTACAAAATTTACTGGTTCACCTCAAAGATCTACTTCTATTAAGTGGTATGGTAAATTTAGCAAAAGATAAATATCATTAGAAAATATTAAAGTACAAATATTTCAATTAAGAAGGTTCAAAATCATGTACAAAAGAATCCCCTACCTGTTAGCCCTCTAGGTAATCGAAAAGGAAACTTTGCTCAGAGAACTAAGCGATTAAAAATACTGGTTTAATACCCATCAGGCTTAACAATCAGAAACTCTTGCGTACATGCCTTTGGCTAAAATTAGGCACTTAGCTAAAATGGTTAAACAAGACCTGTGACGTAGACGGCTTCACCAGAAAGGACGCGTAATACGGAGGTTGTCCCATTTAGAGGCTCACAATCCCAGAAGTACAGCACGATAACCCAATCTGCGGATTACTTCCCAAATGCTGTACATTACAAAATCTCATCCAAAAAAAAACCCAGAAAGACTGAAGAAATCCAAAGACATACTGAAGTTGTCCTAAGACGTACTGTAGTTATCCCAAGACGTACTGAAGTTATCCCAAGATCCTAAAATAAAGAAATAAAAATCCCTACTCAATCAGTCATACAAAAGACCTACGCAAAGCCTAGCTAAATTTTGCTTAAACACAAAAACTGATTGTTCCAAAAGAAATATGTACATACCTCGAACTCAAGAAAAAGGTGGCATCTGATAAAATATTAAGCTGTTGTTTCTGGGCTGGCTGAAGAAAAATTATCGGTTGGTTGTAGGGTGAAACGACAAAATTACCAAAAAAATGTTTGCACCCCGGCTTGGTTTCGGTTTATTCAATCGGCCATTTAGGGCCAAATCCCTTAACTTGGGAAGGTAGTAAAACGAACCATTTCTTCTCGCTCTTGTGTCAGATAGCCAAAAAAGAACGATTTTTCGCAAATCACTCGCACATTCCTTCCAACGGAAGTTACCAAAAAAACTTAATAAAAAAAGTCCATCGAAAACCCATTAAAAAAAAAATAACATTAATCTCGAGGCAATAATCTCGAACCCTTTATATTTACCATACAATTTGAACCACTTCCAGAAAATATATACAAAAATACTTCTATCTCAATTTTAATTGGCCAGTACTCAAGTCAGACAGTGACAACCAATAACTTAATAATCTAAACTGCCTCGTCTTACAAAATTAATTTCCTATGAACAAAGTACTTTACGGTTTCGAAATATTCAAAATAAAATCAAATCAGCTTGAAATATTATAACCACTAAAAAATTCTAATTAGGAAAGTAAAAGGAAATAATCAACTAATAAACTAAAAACAACATAATGAAAAAGTCGATTTTATCTTATTTCGAATTTTGCATTTCGATATATTCAACAGATGTGCCATATAGGCAACCATAAAAACTTTCCTTGCAAGCGAGTGGAACTGGCTATTTATCTGAAACAGCTGATATGTGAAAAGAAATAAACATTTTCTGAAAAAGGAAAATCAACAAATAAACAAATAAACACTGTTCACATTTATCCAATCATCATAAAAACACTTTTCCCAATCTATGATAAATTGTCTCGAGGAACCTAACGAAATTTACAAGTTAGGGAAATAGGTTAAGTTACGATATCAATCAAAATTTCAAAATGTAAATAAAGGAAAGGATCTGATTATAGATGAAAAACAGAATATAATATTAAATTTATAGTAGGAAACATAGTTTATGATATATTTAAATTTCAAATATTTCAAGTTATGCATGCCACTGATAACCTTTAAAGAAAAACGTACAAAACAAAAATCTATTTATTACTTTAGTAATCTGAACCTGTAATTTAATGTAGAAAAAAATACAAACGAAAATATTTATTATTTAAGATCAATTTTTAACCATAACAACGTACCCAATCGTACATGACGTTAGATTGCAACATTTAAGCTGCATTTTCTCCATTTTCATTTGGAATTCTTCCCTGACAATTTTGGTGCAGTTCCAGACAAACACGGCGAAAAATTTCAATAGAAAATTGTTCAAATAAAGAAACGGTATGGTGGGAAATAGACCCCAAACATGTCAGCGGATCATTACTGGATCCTCAAAAGTGAAACCGATCCCAGCGAATATAAGCGAAAAAAGACAACAAAATAATTTATTTCATTGCATGGCACTTTTTTCAATACTTTTCGGATCTTAGTAAATTCAAGTCAGAGAAAGAAGTTCATTACGTCTCCATTTATATATTTTTCCAGTGCAAAGCATAACTATTTTGTCCCTTTCTAAAAAATGCAATTAAGAAAATAATGTTTCAAAACTTCCAAATATTTAATAGAAAATAATTTCTTAACTCTCCCTATAGTTAAATCAGGAAGTATGTTAGTAGGCGTTAGGAAACTATATAATTGGAGAACGTATTTTAACACAATTAAAAATGACAAACAACAAACGCAGACAACTAAGAGCATATGACATTCAAATAAATATCGCGTGTGACGAAGACGAGTTAAGGATAAATTTAGCTTTATAACATTTCATTAAAATTGCCTTTCCCTAAAGACTTAACTATGTCATCTGAATTTACGATTATTCCATTTAATTATTTAATGTAGTAGTATAATTTAGCCACCACCTTATTAAATGTGTAGAAACGTCGTCATATAAAATTTCCAGTGAAGTGAAACTCTACCCAATAATTTAATAATTTCATGCTTCGCTAAACTTTTACTGCCCTGGATGTCAAGCCACAACATTTCAGTAGCTTCATCCCATTCTTAAAGTTTATTGGCTATAAAAGTAGGGGAACTTCAGGTAAAACGCTTTATAAACATAACGGTCCCTTAATCCATCTTTACATTGCTCTTAACATCATGAAATCGAAAAAGATAATAGCGCACTTTATCATCAAATTGAATAGGTTTATGATGCTTTTTACTTTGTCGAATAAACTAAATTACCCACATTAAAAGCCTGTCTTTCAGACCTCGAAGGGAGCATAATTTCGCTTTTAATAATAATAGTTTGTTAATTTTTACTGGCTCACTGCTTTACCAAGCAGCCAATACCAAATGAATATTAGAAAGGAAAATCTAATTCGTGAATAAATACATAGATATAATATTATAAATCTATAAAAACATATTAATATCAATTTACCATAACAATACAAAACAGATCAAGCAAGCTGAAATGGCTATATAGTTTATTTTCCTCGTTTAAATTCAGACTCTCGAATAAAAAATATTGGTCCATGAAAAAAGTTATTTTTCGATCGAATTATAACCAAAGGCCATAATTTCTGCCAATAACCCATTTAACGCCGTTCACCAAAGCAACAAAGCGGCGGAATAAACATTAAATGCAATGATTAAAAATTTTGCCGCTCTATTAACAGGACAGGGACTAAAAGATTAAAACGCATTGTTGTCATATTTCACCACCCTTAAATAGCAATCAGCTGATAGCATTTCAAATACCGTGGTGATGGCGACCAACACGTTCTTGATTCTTTATCGCGAAGATAATGGAGGTGGCAACACACATACCTGGAATTTCCCCTTGAATAAACTTGAAAATAAGCGTTCTGACTGAGTTTTTGCATTTCTTGAATATTTTATTGATTTATTATTGATTCATAGATAGATTCTGATTAATTTTACGGCGTCATGCCGGGAAATAAGATTTTCCGATGTTTTCCAGAGCGTTCTTATACGGCAATACCGGGCCACGTACCATAGTACTATATACGCGACTTCTTCATGTTGTCACTTGCCGGTATAGTGGGAGTCCGGAAAGATTATTTAAGTCCGAGCTGGTCATTAATTCGTTGCTTTCTCCTATTCTATTGGAGAATATGGATGGTCAGCGAGGAAGAGCCCGAAGCGCTCCGGATCATAGGTCATGTGTCTCTGTGAAAAGAAAGAAGACAGAAAAGAGAAAAAAGAAAAAAAAAAGCGTCGCAAATCCAGACAGCGCAGTTCCCTGTTGGATAGCGTTGATTTGCCATGACGCATATGCACCTGGTAGCGACAAAAAATAGGTTTTTAACCTAGAGAAGCAAGACAAAGGGCATTTAGTGACCAATTTGATTCTGCCATTTCAATCACAAGAAGACTGTTGAGATGATAAATCCCTCAACGAAGAAAGAAGCAAGAAGCTAGCGCGACTGTAATGCAGATCAAAAGAGATTTGCTTCAACCGTGGGCGACTGGGATTTTAGTCCTAAGTAGGACTAGATGCGCAAGCATTTAGTTCCAAATCTTCATTTTTCATACCAGCAATGAACCATAATGGCGATAAGACTAACTTACATTGAAATCGGAATGTAAGTAAGTGCGAAGCAATGGGTGCACCGGCACCAGGAGCGAAAACACTAAGGCAGAGATGACCGGAGGTTTAAAAAGGCTACGGCCCGGAAACTAATGGACACTCACAGTGCACTTCTGTAAAGTGTAGCTTTACTACAGTAAACAGAGGTTAGGTTCGTGAGGATCTTCAGTCCACAGGGGATTTTAGCCGATAGTAATCCGGCATTACCTTCACATTTCGTGTTGGTGTCAGTCATAATTCGTTGAAAACTGCACGTTCTCCACCCGGCGAATGAGTCCAACTGGACCACCCGGGTCACCTACCGGACCGCGCCTTCCTGGTCCGGCAATGTAGATGAGGCAAAGCTTTTGTGTATATGGTGTTATTATCATCCACTGCTTTCCTCTTGATATCCAACTCTTGCCTATTCTACCTTTTCCTACTGCTATTAGGTGACATTGTCGAGGATCCTTATAAGTAACCGCGAAGTCGTTCCATCCTACCAACACTGTCGAGGGCTCTTACAGGTACGGGCAACGTTGGTTATTTTCTTCCCTTCGTATCTCGTATCACCTATGCACACAGGCATTGTATGCCGTCGGTATTTTGTTTCCGTAATAACAAGGAACGTGTGCTACCGGCAGGTGCCCACCGCTGTCCGACATAAAGGACGTTTAACAACTGTCGCCGTCGGTTTGTGAATAGGGCCCATACATACTCTTGCCCTTCAGAACGTTTATTTGTTTATATTTTTGTCCATCTTAGGTTTTAACTTAGTTTTAGGCCATATTTGTAAAAATGTGGAATACAAGATTGAGGATGTTGTTTGTTTCATTATCTAGTTCCCATTTTTAATATTTTAAGTAATAATTGGCATCCGGCAGTCATTCACTAATATGCGCAATTAACACCTGACTTGCCGCCTCTGCATTGTAACAAGCTGTCCGGTGCCTAATGGGCCTTTGACCACGTTAGTTCTGGGAGTGGTGCTTGAGACTGACAGACGAACGGATATCTTGATCATCGGACAGTAAAACCTTTGACGAGTTCAGGGGATAGGGATATGTCGACCGTGGGCGAATACCGACAGGGAGTAGTAGTGAGGATTAGTATGGGATACCTTCACACTGGAAGTTTGACCGATGACTGTCTGCCATGACAGAAACACATCAACATATGTACGATTTAAAAAAAACGCTTCACACTTGTCAAGATGGCCGACCACGTGTCGAATAAATATATGCTACTCAGATACATTTAAATAAACTTACGCAAGAACGAAAGGTAATATGTATTTTAGAGAAAATAATCTGCTAAACTTTGAAAAAGTCCTAAGACAACAAATAAACGTGCCGCTGTCTATTGCAATCAGCAAAGACTTGAAGTTCATGATTCCGGCCTCTCACCACAGAAAAAACCTTCAAGAAAATTGTTTGATGGATTTTTTAAGTTTGGTAGAACAAACAAACCAAATCGAATAGGTGACCAAACAACAAAAATAATCCAAAACTCTTCTAAACTAAATAAGTTACGTTAAATAAAAATAATAATTGCCTTTTTCTTTACATTCAAACACTCTTTTGAACACAAAATCCTGACAAATGTGAAAAAATAGTTCAATGAACGACGTGTACTATATTAGCTGATTATGACAGAACGAATGGAGTATTTATAAGCCTGTATGAAGGTGTATTCCGAAAGGTCGACTTTGTTTCATTGGTATGAATAAAATGCATGATATTAAACAATACAGTGTGACTCCAAAGAAGTTCTGTTATATTTAATTTTGATTTTTTAAATAGTGACCCCCCCAATTTTTTGTACTTTTTTAGACTCTCCACTAAATCTTGAATATTTTTTCTATTACATATCCTATATCTAAATATTTTCAATTTCTTGACAGTTGAAATTTAAACTGAAGTAATAACAACAGATAATTTTATTAAGTTTGCAAATACCATCTACTGATTGATTGACAGTAACCTAAGAACTTCATAAATTCATTATGAACTTTTGACTATTTGTGTAATAATTAATTGTATTTCTTGAATAATCTGATTCTTTAAGCAGAAGTTCTCGCATTTCTTAATAATGTTTTAGCAAACAGGTGCATTGGAAGAAGTGACCGCCGAGGTCTCCAAACTTAAAAACCCGCTTGCCTGATTTTTGCGGGATTACCTTAAAGGTGAAGTAAACTCAAAGAATCGAATTATTCAAGGAATATAGTTAATTAATAGAGAAGTATTAATAAACGTCCAGAATGAATTTATGAATTGCTTAAGTCACTATCAGTTAATAAATGGTAGGCATTATCAATGTTTAATAAATAATAAAATGATAAATTAACTATTGATATTACCTCATTTCGAGATCTAAGTATTGATAAATTAAGGGTCGCTATTTAAAAAATCAAAGTTCAGTTTAACAAAATAACGCAGCTTCTTTTGAGTCACCCTGTTTGATTTAAAATATTGGAAAAAATTTATGCCAAAAAAACAAAGTCGGGCACTTTTTCAGAAACCCCAGCGTTTCTTAAATAATGAATATATTCCAGAATTTACACCCCCATTGTATAAATTATTATACTAAACCCAATTTAATGACGTTATTTTTATAAATTTTCCAGAGATTAGGTTAAGGGGATCATGATTTCCAAGGTTCCCCTACAAAAAGGGTATTTTGTTGTTAAGGATTTAAACGTTCACAGGACGCAATATGTGGGATTAAAAATTGCCCTTCCAAAAGCTGTTTATAGGGCAAATTGATTTTTCGCAAGCGAATTTTCCATAGTTGTTTAATTTAAAAATATAAGTATTCTCGTATGTTGGAATAAAAATGAAAAAGTAACATGTCATATTAAAAATTATTATGGTGAAACAAAACAGAAAATTTTGTAATGATAAAAATATTAACTGATATGCACACGACTTTATTTTTAACTTCCTTCCGAAATTTTGTAATTGTGGATTAATAAAAATTCGGGAGTTTCGGGGAATAAAATTCATAGTTCCCATTGTAACGTAGTAGCTCAAGTTCATATTTTTTTCTATATTGAGTCACTCTTTAATCCATAACTGTTTGGAAATCGGTCAAATTTGATACCAAAATGTTTGTAGTAAAAATCTGCATAAAGTCTAGCAAACATTTTCTAGTCTGGAGTGGGGGAACATATGAAAAACCAATAAAAATGCGAAATTTTGGATTCTTTAAATTTAATGAAATTTTAAATTTAACTTGCGATTTCTTGACTCGATTGGAATATTTCGATTTGAAATTTTGACACAATATACTGCGAATGATTCCAAAAAAAATGAGACCTGTCTAAATCCTTAATATTGAATACAATCAAAATGGCGAATTTTTGGAAAAAAAATACGAATTTTCGAAATTTTAACTAACGCCACATTAAAGTTAAATACCTGGAGAAGTTTTGTGCAAAGCTTCAGATCTCTAAGTCTAACGACCCAAAAGTTATAACAATATTTATGTGTCTCATGAATACTTCGCCACCTCATTTATGAAAGAAGTGGCGAGCGGTGCCGTTCGAAAACGAGTTCATTTTAACGAGGAACCCATAACTGTGGCATCCGACCAAATTTGATTCAACAATGTTAATTGCAAAAATCTGAATAACTTTTCATGTGTGCGAACATTGCGTTTTTTGAGTAAAAACTAAGACATTTAATTCAAAAATGTTTTTTTGCAAAAATCTGAACAACTTTCCATGGGAGCGAACATTGTGTTTTTTTGAGTAAAAACTAAGACATTGCATGCGGATTGGATTTCGACTCACAATAATTTTTTTCTCTTTTTTTAATGACATAAAATGTTTACAGTTTATTTTTTATGCCAAAGTGTTTAAGTTTTATATCCATTTAAAAAAGTTGTCTTTTCTAAAGCTATGCTGCTATATATATATATATATATATATATATATATATATATATATATATATATATATATATATATATATGTATATATATATATATATATATATATATATATATATATATATATATATATATATATATATACTTAACGAATAAATGAAATTTAACTTGGGCGGTAAAGCTAATTGAAATAATCCTGGGTAAATTAAAAATTTCTAGTGAGGTTCATATAGTTTTTGATCGACACGACCATGATAATCAACCGAACAAAGTGAGAAATCGGAAATATGGTGCAAGTAGAAACAATATCGCTATAAGAGGAGAGCACCTATTAAAAGATTTGAAAAACGTACTGTAAAATGATAAAAACAAATGTCATTTTACACAATTTATGATTCAATATTTAAAAGAAAATATAATTATATGAAAGAGCTTCAAAGTAGAAGGGTTGGTATCTCCGGAAGATTACCGCCTTTTGAAGCCATTTTTCAGTTATCAATGAGCTAATGTCACGTCACAATAGATTATTGTAATCACAGAGATACAGAGAAGCAATTATTATAGAATCGCTTCATGTAAACGTATTTTTTACTTTTATTAAGATATATAAAAAACTTTGAGCGTTGTCAAAGAATACGGTTTTGTACAGGTAAAACTACACCTTTGGTAGATCTACGGAGATATATACCAATAAATGCTTTGGCGAAAAAATTTAGTTCATGTTCTACTGACTTACTTCTGTCTTTTTACGCTACATCCAATTTCTTATCGATTGGAAAGAAAAAAGCATATTCAGCTTTAATGAAGAGTTACAAAATTTTCGAGTCTTACAGTTTTGCCGATTGAATAAGCTGTAATAATTATTATTTATGTTCTAGCTTCAGCATGTGATATATTGTAACCTCACTCAGAACTATTTAGCCATTGAAAAAAATACACCTATAAGTACATTGCCCCTTTCGGAACCAGCATATTTTAACATATATATGGCAAATTAATGAGTGGAATTAAGCCATTTCTGCAAAAAAATTTTCATATGAAGTAAAAAAATATTGATGGATTCATCAAAATGATGAATTATATCCGAATTATTTCAAAGGAAATACTGCGTTGGAATATTTGCAAAAATATTTTTACTCTTGTGTCTGAACCAGTGGGGTAGCAAAGGCTCCGCAGGGACCGCGGCGCGGGGAGGACCCGGGCTCGGGGTGGCCCACTAACCCAAAAAACATTTTTAGAATACAATTTAATCAATCTCCAATAAACTTGCTACTTTACAATCCACTTAAAACAAGGTGTTAGTAATTATTTATTATAAATGGACACGTACGCAACGCAGGACGTTTAGATTTATATTAAACGTACATATATTAAGAAATCACTTTAAGGCTCACTAATTATGCTCATTGAATGCAAGGCCTCTGTAACAGTCTGTATTAGAATCTATACTCACGGCGTGTAGGAAATAACTTTAATTCAAAGTAAAGTGTCGACAAACTCAGTCTTCACAGAAACTTAGGTAATAATTTGTAGTGCTCAAAACTTTCTTATTTGAAATCGTAGATGATCGTGTGCCCGAGATATACATATTTGAAGTTTTCTCCATTTAAAAAGCCGGGTATATTTTTTCTATTTAAAAAACATTGTAAATGAAATAAAAGCGAATACTCTTAATTCAATTGTTGTAGATCTGTGCATTTCGGAGCTTTTTTGATGCTTAAAAAAAGGAGTTACGCGTCTTTTGAAGACGCTGTTTCTGCTTTTCAATGGTTCAGGAAGCTCCAAAACTCGGTCTTCAACAGGTAGATAAAGTTGTGAAAAACTTTGAAAAATTTAATTCATTTCAAATCTAAATGTTTGTCAAATCTCGAGGTTTAGAACTTTAAGACGTTAAAAAAAAGAAATTCTGGGTATTTTTAAAATGCCTAATTTCCTTTTTTAAACGTCTTAAAAACTTTAAGTCTCTAGATTTGACAATCATTTAAAGCTGAAATAAACACAATTACCATTTAGATCTTTTTATACTTTATTTGGTTATAGGATCGTGAGTACTAGAGCTTTTCGGACGATAGAAAAAAGCATCTTCAAGAGACGCGCAATTTTCTTGAACGTCTATAAAACTCTAAAATTCACGATTCTAAAGGCGATCCAAGTTAGAGTAGTTGCTCGCCCTTGCATTACAATGCTCTTTAAATAGAGAATGTAGCACAAGGACGCAAGTAAGAATTAGCAGCTTTAGCTACATTATCTATAGAATGCGAAAGAACTAAAAAACTTGATATAAGTCTATTCGTAGAAGAGTTCGCAAATAAAAAAGCCAAATGTTTGGAACAATTTCGTAATAACACATAAAACTGAATACTTTATGATGTATTTGATACTTGTTTTGATGTGTATGAATAAAGTTACTTTCATTCAAATCAATGTAGAACTGCTTTTTTATCAAATATTATTTTTATATGTGCCCTTCGAAAGTTGACGTATTACCTTTATTAAAACATAACTTGTCAAGAACATACTCCAGGCACAGCGGGTGGGGTATGTGGATTTAGGAGTTTGAGTTTTGGTTTAAAATCTTGCATTGTTCACCTGTCTGCTGTGTAGTGGATATCGATCTAGCTGCGTAAAGGATATGTGATTTTGAGAGCTTGGGTTTTGGCTTAAAGACTTGCTTCGCTCGCCTGTCTGCTATGTAACGATTATCGATCTCGCAGCGCATGGAGTATATGGGTTTGGGAGTTCAGGTTTTGGCTTAAAATCTTGCTTTGCTCGCCTGTCTGCTGTGTAACCATTATAGATCTCCCTACTCGAGAAGTATGTGGATTTGGGAGTTTGGGTTTTACTTTTAAAAACTCGTTCCACTTGCCTGTTTGCTGTATAACAAACGTCGATCAAGCCACGCGTGTGGTATATAAGATTGGAAGCTTGACATCTAAACGTCTATATTATGATTAATGAATGTCAAAAATAACCTGTATTACAGTTTATTTAGCGTTTGAACTAAATTATATTGCTAAATTAAAAAGGAGATTTCGCGAAGGGGCCCCCGAGCTTTCAGCTAGGCCACTGGTCTGAACCACACTTTTTACTATAACTGACATTACTGTGCGATATATTTGACAAACTGAATGCTTGTTATTTGTTCTACAAAGCAGTAATATGCACATTTTGAAACTATTAGAGAGGATTACGACCTTTAGGAGAAAACTGCAGTAGTGGATATAAAAAATTAATAAGAATGGCAGTCAAGATTGTTTCCCACATGTGCAAAATACGCGTCCTCTAATGAGCTCGTTATCTCTCAAGACTTGTTGTTCTTTTTCATTAAGCTCTCTGAATGGCTTGCAAAATTTCCGAGGCTCTAGGATCCTTTTCAGTCTCAAGCACCACCAGAATTATCTTCACAAGAAGTAGAGAGTCTCATTAAACTCTTTTGCAACAATATCCTTAAAACAAAATTCGCTTCTTCCGATTTGGTAGTGTTTTGGATAACCGTCAAAAATTAATATTCAAATCTTAATTTAAAAGTTATAAGGATTCTCATTCCCTCTGCAATATCCTATTTATGCGAAACCGGATTTTCAGCTGTAGCTGTAACAAAGAGAAAATATCGCTCAAAGATCAACGTGGAGCAAGAAAAGAGAGTTTCAGTTTCAAGCCATATAACTTGCTTTGAAAAAATGTGTGGATATCACCAAGCTCGCCCATTTCATTGAAAGTTTTTTCTTTAATAATAACATATTCTTGTGTATCAGTTCAATATATACTTATATATGAGCCTCAGATTGTGGTTGTTTTCATTTCTGTGTTTGGTTATTAGTGTCACTGTACAGTGGTATTCAATGAACTGTTGTGGTTTGCTACTATATAAAGCACAAACCTTGTACAATACTTTGTTGAACACGATTGTATACATATTTTGACTAGGATATCGTGACAAAATCCTAAATCCGTAAGTGCGCCGCTGACTGAAAACCTTTGGGAACATTTAATTTACACAAACTCACTCAATGTCGATAATGAAATTGGCAGAAGAGTAGGATATTTCTTGAAATAACTGACAAATATTTTGAGTCCTTATTCTATCGCCATATCCTATCAACATACGAATTCCACCCTCTGTGCCTCAGTAAGTTTAATTTTTAGTGAAAATTAGCTTAACTTGACAATTTGATAAAATGTGATATTGAATTATTATTCTTTTAAATAATTAATACATTTCATTTCGAGTTTTAACTGTCCATAAATCGAAAAGAATTACTTTTAGGTATGGGATAGGTAATAGAGAAAATGTACAAAGTTTTACAGGGAATCTAAAAGTGTACAAAAAATTGGGAGTGTCCGAGCAGTCTTTTAAAAGCCCAACGGTTTTTAAAGAATGAATTTATTCCTCCATTGTATGTTATGTTCGACTATTTTTCTTGTTAAAGAAATATATTTACACTAAAGACACACTATATTTCAAGATAAAAGGTGGACCAAATCGCGTCAAAATAGTAATACAATCAAACCATACATACTAATGAGAACATGACCGACATCAAGGGCGTCATAAAGCAGTGATTCGGTAGATACAGGGGAATTTTCGCCAAATCGTCGCCAAAATTAATTAATTGATTAAACCATTAAAATTTATTTGGAAAATCAGGAAATCAATGAGGCTTGATTACTTCTAAAAACCGGATTTAGCTTATTTATGTACAAATGTTTTTCTGTTTATATCTGCATGTCTAATAAATTTTTTGAATCTTTTGAATATTTATTTATTATATTTTTATTCGATAAACTATTTTATTTTTCAACCCATTGAATAAACCTTATATTATAAGGGCGAACGTAGTCTGATCTAATGTGCTTAGAGACAAAGTACTATCTCAGATTCCAACGAAATATCAGGAAAGAGTGAAAGCATCTCCCCTGGCAGTATACCAGTTTCGAAGTCATTGGTTCTCATGAGCACAACATAAGCAACTGCGCATAAACATACGAAAAGTAAATCCTGTAAGCAACTTTTATCAGACAAAATATGAAATCTAATACATGCACCGCCATCTCCCAGCATTCCACAAAATCTGAATATTTAATCTCAATGAGATATATACACTAATTATTTTGGATTCTTCTTGAAATGTTCGTAATCTACGAATCTGTTAATACTATAAACACCAGTCAGGAAAAATTTTCAGACATGTCTGAATAAGAGGTAACCAACTATTGGCGATTGTAAAAGGGGTAAATAAAAGATTAGCCATGATAATTGATGAGAATTGGTAATGTTCGATAAATAACTACGAGCGTTTAAAAACTTAAAACTCCAGTTTCTTAACTTCAGAAGCTCAGGTATTGTTTATGAATTTATTAATAAGTTGTGAGTAGTAAAAAAACCTATGGTATGATTCATTTTGTTAGTTTATTACTGTAAATAAACGAAAAAACCTTTAATGCTAAGGTATTTTTGTTAATTCCATCGTTACTGCAAAAATAACTTCTTCGTTGTTTTTTTCCTGAAAATAAAGCCCTCGTGATAAAAAAATAATGAGCTACTGAAATAAGTTAATTTATTTATGCAAAGAGCTTTTTTTATTCAAATTTTTGTAACAAAACGACGCATTTTTTTATCCTATACGAAATTGCGCTTTACTCTTAAGGCCTTGTATTACCAGTGACTATTATTGGTAAATCGATTTTTTTCATCAAGACATCCCATTTTTAGTGTAAAAAAAGGTATTATTTTCGTTATAAACAAATAGAGCTGTAACCTCAACTATTGCTTGTAATAGATTGTACTTTCGGTATTACAGAAGTTGGGGATTTTTTGCACACTTAAAAAATAAGCCTCTACGATCAAAAAGAGAGGAGTTACTGATTTTTTTTTAATCGCTGTGCCTATATTTATAACAATTAAGAAAAGTTATATTTTTCATTATTGTCATTTTATAAAATAGCTATTCAAACATATTAAGAACGATTGTCTAAGTAGAGTGGCGACCGCAGCATGTCTGGGCGGTAGTCAGGGTAACCACATGCTGCTGAAAATGATGACTTTAAATCCAAACGGCAACCTTTGAGAAAAAAGCATTAAGTTTTACTATTACTGCATAGCGTTCTTTTTTTTTGGAGTTACCAATTTAAATTTTGGAACGATATATATATCACGAGAGCTTCAAGTTTTATTAGGTAAATTTCTTGCTATTGTTTTTTTCGCAAATTTTGCTGACAAAATATTTAAATACGTCTGAGAAAAACTGTACCGGTGCATAAAAGTTCCCGAAATACGATCGATAATAACAGACAATCGCAGCCTTAGAAGAGCTTTGAAGAGAGTGTGGTCTACTATTACAGCAGATGTTACTGAAAATTTAATTTTATTTATATTTAATATCCCAGTATTAATTTTGACATAATTAATTTTTATACCATTAATTTAAATACTAATATTTAGCCATCTTTTCTTGATGACGGGAAAGTAAAGGGTGTTTTTTATAGAGGTATAGAACTTTTAAATGGAATAAAACAAAGATGAATTTTTTTTAATTTGACATGAAATTTACTTTATTCGAAAGATAACCTTCTGGCATTATAATTTCAATATGACTTCTGGCATATGACCGCCACGGCTACCTAGGACGTAGTCTAATCTGGAGGTCCAAATTTCGATGACTTTTTCCAACATTTGTGGCCGTATATCGGCAATAACGCGGCGAATGTTGTCCTCCAAGTGATCAATCGTTTCGGGCTTATCGGCGTAGACTAGCGACTTCACATATCTACACAGAAAATAGTCTAGCGGCGTTAAGGCGCACGATCTTGGAGGCCAATTCACGGGTCCGAAACGTGAAACTATGCGGTTACCAAACGTTTCTTTCAATAAATCAATTGTGGTACGAGCTGTGTGACATGTTGCGCCGTCTTGTTGAAACCACAGCTCCTGCACATGATGGTTGTTCAATTGATGAACGAAAAAGTCAGTAATCATGGCTCTATAGCGGTCACCATTGACTGTAACGTTCTGACCAGCATCGTTTTTAAAGAAGTACGGACCAATGATTTCACCAGCCCATAAAGCACACCAAATAGTCAGTTTTTCTGGATGTAACGGTGTCTCAACATACACTTGAGAATTATCATCACTCCAAATACGGCAGTTTTGTTTATTGACGTATCCATTCAAACAGAAGTGAGCTTCATCGCTAAACAAAATTCGCTTATGAAAATCGGGATCAACGGCAGTCTTGTTTTGGGCCCATTCACCGAATCTACGCCTTGCTAGGTGATCGTGTGGCTTCAATTCTTGCACGAGTTAGATTTTGTAAGCACGCAAACCAAGATTTTTCCGCAAAATCTTCCATAAAGTGAATGGACACATATCCAGTTCCTGTGCACGATTTTTTATGGCTTCCTTTATGTTTGATTGTGAAGAATCATTCCGTTCTAGAACTGTTGAAATGTGCCTTATTTCGTCTTGTTTTGTGTCGAGTTCTGTTAGTCGGAGAGATCTTGATATTAATGTATTGACTACTGCCTGTCTACTAAAATACATAAAACAAATGCACTACTCAGACCAATAGTGAGCGCCGTGGGATCTTCAACACAAAAACTAGAAAAATATTTAGCAAGCATCATGCAACCAAGAGTCGAACTGGCCGATTTCTTCATGAGAAACTCCGAACATCTGACCAACATGATCAAAAACATTCACCTGGAAGAAAACGACATCTTAGCAAGCCTCGATATAAAATCGCTATATCCAAGCATACCACTGGAGGAGAGTTTGGACAAAATCGCCATGAACGAAGATTTTCCAGCCTACAAAATCGAACTTGCAGAATACTGCCTAAAAAACACATATTTTATGTTCGATAACCAAATATACAAACAAACAGATAGCGCACCTATGGGGTCCTCACTTTCACCAGTTATAGCCAACCTTTTCATGAAATATTTCGAACAAGAAGCACTGCAAAAAGCACTCCTAAACCCGAAATTTTGGAAACGCTATGTTGATGATATTTTTATAATATGGCCATATGGAAAAGAACACCTGAACGATTTCCTCATATACTTGAATAATATCCACCATAAAACCCAATTCACGCTAGAAATCGAGCAAGAAAAGAAACTTCCTTTTTTGGACCTGTTATTAACTAGAAAACCCAACAACAACCTAGGTTTTAGCGTATATCGAAAACCCACACATACTGATCGATATCTCAATGCAGAGTTACATCATCATCCCTCTCAAAAGCAGGCAGTAGTCAACACACTAATATAGAGATCTCTCCGACTAACAGGACTCGACACAAAACAAGACAAAATAAGACACATTTCAACAGCTCCAGAACGGAATGGTTTCTCACAATCAGACATAAAGAAAGCCATAAAAAGATAAGAGAAAATCATAACAAAAACCAAAGACCGAGATCAAACAAGAAACAAAGCCATAATCCCATACATAAAAGGAATAACGGGCAGAATCGGAAGAATCTTAAGAAAACACGACACAGCCCATATTTAAACCACAAAAACAATAGCCAACATCCTGGGAAATCCCAAAGATAAGACCAACCTTGAAAATTATGGCACTTACAGTATTCCATGTGCAGATTGTCAGCAAACATATAAAGGACAAACAAACAGGTGCATATCAGCAAGAATTCAAGAACACAAAAATAGCCTCAAAAACAAACAAACAAGCTCTATTTCAACATCACCAAACCACCGGACATACCATCGACTTTGAAAAAGCAAAATAAATATCATCAATACAGAACTACAAGGTACGCGTTATAAGAGAGGCCCTAGAAATCGAAAAAGCGGGACAGCCGAATAAACGAGACGATGCTATACATATTCCAACAACATGGAAGCAAATAAAAAAAAACAAGAAACTAAACAATAAAAATCAACCAATACACGAGAGACCAGCATACAAGAACCAAATATATCGCACTCGGCTGAGGGGAGGAGTCTGCGAAGCTGCTCGTCCAATCAGAAAGCGAGACAGCTAAACAAAACTCGACATTCATCAGAGGCCACCATCAGTTCTCAGCGAGTAACGAGACGAACCGTACTTAAAAATGCCAAACCCGGAATAATCAAACCATTCATTCCACCATCCGTGAATATGTATAAATTGTTTAAAATGGCCGATTCTTGAACACAGTCTATTATTTCAAAAGTTTTTGTTGTCAATTTCACAATTTCTGGCACTGGTCAAACAATTCAACTTACTTCTAGGACGTCTCAAAGTACACTATCCACGAAAGCCGATCTGGACTCTTTTGGCCGATATCGGAAGATTCCATAATTTTCTAGAAGGATTTCCATACTACATGGTGTAAGAAAAATAAGAATAAAAAATAATCCGGCGATTTCTAGACCTACTATCATAGGCGTTCCATGTTAAAAATAAGGAAACAAAATTTTCTAAAAAGTTCCAGATCTTTTTTCATAGACGTGTCATGAGGAAATTAACAAAGGTAAAATTGATTAAATAAATTAAGAACTCGTAGGAAATAAACCTAAAACCCTACAAACTAATTATTATGAAATGTATACTACTATAAAGTCAGTTATATATATATATATATATATATATATATATATATATATATATATATATATATATATATCTGGAATTTTTTAGAGAATTTTATTTCCTTATTTTTAACATGGAACGTCTATGATAGTAGGTCTAGAAATCGGCGGATTATTCCTTATTCTTATTTTTATACACCATGTAGTATGGAAATCCTTCTAGAAAATTAGGGAATCTTCTGATATCGGCCAAAAGAGTCCAGATCGGCTTTCGTGGATAGTGTACTTTGAGACGTCGTAGAAGTAAGTTGAATTGTTTGACTGTGTTCAAAAATCGGCCATTCTAAACAATATGTTATGCCGGATATTCTCACGGGTGTGATGTGTAATCGAAGGTTTTCGGGCATCCCGTGTATGTGCTGAGTCCCTCTCAGGACTGTAAGGCAGCTGACGTTTCGGTGAAATCTCATTCACCGTTTTCAAAGCTCACTATATGGCGTCTACGAGCGAACTGACGCCTGCGACTTCAGTGTTGTCGGTACCGTGTGTGCGTCGGACGTGTTTGTTTTCCGAATGGTTCCGAGCCATCAGGTGGCATGACCTGCTGCGCGTCATCGGCCCTTTTGCCAGTGTTTGTGGTTGCGTTGCCGAGTTGTAATCTCTTTCGTTACTAAGTGGTACTGATTGATGTTTTGTAGGCAGATTTTTCCAAGTATTAGGCACACGTTGGCTATTGTCTCTGCTATTTAAGTTGCTGGGCCTCTTTGCAATTTCAATAGCCTCCCTTATAACTCTTGTGGACAGGTTTTCACATCTCGATAGCATTTTTGTTCCCGAGAAATTTATCTTATGTCCTGTGTTTAACCAGTGTTGGGCCAGAGCAGAAGAAGTTGTTTTTTGCTTGACAGCGTTTATATGTTCGTCTCTTCTGGCGCTTATCCTACGGTTGGTTTGGCCCACGTGCGGAGAGTGTAGCTCATCTTACGGCTTCCACTTGTGGTATCCTATGTTTATTTTGTGTTTGTTGCTTTAATTATATCGTTCAGTGTAATGATAAATAATTCCGGACTCCTAGCTCCAGCTTATCTTAGTGTGTCTTTTATATTAAAGGGTGTTGATAGTCCGTTGTCCTTTCTCATGGAATTTCTGTTATAAACTTTTCATTCCTGTCATTAGTCTTTTGTCTATGTTTCTATTTTCTAAACTTTCCCATACTGGTTTTTATAACACTGTATCGAATGACTTTTCTATATCCAAGGATGCCATATGTGATTCTGCTACCTTGCTCAATATTTTTTTTTGTATTATTTGTTTTATGTAAAATACGTGATCTTGAGTGATTCACTCTTTCTTATTACAACAGTGTACTTCATTTACTATGTCCATTAATCTCTGTTATAATATTGTTTTGTATGTTTTTAGTACTATGCTCAGCAAAATGAGTCCTCAGTAATTTCCATAGACACTAAATTCACCCTCCTTATGTATTAGTATTGCTATTTATACTATCCAGTCGTCAAGAAAAGATGACTAAATATCAGTATTTAAATTAATAGTATAAAAATTAATTATGTCGAAATTAATACTGGGATATTAAATATAAACAAAATTAAATTTTCAGTAACATCTGCTGTAATAGTAGACCATACTCTCTTCAAAGCTCTTCTAAGGCTGCGATTGTCTGTTATCGATCGTATTTCTGGAACTCTTATGCGCCGGTACAATTTTTCCCAGACGTATTTAAATATTTTGTCAGCAAAATTTACGAAAAAAACAATAGCAAGAAATTTACCTGATAAAACTCGAAGCTCTCGTGATATATTATTTAATTTGATAACTCCAAAAAAAGAACGCTATGCAGTAGTAGTAAAACTTAATGCTCTTTTCTCAAAGTTTGCAGTTGGTATTTAAAGTCGTCGTTCTCAGCAGCATGTGGTTACCCTGACTACCGCCCAGGCATGCTGCGGTCGCCACTCTACTTAGACAATCGTTCTTAATATGTTTGAATAGCTATTTTACAAAATGACAATAATGAAAAATATAAATTTTCTTAATTGTTATAAATATAGGCATAGCGATTAAAAAAAAATCAGTAACTCCTCTCTTTTTGATCGAAGAGACTTATTTTTTAAGTGTGCAAAAAATCCCCAACTTCTGTAGTACCGAAAGTAGAATCTATTACAAGCAATAGTTGAGGTTACAGCTTTATTTGTTTATAACGAGAATAATACCTTTTTTTACACTAAAAATGAGGTGTCTCGATGAAAAAAATCGATTTACCAATAATAGTCACTGGTAATACAAGGCCTTAAGAGTAAAGCGCAATTTCGTATAGGATAAAAAAATGCGTCGTTTTGTTACAAAAAGTTGAATAAAAAAAGCTCTCTGCGTAAATAGATTAACTTATTTCAGTAGCTCATTATTTTTTTATCACGAGGGCTTGATTTTCAGGAAAAGAAAAAACAACGAAGAAGTTATTTTTGCAGTAACGATGGAATTAACAAAAAGACCTTAGTATTAAAGGTTTTTTCGTTTATTTGCAATAAAGAACTAACAAAATGAATCATACCATAGGTTTTTTCACTACTTACAACTTTTAATTTTAATAAATCCATAAACAATACCTGAGCTTCTGAAGTTAAGAAACTGGAGTTTTAAGTTTTTAAACGCTTGTAGTTATATATCGAACATTACCAATTCTCGTCAATTATCATGGCAAATCTTTTATTTACCCCTTTTACAATCGCCAATAGTTGGTTACCTCTTACCCAGACATGTCTGAAAATTTTTCCTGACTCGTGTTTAAAGTATTAACAGATCCGTAGATTACGGACATTTCAAGAACAATCCAAAATAATTAGTGTATATATCTCCTTGAGATTAAATATTTATAGACGTGTTATGAGGAAATTAACAAAGGTAAAATTGATTAAATAAATTAAGAACTCGTAGGAAATAAACCTACAAACTAATATTATGAAATGTATACTACTATAAAGTCAGTTATATATATATATATATATATATATATATATATATATATATATATATATATATATATATATATATATATATATATATATATGGGGACGTTATTTTATTCTGTTTACGACCGTTAAGAAAGGGGGTAGACAGTATATTCTCTGTGAATTCCACTCTGGTTCTCTTTCCATACTAGTTTCGACCACCTTCTGATCTCATCAGTGGAGCTCTAATGAACCGAGAGCAAAATGCACAGAAAACAACTGTCTACTTAAAATTCCCATATCGTAAACTATTGGCAGGTTATTACCCGCAAAACTTGATGCCGGACAGAAAGGGGACACACAGTATATTCTCTGCGACTTCCACTCTATTAAAAATAAACAATTTTACGGTCTAGTATTTGTAAAAGTTATGTTATTCTCGTTACAACTGTTAAGAAAGGGGACAGACAGTATATTCTCTGCCAATTTCACTCCACTTTTATTTTTCGTAGTTTCGTAACGCTCCGGGGTATATTCAGATGTTCGTTTGTACTGTTTAGGATAACAGTCTACAAGTTCTGTGAGTAATATCCTGCCGATAGTTTACGATATGGGGATTTTAAGTAGACAGTAGTTTTCTGTGTATTTTGCTCTCGATTCGTTACATCTCCACTAATGGGACCATTAGATGGTCGAAACTAGTATGGAGAGAGAACCAGAGTGGAATTCGCAGAGAACATACTGTCTGTCCCCTTTCTTAACGACCGCAAGGAGAATTAAATAACTTTTCCAAATACATAGACTGTGAATTGTTTATTAGTTTTCAAATAATAAATGTACTAAATAAATAAATCAAAATATTTATTAGACATGCAGATATAAACAGAAAACCAGTCATACCAAAATACGTTAAACTCTGTTTTTAGAAACAATAAAGCCTTATTGATTTCCTGAAACGCAAATTTCTATTTTCCAAATAAGTTTTAATCGTGTAATGAATTGATTAATTTTGGCGCAGATTTGGTGGAATTCCCCCTGTGTGTACTCATTTACTGCTTCTTGACGCCCTTGATGTCGGTCATGTGCTCAATGGTGTGTATGGGTTCGTTGTATGATTATTTTAATGCGATTTAGTCTACCTTTTATTTTGAAATATAGAATGTCTTTAGTGTAAATATATTTCTTTAACAAGAAAAATAGGAAATTATGTCGACTAAAACATACAATTGGGAAGTAAATTCTGGAAAAAATTCATTATTTAAAAAACGCTGGGTTTTTAAAAGATGGTTTGGACGCGTCAATTTTTTTTAACACTTTTCGATTCTGAAGATTTTTTCCTTTGCATGTCCTATCTTAAAAGTAATTTCCTTCGATTTATCGATAGTTAAAACTCTAAATGAATTGCATTAATTTTATGAAATTTTCATGTTAAGTTAAATTCAACTAAAAATGAAATTTGATGAAGCTAGAAATTCTCTCTTTTCGACAGGGTAAGGACCTAAAATGGAGTTTGTCAGTTATTTCAAAAAATATCACAATCGACAGTTAGTGATATTTGGTAGATATTTTATCGGATTGAAAAGGTTCGAGATGATCCCAGAAACGGTCGACCAGCAACAAGTGATGATAAAAAGTAGACGTATTATAAATTGTCCAAGATAATAATCACAATAAATCATATTTTATATCAATATATATATATATATATATATATATATATATATATATATATATATATATATATATATATATATATATTTATAAAGTTTCCCGAAAGAAACTATCCTAAGCTAGCCGTGTTTGTCAAACTATTAAACCTGATTCGGGAAAGTGGAAGTGTCAGTTATAAAAAACCTGTTATAAGAAAACCTGCCACTGAGAATGTAGCAAATGTAGTGATTGAATATCCCAATATTAGTCAGAATCATATATTCGAAAATACTAACATTAGCGAAACAAGTGTTTCAAGAATTACTAACAAATACAGATTTTATCCTTATAAAATCCAGCTTTGTCAAGAGCTTCACGAAAATAATTATGACAACCGAACTGAAGTCTGCTAGTGGGTGTCAGATAAAGTGGCGGAAAATGAACACTTTCTTGATTATGTGTTGTTTAGTGATGAATGTACTTTTCATAACAGTGGTTTAGTGAATAGACAAAAACTTCCATTACTATTTTGTTTCAAATATTAATTAGGCCCTACTTTTTTGAAAAACCTTTAAATGGTTTGATGTTTCACGATTTTCTTTTACACCAGCTTCCAGTGTTATTAGAAAATGTCCTTTTTAAATATTAGAACAACTATGTGGCTTCAACTCGATGGAGTTCCGTCTCAATATCATCGCGAAGTTTGGCAATTTTTAAATGTCAACTTTCGAAACAGGTGGATATGGAGAGACGGATTTCAAAATTGGCCCCCGAGATCTCCTGACTTAACTCCACCAGATTTCTTTTTATAGGGATACGTAAAAGGAATTGTCTACAATGCGCCCCCAAGAACACCACAAAGTATGCATAAGAGGCGCTTTTCAAACTGTAACTCCACAAATGTTGTCCAGAGTTAGCAGTGGTTTCGAAAAGAGAATATGTAAGTGTTTGGAAATGAATTGTCGACATTTCGAACATCTTCTATAAATATTTTGTTTCTGTTTGTGCTATCGTCAATATGTTACCATTATAGCTGTTATAGCCTGTTGGATGACTATAAATCATGTTCCGAGTTTCTGAATATTTGTAAAAATATTCCGGATTATTATTTTTATAGTTGTAACTTACCTGTCATTTCCAAATGCCATAGGCAACTAGATACATTAGAACATCTATCCAAAAAACACAAAATTGTGCAGAAAACGATTATTTGGCGTATTCTGTGAAAACGCGAAGACTTAGTTTTAGAACACCCTAATACCATTTGATAGGTATTTAAAAGGTAAGTTTCTGGTAAGTTAAAAACTACAGCTTTCTATTTAAATTAATCAAGTTACAGCTACTAAAATTTCTTATTTGATTAATTTTTGGACAACCTCTATAATATAGCTAGTTTATTATAATTCGGATATAAAATACGATTTATTGGTACACCTCACTTTAAATTTCGAGTGCATAACTAAAATACTTCTTAAGTATTTGAAACATGAAAATTAGGTTAAATTTTGTCAAAATTCAAATTATTTAAAAACCCTTAAGGTTTAGGCACTATAAACCTTATTAAAATAGGCGCCTATTTGATCAAAGAATCCAAAAATGCAATAATATACGGAATATATATAAAAAAAGGACACCCCGTTTAATATGAAAAATATATTTGAAATGTAACTATATTAGACCCCCATATATCCCAAACGTAAAACTTTTTGATAGTCACGTATTTTGGCCGCAACATTCCGTGCCGTATAGGGTGAATAACCCTGTATATATAATGACTACACAATTATCAATTATCTTAATCCGTACTTTTTCTAAAACTTTTGTTTATGCAAATATTAATGTGTTGTTTTACTTTCGTCGCATTATTGTTTTGTATTTTCTTTATTTGAACGATTCTTTGTGTCGATTAAATAGTTATCGTCATCAATAATAGGAGCCGACTTTGTTACTTTAAAACACAATATTTTTAAATGCGATATCATACATATATATGTATAGCTATCCATATTGAGATATTATGATGAATGTTCTATTGTTAACATTGTAATTTGATAGTGAAAAGTTTTTGTAATAATGAATATTAATTAATTTCTTTTGTCCATGGCCTTCAAAATCAAAGTTAGCAAAGTTAACAAAATTCATATTAGTGACGCACAAACTTCTTATAATATGGTAGCAATTAAAATTTTAAATTTTTAACCTTAATATTTTAGGTACATTTTTTTTGTTTCTTTAATAAATATGTGACATGCTCCCTCTATAATAAGTAGTTTTTCAATTATTAAACAACTGTAAAAATTATGGTTCTTGGGTTTAAACCGTGTCAAATTAGAATTATTATCAGACTTTTCACCTACAATTGCACGGGGCATCTTCAGGGATCTTTACTCCACGAGATTAGAACACTGAATTCACTGTTCTAATATCTATAACTTATCGAGGAGGCCATATGTTGGGCCCCTGGAGCACTCTATGCAACAAATCACCTTCCAACTTTCACACTCGCTAAAGCTTCGGTAAGAAAAGTTGTTAGACACTCAAAAATGAATTCAGCAGGTTTGAAAGCCAGAATAAAAAGTGGAAAACCAATCCTTCTTGATGTCACTAAGTCCAAATCCAATGAAAATAAATAATGACAAGTTAAAAGCTTACACTTTGTATGGTATGTAAATGATAAAAGAGGATAAAAATGCAAATCATGTGAGCGGCGAAATGATAGAAACTCTTTAATCTTACTAAAAATTGGCTTTGTAAATTTGGTCTACACTTTCTTAGAAATTAATTTTATGTCGGAAACATTGATATACCATAAAGTAAGTTATTTAGAAGCAATAGAAAATTATTTCCAAGAAAATAACATATATGTAATCTTACGCTGACGTAAAATGAACCCCTATGCTTCTCAAATCCCATGTTGCCATAAACAATCCCCCCAGTGACGTATCGCATCGCAATATGGGCTTTGAAAACGATTACTATGAGCTAAGCCCTTCATAAACTCTCAATAAATTCATACAATCCTCATTGACAACGACTTGTTTAATTAGGTTAACATGGTTTAATTTTGAATATCATTATTTTAGTTTAAGTTTACAAAATATAATGTTAGTATAGCAATATTTTTCAAGATTCCCAATATTAAAAAATAATTAAGAATCTTATAGTAACTGTATTTTAATTTATTAAATCTACAATACGAGGCACACCTGTCTTCAGTAAATTATGTGCACTATTTTTTATTACTTACTGCATCTCGTGTAAATAATTCTGAACCTTCACCAGGGCCGTGTCACTAGAATACGAGTGTACGGCACCATCGAATTTGAGGGGGCTGCGCGCCCACTTCAGCGGCGGGAAAAAATCGATGTCTATGACCTTCAAACTCTAGGATTAAAACACTAGGAATTTTCTATTTAGAACTAATTGTAGAATGTTTTAGTCCATTTAACGATATTTGCGAATTTTATATGAATAATACTGTGTTTTCTGTAATAAATTATCAAATAAGTGATCTGTTTTTAATAAAAATACCAAGAAAATACATTTATAAAAATTAACTGCCGTGTGGGCAACAATGTCAATTGTCTCCGAAATATGGTGTTAGGATTAAGCTTCGAATATTTTATGAAATTTTCACCGTTTTTCAGAATTTTTCCCAAAATTTTTGATAAGTGTAAAGACAGAATTCTTTTATACTTTTCCTATCACTTGCTTAATGGTATTTTGTTGTAGAAGACGCATGGTAATACATACGTGGCCCCAAATTTTTGTGGCGTGTTTTAATGGTATTTTAAGTATGATCTGTGAATTAATTTTTAACTAGTAATGAATATAACTTGTAATAACAATCATCCACCTCAAAATCCTGCTCTGTTTTGTTTTTATTTTTGCTCACATAATGCGATACAAAAATAAAAAAATGTAGATTGAAAGTTATAAATACTAAAGCTTTTCAATTTTTATTAAACAAATTATAAACTTACTTATTAAATTTGAACTTTGGTGAGGTATGATGAGTTATAGATGTTTACTTTGTTTGGTGGTTTTCGTAGATGACTCGGTAGAGTAATGGTTTCTAATCAGTTATAGGAATTTCAAATTTTGCCTTAGAGTCTATCTTATTTTTTTTTGTGTTAAGTAACGTAAATTACCCTTCATATTAATTGGCATGAAGTAAAATTATGAGCCCAAGTTCACCTTATCTGAACTAGCATGACCATAAGAAAAACTAGTTGAGAATATTTTGCAGTCGTAATTTTTGAAAAATATCATAGTTTTAGTCTATATGAGACTTGTCACAATAAATAGTAGTACAGAAATTTATTCTTTCTCTGATGAAATTATTTTATTTTCTCCTAATTTTAAAGTCCCAAGAATTTATTTTAGAATTAAAGTAAAAAATCAGTACCTTTTCCAAAGGCTGCTTTTTTAGAGAAATCCTAATGTCAATGTTCCTTTTATTTTGCATTTTATTCTATGTAAATAAATATGTTTTAATATTATTGTTATGTTTCTTTTTACTTATAAACAAACTTAGCCAACTAAAATGAATTTAGGTTCATTATGTGTTTTTTTTTAAGTTTTACATGTATTTAAGATAACATTTTTAAACACAAATAACAGATATAATTAAAGTATAACATGAACATTTAATAAATATACTCTAGCCAAGGTAAATTTTTATATTAGATTTAAGTGATTTTATGACAAAGCATAAAATTTCAATGTTGAAGTTTTGGTTAAAGAAGAAAGACAAATTTCTACCTATTTCTATAATGAAGATTTTTAACCGAATAGCAAATGACAGTTTCAGTGTTTTTTAAATACCCGTCCTATTTTAGACATAAAAGTGTGACTTTTGTAGGTGAAATTTTGCTGGTTTAACTATTATCCATAAGTCTCGGTAGCCCAATAGGAAGGGTGTAATTAGTTGAAAAATATGTTTGGCTCCGTCTTTTAAAGACGCCTTTTGCTTGATTAGGAGCGTATACTTTAACCACATAGTTGATAGGCAATTGTAAATTCTCTGATGGTTTATGAGTACTTACGTAAAGTCTGAGTATACTATTAGCTGAAGTCAACAATCTCGAGTGTACCATTTTTCCAGGTTCACGGTTTGCCAGGTCAGGAGTACAGAAATCATTTCATACAGCTTGACATATCTCATAAAGATACTTTTGATCCGTATTTAGTTCATCAACCACATTTTTCGGCAAGTCAGGCAAATTACCAGCCACCGCGCAAAAAGACACCTTGGTTTGATTATCGCAACCAGCTAATTGTTTTCCAATAGGTCCGGAATATTCTCTAGGACCTGAAGTGTAACCATCTAGGGTCAAGAATAAATGGCAAAGGGGTAACTCATTGGCATGAAGCGTACAAATACACTATTGTAATGGTCTATCCAAGTACTGCTCTAAATATTGAATCACGCCACCCTTACAACCAGTGTTAGTTGCAGTTCCATCACATCCAACATAAATTATGTCTTTTAAATTCCAACCTTGACCCTCTAACAAAGTTGTGATTGAAATAAGAATTCCCTTCGTAGGGCCACGACTTGGCGTTGTGTGTCCCAAATAAATTGATCCGGGTTCTGTTAAAATTGATATGTGTTCTTTTAAAACTTTTTTACGATGGTAACTATCCCCTATTTTCTCATTTATCAGAGTTTTGTCTTTTCGCCCGTCCAAGTAAAAGCTTTTTACAACAATACTTCCAATGTCTTTTGAAGCTTCTGTCAGGACTTTAGATACAGCTGTATGGATTTTGTTTTTATCGATAACCAAAGCAAAAATCTTCGGTAGAAGCCAAGCCGACCTCAGCCAAAATCGCAGAAGCAACAGCAGCAGCAGATCACGTCGATAAACCGAATCTATCACAGAATTTTGCAACTGTTAGCAACGGCAATGTATTCCGATTCGCCGTAGAAGTTGATGGTGGGTTTTGGCGCATTTGGCGCATTTGTCGGATACGTTTCTGGGAAGGATTCAGGCATCGAAACTTCATCATAATTGGCTGTGACAGAATCGGTTTTTTGAGTAGAAAACGACTTTTTTGTTGTCCTTATTGACTCTTCCATTTGTCTCTGCTGTCGTTTCATTAATCCGGCCTTTTCTTTCTTACCAACATCGCTTATAACCATTTTTCTGTCATTTTTTTGATCCAATAAAAAACTTCTCTCATTGAAGGAAACTTTCTTAGGTTTTAAACACGAATAAGATTTAAATGAATTGTATTTACAAGCAGCAACATTGAAAAGTTTCTCAGATGACTTTAAAAAACGCTTCAATTTGTTTTCAAAACTATCGTTTCGTTTGCTTTTGGGGTATCTTTTCAAATTGAGGCACTTTTAGAAATAGGGTTTCAGTAATTGAATAACTTATTCCTTAGTTATGATTGGAATCGAAGCTTTGGTCCCATTATTGTTGATCTCTTCAGAAATAATCTCATAAATATCTGAATTGGATGGATCCTTTCCTTTATACTACAATTTCAGGTCGTTCTTGATAAACAAAATAAATTTAATAATGTCCCTTATAGTTGGGAGCTACCGATCGTCAAGTTCTTTGTATGGTCCCAATATCACAAAATTTGTTTTTAATACCTTGACAATCGCAGCTGTAGATTAAAAACAACATTGCCTGTGAAGAAAACACTCACGAGTCAAGTCAAGAAAGCCCTCAAAACAAGTTCAAACTCGAAGGAATCTGCAGGTTGACATCTAACAAATCCTAACTCGCTGGTAACGTGTTGTTGCATGCATATCGAAACGTAGTGTATGTGTTACGCATAACTGGGAAAAAAGCAAATATTTTTTATATTTAGTTCATGGGTCGAAATTAAGGATAGCGAAATTTATTGATTTTTTCAAAATTATGAAGGGCGGTAGAACCCTAAAGATGTAATGCTATGTTATTTTTAAAATTATTTTAGTAATTTCCAATCAATTACGCAAATTTTGAGAAGTCATTCGTTAAGGAAATCAAAAAAAAAAAAAATCAGGACACCCTAATGGAGAATCAACAACAGAAGAATTTTTTAAATCAATTCGGCTATCCTGAAGAGTACCTTGAACAAACGAGGAATTCAGCAAGCTCTTCTTCTCTGTTATATTTACTTAGATTAGGTGTTAAACAGAGAGCTTAAAATAATTTTTAATTCCCCTTTAATAGGCGAAGGTCTCCACGTAATACTGTCCTACTATTAAAAGTTTTCAATATAAAAATGTGTTAATTAATTTATAGAATTACTACTTTTCATTTAAATTTATACATTACATATGACTTGTTTACGTTTCAGTATACGAGTAACCCGATTCCCGAGTGAACTCACAAATATATAACTGTAATTTTATAAGTTGGCTGTGAAGCAAATTCATTACATATAGGCTCTTGACTATGTATTTATGAAAGGAACTAAAACGTTAAAGTGTTTTCATTGTTTAATACGTTTAATTGACCTCCAAATATGACAAAATCACAATGTTCAAATTAAGTGGTGCGTTCTTGAGATTAAGGTAAAATTGTTTTCGTTTTGATTTTTTGAGTTTTACTCGAATACTATGCATTTTTCGTAAATATATGTCTATAGAAAAGTTGTAGGTAATGGCATTTCAATTCAAAGTGATACCTCATAAATTCCAAAAAACACACCCAAAAACAAAATTTAAAAAAGAAGCAAAAAATGCAACAAATTTTTTTTTTAATTTCTTCCTCATAATTTTTTCCAAGTGAAGTTACGTATAGACTTCATGAAGAGGAAAGGTAACGTCACAATCGTTAAAATTGGCTTCTGTAGAAGTCTATACGATGAAAAATAATCGATATATGGCATCTCACACTTTCCTACTTTTCTCTATATTATCAAATTTTTCTTTTTTTTTTTTAATTTCATCCCACAACCTTTTTGTTAGTGAGTTTAGGTATAGACATTACCTTCTTCTTCTTTTTCTTCAAAAGAAAGCTTACATCAGACCCGTTAAAATGGTCTCTAGACGAAGTCTGTACGAGGAACAGTAGCTGAGAAATGATCTCTCAAAATGTTCAACTTTACGATTGTTATAATTTTATACTCGCACATTATGTAATATTATAGTTTGCGTGAAAATTTTTCTTTATTGAATGAACAAATTATTTCAGAATGTTTAATGATAAAAATCATTATATTTTGAAACAACGTTAATGTGGAAAAAGGAGTGAAAAATAAAATTAATTATCACAATTTTTTAATTTATTTATTTTTATTCAAAAGCTGAATTCAGTTAATCATTTTATCAATTTATTCGTCAGTATCCTCGTGAATATTGTCTTCAGTAGAGTCAAATACATCAGCATTTTCACAATTTAAATCCATACATTCTTTGCAAAACATGGAATAATTAATTCCCAACTTCACAATCCTTTGACACCCTTTGGTGCATCTACAGGCTATTCTTTCAAGTAAAGTTTGCGGTGTAGGAGGTTTATTTATAAAAATTGGTATGAATCCATTTTTTTACCTTTTTCAACTCCACTCGAGAATATTTAAAATATTTTCTTTCTATTGTTGCATTTGCAAATATGTTCTTAAGCCATGCTGTTTACTAGCATCAATGGCGATAAAGTAAATTTCGCACTTGTTGAATGCTTCTGGAATAGATGATAGCAACGAATGCTTCGGCTTTTAATTTTCAAGCTGTATAATAAAGTTTGAAACGAAAAAGTAATAATGAGGCTGAACAAGTCAACCAACAGAGAAGAATTTGAAACTTTAAAAGCGATATGACAGGGGTGTACTTTGTCTCCTATGTTGTTCAACCTCTACGCTGAGAAAGTTTTTGCGGAAGCACTTGAAAGCTTTGATTGAAGTATAAAGATCAACGGATACCCGATAAATAACATTCGTTACTCAGTTGACACTGCGATAGTTACAGATAAAGAACAAGAGATGCAGTTACTGCTAAATAAAATAAATAGTACAGGAAAAACGTACCGTTTGAAGATAAACATACTAAAGACCAAATACATGGCAATAGGAATAAACGCAACTCTAAGAGTACAACTGCAAATAGATAATACTCCAATTGGTCAAGGAAAAACATTCAAATACTACTACACCAGTCAATTGGTAGTTTTACCTGGAAAGTTTTCCGGGAGTTTTGAAAATTGGTAGTGTTATAGATTTTGATGTGCTCTTTTCGAATTTCGACTTTGCCACCTCATATCTCTGCCGCTTGCGCCGCCATATTGGAAAAATGGCGCCTAATAACAGTTCTTTTACAATATCTCCTTTCCGACGTATTTTACGACAAAAATATTTATATACAAACTTAAACTAGAGAAAATTTCGTACAATTTATGTATTTACAAATTTTTTTCGTAAAATCAATAGTTTTTGGCGTACGAGCGCCGCAAAGTACTTCTCAATATGCGTTTTGGAAAAAAACTCATTTCCACACCACCTTGAGGTAGAGTAAGCGGCGTGTTTTTTTCGTGGTGTCCCCTGTAGGCTTAATCCACATGTGATGCACACTTTCGAAATTTAGCGCAATCTCCTTCGCTTTGCTGTTCCTGATGGACCAGGCGTTGCGAGTTCGTCTTGGGCACCGATTGAGACGACGCAGACCGAAATTTCATTCGCATCATCTGCGATGGATATAGCCACAATAAATCTGAAATGGATTGCATAACTACTTCTCAAGCCGCACGAATGCTACCGAGGTTTTGAATCTTTATTATTTTTAAGCCCGTATCGTTTTTTTTCACAAATGTTTTTAATGCAATGGTACCTAAACTACCAACGACTCTTGCAGACTCTTGCTTTAATCGTGGAATAATTTGATCAGGAGCGATAGCAGTTGTAGGTGTTACACAATGGATACCGCCCATGGCATGGAAAGTGTTATTACCATCTAATGTCTACGTACTGAAATCAGCGTTGTCAAAAACAAATTGAGAAAATGCGTTATCATCGATATTCAACGGTGCGCGCATAATAGCTGAAACTTCGAACAACATTGCCTCGGTGTATGAAGAGAAAAATCCAAGAGATGATAATACATCTATTAATCGCCGAGATCCATACTTATGAAACGAAAATGCAGCTAGTCCGATGATATAAAAATTTCGGCCTTGCTGCTGCAATTATAGAATGGGCGAGAACAATGTTTTTTTCTTCCACTTATTAAAAGAAGTCTTGAAAAAAATTATCTGATGGAGGATAATGTTTTGTCTTATAGATCGTAGAGCGAATATCTTCTATAACAATTTCTGCTGCTGTTTTTACAATACGCCGACTTTCTTCTGCATTGTCATTACTTTTTTGATTGTACCAGACTTCCGTTAATAGCTTAAACCCTGTATTTCGGAAACAAACCACTGGATCCTTATTGGCAGTGACGGCAATTAAAATATCATCACCCTATTTTTTGAGGAGTTGTGCTTTCACTATTTTTATGTGCGGACGGTAATCACCTTCAATTTTGGCTATCAATTCGTCCAGAGAAAACTGACACTCATCGGAATTCTGCTCAAGATAAGAATAAATGAATTGCATCGCAGTATCGATCTCATTTGCATACGAGCCTTTTTTATATCTTCAGCTGGCGGTGCTTGATACAATTTTTTCATGCAGGAATTGTGGTACTGTGAATCGGCTGCGACCAAATCATTCACATACTCAAGACGCTCAACAATTGCTCGACCCCAATCATCATTACGAGCTCTAGCAAGTTCTGAAATACTATTTTTCATTGATAATTTCCGCACACTATACACAACATTACTCTTGCTCAACCGCGTCTGTTTTTGTTTTGTTAAAAACTCTGCTGTTATCTCATCAGCGCATAAAAAACAATGGTCTTTGAATGAGAATGTTGGGTGCGAGGATCGTAGTAATGGTTGAGGTGTCGTGACATCGCTTCCTCTACGCAATGATGCAGCGATTAACTTTTCATTATTATATCGTTTTCGACATACATCAAGAACCACTATCCCGCCAAAAGTTCAACTTTATTGTCTTTTCTTTTAACACTTGACTTACGAAAAGTCTCCAATTCTTTTTCCTTCACTTCAATTGTTTCACTTTCTAATAATGGATTATTACAAATAAAACAATTTACTTTATCAGAAGCCATGGCTCTATAAACACAAACAACACTATAAGACGATAGACGTATACTGATGACTCAGACTAAACTAAACTCTTGAGTTCTACCAACAGATGTTTCGTTTAAGGTCGAGAAAGGGACCCAACACAAAGGCGGCGCATTGCCCTTATGCCTGCTGCGACAATAGTAAAATATTTTGGAGAAATATACGAAAAAAACGTGATGGTGTAGATGAATAATACTTTGCGGCGCTCGAACGCCGAAACTATGATTTTACAAAAAAAAATTGTTAATACATAAATTGTAGGAAATTTTCTCCAGTTTAATTTTGTGTATAAATGCGTCGTAAAGGAGATATTGTAAAAAAAACTGTTATTAGGCGCCATTTTTCCAATATGGCGGCGCGAGCGGATGAGATACGAGGTGGCAAAGTCGAAATTCGGAAAGAGCACATCGAAATCTATAAAATTACCAATTTTCAAAACTCCCGGAAAACTTTCCAGGTAACCCCTTTTTTTTGACCAAATGACTGGGCTATACGGAATGACTATAAATGAGCAATGGGGTCCTCAACAAGAACTAAAATGCCTTGCCAAACAAGCTTTTGTCATATTTAAGCCGCAACTATATAACCGAAATCTCTCTTTGAATCTACGCTATAGAATGGTTAAATGCTATGTGTGGTCCATATCCTTGTGCGGCATGGAGAGATGGACGTTTAAAACATTTTCCATTAATAAGGTGGAAGCTTTCTAAATGTAGAGGTCTTGAGAAGAGCGAATACTGAAAGAGAACTTTTCAACTTGATCAGAGTACGACAAATTGGATACCTTGGTCATATCCTGACAGGAAAAATATCAATATCAATCAAATATCAATCCCTCAACTAATTATTCAAGAGATGATCGAAAGCAAGAGAGGAGTAGGTCATTACCTACAACTTTTCTCTAGACAGGTATCTATGAAAAATGCATAGTTTTCATATAATACTAAAAAAAAACTGAAAAGGGGCAAATCTACCTTAATCTCAAAAACGCATCCCATAATTTGGTAGCACTTTGTGATTATTTCATATTTGTAAGGTTAGTTGAATATATGAAACAACGAAAACACTTTAAAGTTTAAGTTCCTTTTATTCCTTTTTTTTCGACATAGTCAAAATAATAGCGACATGCTCAAATATAGTTTTGGTTTGCAAATAACTACTTTAAATATTTTAATTTTTTTCTGAATAGTAATACTTTATCTATATGGGAAATGAACAATTGATCAATTTTTAAGTTGGTTATGAAAATATCTCCAAAAAAATGTTCCCTCCGTTATTAAACGTAAAAGTTAATCTGAATTTTCGTACGCTTATATTCGTATATTCTCTCTATCAACAAAATTATAATAAAAAAAAATATCCGAAAGCAGATAACTTTGTATAAAACTTTTTCCGGAACTGATATTGCTTTCGGGGTCATCTTACGTGGGTCAACCTGTTAAACTTTGTACCTACTATATATATTCGTCTAATTTATTTCGTTTCGTTTGAAGTCAGATTCACATCAGTAAAACTTTGCGTTTTGCGTTGTGTTGGGAAAATTTTCTATGCTGTAAATTTTCCTAAATCTCAACATATAGGCGGAATATCACTCTTAATGCACTCATTATGATTGTTGTTAGTTTTTTTTATGAATCAGAGAAGTAGTGAACATAACCCGATTCGCTCGATCCCCCCACTCCTCGACCTTAACCTTGACCTTGCTTCACCCCTCTTTGGCCCCGCCCACATGTCCTTGTCATTGACCTTGAAAATGCACGTGTGCTTTGGCCTTGGCCTTGTGTTTAAGGTTGTGTGTGTGACCTTGACCTTGACCTTGGTCGAGACGACCTTGACTTTGTTGAAGGTCACCTTGGGTGTGTGACCTTGAAGTAGTTATTTGTGCATTGTAATAGTGTGGGATGATCTTGAAATGATTTTGACCTTGCAAATTGTTCTATAAATTGTGTGAGTCTACTTGCATTCATTCAGTGTGAAATGTCAGATACGGAACTATCTAAAGAAAAAATTATAGAGCAAGTCGGCAGAGTAATTTGTTTATATCAGAGTAATTTAAAAAGTTTGTGTGATTTTGAAGAGAAGGATCTAGCATTTTTTCCTCTCGAATATTTAAAAACTTGCGTTGATACGCTGAGTTTACGGCAAATTTGGGATAAGCTGCCAGCGTCATATCGGTGTAACAAGGAACTACAGTTAAGCTTACCCTGTTACATTCACTATGAACAAATATATCGTCATCATATAGATGGGCCACCACCAGCAATAAAAAAGTGTCGTGAATGTAAAAATGAGTGAATAATATGAATAGAGCTTTGCAAGAGACAGTAAAAAAATTGGGCGATGAGTTCACTGAAACGGCTAGTAATTATTTCAATGATGCAATGAAAAGTCGAGCAGAATGGGCGTCGCGCTATTGTGATTTGGCTTATGAATATGAAAAGGCTGCGAATGCATGTCGTAAATATTGCAGCAAAACAATAAATTTACAAGACTTTGTTCGTGAGATAAAAAAGTTGGGGTTTAGTGTCTGTTTGGAAAAACTGATTAGGTTCATTGCAGATCCGGTTGTGTTAGATGAAATTAGAGTGTAGGACTTAAGTTTAACGTAGTAGTAGTTAATATGGAAAGTTTAGTGCGAGAAATGTACGAGGAATTTCTAATTTCTGCAGCCTGTTCGGAATTTTACGCATATGAAATGCAAGATTCGGAGGCTCAGGACTTTAGTGTATTTTTTAAGTATATGGACCATGCTGAAGTGTGTCTTTTAGCTAGTATAGTTTGTAAGAATTTTCTTAGATATAAAAACAAACAATTATTATTGAACAAATTAAGGAAATTAGGTTTAGGTGATAATGTTAAACGCATAGAAAAATGGCAGAAAAAAATCAATGAATAAAGTACATAAAATGTAGTTATTTGTTTCATTATATTTTGTCCTTGAAGTTATCCTTATACCAATTTAAATGTGTGACGTCATTTGACCTTGAATACTCCTCCCACTATTTCTATCGTTAAGCTACCCCCACCATTGTTACAATTCGACCTTGAAACCCCGCTATAAAGGTTCGTGGGAGAAGAAGTGACTTCAAACAGTCGCAGATATCAGTGGCATAAACATCAAATATTGTGTTCGTGTAGTGTTCTGAAAGTGCTTTTATATTCACGGTAATTTTTGGATTTATATACCATTTTTTTCAATAATGAGTATTGCAAAAGAAACTCTAGATGAAATTAATGAAATGTTTAGCAAAGATTTCGAGGTTTTAGAGAAAAAAAAGGTTACCGAAATGATTGTAGGCAAAGTGTATAAAATTGTAAAGATGGTTTCAATGACTACACGATTTGGTAAAACTCTTTTAGTGGCTTTACACGATGACGGTGATAATAGCACATTTGAGACTTTTTTACCAAAACGTGTGGCCGAAACACTATCTGACGATATTGTAGATATTATGAGTAAAACTAAAGATAAATACACTCTAACTTATTTGGGGCAGGGCACTAGAGTTTTTGGAAACAATACTCGAACATTATTACGTTTTGGCTCATTGGAGTAAATTGTATGTAAATTGTTTGAAAAAAAGGATGTAATTAAATTTAAAATATAGTTGCACATATCAGAATACTTACGCGTGTTCATTATTTCTGTTAAAGATGTCTGCTGATGCGACGACGACAACGACGACCGCCAACGAATGTGTAGATAGATACATATTTTGGTTGGGGAGAGAATTAAGAAATAGGGCTTACGATATGTTAGATAGCGTAAATGATTGGTCGCATATTGATGTAACCAAAGATCAATATAAGAACGAGATCAGGGATACAATCAATTTTATGGCTGGGGCACACTTGTGCGACAAATTTTTATATGGTTCCATAGACATGGATACATTTTGTGCTGAAATGGTTGAAGAAGAATTAAAAGAATACCTCGTCAATATTCCACATTTACCAGGTGAGCTTGCTGCAAAATATGAATTGGTTTCTGCAACAGCAACAGCCCAAGACGTTGACGATCGAAATAGTGTCGGATGGGATAGAATTTTGAGCAACGAAAACGAAGACATGGAAAATTAATTTTTTATAATTTTTGTATTTGTGCAATTAAATAACTGTAAATAAATATCTGTTACAATCACAGTTTTATTTTATTTCTTTTATAAACATACCAATCAGTAGATCATAGTCAGTGTTTCTTTTTCTCAGCTGAAATATTTAATATAAGTAGGGCAAATAAAAATAAAATAGTTTAGTAAAGATTGAAAATGAGTCGAGGAAACAACACAATTGATAAATTTGGTCGTCAGAAATAGAATGAAAAATATCATATATTATCTGGGCCACAAGGGATTGGTTTTAAATTTACAGCGGATGGGCAGTATGATATGGGTGGAAAAATCATAACCAACTTAGGCGAACCTAAAGATGATGACGATGCTGTGACAAAACACTTTGTTAATAGAAAGTTTTACAATTTTGCAGTTGTAATATGTGACATATTTAACAAGGATGTCCTCCCCATGATATACAAAAATAATAGTGAGCTTAAAACAAAAATTGAAGTTATGCAGAAAATACTCTATCATCAGCCTTTAAATGACTCATTAAGCGCACTGTCGTACGACTCGACTTCAAAAAAAATCTAAAAAAACAGGTTAAAGAATAGGAGAACGCACTCCGAGTGGCATAGCCTTGAAGATAACGTCGTAGTCGTCGGTGAATTGGACCTTCCCTCCAAGAATATTGAAATGTTATTTATGTGTATGATGTTTTATTGTCATTGTTTTTAATAATGAAGATTGAAATAAAAAACTTTATTTTACAATATATTGTTTATTTATTTTACATTTTAAATAAAAAATATAGTCATACAATATGTTATTTAAACAATATTAGCTTTATCTATCCAAGAGTTGAAGTGGTTGGGAAATCCTAGCCATTTGACAAATAATTGTTCGATGTGATTTTTCTTGCGTTGTCTAAGGACCTTTTCTACTAGATAAACGTCAGGACTGCTTGTTTTTTGTAGTTCTGATTCGTAAAAACACCCTCTTATAGGCTGACCTTCTAACGATTCCAACAAGTAAGTAGGTGGATTTGTAACGTTAACTTTTACAACTTTAAACAATTCGGTTGACCAAGAGGGCGTATATCCTTTCTCGAATAAGCTTTTGTACTTGCTAATACGCACAATGTCACCCATGGAAAACTTAAATTTTTTAGGTACAATTTTTAAATAATCATATGCTTTAATATGTGTTTTTTCTTGCACGTCTGCAGGCTTCATTCCAATGGTGCGATGTTTCGAATGGTTATAGGTTTTTGTTACTGCCGATAATATATGTATCCATTTGTAAGATCCTCTTGTCGAGAATTGTTTATATAAATTATTTTTTAAAGTCCTTATGACTCGCTCAACAATTGCAGCTTTCTTTGTGCTGTAAGTGGAATAATGATTTATATTATATTTTTTCATCAGGGCTTGAAAGTTTGTATTATAGAACTCCTTTCCTTGATCACTTTGCAGATTTGTTGGTGTATATGATGCCTCTTCAATGATGCTTTTCATCGCATTAGTAACTTCTATACCAGTCTTGTTTTTTATGGCTTTGGTATAGACAAATTTCGAGTAACAATTTATACAGACCAAAATATAACGATAACCATCGTTTTCATCAGCATACTGTTGCATTTCAGCCAAATCAATTTGCCACAAATCTCTGTATCCTTTTATTATCGTGCGCCGTCTTACAAAATTTTTTCTAGCCGTTCTATGTAGTTCATTAACAATCTTGATTTTTTCTAGACTGGGCTCCATATTATTAGTAATACTAAAGGTTTCAGATCGAAGGAAGAACTGAATAATATCATTAAATATTGAGCTTAATATATTATATCTTCTTCTCGTAATTCCTCTATGATTGACATAATTTCATTTTCGTGTCCAGTGTGACCGGCCATTTTGGAACTCCACAACAAACGTAAACGATCCACCAACTCTTTAGCTTTGTTCCAGTAGACATATTGAAATTTTTTCGAAGATAATTTCTTTTTTGCGGGTAACTGTAGTTTTTCCGAGAGATTTTTTCTTGTAATAGTACCACCTAATTTTGTGCCCATTATCAGAGGTTTAATAATTCGTAAATATTTGTTCCATCTGGTCTCCCGTAAACCATCACTTTTTTTAAAATTGTTGTAGACAGCACTCGTTGATTCCAAAATTTCCTTGTACGTTAAAAGTACATTATCACTTAATTGTTGTTGTTCCTTGCCTACACTTGGGGGTGTTTTAAGAAATAACAAATCATAAAGTGCCGGTGATCCACCATATTCTGCAATATTTTTCCCTTTCTTGTATAAGACAATATTTCCATTTCGAAAACGCACCTCTAAATTACCAATAAAATTTTTGATATGATCTGTTTTTGAACCAAAACGTACACCATATACAGTATCGTATAGAGATGGTTTCGAACGTAATCCTTTCAGGTGTGCGTTTAAAGTATCGGAAGTTGTGGTGTCAGCGGATGCGAGAGATGTATTAGTTGATGTCGAGGGTGTATCAAACACCGATTGGCTAATATCTTCTTTTGAAATGCGATGCTGCTGCTGCTGCTGAATAGGTGTGGAGGTTTGAAAGGAATGTGTAGGTTGGGGAAAACCTGATATTTGAGTCGACTGCACTGATGTACTGAGACTATGTGGCTTTGTAGCTGGATAATGTTGTTGCTGTTGTTGTTGTTGTTGTTGTTGATGTTGTTGTTGCTGCTGCTGCTGACGTTGCTTAACCACATCAGATATAGTTGTCAACGGCTTAGAAATGGGTTCGTAAAACTTTTCCAATTCCACAACATTAAACTCTTTAGCGGCTTTAATTTGTTTAAATTTTTTTCTGACGGCATTGGTAGCTTCCACTAGTTTACGTTTTAAGTCGATCGCGTTATTCATGATGTTAACAAAGGACGTTTCAACAATCAAATGAGCGTTTTCTCTTATTATTACAGTAATATATAGCTATCAAATCCTTTGCGGTATCTTCCCGATTTCACATCACTGTCTTTATCAATTACTAAAAATTCATACTTATTATCCCAACATTTTGAGCACATTTCTTGAAATTGAGTAAAAGTTAGATCCGGTGAAACGTGGTCGGAAAATATGTGTTTCATATTCAACTCATCTTGTTTAAACATAATAATAAAATTGGCGTTGTCTCGCACAAGCTGTTTAGGCACTCGCGAATATGTTTGCGCTAGGTAAAAGGAGTCGATATTTTTATGACGTCCCATGCTAAAGTACGATCTTATAACATCTTGTTTTTCACATATAACATCATCAAAGATAAATATAGAGTTTGGTTTTGCATCGGACGGTTCCACAATATTACTGGAATCACTAAAGGCATAGTATCCTAAACCTTTGATGGGCGCTAAAATTTTCCTTAAATACTCATATTTCGGTTGATACAGAGATTTCGAGTAAATATAGACATTTTCGAAACGTAGCCCAAGGGGGTGTGTAAGCAGCGAAATCATGACATTAGTTTTTCCACAATTGGATGGACCAATTAACAGGCCGCGAATAGAGGAAGGAAGTAGAGGACCGTGTCTCTTCATTATCTTCTTTTCAAATCCAAGTCCGACTTTTTCATCGAGATTGTCAATAGGAAGTTTTTGTTTAAGATCGATAACGCGCATCTTAGGAAAATTTGATATTTTATAGGCAATTTTTCACAAAAACTGTCATTCAGATGCCGAGCGTCAAACGAAGTGGACGGTCTCACGTTTCCAACAAAACTGGATACGGTATTGTGAATTCGTTAATAAATAAATTACCATTCGAGGTACACATTCCTGGTTATCAATATTGCGGACCCGGAACAAAAGTAATAAAACGTGTAACAAGAGGTGATCCAGGCATTAATCCTTTGGATGCCGCATGCAAAAAACACGATTTAGCCTATTTACATAATAAAGACAACATAAGTGCGAGACATCGAGCGGATTACGAGCTCGAACAAAGTGCTTGGAATAGAGTAAAATCGAAAGATTCCAGTTTAGGTGAAAAAACAGCAGCTTGGTTAGTTACAAACATTATGAAAGGAAAACAACGTTTTGGTATGGGTGTACCATCATCATTATCAACAAAAAAAACATCTAGTAAAGGCACGCGTCATACAAAAAGGAAAGGTGTTAATAAAAATCGACATGTTCGGAAAGCCAGTTTCGGAACAGCTATTCGACAAGCAGTTCGAAGGGAATTATTAAAAGCCGGAAGTAAAAATGTGTTGGAAAAAAATGTCATGAATGCATCTAAAATAGCTCTGTCGGCAGCACGTAGATCGGTAAAAGCGGCAGGTGGCAAAAGGAAGGTTCGTACACCGAGAATAATACCGATTCCTAAAACTGGTGGAATATTACCATTAATACCAATTTTTGCCGGGTTATCAGCTTTGGGTTCATTAGCCGGTGGGGCAGCGGGAATTGTGCGCGCCATAAAAGCAGTAAAAAAAAGCAGCGAAGATAAAACCGGTGCCGGCCTGTATTTAAAATCGAAAGGAAATGGTTTGTTTCTAAAGCCATATCGTAAAGGTATGGGATTATTTTTAAATCGTAGATCAAAAAACTAATTGAATCCCTACCTCGAAGACCACTATCTAACATCGATATAGAAAAATATGCCAAAAAGAAAAGAATAGGACACTTTCGAGGCGTTTATATGAGGGATTTATTACCTAGACAAGGTCCTCGACGTTACGAAGCAGCAATAGTGAATTTGGATAGTACGCGTGGTGCAGGGACTCATTGGGTAGCTTATAGAAAAAATAATTCTAAAGTAACATATTATGACAGCTTCGGCGATTTACCCCCACCGATCGAATTGGTACGATATCTACAAACGGGATCGGAACCATCAAAAATTATTTACTATACATACGATCGTCAGCAGGATTTTGGAACAGTCTGGTGTGGACATTTGTGCTTAAAGTTTCTTGTCGAATCATCAGCGTAAAAGATGTCATCATCATCATCGTCACCATTAACACCGCAAATGGATCGCAATAACTATACTAAAATGTTGCAATCACTGAAAGCATTTCATCTAGCCGGTGGATTAAGAAAAATGACCGTGAAACAGTTAGAAAACATGCCCAAGGAAGTAATGATTGCATTAGCCCCAAATGAAATTCCATTCGTTTGGGAAAAGTTGCCGGAGCACCTTAAAAGCGATATCGATATATTAAAATATCAGTGCGGTTGCAAACATTATTTCAGCAGCAGCAGCAGCAATTTACGCGAGGTTATGACTGATGAGGATCTTACGGCTAGAAAAATATTTTGTTGTTATTGCAAAATCAGCGATGTGCGCATAAAAGCAGAAAATAGCATAAAAACATCACTATCTAATGCAGTGAGAAAAGGTGTGACGATGAATTTTTTTAAATGTTGCCGCTAAGAATAAAACCGAGATGTGTGATGTTTTAATGGTTAGTCATGTCTTATACGTTCACACTAACAGGACACTCGAGCGTCTTAAGCGCCGATTTTTATCCACCAGTCGAATTAAATAGAGAAAACAAATATGGTCTGGCATTGCTGGGATTTTACACATACAATTCAATTTTTAATGTGGACGAAAGCAACAATAAGTTTGCCTACATGAAGGAGGGTTACACCACCGAGCCGATACAATTGCAGATTCCACCTGGGGCCTATGAAATAGATGAGATAGGTAAAGCTATGTTGGAGGCTTTGAGGATTTCAACTGAAGAAAAGAACGATGGAATCTTTTACTTGGTCGCTAATAATAATACGCTGAAATGTGAACTGAAATCCCAATATACTATAGATTTCCGGGGAGAGGCGAGTATCGGTAAAATGTTAGGATTTAATCATACAGTGTTAAAAAGAGACAAAAAGCACGAATCAACCGAGATGGTGGAAATAATGAAAGTACGCATCATACGCGTAGATTGTAATATAATTTCCGGAGCATATATGAATTCGGTGGAAGGTCATACCTTGTTCGAATTCGATATCGACGTGGAGCCCGGTTACAAAATCAGTAAAGAACCACAAAATAATATTTATATGCCGTTAATGCCGGCAGGACGTCAGTTTATCGACAACATTACCCTTCGCATCTTGGACGATAGCGGTGATCTAATCAATTTTCAAGGCGAGAAAATAATCGTGAAATTGGAACTGAAGAAACTTTCATAAAAATGGGTTTTTGCTTCAATCGTCAATTGTGTGTGCTGTCGACTAAGATGGGGGAACCGCCGAAACATAATAAAAGTAAAAGAAGAGTTAACGTCAAGGTTAGTCGTCGTCCAGACGTTAGATCACAAACATCTCAACAGTTATCTGCCGAAGACTATAAATTTTTAAAATCAATCGGTCTTAAAGTGCGAAAATGATTTCCACCACCAGCGATAAAATAGAGGTTTTCTCCGAGCCCATCTTGGACAATTCCATTATTAGTCTAGAAGAGCATACGTATAAACCATACGGATCTCCATCATTCAACAATTCGGATGAAGTCCGTATCCCCATTAATTTTCAAGATATTATACTGGATATCGCCGAAAGTTACATATATATCGAAGGAAAATTTAAACCCATAGACGCAACGAAAAGATGTTTTTTATCAAATAATGCCCTCGCATTTTTGTTCGATGAAATTCGCTACGAGATGGGAGGTGAGCAGGTCGCCGTGGTTCGTAAACCTGGAGTTACGACGACATTAAAAACCATGGTTTCATTCGGAAGTTTGCAACAAAGATCTCTCATGACGTGCGGATGGGGTCTCGACGAAGCAAACCAAGATATCGTAGACACGGCAAGTAACGTATTCTCCGGGAAATTACCCTTAAAATATCTTATGAGATTCGCCGAAGATTACGCAAAAGGTGTTTTCAACGTAAAACAAGAGCTTATTATGATTATAGCTCGCACTTTTACAAATTGTTACGTCGGCGAAGTAGAGGCAGAAATTAGTATCGACAAAATCGAATGGAAAATTCGTCACATCATTCCAGACGACAAGCAAAAATTGAAAATACTGTCTCGCATTAATAAAGGAGGAAACAATGCCAGTATTCAAATGGCATATCGTAAATGGGATCTGTACGAATTACCAGCTTTAAGGCAAACATCTTCCGACGTGTGGGCCTTGAGAACGAGTACAAGTCTGGAAAGACCGCGCTATATAATCGTCGGGTTTCAAGACAGCAATAATTGCGACAAGAAAGAAAAAAACGCAACCCAGTTTACCCACGCCGACGTATGCGACATTAGACTGTATCTGAATTCAACCGTTTATCCATACGAAAGATGGAATTTAGATTTCGCCAAGAAACTGTACGCAGCAGCCTATTACAATTACGAAAACTTCCAAAGCAGCTACTACGGGCGCGAGATAAACGATCCGATGATAACGTTCGCGGAATATATGAAAAACCCCGTTTTTATTATCAATTGCAGTCATCAACCAGAGGCGATTAACTCATCGACAGTGGATGTAAAATTGGAGTTCCAAACGAGAAAGAATAAATTCCCCAAAGACACTAAAGTGTACGCATTAGTTATTCACGACTCATTTTTTAGTTATAATGTATTAAACGGTTCGGTGACCAATAAATCTATATTTTAATGTATCTATTATATGTAACACAAAATAATGTTCTTGAATCAATAAATTTGTAATGAGTGAAGTAGTAGTTTTATATTTATTTGAAACCCAACCAAAAAAAAAAAGCTGGCGGAAAAGCCCGCTCTTTAAGAAAAGAGTACGGGAATTTAGAAAATGGTGGTTTATTAAGTGGAAAAAAGAGCTTAAATAACACAAGAAAAAATTTTTAAGGCAAAATATGAAAACAACGATTTAGAAAATTTGTAGGAAAGTAACGGTTAGGAATAGGGAAAAAAGTTATAAGAAAAAATTATAGAGGAAATCGAGTACTATAAGCAAGCATTTTTCTCGATAGTAAAAACGTAAAAAAAAATTTTTTCAAAAAAAAATTGAAAAATGGTGAATGCGCGCCAAAGTTGAAGTTTTGGAGCAAAATGATATTAGGAAATTAGAAAGAGAATTTTTTTCTACATATGGTAGTACTTTTCAAAATTCGGAAAGATGAAATTTTAAGAAAAGGGTTATAGTAAGTTAGTAATTTGGATTTTTTAAAGCGCTGTAGCTCGGGAGCCGTTCAAGATAGAAAAAAAATAAAAGCACTTTGATAGCCCAAAATTTTGAGGAGAATGCGATGGTGTGAAAAAAATTTTGATTTTTTTTTTTTGAAAATGCTGAATACGCGCTAAAGTTGAAGATTTAGAGAAAAACGGTATTGGGAAATTAAAGAGAGAATTTTTTTCTACATATTGTAGTATTTTTGAAAATTCGAAAAAATGAAATTTGAAAAAAAGGGTTATAGAAAGTTAGTAATTTGAATTATTTAAAGCGCTGTAGCTCGGGAACCGTTCAAGATAGAGAAAAAATAAAAGCACTTTAATTACCTAGAATTTTGAGTAGAATACAATGGTGAAAAAAAAATTTGGAAAATCTTAAAAATGACAAAAAATTTAGATGAAAAAATTGAAATTCTTGAGTTAGGAGGCTAGGGCCGCCGAACGGGAGTATGTGGAAGTTGTAGGGGGAGGTTTTTTTTTTTTTTTTTTCTAAGTCCACCACCACCTCCCCCACCCTCCCAACCGCGGAGGGAAAAAAAATCGATTTTTGATGGTTTCAGAGCGATTGCGCGGCTCCTTCACCATTTTCTCGCAATTTTTGAGGTATCGATTTTTTTATTTGCGGTGACAGAAGTTCGGAAATTTTTTTTTTGGATTCTAGAGAAAATTTCCCACAATATATGTATTTTTCCAATTTTTTATCGTCAACCGTTACGACGCCAGAGCCCATCCAAAATGCGATGAAAAAAATTTTTTTATATTAGCGAATCGGGAAAAATAGTGTGATATACTTCAACTCTTTCTTATTATGATTCCGTCAAAACATTTTCAAAATTTTCCTTACCTTGCCTGAAAATAATTTAAATATATGCATAATTTGCATTTTTTGTAAATATGTAGCAAAGTAATGGTTAGAAATATCAAAAAAATTTACTTGAAAAAAATGTAGAGAAAGTCTAGTACTATATGCTAGAAAAGTGGAGGGGGGTAGTTTGTGTCCATAACAGAGATACGGTGAGTTATAAAATCATATTATTCTCAAACTTATATAATGCATATATGCACTCCACCTTACCCCCTCCAACTTTTTGAATGTATATAGAGGCTGGTATTAGAATTATTTCATCATTACACATTCGATCGGCAAGATGGAAGATATACCAAAAAGGATCATTGGCATTGTCAGGCAATTCGTGCCCGGCAAAATATGCAAGTGTGAGGAGTGCGGGGGTACCACACCAGGAGCGGCACCTTCGGCACCGCCTGCAACGCCGACACCACCAGCGACGACGACGGTGCCGCCAATGAGAAGACCAAGGGCTGCACCTAGGTCGGTGTTAATATCGTTGGGTATTACTCCACGGTAAGCACCCCACCCTCCCCCCAGGCCCTTTTAGGGCCACAAAAACGGTCCTTTTCAGGACCACATTATATTTTGATCGTAGTTTAGTAATCGTCACTTATGGGGCGAGATATTCGTTTAACGACGATTTGTCTCGTAGCTTAAGTGCCAAGTTATATGCTTGAGAACCTATGAAAATGTTAACAGTTCAAACAAGGTTTCTATTATTTTTTTTTGTAATGTATTCTTCACAAAATATTAAGAATAAGTCTTATTGTCTAAACAAATCTAATTCCTTATTTAAAGTTTTTGAAAAAATCAATAATTCTATATGCTCTCACCAATACATAACATTTAGAATCCGTTGGTGGGGTGGGAGTAGTTCTATATATATGAGACTGGGTCAGTTACACAGTCATATATTCATCAACCCTCAGACGATGAACATGGAGGAAGAAAGACCCGCCAGCCGAGGCTCATCCATCTTTAGTGATGACACCGTAGCCGACAACGTTGGAGACCTGCAAGTCTTCGACGACGACGACGAGGTGGATTTTGAAATTGACGTCCTACGTTGGGACGACTTGGATGAGCCGATTCCGCTAGTATATGACCATGATCCGGGTCTAGTGGAATTAGACGATGCGGGCGATTGGGTCTTACAAAGACTCGAAACTCCGTCGCCGCAGCCAGAGCCGGACTCGACGGAAGATGCGGTGCTGGAAATTCCAGCATCACCAACACCCGACGACCCACAAGGCCCCTGCGATTCGTCAAGCTGGTGGTCGACCAGCGAGGATGGGGCACCATAAGCCCACACTCTCCCTGGCCCTTTTTAAGGGCACACAACAACGGTCCTTTTCAGGACCACAAAATACTTTGATCGTAGTTTTAGTACATATTAGTACTTTGTTACTAATATTGTATGTATAGAATATACAATATTAGATACAAAGTATTAAAACTTTAAGTGCTGGTGGAACCCAGCTAAATCGTTCGTTCGTATTTGAGACCACAAACAACTTTTGGTCTCAATACGTAATACGACATTTGTTTTCACCCCCCACCATTAATTTGTCTCTATATATACGACCACCAATACTTATTACAATCATTTTCGTTCAACATGTCAGCGACTCAACAACAACAACAACAACAACAACAACAACCCATCCAATGCCCTGTGGTAGATTCTACCACAGAGAATTGTTTGGAGTGGGAGCCGAACGATCCTAGATGGGATGAACTTTGGCGGTTCATCATCGAATACACAGAGGACAGCACCGCCACCCCCGCTGATGATGACGGGCCGTGCGACTCCACAACTCAATAAAAGAGTCGCATGTTTTACAACCAAACGGTCCTTTTCAGGACCACAAAATAATTTGATCGTAGTTTTAGTTGGTTATAATACTTTGTAACCAATATTTTATGTTTTTTTCATAAAAACATACAATATTGAGATACAAAGTATTAGAAGTTCTGGCGACAGAACCTTAACTTCATAAACCGAACCATGTTGTAGCATACTTGTAAATATTATCAGAAAATATTTACAACTATTGCTATTGCGTAGTTTTAGTGGATTATTCACTCTTTTTTTTTTATTACCTAATATTATGTGGGACAGGGCCTATATGAAATAACACACAAAAATAAATTTTCAAGTCATTTTTATTCTCATTATAAAATATAAAAAATTTGATCAAACACTTTTTTATTAACTACATTATATATATATATATATATATATATATATATATATATATATATATATATATATATATATATATATATATATATATATATATATATATTTATATATATTTACAAACTTAATACCATAAATTAAAAGCTAATCTCTACAACTACCTAACACCTACTACATAATTTATTAAAGTCCTCTAATTGTCTTTTTAACCGCGCAGATTTCACCTTTTTTATCTCTAATTGTTTTTCAAGTTCTATAATGTCACTGGCACACTCGTTCACTTCATTCACTAAGCGTTTTTTCATGGCGTAAATGTCTGTCAATTTGGTCTTCTGAGAGTTGGTGAAGTCTTCGACCCACTCCGGTTGTGATGGCTCGGAAGAAGACGCGGTTTTATTTGGTGAAGACGATGACGACGACGACGACGACGACGACGAAGCAGCGGAAACTTCATCGCCTTCAAAACATCGCTTAAACCGCTTCTTCATGGGTTTCCGGCACCCCAATATCGGCGACAGTGGCGCTGGCGCTGGGGAAGACTTCACCTCCGACACTATTTCATTCTCTACGCTGGCCGGTGTTGGTGGCGTTGGTGGTGTTGGTCCATCGGGGCCTTCTATGACTTCCACTTCTACTGACAATGGCTCTTTTGGTGCTGTTTTTAGGAAGTCGGGTAATGGAACAGGGGTGGAGGGACGCTTAAAGTTAAACTTTTTCTTCTTCCCTTGTCCCACACCTTTAATCGCCGAATAAAATGTTTTTTTATCGGCGATTTCCGACTTCCGCATAGTCAAGAGCTTTTTCAGTTTCGAAGCTTTCGGAGAAGATTCCCTAGGCCGCGATGCTTTTCGCACAACCACATCACTAATCACATTTATCTTTGGCTCCTTCTCCTCCGTCCAGCATTCCAGGAATTGCGCTGCCGACTGAACTAACTCTTCGTCGCGACCATCGTTGAGGGCTCGGTCTTCGGCATCTTCATGCTCCACGCCATTCCAGTTCTCGAACACCCCCGGACTTAACACTTCTAAACCACTCATGTTATCCAGCATGCCTTGCTGTGAACCGCAGCTCACGTCAAGAGCATCTAAAAGAGACCGTACACTAGACATTTTCGATATTCAAACTCACACAATTAACTTTTTCTTAGCACTGTACTGTTTGCTGTTCTGACGAACTGTGAAGAGCTCGAGCCAGCAAGTCTGCTTTTATGCCCATTTCCCCCACTACACCGCCTTTATTCCTTTTGTTCGATGCATTAAGTATAATATTTAAACTTGTCAGATGCAAGGCCAAGGCCAAGGCTGACGTAACCGGCAATACCAGGGTCGTTTTCAGGGCTGTAATTTTCATGGATTTTTTTTTTTGCCCCTGTCAAGGTTATTTTAAAGAAGCATATAAATATAGTACTAAACTTGTTAGATGCGAGGCCAAGGCCAAGGTCAAAGTACCCGTCAATGTCAGGGTCGTTTTCGAGGTTGTAATTTTCAAGGATTTTTTTTGGTCCTGTCAAGGTTATTTTAAAAAGTAATACATAATTAGAGTACCGCGATTGAAAAGTACAACATATTCAAACATCATGTCGCCAACCGATGAACAACCTAGTGAAGCAGCCAAAACATACAGTCATATACCAAAAGCTTTTTATTTAACTTGTCATCATTGTAAAAGACTAGGTATCTGCTGGCGAAATGATCTTACGTACGACTTCAACTACATTGACCTTTTCAGGGTTAAATTTGTACAATGCGGCTTTTGTGGACTAGTTTACTACCAGTTCAAGGGCATTAATGAACATACCATCCAGAGAAGAAATTGGGTCATAGAAGAAGCTTACCTGTACAGAAGAAATTAACATGTATTTTATTTCTTAATTTTTAATTTTTTTGTTTGTTATTTTTTTTTATTTTTTTTAATAATAAAAAGTAAACTCAATCTTTTGTTATATTTTAATTTTTTTTTCAATAAAACAATAGTAAAATGAATCTGTATGTATATTTATTAAACATCGCCTAAAATACGTTTTGCAATCCATATTTTTCTGCAGAGTCCGTTTATTAATGAAATAGAACCATATATTAGGGTGAAATCTAATGGTTTCAAATCAGTCTCACATAACAATGTCAGAAGTAAACACTATTGATAAGTTCGGTCGCAAAAGAAAATTTAAGGATTTTAACTTTATGCGAGGTCCTTCAGGAATAGGTTTTAAACTTACACCTAATGGAGATTACGACATGGGAAGCAAAAGATTGTGCTATTTAGCAGAACCTCTTGAAGGAGACGATGCGACCACACGAAATTATGTTGATAATAACCTTGCTCAGTGTGTGCAAGATACGCAGAAAGCTTTACATGACTCAACAATTGTTATTAAAGATATATTCAGAAACCAACTTGAAGGTTACGTACGCAAGAAATTAATTGAAACCGGTCAAGAACTTAGAGGATACATTGATGATACTGTTATTGCAATATATGAACTTAGGCAAGACGAACTGCGTGATGAACTTAACTCTAGAATGTTGAAAATTGAAAAGACTATGGAGGATCTTGTCAGCAAACCTGTTTCACATTAAACATTTACTCGTAGACCTGTGCGTTTAATTTACTATTAGACAAATTTTTCAACAATAACTTTTACAGTTTGTTATTTGTCGACACTTCATTATATTTATAATTTTAAAATAAAGGTTCAATAAAAAAGCAATCAAGTAATGAATACATGTTTTTTATTTAAAAAAAAAAAATTACAATATTATCGTTACATATTAATGTTGTATGTTTAATAGAAATAATAAAAACAATACAAATAATGAAATATGGATTTTCCAGATTACGTGCTGTCCTGACTTAGAAATGATTCCAACACGGTGACTAAATTTGCTAAGTTTTCTTCCGGGTCTGTTTTGTAAAAATCTATGTCTGCCTGCCCCCAAGGTAGAGTTTTGGTTGAACTGGGAATTACATAACGTTTATCATCGCTATGTGACAATGCTACTTTATTTATTATGTTGGTATAAATGTTATGTAATTCACTTCTAAATGTCTTCATCTTTCTTAATATCAAACCACCCCGTTCAACAATTCTTTGGTAGTCTTCCTGATGAAGGTCTTTCTCGATAACACATTTTTTGATACCTTTGGCTTTTTTTAATTCATTATTAATGGACTTTACATAATAAGCCTTCGCGCCGGTACCATAAAAACTTATTATCGGATCACCAGGAAACTCATCTTTCATTCTACCAACTACAGAATTACTTTTAATTATGTTGAAATTATTAATTTCGGGGTAATTTGATGTATCGAATTTTTCGGGGTTTTCTGATATAGTTTGATAAAAGTTTTCCGTATACACTTTTAATATAAGCGAGTCAGTATCGGTGTAAAGTAACGAAGCATCATCGCCAAACTTGGATTTAATAAAATTATAATAAAAATCGTATATTACAGTCTTTGATATATCTAATATGGAAAAACCGATATAAATTGGTTTATTGTACAATATTTTAACTTTATTCATATGTATAGCAACAAAGTTCTCGGTAAATATCGAGCTACTATTGAAATTGGGGCGGGATATTAGTGCTCTAGCTCCATTTCTGCCTACACTGTTCTCCCAATGTGTTACTAATTTTATATCCTTTCGATTTTCCACATTTTCCATAGTTTTACCAAATATCGCGTTATTTTTTAATTTAAAAGTGTCCTTCGCAAATTTTGTGGTGGCCTTGTTACGTAAATTGGTATTAAAATCAATATACGATTTTAGCCATTTTGATTGCTCAAACTGTAATACTCGATGGGTTTGCATTACCTCTAAGCCGTTGGCGATGGCTTGTTTTAAAGTTCTATAGTGTACAATGTATTTTTTTTTATCTTGTAAATTAGGAATTAATTTCGGTAATTTAGCGTTTTCTGTTGGCGGTATAATATTTTCTACTAGAAATGGAAGATCAGAATGTGCATCATGCAACTCAGTCGGATAATGCACATCCACTTCCAAAACGTAGCCATGTAAACTATCATCACCAACAGCCATAATATTTAAATCCAGAATTTCGCGCTCGCTTAACCATCGAAAACCAGCATATGGTAATGCTTGTGACATACTATGACCATATAGATTTGTAGCATCAAGGTATGTTATAAATGAAGAAGGTTTTGTTGGGTCATAGTCTGGTAAAAAAATATTATTAGCGATGTGCTTCCTTTCTGTACACTGGCTTATGCCGCCGCGTATACCTTTCTTAAAAAAATGTATCATGTCTATATCAGTTAAGAGCTCTAACTCTACCTTAGTCATACGTAGCATACAATCAAATGATAAACTTGGAAGGGTATAGTAATGTGCTGGATCAAGTTTATCGAATTTTAAACAATTATTCCGAAATTGCTCAAAAACATCACACAATAGCAACACATCTGATTTTAAATACACGTCCGAATAGTCCCCCAAAGTTTTACACCCAAACAAGCGCCATACTTCTTTTGCTCTTCTATAGCTTTCATCGCTAATATGTTCTTCCCGTAAATTATCATAAAATTCATCTTTACTTGGAAGACATGTATTTTCCATTTTTTCTATAGAGTCAATAAAGCTATAGGGAAAAACACCCTTTTGACGCATCAAATTAAATTGGTTGATATTTGAAAAATGTTTCCGCGTTTCAATAAAATCGTCGTCGTTTAAACCGCTGCCTAAATTTTCCAAAGACGTTGACAGAAATTTAAAACTATCAATAAATCGCAACTTTAAATATTTCCTCTTGACTTTTCCACATTTACTATCAAAATAATCGTGCACATAAATGCTTTTGGTAAATGATATGTACTTTTCCTTACTTTGAGCCAAAACACCAATTTTATCCCCATATTTACATAACTCTTTTATAAATAAATGGCTGTCGTAGCCGCTTAAGTTATGAAATATGATAGGGATAAAAGAGGGTAATTTATAATTTAAATTACAAACGGAATGTGCAGCACCAAATCTTTTTGCACCAGTTATGTGACAGTGGTCTCGTACTTTAATCTCACCCTCTTCAAAAGGGCCTTCACATATACCACATATTTTAGCATCATTAAACTCCCTTTTTTCTTCAGGCGTTAACGGTTTCATAGGCTTAATGTCTTTTAAATATGTGTTGTATAGAGCCCTTAAATCACACTCGATACGATCCACAAAGACTTGAGCTGCATTATTCCCCCGAAATAGCTCAAATTTCGAAAGTGAGTCGTCAAAAGAGCATTTAATTAAATAAGCAAAAGAATATGGTTCATGTTTAAAACTTTTTACAGTGTAAGAATTTTGTGGGTTTGGTTGTACCGTTTCAATGGGTTTTAAAACAGATTCGAAATCTGCATAAACCACGAATGGAACGCGCATTTGCTTTTCTATACCCTCGAATTTTAAAATATTTTCCGGCACACTCTTTCCAAATTTATCGATTTTTAAATCCACTGAGGGTGTTTGCGTGAAAATGTGGTTACAATCGTAGCTTTGATGTAAAGTTAAAGCTGACGGTGTACTAAAATAAATGAGGCAACCATCACAGAAATATATTTTATGTTGTTGACAACTAATTTGACTTGAAACTAAACGTGATAAATCCCGAATCCAACAATAATGACTCTTTGAACAAGTCGTATCACAAAAATGTTCACCGCCATCTTTACTACTACAGTCTTTTGTAATTAACAATAAATTTACATGCCTATCCAACTTTTTTGACGCATACCTCAGTGGACCAATAACTTCATGTATTACTTCATTATTTTCATATTTAGATTCCAGACCGTATACGTTAATTGATATGTTGTTCATTTCCTCAAATTTTTTAATGTCACGTAATTTTACTGGAAAATCCATACCTGTTACATTTAGCACTCTAGAAAAATGGGGGTAGGATGTCTTCTGTGAAGGCTCTGCTGTTGGAGGAAACAATGCTGATGTTACAGCCCACGCAAAGCAAAATTCGTCCTGGTTAATCACATTGACGACAGCTCCTTTCCTTTCAATAGAATACGGCAACTTGATGTATGATGAGCCACCCATAGGCATATACTTGTTGATACCAACTTCCAAGTATAAAATTCGCACAAGAGCCCATCCTATAACAAGAAAAATAATATATAAAAATCAGTTTAATATATCGGGTTTTGATTTTTCCATACCTGAATCTTTCTCCTGGAACTCTGTCGCCTGCGTTTTTATTAATTCGGTGAAAGAATGGTAAACGGCATCCAAATCACTTTCTACACTAATTATTTGATTAGCAGTGTTGAAGGATTTTTCACTGAATATTTCTTGTGATGGAAGCATGTACTCGCCAACAGCTGTCATGTTAACTTTTAAAGCATGATGCACACGCAATAAATTATTAACAAGTTCCACCACCTTGGATTTAATGTCTGCAAAGAACATTGCGTAATCGGAATGCTCCATATCACTGCTAACCCGATAGGTTGCAATTCTCCTTTTGAAGGCACATTCAACGAGTTGCACACCATGACATACCGGCAAACATGAATTATTTTTATGTTGTTGTGTTCGTTTATGCGCTGACATATGATTTATTGGAACATCTACATTACATGTAGCGCAATTAATTACCGGAATCGTCGATGTATACTCTTCAATTCGGAGCCGTTTTCCTCCAGGCACTTCATTAAATCTCGCCGCACACGATTCTCTTTGATGACGTCTCATATTATAAATATTAGTAAACTTAGAACCGCAATTTTCACAAACATATGCCATGATTTGTCAAATATTAACACATGTATTACCTATACAAGTCAGAGCCAACTGATGAATGAAACTGCCCCATACCTTATATAAAACCATTCAAGGTCACCCCCAACCACGTAACATATCTTCAAGGTCACACACCCAAGGTGACCTTCAACAAAGTCAAGGTCGTCCCGACCAAGGTCAAGGTCAAGGTCACACACACAACCTTGAACACAAGGCCAAGGCCAAAGCACACGTGCACTTTCAAGGTCAATGACAAGGACATGTGGGCGGGGCCAAAGAGGGGTGAAGCAAGGTCAAGGTCAAGATCGAGGAGTGGGGGGATCGAGCGAATCGGGTTATGTTCACTACTCAGAGAAATTTTCACCGCATTGACTTTCAAGGCAGATATGTGGTCGATTGTCGCATATAATTATTACAACAGGAAAAAGTACTAAGTTCCCGATCACAGCTTTATTTATAAGATCCATTTGAAATTATTGAATCAGACAAGATCTGCCCTTAATTGCTTTTCTATAGGACGTTCGGATTGAAACTGAAGCTACAACATGCGGCATACAGCATGAAAATTTATGTGAAGAAAACTGAAATCTACCGAGAAAATATTTTTGTCGAACACATAAATTTTTTATTGTTGTTTTATTGTAGTTATAAATATAAATAGAATTTTTTCATGCAAAAATTTTTAAAAAGTTTTAGGAAAAAAACGTATTTTTGTATAATTTTGAATTGTATGGATATTATTGAATAGTTTAACTCAATTATAACAGCAAATAATAAATGTGCTTGGTTAGTTCTAGTGAAAATGTATTATTTGATACGTTTTTTAAAATCGATATTTTGTTGTTTACAAAGTTCAGTATTAAAGGTATTAAATATCAATAAGAAAAGTAAAAAAGTAAGTATTTATCTATAACCTCACCAAATAAATCATTTTATTGAAAAATAAAAGTAAAAATTCGATATATCACCTTGAAACGGATAAGAAAACTGATTGTCTCCCATAATTCACCATAATTTTTAATTTTTATTAATCTGCTAGTTTTGAAGCGTAGTGGCAGTATTTAAAACTTTCAATTCTCTTAAAATCATTTGCTTGTTTTTCAAATTGACATTTTACGTTTTAAATGTCACAATCAACTGAGTTCAATGTGGGAAAAACTTTGCTAACATCGGATCATTAGGAGCCTCCTCTTGACATCGCAACTCACTGAAATCTCGAAAACTACTGATTTTGAAACTTCGATCCCATGGATTACTCTACATCACATTTTTTACTCAATCCCAAGGTTTGAAGTCTCCACAGGTCGAGTTTTTGAAAACCTTATTCTAGCCATATTTTCTCCACTTTGATACTTTGATCCCTCATATCTAAAAATTGTTCATCTTCGAGTATTCTTCCCAATGAAACTTTCGATCTATATCACATTCCAAACTTTGAACCTATTCGACAAAAAGATCTGCAGAGAACGATCACCTGATAATGCTATTTTGATCATATTTTTCGCACTCTGATCCCTCATATTTCGAAAACTATTTTCGTTTGTCATATTTATGGCTTCAGTTGTTAATATGTCATTGAGAATATTTGAATATAATGGGATGACATATAATGAGATAAGTTTCTAGTTGTTTGAAATACTTGTTTTATTTATAAATTTTTATATATTAATTATTTTTTCCAGTTATATTCAATAAGCAGCTAGAAAGATGTTTCGATAATTTATAGAATGGTGATTGTATACTCGATACCATTGGTCTTAGGGTAACACTAGGTTTATGAAGTATGAATAAACCGTATGTTTTTGGTGAAACCTCCTTGTGTTTTGTTAATTTTTTTTCTTCTGTATCTCTTATGAGCGTTTCATATATTCAGGATGACTATAACAGCTTAATCTTTACTTGAATAAAAAAAAAATAAATAAAGTATAAAATGCCAGAAAACAGACATATTAAACAATTATTAAAACAAAAGTTGTAGGAAATTGATCGGAGATTCTAAAAATGACTTTGTATGTAACTTCGACTTGGACTTTCATGGTCACTTGAAAATGACATTCAGAATTCCAAATGGACACCCTGATCTTTTATCAATCGTTAAATAAATCATAGATCTTGATTTAGCTGGCTGGATCCTGGTCTTATATTAATTGGTAAAATTTCCCATCTTGCCTTGAGTGGTCCGACTTCTGATTAATTTGCTTTAAACGGCCAGGTTGCAGACCTGGCTAGATCTGGGTCTTGTCTGGCTGCATTTTCTGTTCTGAATATAACTTTAAAGACCCGTATTATCTTTAGATATCATAACATTTTTGTAACAGTTATCATTTTCTAAGATAACTATTTATGATATTATGTGGGTGAGTTCCATTTAACTTTATCCTAACCTTAAAGTTGACCTTGATCTCATAACCAAGATCGCGTCCAAGAGAAAATTGTCTGCTCATTTCATTTCCGGGATCAAAAGTTGGGATTTCTAATTTAAATTCTGAAGATGACATTCAAATACTCTTGACGGTGTAGGTTACCGTTATTTTTAGATTCTTCGTTCGATTTTAAACAAACTTTGTTTTAGTTATTTTCTCATAAAGTTAGTATTTACGAAATTAGCGGAGGGAGGTTCCACACTTTTTGAACATATATTCCCTCTATTAACAAAATTATAATAAAAAAAAAATATTCCAAACCAGATAACTTTGTATAAAACTTTTTCGGTAACTGGTATTGCTTTCGGGGTCATCTTACATGGATCAACCTGTTAAACTTTGTACCTACTATATATATTCGTCTGATATATTTCATTCCATTTGAAGTCAGATTCACATCAGTAAAATTTTGCGTTTTGCGTTGTGTTGGGAAAAAGTTTCTGTGCTGTGAACTTTCCTAAATCTCAACATATAAGAAGCATATCACTCTTAACGCATTCATTAGGATTGTTGTTAGTTTTTTTATGAATTTCAAAGAAATTTTCGCCACATGGCATTTCAAGGCAGATACGTGGTCAATTGTTACATAGAATTATTACAACAAGAAAAAGTACTAAGTTCCCAGCTTTATTTATAAGATCCATTTGAAATTCTTGAATCAGACAAGATCTGCCCTTAATTGTTTTTCTGTAGGATGTTCGGATTGAAATCGAAGCTACAACATGCGGCATACAGCATGAAAATTTATTTGAAGAAAACTGAAATCTACCGAGAAAATATTTTTGTCGAACACACATAAATTTTTTATTGTTGTGGACTATGCATTAGTCTAGTTATAAATATAAACAGAAATTTTTCATGCAAAAATTTTTAAAAAGTTTTAGGAAAAAAACCCATTTTTGTATAATTTTGAATTGTATGGATATTTTTGAATAATTTAACTCAATTATAACAGCAAATAATAATTGTGCTTGGTTAGTTCTGGTGAAAATGTATTATTTGATACGTTTTTTAAAATCGATATTTTGTTGTTTACAAAGTTCAGTATTAAAGGTATTAAATATCAATGAGAAAAGTAAAAAAGTAAGTATTTATTTATAACCTCACCAAATAAATCATTTTACTAAAAAATAAAAGTAAAAATGCGATATATCACCTTGAAATGGATAAGAAAACTGATTGTCTCCCATAATTCACCATAATTTTTAATTTTTATTAATCTGCTAGTTTTAAAGCGTAGTGGCAGTATTTAAAACTTTCAGTTCTCTTAAAATGATTTGCTTGTTTTTCAAATTGACGTTTTACGTTTCAAATGTCACAATCAACTGAGTTCAATGTGGGAAAAACTTTGTTAACATAGGATCATTAGGAGCCTCCTCTGGACATCGCAACTCACTGAAATCACACATCTCGAAAACTACTGATTTTGAAACTTCGATCCCATGGATTAATCTACATCACATTTTTTACTCAATCCCAAGGTTTGAAGTCTCCAGAGGTCAAGCTTTTGAAAACCTTATTCTAGCCATATTTTCCCCACTCTGATATTTTGATCCCTCATATCTAAAAATTGTTAATCTTCGAGTATTTTTCCAATGAAACTTTCGATCTATATCACATTCCAAATTTTGAACCTATTCGACAAAAAGATTTGCAGAGAGCGATCAACTGATAATGCTATTTTGATCATATTTTTCCCACTCTGATCCATCATATTTCCAAAACTATTTTCGTGTGTCATATTTATGGGTTCAGTTGATAATATGTCATTGGGAATATTTGAATATAATGGGATGACATATAATGAGATAAGTTTCTAGTTGTTTGGAATATTTGTTTCATTTATAAATTTTTATATATTAATTATTTTTTCCAGTTATATTCAATAAGCAGCTACAAAGATGTTTCGATAATTTGTAGAATGGTGATTGTATACTCGATAGTATTGGTCTTAGGGTAACACTAGATTTATGAAGTATGAATAAACCGTATATTTTTGGTGAAACCTCCTTGTGTTTTGTTATTTTTTTTTCTTCTGTATCTCTTATGAGCGCTCCATATATTCAGCATGACTATAACGGGTTAACCTTTACTTGAATATAAAAAAAATAAATAAAGAAAAAAATACCAGAAAACAGACATATTAAACAATTATTAAAACAAAAGTTGTAGGAAATTGATCGGAGATTCTAAAAATAACTTTATATGTAACTACGACTTGGACTTTCAAGGTCACTTGAAAATGACATTCAGAATTCCAAATGGACACCCTCATCTTTCATCAATCGTTTAATAAATCATAGATCTTGATTTAGCAGGCTGGATCCTGGTCTTATATTAATTGGTAAAATTTCTCATCTTGTCTTGAGTGGCCCGACTTCTGATTAATTTGCTTTGAACGGCCAGGTCGCAGACCTGGCTTGGTCTGGGTCTTGTCTGGCTGAATTTTCTGCTCTGACTATAACTTTAAAGGCCAATGTTATCTTTAGATATCATAACATATTTGTAAGAGTTATCATTTTCTAAGATAACTATTTATGATATTATTTGGGTAAGTTCCATTTAACCTTATCCTAACCTTAAAGTTGACCTTCATCTCATAACCAAGATCGCGTCCAAGAGTAAAATTGTCTGCTCATTTCATTTCCGGGATCAAAGGTTGGGATTTCTAATTTAAATTCTGAAGATGACCTTCAAATACTCTTGACGGTGTAGGTTACCGTTATTTTTAGATTCTTAGTTCGATTTTAAACAAACTTTGTTTTAGTTATTTTCTCAAAAAATTAGTATTTACGAAATTAGCGGAGGAAGTTTCCATACTTTTTGAACATATATTCCCTCTATTAACAAAATTATAATAAAAAAAATATCCGAAACCAGTTAATTTTGTATAAAACTTTTTGCGTAACTAGTATTGCTTTCGGGGTCATCTTACGTGGGTCAACCTGTTAAACTTTATACCTACTATATATATTCGTTTAATATATTTCGTTTCGTTTGAAGTCAGATTCACATCAGTAAAAATTTGCGTTTTGCGTTGTGTTGGGAAAAAATTTCTGTGCTGTGAACTTTCCTATAATAACATATAGGCGGCATATCACTCTTAATGCACTCATTACGATTGTTGATAGTTTTTTTATGAATCTCAAAGAAATTTTCGCCGCATTGCATTTCAAGGTAGATACGTGGTCGATTGTCGCATATAATTATTACAACAGGAAAAAGTACTAAGTTCCCGATCACAGCTTTATTTATAAGATCCATTTGAAATTATTGAATCAGACAAGATCTACCCTTAACTGCTTTCCTGTAGGACGTTCGGATTGAAATTGAAGCTACAACATGCGGCATACAGCATGAGAATTTATGTGAAGAAAACTGAAATCTACCGAGAAAATGTTTTTGTCGAACACACATAAATTTTTTATTGTTATGGACCATGCATTAGTCTAGTTATAAATATAAATAGAATTTTTTCATGCAAAAATTTTTAAAAAGTTTTAGGAAAAAAACGCATTTTTGTATAGTTTTCAATTGTATGGATATTATTGAATAATTTAACTCAATTATAACAGCAAATAATAATTGTGCTTGGTTAGTTTTAGTGAAAATGTATTATTTGATACGTTTTTTAAAATCGATATTTTGTTGTTTACAAAGTTCAGTATTAAAGGTATTAAATATCAATGAGAAAAGTAAAAAAGTAAGTATTTCTCTATAACCTCACCAAATAAATCATTTTATTGAAAAATAAAAGTATAAATGCGATATATCTCCTTGAAACAGATAAGAGAACTGATTAATCTATTAGTTTTAAAGCGTAGTGGCAGTATTTAAATGTTTCAGTTCTCTTAAAATGATTTGCTTGTTTTCCAAATTGATGTTTTACGTTTTCAATGTCGCAATCAACTGAGTTCAATGTGGAAAAATCTTTGCTAACATAGGATCATTAGGAGCCTCCTCTAGACATTGCAACTCATTGAAATCATACATCTCGAAAACTACTGATTTTGAAACTTCGATCCCATAGATTATATATCATCACATTTTTTACTCAATCCCAAGGTTTAAAATCTCCAGAGGTCGAGCTTTTGAAAACCTTATTCTAGCCATATTTTCTCCACTTTGATACTTTGATCCCTCATATCTAAAAATTATTCATCTTTAAGTATTCTTCCCAATGAGACTTTCGATCTACATTACATTCCAAATTTTGAACCTATTCGACAAAAAGATCTGCAGAGGACGATCACCTGAAAATGCTATTTTGGTTATATTTTTCCCACTCTGATCCCACATATTTCGAAAACTATTTTCGTGTGTCATATATACAACTGAAGCCAGTTGTTAATATATCATTGGTAATATGTGTATATAATGAGATGACATATAATGAGATAAATTTCTATTTGTTTGGAATACTTGTTTCATTTATAAATTTTTACATATTACTTATTTTTTCCCGTTATATTCAATAAGCAGCTACAAAGATGTTTCGATAATTTGTAGAATGATGATTGTATACCCGATACTATTGGTCCTAGGATAACACTAGTTATATGAAGTATGAATAAACCGTATATTTTTTGTGAAACCTCCTTGTGTTTTGTTATTTTTTTTTCTTCTGTATCTCTTATGAGCGCTTCATATATTCAGGATGACTATAACAGTTTAATCTTTAGTTGAATATAAAAAAAGTAATATTAAACAATTATTAAACAAAATTGAACGGAGATACTAAAAATGACTGTATGTAACTTCGGCTTGGACTTTCAAGGTCATTTGAAAATGACATTCAGAATTCCAAATGGAGACCCTCATCTTTCATCCTGGAAATAAAAAGAGCAGCAAGTTTACAATCAGATTAAACTTGGCCATGAGGTCAAGTTCAAATTTCCAGGTTAGGATAAGGTCAAATGGAACTCCCCCAATATAATCGTTTAATAAATCATAGATCTTGACTTAACTGGCTGGTAAAATTTCCGATCTTGCCTTGAGTGGCCTGACTTCTGATTAATTTGCTTTAAATGGCCAGTTCGCAGATCTGAATTAGTCTTGGTCTTGTCTAGCTGGATTTTCTGTTCTGAATATAACTTTAATTTTTAGATATCCTAACATTTTTGTAACAGTTATTATTTTCTAAGATAACTATTTACGTTATTATTTGTATTGAGTTCCATTTAACCTTATCTTAATCTTAAAGTTGACCTTGATCTCATAACCGTGGTCGCATCCGAGAGTAAAATTGTCTGTTCATTTCATTTCCGGGATCAAAAGTTGGGATTTCTAATTTAAATTCTGAAGATGACCTTCAAATACTCTTGACGATTAAGGTTGCCGTTATATTTAGATTCTTCGTTCAATTTCAAATAAACTCTGTTTTGGTAATTTTCTCATAAAGTTAGTATTTACGAAATTAGCGGAGGGAGGTTCCATACTTTTTGAACACCTAATTGTTAGATCTGTAATGATACATTTGGATTTTATGCAATTAAGAATTTTATGACCTAGATTTATGAAAGGTTTGTTGATCTCTGGAAGGAATTATTTACGTCGTTCATCTGCTGCGATATAACTTAAAAACAACTGTGATTTTTCAGAAGGCTAAATTGAAACCTACGACGTGTAATAACTTAATGCACTCATTCAAAAATAAATAAATTCCGCATAATTTATTCAAAGAAGACAGTAGAGATGAAGATAAACAGCTGCGTTTTTCCTGTAATACTCGTAGAAATTTCACCAAAAGAAGATTTATTTCAATTTGTCAAAATTGGCGACATGAAAAAACTAACCCTTTAAAAGAATGAAATAAGGTGTATAACAAGGTAAAAACCCACAACAAGGTATTCTGGGCTATAGAACCATTTGCATGTTACAAGACAACGGGACCCGACAAAATATCCTAATGCTTTTAAAGCACGGCAAAGAACTCATCACTCCGATGCTCCGCAGAATCTTGAGAAAGCACCTTCGGCTTAGAAAGGGTTTATATTTATCTTCATATCTTAGCCTGGGACAAAATACTTTGAGGCGAAGTCCTTAAGACTAATCTATCTGTCATCTTTTCTGTTAAAACTGACAGAGAATCTGGTTGAAGGCACATACTAGAAATATCTCTTAAAGAGACCACAAAGAACACGCCTGCCAATCACGAAAATCATGTAAGTCAACTCTACATCACCTGGTAAGGAGAATAGGGTCTGCAATGAATAACAAGGAAATAGCGTTAAGAGCCTTTAATATTAAAGGAGCATTTGATGATACCACCTTCGTTTCCACGGAAGGTCTGCCAAAAGAAAAGGCACAGAAAAGAGTTTGTGTAGGTGGATATAAAACATGCTTGAGGGCAAACGCGAACAATCAAATCTATTGGAGGAAATCGTGGAAGGACCGATAGCTAAAGGCTGTCCGCAGGGAGGGACTCTATCCCCCTTCCCTGGAATGGGGTTGTCGACCAAGGGGTATGCTGATGATATAGTTATAAGCATTGTGGGGAAGCATATCAAAATATTATTGGAACTCATGCAAGAAGTTCTTACTGTAGTGGAGAATTAGTGCACCAAAGAGCACCTAAAGGTAAATTCTGGAGAAACCACACTCATACCCTTCAATAAAAGAAGAAATTTGAGTGAATTAGAATTACGAACTCTCTTTAATCGAAAACTGCAGATGAGCTAGGAGGTTAAATACTGAGGTGTAGTCCTGGATGTAAAGCTTACCTGAAACTCACACTTGCAGAAAGTTATCTTTAGGGCTAAAATATCCAACATGGCACCAAAATAGCAACAGGGCAAAACATGGCGATTAAAAAAACACATTGTACACTGGTTGTATACTGCGGTGGTAACACCCATGATTACTTATGTCTCTGCTGTATGGTGGACAAAAATTACTCAAAGACGGATCACGTTGGAATTTCTCAAACTCCAGAGACTAGCCTGTCACGCGTCACGAGTGCTATGAGAAGCATCAGCAGTAGCCATGAGAACCCTACTTCCAGCCAAGAACCTTTTCCCCTCCCCTTGATATAATAATCAGGGTTGAGGCGAGAATGGGTGTATACAGGCTAGAACTAAGCAAGATTTGGTGGACTGGACCTGACCTTGGGAACATCAGCATCATTGGCATGGTGACAATCTCGTTGTTGAAAGTAGGCAGTAACACTATGCCAAGAACTTAAAACTTTGATAGGCCCTACAGCATTTAGCTTGATTCGAAGTTAGGTTTTGAGTGATCAGTGACTCAGCCACGAAATTTTGTTTGGTACACGCATGGCTCTAAAACTGACCATAGTTCAAGTGCTGGGATACACAGACGAGTATCCAGAAATATGTGCTGGGGCAGCACACCATGATATTTCGGGCAGAAACACATGCTATCGATGTTTGTCTCCGGAAGAATCTGAAGAAGAGTTAAAGGGTCAGGACCGTTCATATTTTTTTGTGACAGTGAGACAGCTCTAAAAGCTCTAGTATGTTATCAAATAACACCAAAACAGGTCTGGAACTATCTTCAAAACCTTGGTACTCTGACAAAGCACGACAAGTTTACTCTTTCTTGGGTGCCAGGGCATAAGGGCGTCCCGGGCAATGTAAGAGTTGACCAACTTTCAAGACGAGGGTTTGTTACCATATTTACTGAACCACAACTAGTATTGGAAATGGCTAAGGCTGCTATTCGTGGGCGGTTGTCCTAGTCGATAAGTCAACAATACCAGAACCACTGGAAGCACATTGCGGACCATAAGTACAGCAAAATATTGCTGAGCCGACCATCCGCCATACTATGTCGCGAAATTAGGTGTCTAAGAAGACAAGAGATCGGGCTGATCACAGGACTTACAACTAGCAATGCAGTCTGAGAAAAGAAATATATACAATGGATATCTTAAATGAAGAACTAATACATAGACTATCTGAAGAATAGGATGAGAAGGCCTCATACATCATCGACTGCGAAGCTTTAACTTACTGGAGATACCTTTAGGGCTCGATCAAATTGGAAGGTTTATATCCAGAGGATAAACTAGTGAACAGGCTGCTAAATCTAATCAAAGTAATCAACTTGTTTACTTATAGCAGATATAGCAGGTGACATAATTAGTCTTAAGGCAGTGTATGGCTTCTCAAACCTGGAATGCTATATAATTCTTATCTCTTACAATAATAATCAATCTAAGTGTTTAAAAAATTAACGACAACTTTAGTATAAAAATAACTATTTTTCCATGTAGCTAAACTAACTTTAATAACACACGTCTTTACTTTTTTTACACCAAGATTTACTTTTTTAACATTAATAACAGTATTATCGCTTGATGTTTTGTGATTTTAATTTATTAACGAAAAAATTTTACAATATCATTGATGTTATCACATTCAAGTGATACTGGATTAGTCGTCTTTATCGCAATCAAGTAATCTGGTTCACTCGTAATGTTTAAGTAATATAGCTTCAACACTTCAAACCTTCTAATTTTTTATAGAAATATTTATAAAACTTTAGTACAGCACTCTTATAGACGAAGTCTAGAAGGCCCTTCTTTTCCAATTAGGAAATTTCGGGTATTAAATAGAAAGCCGGAGGTCATGTGAGGTCTGAATCAAAATTTTTCTATTTTTTTTCTTGATACCAGCCTTCTTAAATGGAGTTTTTAAAATTTCTTATTCCCTTTTATATCATTATGAAGTTATACTCGTAAAAATCCTCATAACAAAATTAGTTGCCGTGGAAGGGTTCACCGTTTTTTCTCCCAGATCAAATTTCGAAGATGAAGAAATCAGTAGTATACATCATGTTTCTGAGAATGTGCTTAACCATCCTATCTATTAATAAATGGGCAGAATAACCCTCATTCTGAGTAAGGCCTTGAACCAAGAATTTATGGATAATTGATTTCAGGATTAAATCATGGCAAGATATAAGGACATAGCAAGCGTAAATATACACAGTTGTTTTGTGACCACAATCTTTTTACAGTAGTGAAGGATGTAACTATTAAGTCGTTCACACCACAGTGGACATTCCCCTAATATCCACAAAAGATAATCGAAAACCTTCAATTTTAATCTTGAACAGAATAAAGGTATATCCCCTTTAATCAAATGTACTACTCCCCTCTTGCTTTAAACGAAGTCTCAACCTTCCAGGGTTTAAAACAACGGAAATACAAAGACCCTCTATTTCTCTTTCACATGGAGTTATTTTAAACCCATAGTATTCCAAATTTTATTCTGCCTACTAGCCGAATTTACTTAAAGACATCCCCTGTACATGAGAAGTACGCTGTCGCTTTTCTAACTTTCGATACCTGATGTTTCTAGAAAATACCAGAAGTATTGAGGGGCTATTAAAGCAGCTGGCCGGCAGTTTTATCATCAGTATTGGTTGAATACGAGTGGTGGTCAGTATTAGATAGAGAAGCGAAGTGTGCGAACATGTCAATAGTAAGAGCCTTGTATTAGTGTTATCTTTGTGTTAAATAAAGTTAGTTGACGCATGCAAACATAGTATCACATCTCCGAACCGGCGTATGTAACAGTACAAAAATGTCTTAAGTACAGAAACGTGGTTTTGTTAATCCCGCGGATAGTTTCTGCTTCATATGTGGTGAGTTTACCCCTAAATCGTAGAAAAGAACATTTAACAAAATTACCAAAGTAGCTTATTATAAGTATTTTGGATGTCTTCTTGACGATCAAGATCGGGACTGGCCTCTTGACATATGTTGCCAAATTTGTGCAGCAAACTGTTTAAATGGTAAACGCTCTTCTATACGATTTGCAGTTCCAATGATTTGGCGAGAACCAACAAATCATTTTAACGACAGTTGCTTTTGCATGACAAAAGTGTCTGGTTTTTCAAGAAAGAGCAAATATGAAACTGGTTTTTCATGGAGAAGTTTTACCACTTTCAGCGCCCCCGGGAGATTTAGATATGTATGATGATAAAACCGATAATGTATTAGAAAAGGATGATACCTATTTTCCCGAAATGAAGAAAAAGTATCCCATTTAATCAAACAAAATGAATTAAATGATCTAGTTCGGGACCTCCAATTGTCCAAAGAGCATGCTGAAATATTAGGGTCTAGATTACAACAATGGAATTTACTAGTCAATGGCCCCCAAAACGTAACTAAGAGCTATCCTCGATTCTTTTTACTCTGCAGGATAAAATATATGTTTGAGTTAATCCAATAGTGTTATAAAAAATTTGGATTTGCATATAACCCGGACGAATGGCGGTTATTTATAAATTCGTCTAAAATAAGCTTAAACGCAGTTCTATTCTATAAAGGCAACAAAAGACCCTCTATTCCTCTTTCACATGCAGTTGACATGAAGAAAGCATACGAAAGTATATCACTTATTCTAAATGCAATAAACCATAAAATGTATAAGTGGCAAATATGTGGTGAACTAAAAGTTATAGGGCTTTTAATAGGGCCTCAGGATTGATTTATAAAGTATTGCTATTTTATTTGTCTTTGGGACAGTAGAGCAATACAGAGGCAATACTAAGTAAAAGAATGGTTTCCGAGAGATCAATATATTGCAAGTCAAGCTAACGTAAATAATTTGCCTCTTGTTGATCCATGACACATTAAACTGGAATTGACTAAAAATTTTGTTAAAATATTAAACAAAGAAGGAGATGCGTTTAAATACATTAATTTTTCCTTAACTAAGTGATGCCAAGCTTAAAGAAGGATCACAAATTAGAAAAATACTAAGAGATCAACAGTTTCATTAAAAATTAATTGATGTTGAATTAGCTGCATGAAGTTCTTTTAAAATAATTATTTCGTCGTTTTTAGGAAACAAAAAAGTAGAAAACTACGAAAAGCCAGTGCTACTGCAAAATTGGCTGCGCATGTCACTTAAAATACACTTCTTGCCCTTCCATTTAAATTTTTCCCCAGAAAATTTGGATGCGGTTAGTGACGAGCAAGGAAAAGTTCCACCAAGACATAATAATGAAGCAATGCTAACAAGGCAGATAGGATACAGCAATAATGAGGAATTATTGTTGGTCTCTCTTGAGAGAAAGGGATCAGGAATATAAACGAAAGTTAATATTTGCAAAAAAGTTATGCATAAAAGACTTACTATAAATGTATTTTCATGTATATTTTTATAAATAAATCCTGTTATCGTTAAAATATATTGCTTTTTTTTTATCGTTTTGAACTTACGTATACATATTATATAAATTAAATAAAAATAACTGATACATCCTATAACACAAAATATATACATGGCGGAAAATGTTCGTTGTAGAATTCGCAATCGAGATGCATTAAACTCCCAAGGACAGCCATTATAGCAATAGTGGCGATTTTTTTTTTGTATTTGTTGAGTAGTGTTATTTTCAATAAATAAGTTTGTAAAGGTATAAAGACGCTAAGAGATGGTGTCAATCACTGGTACACCTGCATCCTTATTATCTATCTCTTTTTATGTTCTGTGACCATTTCTTCTGGAAGCGGAGCATTTTTATTAGGTCTCTGTTCTTACACTAATTGTAGTAATGTAGTAATAGTCGGAGTCAAGAATTACAATTTGTGAAATCGCAGTATGAAAATGTAATGATTTTATTGCTTCTTAACACTATAAACAAATAGCGTTTAATCAGTTATAACTTACGCTCTGTAATGTATGAAGAAAAGTGTAAGTCTACTTACATGCGCTCACCTCCATGTACGGGGCTAAATGATTTTTATGTTTGTTTAAAAAATTATTAATATTAAAACTTTGTGATAATTTGGTTTCTAGAAATTAGGCCAATTTGTAGTTTTAATAAGCAGCCAATGTGCCATAAAAAATGAAACTGTTATGTTATTTAATTTTACTTTTATGACATTTCCTAAGAGTCCCCATCATGCCTCTAGTTTCCGTAATAATTTTTAGATGTTAACAAATTTTAAATATTTCCTAATATAACAACTTTTATGATATCTCAAAAATATATAATGCCTTAGACTTATATAGGGTGTACTTCCTAATTCTGGGGAACATACAGGGGAGGTCAAAATAACTCTACATTGTCATTGAAAAAAAATCTCAAAGTGCCCCTTAACGGAGATACCGAGCCCTAAAAGGGTACCCAGTGATTTACCGTATCGGTTCTAAGTTTTGAACTGACTTGAATAACTTATTGAAATTTTAGTATTTTATATACGCCCTTAAGACTCATTAAACCATACCACAGTAGTTGTTTTAGATATTCAGAAAGGTCAGGAACGAACTTGCAGCCACAGTCGTTGGGCCTAATTATTCACAGGTGTCATTTTAAAGAACTGAAAACTGATCCTTTAAATAGTTTGGTCATTCCTCTTTAAAAAAGATACTCTTAATTTATTTTAATAAAACTGACGGTTTTCAAGATTAATCGATTTTTATGCGTAACACATAAAAATTACAAACAGGTAAAAATTAGTTTGTTTTTGTTAATACCTATATAATGAATTAATATTGACGGAACTTGTCATAACTCCCCTCAAGAAAAAAATAAATTTAAAAATGGAAGAATTTTCTTACGCAGAGTATTCTGATATGAAGGCAAGAAGACTTTATGCTGAAAGATTTCCAGTTCAAACGAATCTGTCAAGTCCAAAAACCATTCAAAGGCATAATAAATTCATACAAATTACGTATATATATATATATATATATATATATATATATATATATATATATATATATAAAATGTTTGCAACAAAATTTAAATAATTTAGTGGAAGACGTACTTCTTGATAGAAGGATGCAAATGTGGTATATGCATGATGGTGCTCAACCTCATTTTAACCGTATAGTAGGTCAACACTTAACAAACATTTTTAGTCCTCGATTGAGGTGGGCCTGTTTTATGGCCACAAAGGTCTCTAGACCTAAAACCCTTAGACTTTTACTTTTGAGGACTTCTGGAGGAATTAGTTTATACAAGTATTGGCAAGAATAGCACAGCATTCTAACGAAGTCCGTAATAATGCCGGAATATTATTTGCAGTGCTGCGGGAAAATATTTGAAGAATAAGAAAATGTATTGAAGTACCTGGAGCCCATATTGAACATTTGCCTAAATAACATTTAAATATTTTCACTATTTTTGCATCTGAAACCCATTGTAAATTAATTGAGCCCCAATCAATCATTTGAAAGGTTTTTGGACAGCATAACATCTTGCTTCCGAAGAGTTAGACAGCGCTTCCCCATAAATTAACCAATTTTGTTTAACATTAGTACCTTTTGAGTTTTTTACATAAGAACCGATTTATTTCGAAAACCTCCAGTTTTTTCGAAATAAATTACCTTTTTTGAAAAGGAAAAACCAAAGTATTTAAAAAATCAGTTTTTAGCTTTGTATAATGGCACCTGTTAAAAATTAACCAAAGGAGAGTGGCTGCAAGTCCATTCGTGACTTGTTTGATGATCTAAAACATCTACTGTATTACGGTGTATTACGGTTTAATGAGTCTTAATGCCCTCTATAAAATGTTAAAATTCCATTAAATTATAGAAGCCGATTCAAAACCGATAAGGTAAATCGCTGGGTACCCCTTTAAGGTTCTGAATCTCCGTTAAGGAGCACTTTAGGAATTCTTTTTCTATGACAAAATAGGGTTATTTTGACCTCCATTTTTAGCTCCCGAGAAATTAGAAGGTACTTACACGACATTCTGTATATAAAGGAAACCCAAAATTTTGATATATTTTATTTAAATATGCTTTTCTATGCAGTAGAAAATATAAAAAACAAAATTTATGATAACACTTTTGTTATATATGAGAAGAACCTGCAAACCACATCTTATCTTTGATAAACGATCTAACATAGGAAAACATTACGAAAACTGAACACCCAGAATATTATTTTTAAATAATTAATTCAACTAATATATATAATTTTTATTATTTCAGAATGTTACAATTATGTCTCAGTCTATGCCAGATGATGGCCATATCTCATATTTTCAATTAACTCCAAACATCTCACTGGTGGCGAACAATTGTGAAAAATCCTTTATAACAGATTTTAAATTAAACCAGCAACGAGAAAATTTCTTGGTGGTATTTTATGCTTGGACAGGAGCAAAAAAAGAGCATGTTGAAAAATATGTTAAAATTCTTTTAGAAAAGCAATTTGATGTACTAGTTATAAGTATCAGTCCATGGAAACTTATGTGGCCAACTTATTATAGTCAGGTATGTTTTTTATTATTAACTTTTTGTTTATTTTTTATTTATTTATTTATTACTATACGTGCTCTAGAAATTTATCAAGGAAAAATCCGGGGGGCTACGTTACCACAGAATTATATGATCGATATAAAAGAAAGTTATAAATATTGAAGGAGTGCGTGAACTAGAAAAAAAAAATTACATAAGTCTCTTTCATCTCAAATAATCCTAAGTAAATGTATATTTTTAACCGACTTCTAAGAGGAGGTTCTCAATTCGTCGACTATGTATTTTTTTTATGTATGTACACCGATTACTCCGGAATGGTTGCATCGATTTGAATGAAATTTTTTACGTTATGTTGTTGCTGCGGTGGACCCATATTTTTTTAGATGGAAGTGGTGCAGTAAAATCCAAGATTACAATATGGTGGCCAAAAAAATTAATTTTGTCCGATTTTCTCCAAAATTGGTATGGAGGAATTTTCGGGGTTATACCCAACGAATCTGACATTATTTTTGAAGAATTCAAAATGGCGGATCCAATATGGCGGACAAAAAAAAATAATTTTGTCCGATTTTCTTCAAAATTGGTATGGTGGAGGTTTCGAGGTCGCACATGATAAATCTAAAATTATTTAAAAAAAATTCAATATGGCGGATCCAATATGGCGGACAAAGATTTAATTTTGTCCGATGTTCTCCAAAATTGGTATGGGGGAGTTTTCGGGACCTCACATAACGAATCTGAAATAATTTTTGAAAAATTCAATATGGCGGATGCAATATGGTGGAAAATAAAATCAATTTTGTCTGATTTTCTTCAAAATTGGTACGGGGGAGTTTTCGGGGTTGCCCATGACGAATTTAAAATTATTTTTAAACAAATTTAATATGGCGGATCCAATATGGCGGATCCAATATGGCGGATCCAATATGGCGGACGAAAAAATCAATTTTTGTCCGATTTTCTCCAAAATTGGTATGGGGGAGTTTTCGAGGTTACACATCCCAATTCAAAATATTTTAAAAAAATTCAGTATGGCGGATCCAATATAGCGGACAAGAAAATTAATTTTGTCCGATTGTCTCCAAAATTGATACGGGGGAGTTTTCGGGGTCGCACATGATGAATTCAAAATGTTTTTAAAAAAATCATTATGGCGAATCCAATATGGTGGATAAAAAATTAATTTCGACCGATTTTTTTCAAAATTGATATGGGGGAGTTTTTGGGCTAGCACATTACGAATCTGATATTATTAAAAAAAAATAAATATGGCGGATCTAAGATGGCGAATTAAAGATTCTACATCTCTCGATTTTGGCTAAAATCAGTATTGATTGATGAATTTCTAGTTTTCTTTAGCTGGCTTACTTTCTGATTGGACGAGTGTCTTCACAGACACTTCCCCTTTGCCGAGCGCGATATATTTTGTTGTTGTATGCTGGTCCCTGGTGTATTGGTTGATCTTTTTGTTTTGGTTTTTGATTTTTTATTAATGTTTTCCATGTTGTTGGAATATGTATAGCGTCGTCTTCTTTATTCAGCTGCCCCGCAGTTTCGATTTCTACTGCCTGTCTTAAGACGCGTACCTTGTAGTTTTGTACTGCTATGGTATGTCCGGTTGTTTGGTGATGTTGAAATAGAGCTAAGATTGTCGATTTATTTTTGAGGCTATTTTCATATTCTTGAATTCTTGATGGTATGCGCCTGTTTGTTTGTCCTATATATGCTTGATGTCAATCTGCACAAGGAAAGCTGTAAACGCCATGATTTTCAAGATTGGTCTTATCTTTGGGATATCCCAGGATGTTAGCCATTGTTAAATATATATATATATATATATATATATATATATATATATATATATATATATATATATATATATATTTAACAATATATAACAAATTAGCGTAAACGCCTCATCTTATTATTTATAATTCATAAGAAATTACTAAAAACATTTAAAAAAAGAATGCATACACTGAAAGTAAAATGAAGATAATATACATACGGTGAACACCTTGTCAGAGTCCAACTACTGAGAACGGTGGTATTTTAAAATGTTAATTCCTCAGCTAAATTATGAACTTATTTTTAATATCGCGTTTTTAAAAGAAACATTTTAAGGTGTAGATGTATCTAAGTGTAGTTTTAAGAAAATTAATGACGAAAAATGGTGATTCGAAAAAAAATTTTCATCTCTATTTTTTATCATTATTATGTAGTTCATTTTGCACATAATAATAAACAATGAATGTAAGAAAAAGACGAAAAAAAAAAAACGATGTTCCTATTGTTGTAGCAAACTCATGAGGACCATAAAATGGTCAAAACGTTTTTGAAATATATTTTAATGATATAATAAAAATGTCTTAACACTATATGAACCTTAATCTCAAGAACAGTTTTTCGAATATTGTTGATAGTTCAAGAAAAGTTTACCATATATATATATATATATATATATATATATATATATACATATATATATATATATATATATATATATATATAATATATATATATATATATATATATATATATATATATATATATATATATATACATATATATGTATATATATATATATATATTTATATATATATATATATATATATATATATATATATATATATATTCTTGATTCTTGAACCACAGATTATATCATTTTTTCTTTATTTTGTCTTTTCTTGTGTATAAATAAGTTCTAGAACCTAAACACAAGAAAAGACAAAATAAAGAAAAAATTATATATATATATATATATATATATATATATATATATATTCTGACCAAGATAATAATATCCGGGGTATCAATGAACATTTTAGAGTTTTTTCAAACAAAATTAGAGTAAAATAGTCATAAATTTCAATGTGCAAGCTGTTAATTTTTATCAATTTTAATATATAAATAGTATTTCATAGTGGTTTTAATGTATGTTGAAGTGTCGAGAAAGCTCTAAAGTTTATTTATTGCAAAATCAATAATCATCAATGATAAAATTTTGGTCCATATATTCATTAAAACAGAAAAATTCTAGTCAAAATTGTTCAAATTCAAAAGCATTCATAAATCGCAATTTTTCAAGGTGGTAAAATTTATTAAGTTGCTAGGTGTCATAAATCTGACCAATCAGGTTGAAGAAATTTCATATGTTTTGGCTTCATTTATATAGCCGAGGCGTAGGAATTTCGTGAGAGTTGAAGTTATTCTATTGCTAAAAGCACTGCGTCTCTCGTGCTCCCGAAATTTTCCATAACCTCACATTTTCAATTGTTTTTTATCTTAACAAAGAGATTAGATGTTTGTTGCTTCCATAGTAAATTGCAGTAAAGCCATCTAGTGGACGATTATTAAATTTAAAAAAATAAAACGTTGCCAAGTAGTGATACAGGTTATTAAAAAGCCGATGCATCGTAAATAAAACTCAATAATCCTAATATTGATATGAAATTTTGTTTTTTTTTTTAAATATAAAAGCATTGTCCATATTATTTTATCAAGAATTTATTGAAATATTGTGCAATTTATTTATAGTTGAATAAAAATTTATATGTTGTGTTTTGAACTCTCTGTGTATTGATTGTTTGCTTGTGATCTTAAAAAAAAATTCTGAACTCACCTGAGAAGAGAGTAAAATAACAGGTAGGAACACTCACACACACACACACATATATATATATATATATATATATATATATATATATATATATATATATATATATATATATATGTTATATCGTAGGTTTTCACGGATGGTGGAATGAATGGTTTGGTTATTCCGGGTTTCAATCCGTTCGTTCGAAAAATCGTTTTCACGAAGTTTCTCCAAAATCTCATTTGGCATTTTCAAGTGCGGTTCGTCTGGTTACTCGCTGAGAACTGATGGTGGCCTCTGATGAATGTCGAGTTTTGTTTAGCTGGCTCGCTTTCTGATTGGATGAGCGGCTTCTGCCGAGTGCGATATATTTGGTTCTTGTATGCTGGTCTCTCGTGTATTGGTTGATCTTTGTTGTTTAGTTTCTTGTTTTTTTATTAATGTTTTCCATGTTGTTGGAATATATATAGCATCATCTCGTTTATTCAGCTGTCCCGCTTTTTCGATTTCTAGGGCATTTATGACGAGTGCCTTGTAGTTCTGTACTGGTGCTATTTCTTTTGCTTTATCAAAGTCGATGGGAAGTCCGGTGGTTTGGTGATGTGAAATTGAGCTGAGCTTTTGGCCTATTTGTTTGTTCTATATATGTTTGCTGACAATCTGCTCATGGAATGCTGTAAATGCCATGATTTTCAAGGTTGGTCTTGTCTTTGGGATTTCCCAGGATGTTGGCTATTGTTTTTTGTGGTTTAAGTATGGGCTTTGTTGTGATTTTCTCTTTTCTTTTTATGGCTTTCTTTATGTCTGATGTGAGAAAATATTCCGTTCTAGAGCTGTTGAAATATATCTTATTTTGTCTTGTTTTGTGTCGAGTTCTGTTAGTTGGAGAAATCTTGATATTAGTGTGTTGACTACTGCCAGCTTTTGAGAGGGATGATGATGTGACTCTGCATTGAGATATCGGTCAGTATGTGTGGGTTTTCGATATACGCTAAAACCTAGGGTGTTGTTGGGTTTTCTAGTTAATAACAGGTGCAAAAAAGGAAGTTTCTTTTCTTGCTCGATTTCTAGCGTAAATTGGATTCTATGGTGGCTACTACTCAGGTATATCAGGAAATCATCCAGGTGTTTATTTCCATGAGGCCATATTATAAAATGATGAATAATATCCACCATAGAATCCAATTCACGCTCGTCAGAGGCCACCATCAATTCTCAGCGAGTAACGAGACGAACCGCACTTGAAAATGCCAAATGAGATTTTGGCGAAACGTCGTGAAAACGATTTTTTGAACGAACGGATTGAAACCCGAAATAACCAATCCATTCATATATATATATATATATATATATATATATATATATATATATATATATATATATATATATATATATGGAATATTGAAATTTTTTCAAATTGGTAAGAAATAATTGTAATTTATTATAATTATTTTTTATCTGGCGCCTTAGAAACAAACATTAACTTTTCTAATTAAATTTTGTAAAAAAACAGATCAGTGACGTGGGAAAAATTTTTTTAGAATAGATGACTGACTTGTGGCAAAAATTTTTAAAATAGATCACCAACCTGTGGAAAAAATTTTAAAATAGATCACTGACGAGTGGAAAATTTCTTAAAATAGATTAGTAACGTGGGTGCGTAAGGTGCAGTCCGTGCGCGCCTACCACCGTAATCGTCGCTATATATATATATATATATATATATATATATATATATATATATATATATATGTTTATATGGCTTTCACGGATTCCTCTGTATGATGGAATAGGATAAATTGTGTTCCTTAGCAATTTATTATCTGCGCAACCTCTAACACAGAAAAGATATTTTTGGAGTGCAGTTTGCATTTACTGGTCGCATTTTACTTCATTCATGCACGGAGTTGCATATAGTTGTACGTTTGCTGAATGTGATTTCAGCACTACAACGGCATAATGTGGATATATCCATTGCTATTGCATCTCACACGGAGGAATCCGTGAAAGCCGCATAAACATATATACGCCACCGGCGGGAGGTCGACGAAGCCTCGTTCAGTATTTGCATGCTTCCTTCCGATCTGTCCTTTGCACAGCCAGGTGCTTGTTGGTATCCTAATGAGTCTAGTAGAGACGAAACATGTACCTCTGCCGTATCACTGTGGCGGGGAGGGTAAGTTTTGACTTTCTTCTCGGTATGGTGGTACAGGTAGGCAATTATCTCGATGGTGGTGGAATAGGATAAATTGTGTTCCTTAGCAATTTATTCAAACCGTGCAACCTCTAACACGGAAAGGATATGATTGGAACGCAGTTTGCATTTACTGTTCGCATTTTACTTCATATATATATATATATATATATATATATATATATATATATATATATATATATATATATATATATATATATATATATTTGTACATGACATAAAACTCAAAACATTTAAAATGACAGCGCTAAGAGTATCAACAATTCATTATTATTACCAACGCAATTGCCATAAAAAACTATTTTGGTAATATAATCGTTGTCGGGTTATTTAGAGATGAAACAATTAGGCCATTTTATTTTTTATTTTCTAAATATTTCGAAAAAAGTATTTGCTATAATATTGGTAATAAGTATATTACAACCGACTTTCTAACCTCACTTATAGTCGATATTCCAATAGCTATGTTTTACATAACACTTAAGAATATTTAATGAAAATTTGAGAAAAAATGTAGTTATATATATTTTTTATTTCAGGCTATTGCCGCCGACGTGTTAAAGTTTCTTAATAGAAATGAATGCTATTCTCAGATGCTAATTTATGGGTTGTCCGCGGGAGCATATATGTGGTCAGAATCAATGATTCAAATAGCTAATGATTTGCCCCAACATCAACTAGTTTTGGATAGAATTGTTGGACAAGTAAGAAAAACTTTAATTAATACTAAAAATGGGGATCATAATTTTGGAAAAATGTATCCAATCTAACAATATCATATTAGTAATATACCATTTCGCAAATAATTGTTAGGGAATGTTATAAAATATACAGAGTGGATTAACGATTGGATGGAGTAAGTTTATGGGTTTAGGATAAAATTTACCACGAAATAATATTTACTGCATTATATGATTAACTTAGACATATATTCCAAAAACATTTGAGTCTCTACAGGGTGTGTTACCAACAAGGACAGCATGGACTATTTTTTTAAATAGAACACCATGTATACGAATCACTTTTTCGATTTAACATATAATTTTAAAATCTTTTTATTTATTATTTACTTTATAGTCTATAGAAATAATTGTGTTTAAAAAAGAAATGTAATATTTTTAAGCAAACATTGAAATCCTACATACCATTTTTAATTCTGCGAGAAATATATTCAGATTTATTGTCAAGACGAAGCAAGCACATTGATCAAAATTGTAAAAGTTTTAAATTAAAATTTGCCCTTTTTTTAATGGTAAACCTTGTATTTTTTATTTTATTTTGTAGACTAATAAAGATACTATATATTTTGTTTAATATGTCCGATACATATACCTAACAGTTTATAAATATTTCGATTTCTTTAGTTTTTTTTAGCTGGAGAAGAAACACACAAATATACAGATTATAAATAAATAAAATATAATAAATATGTCTGGCCGGCAATGTGCTGGAGCCAGCAGAATACTTGTCGCTACTGTAATGCGTAGACTTTTTCTACCTTTTATACATCCCTCTACCTTGATCAACCTACCCACAATTCCTACATAATTCCTTAGGAACTACTTTCCTTCAGCCTTCCGACTGAACTCGGCAACGAGTAGATCCAGGGTATCCCTCAATCAATCGGAGGTGGTGATTAAATGGGGAGAAGTGTCAGAGTTTTAACAATAAATATGTCGATTATAAAACATAAATTATCCTAGATGAGTAGGACTAATGGTCCAGAATCCCACACCGTAGAAGCGGTCTGCCCCCACGGATTCGGGGGTAGGGGGGGAGGACATTTCGACATCCAAACCTTTAAATGGCAAGGTGTTGAGGAGGCGGACCCCTGCTGCACAAGAAGCTACAGTCCAACAACAACATGAGCGCCAAACATCAGCGAGAGCTCCACCCTCGGAGAGTGCTGTGCAGGAACCTCAGCCAGCACTCACTAAGACGGGATTTCCAAGACAACGCATGAAATGGACAATATCTATGCATTTTTTATAGGGTGATTCAACTAGAACGGGAAACAATCGTCTATAGACACTAGCTACATGCCGAGTTTTTCAAGATTTATTTACATATACAGATGTCACAACAGGAATAGCTGACCAATACAGAGTTGTTCTCCGAAACAACCTAATTCCTGTAAGCCGGCTTAATACCATCAATGCAGAAATTGAACGTGAGATCAGGGACACTGACAATAACAACGAGTCGAACGCTTAATCTGAAACATAGCCGGAACCTAAAGTCCAAGAACAACAAGAACAGCCTAATGACAATATTCAACAGGACAACGCTGAACTCTCTTTTGAGAAATTGTTAACGGAAATGAATGCTTCGGTGCTGAAGTATGATGGAAGCAATCCGTTATGCGGACCAGCACTACCAAAAATTAATTCATCAAAAAAATTCTGTATCATGTTAGACATCATGAACAATCGAATTTTTCTAACTTATGTTTCAGAATCTTATACTCTGGAGTCCTTACATATAACCATCTACTCTGCCGCGATTGCAATACCTAAATCTTTATAAATTAGAGTTACAACGTCTAAGTAAAAAAATCGAAAATCTTCGAAAATATATAGGGGAACTGACGGAGTTTATCAGGGGTACGAAAACAACTACACTGCAAAGACAAATTGAGGAAATCATGAATCATGTCAGATAATATTCGCAACAAGTTGTAGCGAATGCTACTGCTCAACAATGCCTCGATACACTAAAACAGAAGCTCTCTATTATTGCAGGATGGCCAAAGAGACACAAGACCAGCAATAACCGAAACCGAGACAATACGCTGTTCCAACGATTAGAAAATACTTTCTACTGTAAGCTAAACTCTCCACCTAACCTGGTAGATAATAAATATCCCAATAGAGAGTTTTGGAGAAGCCAGCTTTCCACACCTGCCAATTGTAACATCGCAGCAAGCTGGGTCGATGAAAAACACGAAATCTGCCAAGACTGCAGCCAGATCCAGTTTGAGCCATTTGTCACTGAGGAAATTTCAGGAATAATCAAGCAATCCCATAACCGAAAAGCTTCAGGTTTCGACGAGATCTCTAACTACTGACTCAATAAGTTCTGGTGTACTCACCCTCAACTGGCTAATTTTATTAATGATGTTTGTCTAAACCCAGCAAAAATGTCATTGTTTCTGACAGGAGGCATTACGTATCTCTTACCAAAAAACCAACTTACCATACATGACCCAGCTAAGTATGGGCCAATCACCTGCTTTCCCACCCTATATAAGGAAATCACCTCCTGCTTGACCCAATGCATCTATGCACATTTTGAACAAAATAACATCATCACGACTCAAGAGAGAGAATGTACAAGGGGAGCAATGGGATGCAAGGAACAATTGATCGTTGACTCTGTCATATGTAACCAGGCCTGTACCAACCGAAGAAACTTCTTTGCTGCCTACGTGGATTATAAGAAGGCCTTCGACTCAGTGCTACATGAGTGGCTCAAAATTATATTGAGGATGTACAGGGTCGATAATCCTTTTGTTTCCTTTTTAGACCGCATCGTATCAACCTGGAGAATTAGGATCCAATTGCAGGTGCCATCCAGAGATACCATCGAAACTAATACAATCCCAATACGAAGGAGAAAATTTCAAGGCTATTCACTAAGCCCATTGTGGTTCTGCCTTCCAATGAACCCACTGTCACCTGTTTGAACTCTAGCAGATACGGTTTAAATATTAGAAATAACAACAAAGGGGTAGTAAGATTGAATCAACTTTTATACATGGATGATCTTAAACTGATGGGTGCTACCAGAAACTAGCTAGAACAAATGCTCAAAATTGTGGAGGAGTTCTAAGGGGATATCGAAATGTAGTTTAGACTTGAGAAGTGCCGTATTTTGAACATCGTTGAAGGAAAGATACGTATTGTGAGCATTTGAGATGCCGAATGGTGAAACTTTAGCAGCAATAGAAGCGGAACAAACATACAAATATTTAAGTATGAAACAGGCTCAAAGAATTGACCATTTCACTATCAAGACCGAATTGACAACTGAATTTGTTAGAAAGGTGGGGCGTGTATTACGAACTGACTTAAATAGTAAAAATTTGTTTAAGGCGCTTAACACATACGCATACTCTGCACTTAACAAAAGCACGCAAACACCATCCTCGTAGTGCCATTCAACGTACAATACTCCGAGACATCAAGGAGGAAGAGCTGGACCAACAAATAATACACTTAGATTCATATTTCCACAGGTTAGCGGACTCTTCCATACTAAATCGAGCAATATGCGAGGCAGACGATTCCACGCCACTACAGATGAGTAAACTGGATATTGCTTCTCACTATCAAACAGACCAAGAGAAGTTTCAGGCCTGTCTACGGAACTTCACTTTATGGGCGGCATCTAAATGAGGTCGAACTACTGATTGATTTCAAGATAGATGTCTCCGGAAATGGAGGGCTTATTGTTAACTATCCAAGACCAGATTATTCCGACGAAAATATATCGGAAGTTCATCATCAGAGATCTCTCAATAGAAAGGGACTCATGTAGATACGGCTGTCAAACATCAGAGACAATTCAGCACATAACTGGAGGAAGCCAAGCGTTTGCCTCAGTGAAGTATAAGGAGAGATATGACTCAACCGCTAAGATACTCCACGAAGAGTTAGCAGATAAGCTAAATCTTTTGCAGGCAGGAAAAGTGTCTTATTGTAAGTAAAATCCGGAGCACATTCTTGAGAACAACCAGTTCAGGTAATGTTGGGACCGAACGGATCAGACAGTTGCTCATAATAGACCACACATTATACTAACAGATAAAATTTCTACACAAATTGATATTGCTGTGTCTAACAACAAAAACCTAAGGTCAAAATCCAATGAGAAGATCGAAAAATACAGAGTTTTGGAGGTGAAAATTCGAAGACAATGGGCAATGAACAGCGGCCAAACGATGCCCATAATTTTATCAACAACTCCAGAATACCAAAGAACCTCCTGCAGAACATCAATGGACTGGGCCTCTTGAGTGAGTATCTGTATAAGCCGATTCAGAAAGCAGTTGTCCTTGAAACCGCGCGGACTCTCGGAAACTTTGTAGGAAATACAGCAGACGACGTCATCTAGGATTCGATAACATGGAAAGGGTACCCACAAAGCTCTTACTTTTGGTATCTTTGTATACCTGGTATGAGTCAATATTCCCTGGAGGAAGTGCAAAGCCGTTTGGTTTGAAATCAGATTAAGGACCAATATAATGAAAACAAAACATTTTCCAATCCATTTATTATAAACAAAAATTTTAAACTAAGTAAAAGTATAATTTAATTACTTATTATAAGCTAATAATTAGTAGTTATGTTCATTCCTATCGAAGCTTTCAAGCAAATATTTATCGTATAGCAAAAGTGTACACTTCTTTCTCAATTCCCAGCATGCAATTCTTGATGTAATTCATTCGTTGATTTTTTTTGATGATATAGCTGAAGGTGAATTGTGATGATTTGCAAAATATAGCTGAATGAAAATTAGTAATATGAGGGTTTTCTTGAACATGTAGTAAAATTTCCAGTTCATTTTCTCCAATCACGGTTTTTCTACTGACTACGTTTTGGATTATGAACATTTCTGAAAGAATCGAATCTTTCCATTGAGTTCTGAAGACTAAGGGGCTATTAGGTAGGCGTCGATCGGAAAACTCAGTTTTTTTAAATCTTTCAACAAGAAGACAACTTTTCAGGTCTCTTCTAATACGGAAATCACATCTATTAGCATATTCTCTGAAAAGTTAATTAAATATAGATAAACGCAATAAAGCCAAGAAACATTATATTGCTTTGCGACAGAATGTCATATTTCAAAATTTACATTTTTTCAACATAGGGTGACTTTTATTTTCCAAGGTTTTCATAAAAAATAACTTGCGTTCTCTTATCGACGTATTATTGTTTGTGAAATAAAAAGTCCAAAAATTCAAAAAAGGCTGTTTCCTATCTTCTTTAACGCATTTATATTTACATTTTTTTTGGACAAGAACGTTTCATTTCTCTTTCTTTTCTTATTTTTCTTTATTTTTAATATTCTTAGATCACATTTTGTACCTTTTAAAACTTGAATTTCATTTAGGTTAGCATATTTTCTTTTATAGATTTCGGCCTTGACATAACTTCAAAATTAAAATTCTAATGTCAGGCAATCTTAGGGCCCACATATCGGACTATGTGTTCCTATCAACTTATTTTGGGAAAGTTTTTCTAACAACATTCTCACTTTGTAAAACTGGTGATGGGGAGCTCCATTTCATTGAAAATAGATTCGGTTACGTGCCTCCAAATTGGCAGCATCTAAATATTCTTTCAGTAATTCTGACAACATATCAACTTATCTCTCATCTGTCAAAGTGCTTTCATAAAAAAAAAATGAAAAATTGGCATTTTTTGCTGCCTATTAAAGCACGCCAAACGTTAGCACTAAATTATATTTGCAAATTTTTGAAATTCAAAAGAAATAATTTTTTTCCAGACCAATATGCATGGATATACAAAAAGTACATTTAATTCTAATTTTTCTTGATAGCAGATGTTTGGAAGGGATTTTTTGTTTCAATAATACACAGTATAACCTTCTGCTACTAATTCGGTTATTTTCTATTTCAAGCCAAAATTGATTATGAATTTTCTTGTTCTGGAGATGATTTGGAAATGTAAAGGTAAAAATATACAGGATGTCCAGTTTAAAAAAATGCATTTTCATCATTTGTTCGGAAACAGTATGTTCAATGGTTTTTCTGCTTTCATCATTTTAATCACCAGAAAAGAATAACAGTGTGCATTTAATTTGGTACCTGCGGTATATATATATATATATATATATATATATATATATATATATATATATATATATATATACATACATATACATATATAATTTATTTTTGTATCTTAAACCTTTGTTAATATTTTTCTGGAATTCTTTCTTGGGTATAGGTGAGCTTCTTCAAAGTTATTTTATATTTATGTCGAATCTTGAAAGTAGCTTTGTTCGAATGTTCAAACAAGAGGGTTTGTTTGACTTTCAACTAATCACACGATGCAATCATAACCTTTTAGTATCTCTCATAACACTATTTATCATACTTTTCATTTCTGGAAAAAAAATAAGGGCTGAATTAAATCATATTTTTAATCCAAGTTTATTCCTAGACCCCTGATTTCTAATCCCTATCGCGTTTTTCTGTGAGACAAGTGCCATTAACCTTTAAATGAAATCTAGATGTGAAAAAAATATATGACGTATATCCATCTGCTTTCCATTTTTGAATTAGAAAATGTGAATTCCTATTTGATAAGATAAAGTTAACCTTGAACTACAAACCAAGGTCAGTTTCAAGGTCATAAACGTTTAGTCCTTTAAATGTAAAGACACTGATGTCTCTTATCATGAAAGTTTTTTCACTAAATTATTTGGTTTCTGCCCTCGAAATGTAAAAGAGCATACAATAAATCTATATCGTTGGACGGGAAAATTTCCCACATTATATTTATGCAGTAGAAAATGAGAGTTCCTATTCGAGAAAACAAAGTTGACCTTTAAATGGCCTTAAAATGATAAGTCAGTTTTAAGGTCGTGAGCGTTTCTCCCTGCACACAATAAATTTATATCGTTGGACGGGGAAATTCCCCACATTATATTTCTGTCACAGAGAATAGGGGTTCCTATTCGAAAAAAAACGAAGTTGATCTTGAAATGGCCTTAGTCAGTTTTAAGGCTGTGAGCGTTTCACCCTCTAAAAATAAGGAAATCCCTTGTATCTTGTCGGAAAATGATTAATTTCGGAGGTTTTTGAGTGGCAAAGTTAAAATGGAACACCCTGTATAAATCTTAGTAAAATTTTCCTTCAAAATTGTTATTAGGTATTTTTCACATATTCAGTAAAGTTTGTATTTTATATATTTTTTAAGATTTGGGATAGTGCAACAGATGTAAATGAAGTTGCCAGGGGTCTTCCTGCGGCAGTATTTCGGGATAATAAATTTATGGCCATGGTGCTTTACAAGTACCTGAAGTAAGTATTATCAACAATAATGATACAGTAGTTCTACAAATATTTCAAAAGTGAACAATTATTACAGGGAGTTTAAAAAATGTATTTTAAATATAGCACAAACGCCTAATATACTGATTCAAAATTTAAACCCTCTAATCCAAAATTCAACGAAGCAACGATACTGAAAATTATTTTGGATATTTAATGTTTTAATTAAAATATAAATATATCAAGATTCTAAACTTATTTTGTTGTACAGTAAAATTCACTATGCATATTCATTTAGGAAATAAAAATTTGAAATATCTAAAATCATTCATTTATTTTAAAATCATCATAGTTGCAAGATAAATATTAAATTCTAAAATCCGAAGTAGGTAATGGTATTATAAAAAGAAATATACGTGTAAGTAAAAATTTTATTCTTATAAAAGCGAAATTACAGAAAAGGATATTGACAAATAATATAAAATTGATAAGTCGTTACTGTATCATGCACTATTGAGTATTTTTGGATTTTCTCTTATTTCTCAAAAATATTGTCATCATTTTTTTTCTTTAACTGATCGTTCACTGGATCCATATAAAACAAAACACTTTTCACTAAATTATTTCCAATACTATATTGACTGCTTCTTAACACTTTAACAGCTAAATCACCACAAAACTTACTATTCATATCCTTACGTATACAATTTATTAGAAATGGCAAGAAAACATACTAGCATAAATGTGAAGAACTACTTAGAAATATGATTAATAAACGATGTCTCATTGATATATTATTTTTTCCTTACATTATAATAAAGATGACCCATTGCATTAAAATAATATTTTTCTACTTAAGTGCATTAAAAATTTCTCATAGTGCATTACACTGCCCTCATCCTAATTCTGATTGTCTCGGTCGGTTTCGATATTTTCGTGGTATAGCTTCAACTTGTGAAGATGACCTATTTTTATTTTGGATATGGAACTTCGTTGGATTTTCTAAACAACGTTATTAATTCTTTTCAGAACAATATATTGTCCTTCCCATAATAGCATCAACTTAGGTGATTTGCCCTTCTTTGCGGATTCCATAACCGAAATCTAGCACCTTACTGTAACCCTACCGAGTATGCCTTCATGTCATATGAATTCGGTAAATGTATTTCTCACTGCCTCCTTTTATTTTGATTGTTTGTTCGGTAATGACTCTCGTTGGTCCGGTATTATGGTTCTTTGATAGAATAAATCCTTCGGTGCCAAACTTTAAAAAGTTAAGCTTATTGTCGAAAGAAAATTCATGTTGATTACTTGATCTATTTCAAAGATAAACTCATCTTTTATTTCGGCAACTAACACCAAATGGTTTAATTTTAGCTCTCCAAGTTGAAGATCCACTGGCATTTCTCTAATTACATTAGCTGCTTCTCCAGTTACAGTTCTCAACATTATTTTTATTGGACAATGGTAGGATTTTAAATTTACCAAGAAAGCTTGACTTTATCAGTGATACTGCAGCAGCAGTGTCAAGAGTTATGGACCTGTAAGTTGAAAAAATGGCGCCAGATCATGGTTTTCAAGTTGCTTTTTCCTTATTTGAGCTATATTTCACTCTGAATTAAGATGTGTTGGTATATAGTCTTCCTGGTCTATATTTGATGTTAAAATTGTACTGTTTTAGTTCTCTTCTGTGCAATATCTGTATGGTGAACTAGGCTTTTATTGCACCTGATAGACCTTTATCATGTGTTTATTTTATTCATGTCTGTAGCACTCTATCTAGTTTCTTAATTTCACCCGACAATACCATATCATGTGTACAGTTGGTCCACATCTGTAGCACTTTATCTGGTTTCTGAATTGCATCCGACAGTCCTATTTCATGTGTGTAGTTCGTCAACATCTGTAGCATTTTATCTGGTTTCTTAATTGCGTCCGACAGTCCTTTCTTATGTCCAATTCGTTCACATCTGTAGCACTCAATCTGGGTTCTGCTGTAAAATGAAGTATCAATTACTCTATATTTTAGAATTGCCCTGTTGTAATCTTTCCAAGGTTTTCTTCTGTGCGGTCTCTGGATAGTTAACTAGACCTTAATCGCACTCGACAGTCCCTTCTCAGTCCAGTTCATCCAGATCTATAGCACTCGATCTGGTTTCTTCTATAATATGAGTTATAACTTATTGTATTTAGTTCTTTAAGGATTTCAGATAACTTTGTCCCCATTGTTTAGATCGATAAATACTTGTTTTCCTTTATAGTAGCGGCTTTTATTTTTGGCCTTGACACATTATAAGCTGCTTCTCTTTCCAAACCCCTCTATAATATCTCACTGCAATAACTCAATATGCTTATATGCAATATAAGTTCTATTTATTGATCTCTGATTTCATCAATAAAATTCTGAATAGTAAATTCATCTTGGGATTCCTCTGTAGTTTCTGGGTAAACAAGAGGAACAAGACTTAAGACATCTGCTACATATTCTTGCAAACTTTCTCGATTTCTCTGAAGTCTTCACTTTAGCTGTGACTAATATAACTGGCGCCGATATTGATCTCCAAATCTTCTTTTCAATACAACACTAAGGATTTCATAGTCTTTTTGTTGGGTTACAGGAATGATTTGCAATAACTCCAGTGCTGGTTCACGAAGTGCACTTATTAATGCAGCAGCCATCTTTCATAGTTCCAGTTATTTGCACTAGCGGCAAGTGGCGTTTGTACATTATCCAAAATGTTTGACCGTCGTAAGTTGAGGGTTTGATGTTTTGTCCGGTAGTTATTACTTTATCGAAGAGACGATACTTCTTTATTTTACTGATATCTCTCTAAAGGTCCTTTTCTACGTTCTTCTATGTTTTGAAGACGTTTTTTTTTTCTTGTAGTTTGTCTTTAAACCGACGTTCTTCTTCTTTTTCTTTTTCTTTCAATCGACATTATGGTTCTCTTAAGCAGCGTTCTTCCCCCTTTGGGCAGCGTTCTTCTTCTTTTTGACGGCGCTTTTCTTCTTTTTGACGATGTTCTTCTTGTTTTTCTTTTGGACGACGTTGTTCTTCCTTTTAATGACATGATTCTTCTTCTTGTTTTTTTTTGGCAAAGCGCCTCTTCTTTCTGTTTTTCTTTATGACGACGGTTTCTTCTTCATTTTTTTCTTTTTGGAGCCGTTCTTCTTTTTCTTCTTTGTCTTTAAGGCGACGTTGTTCTATAAGTTCCATAAAATCAACCAAAGTTTTTTTTTATATCCTCCATTTTTTGATAACAAATCCGATGGTAAAGTCAGTTTTTAGCTCTTTTTTTCTAGTCTCCAAATAAAAATATTTCAGAGTGTTGTCAAAAATTCGGTTCTACGTTTCTTTCTTAATGATAAGTCGTATGGTAACGTCAGTTTTTCATAATCTCTTTTAGTCAAGAGACATATCTGAATCTGAGGAATTATCAGCGTCAGGGGTGATTATTGATAGTTCAACCACAGCCTCGATGTAAATGTCCAAGTTTCGCATTCTTTGTTATTCCTTTTAACATATTCGATACACTTTCTATAATCACAGGCCGTCACGTTAGTAATTGACTCGGCCAATTATATTCTGACATCCGCTGATTTGAATGTTGTATTTTTCTATGCCACTTCACTCTTTATTTGCTCCCATACTAATTTGGTTGAGTTAAGTTCAAGATGGTACGGCAGCAGTCTCAACACTGATATATTTTTTTCCCGAGCCATTTCATCAATAGAATATTGTATATATTTTTGTTTCTCTACCCTCACTAGCACTGCATTTTAAGCACTGTTTTCTCAATTTCAGTGTTTTTTGAGAGTAGTTATTGGCATCTTTCCGCCTTCTTTGACGCAGAAGACGGAATTTTTTCTTGGCAGAGCATTATCCATTACAATTACCGAATCGGGTTCGACAAGGTTTAAAATTGAAGAAAATCATCGCTCAAAAACATCGTCTTTCAAGTCTTCATGCTAGGCACCTGTTTCTAGAGATTCAAAAATTTTAACGCCGCCACTTAAGAAACCAGACACACTTCCAATATGAGTTATTATAAGACTACCGCCTTTTCCACTAGGATAGCGTAGTCCTTGCGAAAATCCTTCCATAAATGCCTGCTTCTAATTTTTAATGTTCAGATCTTGCCATACCTTTCCAATCGTGTGCCCTTCATCGAGCTATGTTTCTTCAGTATAATACAATTTTTTTTCTTTTTCCCGAAATTTCCGTATTTTTTCCAAATATTTTCACAACCATAAAACAATTTTATTTTTCTCAAGTTATAAGCTTTTTCGATTCTGTTTAAGATATCTAAAATTCATTTCTTTCAAAGTTCGTTTCAAAACTGTTAATGGTATTTAGATAAAGATGTGTCATTATTAATTTTTGTCTTAATTTTTTTTATTTTGGTATTTCTTTTTTGAAAAATAAACCATGGACTTTGCTACAAATGGCGTATTGTATGTCATCGTTCAGGATTATTTTTTTCCGTCCTCTTGTCCGCTTTTTTTTTTTCTGGTCGTTTTCTTTATAATTATCATCAAATTTTTCTTAAAGTGCCACATATATTCTACAGAATCTAACGTGGTTATTTTGAGGGTTCCTTCCCGAATTCCATACTAAACATGATTAATCATTATTCGTTCTTTTAACGTCAATTGACTGTTTTTTTTATAGGCGCAACACTAGTAGAAGGTTCGTTAATTCCCATCCTTAGTTTATCACAAACATATACACTAAATATACACTATAATACCCTTTTCGTACATAACACGATATCTATATGCAATGAAACTATAGTAGTTAGAATATAAGCTCATATCATTTATCCATGAATCAATAATAAATCAATAAAATATTGAAGCAATGCAAAAACCCAGTCGGGACGCTTATTTCAAATCTACTCAAGATAGACATTCCTTGTATATGTGTTGAAACTTCAATTATCTTTACGATAAGAAAGCAGGTACATGTGACAACAACACGTTCTAAACTTTTAGTCCCCGACCTATTAATAGAGTGGCAAAGTTTTAAATAATTTATAGTTGCATGACATATTTATTTCGCCGCATCATCGCTTTGGTGACCGATTTTATCTCAGTCACTGACAGAAATTATGGACTCTAGGCATAGAAGACACTTCGGTTCTTCAAGTAACTCTAAAAATATTAAATAAAAACCTGAGTTTGAGGACCAATGTTCATATGATTTTTTTATATGTAGAATCTCCTTTCAAACTTTAATCATATTTCTGAGAAATTTTTTGCAATTATTTTCTAAGTATGATTTTATTCGAAACATTCGTATACTCCGAAATTAACTTGCGCATAATCTAATTTATATCCTCAAAATCTTGAGCTAGAACGAATTCATCATCTGTAAATAAAAGAGTTGATATAACTGTAATTTTTTCAAGCATTCAAGTACTTATTGATCTATTCATTTCAAGATACGTTCTATACTGCTCATACTTTATCACTCAATGTATTATTGAACCTACAATTTAAATTTTCATCCCGACTGAAACTGGAATATAATACTGCCTCTTAAAAAATTATACATCTGTTATCATAGATGCATATTCGTAACTGACATATGTAGCTCTTTGTTGATAGTAGGAACCTGAAGTTGTTCTAAAGTAGGGCACATTCTGAGTCAACTCAGATAGGGTTTGAGGGTTTCCACATAATCGGATGCTTTATAACCAGGTTTACAAAGTTTTGATATTTGTTTTCATATATCTAAACTACTATTTTTTTAATTGATAAAATATAATTAAAACTTGTTTATAAAACTAACGATTAATTTGAATCTGATGTCATATAATAAAGAGTAATTAAAACTAAGGTATTTTCCACTGAATAACTTACAAGGAAGGTAAGTGAAGTGTCCGGTTCCGATTTTAATAAAACTTCAATACATTGTAGAAAGTCGAAAAATACGAGACACTTATTTTTTTTTATATGCGGAGATTCCTTATCATGGGGTGAAAAAAGCCCCTAAAGATCACCCATAAAAACAGTATTATTTAAATATCTCAAGTTTTAAGTGAAATATTCTTACAAAACCAAAATGGAAGTTACTTGTTATTCGAAATGTTGTTAAACTATGGTATTTTCACCTCCAACGATATCATTCCTTATTTTTTATTTGGGTAAATCAAATTTTTACGCACGTAATTTAATTCTAAAAATTACGAAATTTAATGGAATTGGTTGAAAATATTTTTTTTCACCAATAACATAAATAACTTAAGTTGACAGGTTTCTGGAATGTAGGCCACCGCCAAATAAGTTTTTTTAAATTTCAATTTCTAATTAAGATAACTCTACAATCTTTACACAACAAAATGGAATTTTCTTGTTATTTGAAACGATGTTGAATTATGGTATTTTCACCCCTAAAGATATCATCCCTTATCTATTAGTGCACCTAATTTAATTCCAAAAATTACGAAATTTAATGAAATTGTGTCAAAGTATTTTTTTACGAATACCATAATTAACTCAAGTTGACATGTTTTGAAGTTTCAAAAAATGAAGTCATAAAAGGTGACTGAATCACCTCTAAACACACTTTTTTTTTAAATCTCAAATTCTAACTGAGATATCTTTATAAAACAAAGTGAAAATTACTTGTTAGTTGCAGTGGGGTTATATCATGTTGTTTTAACCCCATAGATATCCCTTACTTTTTACGAGGGTTAAACTTGCAATTCTTTTACATAATTTAATCATGGACATTACGAAATTACACCAAATTTATTGATACAATTTTTTTTGTGAATACAATAAGTAACTTAAGTTGACATATTTTGGAGTTTCCGAAAATAACTTAGTAAAAGATTGCGAGCCACCTCCAAATATGTCTTTTTAATATTTCTAGTTCTAGTTCAGGTTGTCAAATTTTAATTTAAATGAACGTTACAGAATTAAAAATCTCTATTTGTCATGAATTCTAATAATTTACAGACATGAATGCTTAACCAATGAAATAAGTTTATATTATTTTATTAATTAAAAGACATAATTTCAGTGACCTTCCTTACGTTCATATATATCAACTGAAAATTGTCAATTTTAAGAATAATTATACGTATATGAAATGACATCCTTCAAATGATACCATTGATGGTGAAAATACTATAGTTTAACTTCATTTCAAATAACAAGTAATTTCCAACTTGTTTCGGAAAGTTATCTCAATTAGAACTTGAGATGTAAAAAAAATATTTGGGGTGGCTCACCCTTTTTTATTAGTTTATTTTTAGAAACACCGAAACACAATAACTTAAGTGACTTATGGTATTGGCGAAAAACAATTTTAAAACAATTCCATTAAGTTTCGTAATTTTAACAATGAAATTACGTGAGCATAGATAAGGTTTACCCTAATAAAAAATAAGGGATGATATCCTTGGGAGGAAAAATACCATAGTTTATAATCATTTCGAATAACAAATAATTTTCATTTTGTTTTGTAGAGTTACCTTAAATAGAATTTGAGATATTAAAGAAAGTATTTGAGGGTGACTCACCTTCTTTTATTATTTTATTTTTAAAAACCCCGAAAGATGTCAACTTGAGTTGACTATGGTATTCATGAAAAAAATATTTTCAGACCATTTTATTAAATTTCGTAATTTTTAAAATTAAATTAAGTGCACAAATAGAAGGTTTATCCTAATAAAAAATAAGGGATGATATTCTTGGGGAAGAAAATACTTTAGTTCAACATCATTTCGAATAACAAATAATTTTCGTTTTGTTTTGTAGAATTATCTTAATTAGAACTTGAGATTTAAGAAAAAAGTGTTTGGGGATAGCTCACCCTCTTTTACTAGTTATTTTTACAAACCCGAAATCCGTCAACTTAAGTTACTTATGATACTTGTGAAAAAAAAATTCAAACAATTATATTAAATTTCGTCATTTTTAGAATTAAATTACGTGCACGGATAGACGGTTTACCTTTATAAAAAAAAAACAAGGGATGATATCCTTGGTAGCGAAAAAAACCATAGTTTGACATCAGTTCGAACAACAAGTAGTTTTTATTTTGTTTTGTAAAGATATCTCACTTAGAACCTGAGATTTTTCAAAAATAGTGTTTTTTGGGGTGAACTTTAGGGGCAGTTTATATCCCGTTAAAATGAATCTCCGCAGATAAAAAAATACGTGTCATTTATTTTTGTACGTTCTGCAACAAACTAAAGCTTCATTAAAATGGGAGCCGAACACTTCAGGTACCTTCCTTATTAGTGTTCTGCTCTTTAACAAGTTTAAATTGTTTTACCCATTTGGGCCGGCTAATAAAATTTCGCAAGCCGAGAAGTCTCGACGTTTCGGTGTCTCTTTTGATGAAATTTGGCAAACTTAGCTATTATATCTGTTACCACATCTATTTCTAGAACAAAATGAACCTCACTATTACGAACGTAGCAAGGTGAATTCTCTATACACTTTAACACTTTGTTTTGGAAACGTTGACTCACCTGGTGCAGCCCCACAACTGGATACCATAACTCCATATAGGACGTAGTACTTGCTTATATAGAATATGCTTGTTGTGTGTGAATTGGTAGTTCAGAATTATGGCCGAGCAACCAATATATTTTTCTTAACTTGATGTTTAGTTCATCACGTTTGTTCTTAATATGCTCTTTCCACCGAAGCTTGGCATCGACAGCCATACCAAGACATTTTGATGTATTGGACTATGGTAATTATGTGCCACTAATGTAGACTAAACGACTAATAACTACTAATAATCACAAAATATTGTATCTACCCAGTTCCCGAAATTTAAGATGTAGGAGTTGGTGTAACAGATACAATATGGCAGATTAGAAATTCTAATTCAACTGATTTCCGTGAAAATTTACATCCAGTGACTCTTTGGTCTTTTATAACATTCTAAGAAAGAAAACAAAATATATGATATGCTTAGAATAATACTGCCCTTTAAACGTACAGCAAAGCTCAAATATTTCAATAGTCATAAAAGGTTTATTCGGAATAACGATTTTTAAAATATTCAGGATTTTTGAAGATTAAACAGCCACACAAAAAAAATCTGGCCGGGAGTACTGACTATGTTTACTATTTGTTCTAAGTGTCGCTGAATCTGAATCTGTGGTTCATTAAACCAAATTAAGTCAGGGTTTTGCCATAACCTCAAAAAAAAACAAATTCAAGCATTATTGAACGCTGTTAACTCAAAACCAATGTTGTTAAACTTCTAATAACCCCATGACTCTAAGACCCCATAATCCAGTCTTCCCATAACTGCATGAGTCTATAATCCCATAATCTCATAACTTGTAGTCACCTCAATTTCTTTAAACTATAGCTGTCGAGTGCTATGACCCAACAACCTTTAAACCTCATGAACTTATGACTCTATAATCCCATAACAATATTTCTGAAATCATTACATTTATTCTCTTATTATGAAGAGCTTATCGCGGCATCAGTTCCATCGAACTATGGTTGTTGACCCCATGACCAAATCAACCCATAACACAATAATTCTAGAACCCCATAACTATGTTACTGAAATCACTATACTCAATCTCCCATAGTGGAAGAACTTATGGTCCTAATTTTTTCTAACCATGGCTGCTAACCACATGACGTCATAACCCTATAACCCCTTTGGAACCGTCAGCATCAGCGTTACCTACCCGATGTACACTTCAAGGAGGTTAATGAACAGATTATCTACATTATATAGTTCTTATTAGGACTGTTTGAAGTTGAGCTAATAAATAAATAATTAAATATAACTAAATATATAACATAAATAAAATATAAATGAATAATATAATGATATAAAGTTAATCAGTCTCATTTTTCGAGTTGTTGTTTGCTTGAAGGATCTATGCAACAAATTTGTCTTGCGCTTACTATCATCTTGCTTTGTTTTTCTTTGTAGGTTCCAACAAAAATCCGGCACATTTTCATCGTTGGTACTGAATTTCCATCACTTTAATATCTTGGTGGAACTTTTCGCCCTACTCTTCGCTAAAATCCCCAAGATTTGTTGGAAATTTATTGAGGTAGGAGTCTAAAAAATGTAATTTTAAATTCAAAACATCCAATAAAGTAGACTTTATCTATTTCCTAGGAAGTTCTCGAAAACTGCTATAAAGCTTTACCAGGATTCTTTTCTAGCCGATTCATTGTACCAATAAAGACAGTATCTTTAAACATGGTCTTGATTTATGGTCCGTTAAATATACTTTCTTTCAATTTTCCCTCTGAAAAAAAAAAATAGTTTAAGGAATTTCTTAATAAGGTGTTAGAAGCAGTCTCCAATTTTATCGAGAGCTTTGACGAATTGCTTCATGAGACTACGTCTGAAGCGAAGAGGTGGAATAATGATTATGGATGGATCCACTAACGATAGCTGGCTAGTTTTTTTTACATAATGATTGACACGATCTCTGCTGCCCCTAAACACAAGTAACATGGATATTTGATAAATTATAAATGTTGACCCAGCAATACTGTTATTATTTTTAAATCACTACAAATTTGCTATTTGTGACAATTATAGTTGATTTTTCTTTAGAGAATGTATATATTTTTATATTTTTCGTGCATGACTGTATAATGAACTATAGGAATTAGAGCATATAAGTGTGTATTATGAAGTAAAGGAGCCTTAATACTTCGCTTGGATGAATCTATAAAAAGTTTTCAATTTCTAGTATCATAACAATTCTCTTTCAATTTGTTTATAAGACCTTCCAAGTCAAGGCATAATACAAGTAATGAATCATTACCTATTAGGAAATGTTTTCCAAATTGCGATTCTCCATTTCTATAAAAACATAAGTCCATCTTTGGTTCCAAAAGATTGTTCTCCCTAAGGATTGTTCTCGCTAAAAACTCAGAACCATCTTTTGGTAAGCCCAAATCTCACACCAGATCATTTATTTTAGACTAGAATGTCAATGATGGAAGTGCCGCGTTTATGGTGGTTGGAGCAAAATCATTATCGGTCTCAAATGCAGACACCTCGTTGACGTCCATCGCCTCCTCCACTAATTCGAGAGCTCTAGTAACATAACTAATATTCGTGTTACCATTGTTTCGTACAACTGAAACTGGGATAGTTATTGATGTAAGAATTATGTAAACAAGTTTGTTTTTACTTTTACTGTGGAAATCTTCGATCTGATTACAATAGAAGAAACAATCATCTTTACCGCGAGGCCGTTTACAAATTTATGGAACGTACTTAATATATCAACATTTTCCTGCAACAATTGCAGGTGGCGTCAGTTTTATTTTCTCACATTGTCTATTTTCATATAATAAATTTCCTTATAGGTCTCAAGAATACTGTAATTGATGATTTTTCGAAAAAAGCCAATTTGAAATTTAGAAACAATGTAACAAAAGATATTATGATTACAATCACAGTTATGTGATAGCAAGACAACTATATTTTATTTTCCTTGAAGTGCTGTATTCTACATTGACCAAGTCACCAACCAAATAAAGCTACGGTCACATGATGACGACGCCTGTGGGCCCTTTTACTCACCCTGACCAGCCGTCGATGCTGTGGTTCCGAATCCCTGCATCGTAACACGTTTTTTGCATGTCTACCATGACGGCATGAAAGCCATGGTCCAGGGACTTCGCAGGAATTGTTCCGTTGCCCACCGTCACTAAGTAGAGTTGCCCTGCATGCAAGATATGATCGCTCTGCATAGAATCTGAGATTTGCATTTTTTGAAAGAAAATATCTACTAGAACCACGAACCGAAATATAAAAATTTATCACTGGTATTTTTCATTGAGACATAGCGGCTCATGAACTTGCATAGAGAGCACTTTTGAAGACCTGACAGATACGCCTACATATTGAGGTAGATGTTCAATAAAGGTGATTATTGGAGTTGATACATTTTTAGTTCAGTGGGTTATAGAGTTATAAGGCTATTGTTTATAGGTTAATTTTCAGAGACCTGACGGATACGTGTAGAGATTCAGTCGAAAGGCTGACATATTCGGTTATTCAAGTCTATGTATATTGAGTTATAGGGTTAAATACCTTATACGGCTCTGGAGTTTAGTTTATTATGGGGTTAAATTAATGATGTGCATGAGTAAGTAATTTGGCTTAACAGGTTGGGTTTCAGATTACAACTTCTTTCTTAGAGTTATATTATTTTAATGATTTCAGTGACATGGTTGTGGGGTTATAGAATGGAGTTATGGGGTCATGGGGTTATTGAGTTATGAGAGTTATAGGCCATAGGGCTATTAAGGGTTTAACAGGATTGGTTTTGGATTAGTAGCCCTCAAAAATGCTTAATAGTCTGAGTATTTTGTTTTTTTGAGGTTATGGTAACACCCTGACATGATAAGGTATAATAGACATATAATAGACGTAGTCAAAACCCCAGGCCAAAATTTTTTTGTGTGGCTGTGTTATAGAATCTTAGGGTCTTCCATAGGAGAAGAAGCACATAATTTATTATAAACTGATTATATTTATGCAAACAAAGGTCTCCAGTTATGCGGAAGAATAATGTGCATTAAAAATAAATTCACAGACTGTAGGCTATGTTGGTTAATATTATTCTCCTGGGGTATATACCCAGAAGACATTAGCAACAGCTATTATTTAAACGTACGTTTATTGAATCTCTTGTAGGCTCTTGTTTTTTTAAATTGATCTAGGAGTAATTAGGCTTAAACTTCTGAATATTGCAATAATTTTACAGAGTCCATCTTAAAATATTGGATAGAATCGTTACAAGATACTTTACCACAGCAAGCCAAATGTTCCATGCAAATATAGTTAGAGCTCCAGCTTTATCATTTTGTAGTAAAAATGATCCAATTGGAACGTATGACGTTAGTCATGCGTATATAGGAGAGTGGAGGGAACTAGGAATAAAGGTGAGTATGTGTAAGTACAATTTGAGCATCAATATTAGCACAAAAAATTATTTAGGGTATTTTGTGAGAGACCAGAACACTAAAATAGCATTGACTTCATATCAAGTTCTTCTGCAATTGCGGTACTATTGCAAGGAAAATTAATTTCCGCTAAACTAAATACATCAGTCTCCCGATTTGCTCGTTCTTCAGTAATTTGAGGAGCTGGTTGTTTCTCATTCTTATCAGTGCATTTTTTACAAATTTTTAGACAACCGGTTGTCTCAAATTTTTTAATAATTTCTGAAATTCTAGATTTTGAAGGAATAGGATGATTTTCGTACGTAAATGTAAATCTGCCGATTATCTCATGTATACTTTTACCAGAATAATACCACTTAATAATCTGCACTTTTTGTTCTGAGGAATAAACTACCATTTTAAATAAAAAAATTTGACTCGAAACACGAAAATACCAATATTCGGTACTTACGCTTTGACGGCCTAAAAAAGAAAATAAAGTGGAACACTCTTGTTTTGCTAGGGCGTGGCGTATGCTGCCGCCCGCTCTCACCGCTCCAGCATTGCATTACCCCTCATCCAAGGGCCAAACTGGTAATTTACACGTATGTCGATGCTTACGATGCTTATCGTCTATCTCATTCTGATTTGATGAATAATATAGTATTTTCATTATCATATTTAAGAAACGTCGAGTTTCTGGTTGGGTTTTTCCAGACCTGTATATATATATATATATATATATATATATATATATATATATATATATATATATATATATATATAAAACACTTATTGTATATTATGTTTTGAAATAGTAGGCTGTGACTATGAATAAATAAAAAAATCACTTATTAGACTACAGCCGGTTAATTTGAAGTTTATTAGATTGTCAATTTGCAATTTTTCTGTTTAAAACTCAAAAAGGAAAAATTTCAAAATTTCTAAAAGTATGATATGGTAGAATGTTATATTGAGTATAATAAACACAAGAAGAGAGCCTCTGATATAGATATTTTGAACGGTATACTGAGCGCGAACAACACAGACTAGAGGAAAACTTAATCAATTGTGGGTCCTTTAAAAAGCCAAGACCGAAGACATATGAAAAAGAAAGTAAGAAAAATAAAATTATAAATGTAATTGTACGTGTAAGTCTAATCCTTCAACGTCGAGCAGAACTATTGAAATGGATGTTGGGTTTTTTCATAAAAAATCATTAAAAATTCTAAAGGAAAATAAGTATAAATGTTACAAGACATGTAAAACTCAGCTTCTTCTCCCTGGCGACCCCGAACAAAGACTTAACTTCTATAATTGACACGTGGATATGTTACGAAATAATGATTTTTCCTTAATATGGAGGGATGAGTCAAGAATAACTAGTGATGGTATGTTTAATCGCCATAATAATCATCTATGGGCAGATCAGAACATTCACCCCTTAGATCTCTTTTTTTTTGGGGTATATGAAAAACAAAATCTATCCAAATAGAAATAGAATTCCAAGAAAAATTTTTGGCGGCTATGCGAAGTATTACTAATATTCATATTCAAAACGCTGTAGTAACAATGCACAACATTTGGAATATTTAACGTAGTTATTTTAATTTTTTTATTGATATTTTTGCCTTTTTGAGTTTTTTTAAGTGTATTTTTTATTTACGTATTTTAACAACTTATTGATCCTTTACTATGTGTTAACATAGACATGCACAACTTAACTCTTCTGAGCCGCCAGCTTTTGTGAGCTAGTCTGTGAGCTTAATAAAAAATATTAAAAATATTTTTACCCTATTTGCTGTCAATTTATATCGACAGTATAATATATTCTTAAAGATAATGAAAAATGCAAAAAAAAAATATGTAAAAATAAAGGGTATTCCTTTTAAAAAATTAAAACTTAATATTATATCTCGGTAATTAAAACTAAAATTAAAAATCTATGTCAGTGGATTCTACAGAAAAAAGTACTTTAACAACGCATTATTAGTTTTATCGTAGTTGCTTTGATAAATAAAATATACGACATTTCACAATTGTAAAATTCGAAAATCGCTCTGTAAATCTGAAACCGATCGCGAAAACCATAATTTGTTTTCACCATTATAATTTTCTCAAAAAAAGAGCTCTGAACTACTTTAACAGATTTTTAAAATCTTTTATGGTTTCCCAGATAGTCTATAAAAATATCCAAAAGGATCCACCCTGTATAGTAGGTATAGGTAGTGTTTTTTTTTATGAAAATTGACGATCAAGTGTAATGAAAGTAAATCGGTAGTTAAATAGCATTAATTGATTTGGCAGTTACGGAGAACATGGTAGTCACATAACTCAGTGATATTAAGTCAGTTTTGTATTGTTTGGAATGATAGATTTTTAGAAACAATTTTAACAGAAAGCGTGAACAACTTTATTAGCACTATGACAAAGTTAACTGTTGATCAATTTTTGTTAAATTGGCTAGCATATCCTACCGGCTGCGCCAGTTTTGGATTGTGATATGGGGGGGTATCATAACTCCTCTGTCATTAGATGTAAATGCTGGAGTTCCCCTCAGAATTTATGTATGAATAATCGGTGCTTGCTTCGGGTTGATCCTTGTTGTCTTTCGTTAAGTATTAGAGATATTTAAGACTAAAAAACTTGTATAAAACATAAAATAGTATAAGTAATATAAAAATATTGATTAATATTGTCGAGCCATTAATTTCGCTAAAGTAAATAGTTTTGTTTCCTATAGAATCGATTTTTTGTTTACTCGCCTCGAAAGTACTATTTTCCGCATTTAATTCATTTAATTTAATATTGTCTTGTTCTAATGAATCAAAATTTTTATTTATTTCGTATATCAGTTTTGTAAGATTAATTTTGGGAAGTAAAATATTTTTGTATTTACTTTTTGGATTTTTAAAAATTCATATTAGGATATCATTAAATTTTATTTCGCACGTCGGATTTAATTCCAGAAGGTAGCTTTCTTTTAAGGGAATATTCTCGAAGTTCTTACCGCATTTTTTTATAACTATAGTTATTTCAGAACATCCAATCCATTTATTATTTTCGAGTTTTTAAATTTCAATTTTTACTTGCATCATATGACAGTTTGATAGTTCATTAGAATGTTTTAATAAGTGGATTTTGCACAAGGAATCTTCATTGGCTTTCACTGGGTTTGTTTCGTGATATAAAAATTCTTCAGGAACTTTACATGGTGTGTCAAGAAAGAAGTAGTTTTGCTTATTCATTATTATATATTTAGAATGGGGCATTATTAATTGAACTGCCCCTTTTTTTTGTAAAATTGGTATTGCATATAAATGATAATAATTATAATTTTCTTTTTCCGCTATTGGTGTATTATTATTAGCTAAATATTTTTCTATCGATTCTATTTCCAGTAAGAAAGTTTTTGGTTCTATTATTGAATTATAAACTGTTTAAACTTTGAGAAGGTAAAAAACTAAAATATATATTATTTGAAATTTAGTGATTACTTGGGAAATTACTATTTCGACAAGGAAGCAATAGGAAGTTAAGATACTTTCGGCTTCTATTTTATGTAATATATCTTTCAATTTATCAATACGATCTTTTACAAGAATGATTTTTGGGATAAAAATTCGATATTATTTTGAAATATGGATTGACTTGCTCAGGACGGTTATTGGTTACTTAACAATATATATTTTATTTTATTCTGATCATTTGATAATGCTTTTAATCGCTTTTTCATATTTATGAGCATCTGTTTGATCCAAAATTTCGGGTAAAAGATTTTATTATAGAGTCTACCTCATTTATTAAGCCTCCTTTTTTTCTATTTTGAACGATCGGTTTAACTGATTTATTTGTGTTAGTATTTTTATATCAAATTGCGCCAAGTTATAGGAATTAAAAAAATTTCTCTTATTACTTAGAGTAATATTTGTTTAAATTTCAAATGCGGTTTTAATACTTATATTCTTGTTGTGTAATTCGATAAATTCGTCAATTAAATTAGATATATTCAAATTTTGAATAAGCGACCATGCGTTGACTTTATTTTGAGCTGTCCTAAGTATTAAGGATAGTAATCCTGGATTATCCTCATTTCATGGAATTTTGAAGTTTCTAGTCCATCAAAGACGTCGACGTAAATTATTAACAGTATAGTGATTATTTTGATTACTGCAACATTTATTCAATTTGTCTCCTAAACACGAAAGAACGTGTTGCTTCCCTTTCACTTTCACTGTATTTTGTTTTTACTCTTTCACTCGTTGAACTTAACTTATTGCATTTAAAAACTAATATTCTCCACTTGTAACTAACGTTCTTCACTTATTGCTAATTTGGATGATTTTTTCACTTTGAACTGATTTCTTCAATTTGAATTGACTTTGAATTGATTTCTTTGATTTGAATTGATTTCTTTGATTCTTACTTACTAACTTGTCTTCATGATTTTACCTTCCACCAAGTCCTTGAGTTAATCTGGTTTTGGCGATTTTGGTCCTCTACCTCTAACTAGCTTTTGTGATGCTAGTCGATAGCTTTCTTAAAAATGATGTTTTTTCTCGGCCAGTTGTTCCAATTTTGAATGCACTAGTTAACTGTTGAAACAGAAGCGCTATCGATTTTTGTTAAATCGTCTAGTATATCCTACCGACTGCGCCAGTTTTGAATTGTGTTAGGAACGACGGATTCTCAAAAACAATTTTTTACAGGAAGCGTGAATAACTTTATTAGCACTATAATGAAGTAACGATCTACTTGCAAAGATCCAAAATAAAGAGTTGTTGTTAAAACTGATTTGCAGTGGTTTATAATCGCTAAAATTGACGTGTCTGCATAATCCATGAGACGCGTTTGTATTGGAGTTTCCCATCCTAAGTTGCAGTATAGGATGGTGTCATAACTAGTCATATTAAGCTCTAAGATCATAATAGAAATAGAATACATAGATATTGTAAAACAGTTTAACAAACTGTACTTCAATAATACTAAAAACTCAAATTCTTTTCCTCCATAACTCGCAAGTTATTAACGTTATTTAACGTAAGATATAGATTAGGAAGATATTCAAAAAAAGGTGTTAGATTTAATAATAAGAATGCTAAACACTTGATTTCACATGAGTTTTTGCTAGTTTTTATGGTTAAATGGTAATGAGATTTGGCAAAACTTAACAATGGTCTAAAAAAAAATAGTAATTCCATGGCTGAGTGCTATTTTTTGAGATGTAAGATATATAAGCTTATCGTTGATAAGAACGTTTATTCCATTCTGTCCGCTAAGAAAAAATTTGAAACTTCTCGAATACACACATTCAAAACAAACTTTTAATCAGGGAAAGATTCGAAAAGGATCTTATATAATACTCGCTATATAATTATGTCCCTACTTTAGAATTACGAAACAGTGACATATTAAAGTAATTGTATTGAGTCACATCACCTAATAGGATGCGATCACAACCGATGTTGCCAAATAGGATCTAACATTTAAATAAATTAAATAGTCTTTGTATAATGCGTAGAGTTTACTTTTAGAAATTAAAAAAAAATCCTTTTAATTTTTTTAAGCCTTTAGGATAAATTAAATTCATTTTTATTGTTTCATGAACAGTGATATAAACTTTACAGAAGATTGAAAAAATCAAATTTTAAATTAAAAAAAAAAAAAAAAATAGGGTTATCAGTGTGTTTTTATGGTGTCTCAAAGCACTAAATTATTTTCTTATTGTATCGTTTTTTAGGTTCGCTGGATAATATTCGAAGAATCTCCACACGTTGGCCACATGAGAAAATATCCTGATGAATACACGAACGAACTTAATAACTTTTTGGAAGACCTTAAATTAAATAAAATTATCGAAAATGAAGAAATATATATACAAAAATAAAATAATTTCCAAACTTTTTATTAAAAAAGTTGCTCTACAAAGCATTCCCTGTTTTCTTCCTGTTTTTCTTTAAATAAATAGTAATTTTTGACTTGGTGGAATTTTATTGAAAATACGTTATTTAAACCCAATCTAAATTTTCTAATTTGTCACTTTTCTGTAGACCGATGTGACCAATTCATTAATGCTAGAGATAGAATTACTGTTTTATAAAAATTATTACAAAATATCAGAACATTTGTTTCATAAATACAACTAATTGGTTATAATGATTATTTGCCATAATAACTACTTTAAGTGAATAAATATAAAATATAAATCCAGATTAAGAAGAAACAAGACGGCAACGCTGGATTCAGCAAATTGAAAAAAATATATATATCCAGATTTAAAAACTTCGATTTACAATTAGTTCCATAAAAGTGTTTTTCTGCGTATTTGAATATCTTACTTGTTTGTGCCTGTTTGCTTGGTAAACATGATCCTCCAAGTTACTCCAAGCTATATATTGATAGTTGCTTGATATCTGCTCAGATATATTCGTAATGATTGCGAAATGTCATTTTGCTCAGTTTCAACGGATTATAAGGAGTAACCGATTCAGTGATCTAAAGATACGAATATACCAACCGGAAGGTTTTCATCGCCCATGTGGACTACCAAAAACTCTTAGACACTGATTGGCACATGACTGGCTAGCAGCTATATTAAATATACATGTAAATACATATATATATATATATATATATATATATATATATATATATATATAAATATATATATATATATATATATATATATATATATATATATATATATATATATAGTAGAGTTACATATTTGGGTCTTTCTAGAACACCTCATGTCAATTTGGAGAGGACCAGGATCCGAATGTCCAAATGAAAATGGCTCTCAGCAATAACATCCAGACAGATACAATCCGAAAACTAGGGGGAATTTTTCAAGGAGATACATTGGGCTTATTAGAGTTTTGCTTTGCCATTAATCCACTATCAGGCTGTTTAAATTCCAACAATTGTGAATAGGTGGGAAGACTGAATCAAATTCTCTATATGGACGATCTTAAATTGATGGCTGCCAACAGAAATCAGCTGCAACAAATGCTCAAAATTGTGGAAGAGTTCTCCGAGGATGTAGGAAAGCTATCTGGCTTTGATAAATGTCACATTTTAAACACAACTAGAGGTAGCGATATTTCGAATCTTGGGGGACCAATGGTGCGAGACCTCCGAATCGCGAAGCGATACTGCTATAAAAAAAGGGCTCGAAATAAACCCGGACAAGGCTGTGGTGAAACTCTTTACAAAAAGACACAAACAGAGAGGCAATTACAATTACATTGACGGGAAGGAACCTTCAATATAAGAAAAAATTAAATAACTAGGGTAATTCTCATATTACGATTAAGCAGAAATACTTTAACGAGACTTTAAGTGCTGAAACCGAAAGTGTGAATGCGATATACCGGCTCATGATCGTGTACGCTATTGTATGGTGGCCTAGTAAAACAAAGAGAAAACACCGTCTTCAACTGGAGAAAAGTCAAAGAATGGTTTGCGTGGGAATAATGCTGCTAAGAAGACTGCCCCATTAAGGCCCTGTAGGTCTTAGTGAACCTATCCTTTCTCCATTTGGAGGAGAGATAACCATCACCTTCATGCAAACAGATTACATGACGCCTTTTTTGAAACCCAACTACTCCATCGATATAATACCAAGTACATAAGATTAGGGGGCGGAACAAAATCTTCAGAGAAATATATTCTGGTGGTTTTCAGATGGATCTCGGCAAGCTAAAAGAGCTGGAACCGGAATGTCTGGCAGAAGCATGCAAGTCAGAGGGTTTTACTTTCTCGGAAAACTTGCGACAACGTTTAAACCGGAAATTTATGCTATTCTGCAGTGTGTTCATCTCTATGAGAGGGACATAAAAAGGAACTATAGGCCGGAGGACTTAGCATCTAGAAAAAAATTGAGTGTTATAACTAGTAGAAACCTTCCGAATGGTAATAGTAATTATGTATTACCTTATGTCTCATTTTCCTTTTTAGGGAAAATTTTTTCTTTAACAATTAAGATGTAAGAAACCAGTTTCTTCGAGTTCTAGGAAAATCTATAGTTTTTTAGTAAAAAAATTTCAAACAAAAGTTGTAGGTATTAAAAATATCTACAAAATGAGGTCGGATAATTTGTTAATAAATACTAGAAAAATATGTTGTATTAACTTTATACTGCACCGAAAGGAGCCTCTTGTTGCATACAACAAGTGTGGAAAATTTCAAGTAAAAATATTTAAAACTTTTTTATAATTAATTTGTTAATAATTTTCTACGTTTTTTTTTTAATGTAACAAAAAAGATCGAACTGAATTATTGATTTTAAATTGCTGAAACCGATAAACAAAGTTTATGTTCGTTTTTCATTATAAACAAATAGAATAACGAGATAGCTGAGATTTTGAAGAATATTCTTGAATCTTGCAGGTAATATTTGTGAAAGCTTTCATAGAAGCTTCCAGTAATTATCTAATGTCTGTGACAAATATTATGGTAAAGATTCCGTCTAAGCTTACAATATCCTTTCATATATAAATATATATATATATATATATATATATATATATATATATATATATATATATATATATATTTATATATATGAACAGTGAATGCAGACTTCGCTCCATCATATCCTACCCATGTTGGAGGTTGCACAGTTTGAATAAATTGCTAAAAACACAATTCATCCTGTTACACCACCACCGAGATGGTGGCCTTCCTGTACCACCATTTGTCATCTGCATATCCCAGTACAGAGTGACCTTCCCTGCCCAGTGTTCGCAAAAGCCCATCCATTACTAGATTCCAAAGCAGTGGGGAGAGAACCCCCCTGCGGACACCCCCCAGTCATCCGTGCCATCAGCGTCGCTCCAAGTAGTTCTGTATAGATCACTCTATCTTTCAACATAATTTCGATCCATCTGCAACAGGTCTCTTCCAAGTTGATGTTCCTTATTGCAGTGATAATTGGTTGAAAAGACGTGTTGTTGAACGCCCCTTCGATGTCTAGAAATGCTCCCAGAAGCACCTCTCCATTTTCCAGAGTGTTTTCCACCTTGCTAACCAAGTCGTGGAGCGCTGTCTCTGTAGATCTCTCGGTTCTGTATGTATGCTGGTTCTGATGAAGCCATTAATTCATCCCTAACATGCCTGTCCAACAGCTCCTCGAGAGTTTTAAGGTTAAACGATATTTGACTAATTGGTCTGAATATCTTTGCTGTGGAATAGTTGGGTTTTCCAGATTTTTGAATGAAAACTACCCTAATTGACCTCCAAACCTTTGGTACATATCCTAGGGCTCTTAATATGTCTATTGATCAACAGGTTTGGTCCCTGCTGTAGCATTGCTGCATAAATCCCGTCCGATCCCGGTGATTTATATGGTTCAAATGAGTTTATGGCCCATTTTATCTTTTCATAGGTAATCACCTTTTTTGCCGTTTGCCAATAGTCCTTGGTGGCTCTCAGAGCAGTATTTACCTCTGCTCTAGTCCTCCAAGTCTCCGACGATTCCCCTATTATTGTTGACCCTGGGAAATGAGCCCGGAATAACTCGGTCATTGTTTCTCTCCCAGTATAGGTGTGCTCCCCTGTATTTGCTTTTAAAAAGTTTATTGATGATTACGTATCCTTCGAGAGTATCTTCCGGAGTCTGGTACATTCTGGGGTCATTTCGATTTCCTCACAGTGCTTCCTCCATGATTTTCTCTTAGCCTTACGCAAGTTTCTGTTTCAGTCAGGGTCATTCTATATTCGTCCCAGTTTCCTGTTATTTTCGCCTTGTTCCATAGTTTTCTAACTTGTCTTCTTTTACTTACTTTTACAATTAGTTCCACGTTAATTTTCCATGTAACATTTTTTTATGTTTCTCGGAATCTTTCATGAAAGATTACGTGAGATGCTCTACAAAATATATTTATAAGCTTTCTGGAAAATTTTTGGAAGGTTACTTAGTAAACTTACATGAAACCTGTATCGGAAAACTTTTATGCGACGTGTGGAAGCTTTCATGCTATGTGGGTAGCTAATAATTTATTTTTCCGTCTTTCCATGCGATATACAGCACGAAAACGTATGTGAAACAAACTTAAATCAGTCGCTAAAATGTTTTTGTCGAACACAGAGTAATTTTTTATTCATGCATGATTGTATAATTAGACTTATCATCATAGAAAAAAATGCAGAAATATTCCCGTGTGAATAATTTTGTATAAATGAATTGTATAAATATTATTAAATACTTGAGTTCAATTATGATACCAAATAATAAATGTGCCTGGTTAGTTTTAGTGAAAATGTTCTTTCTAATAAGTATTTTTAAATTGATATATTTTAGTTAACAAAATTCCGTATTGAAGGTATTAAATATAAATAAAAACAGTAAAAAAATAAGTTTTTCACACAATATAACCTTGCCAAACAAATCATTTTATGTCATTATATGTCATTGCAATGGATAAGAAATCTGACTGCCTAGCAGCGTTATATTGTCTACCTAATTTTAAAGTTTAACCAATTCGACAGAAAGAGCTTCAGAGGAGGATCCCCTGATAACCCTATTTTTGCCATATTTTCTCCACTTTGATCAATCATATCTCGAGAACTGTCCATTTTCAAGCTTCGTCGTCATTGTTTAACTACTTAATCTCAAAATTTGAGCCAATTCAATACAAAAATTTTCCCATAAGGATTGTGTGATGTTTTAATAGATTTCCTCGATATTCTACTATTTTCTACAAAGCGGTAGGTATCCATTTTTTTTTCAAATTTTTTGCGTTAATGCAAAATTTTCTTGCAAAACATTAAAACTACTGAAGTCTCTGACAAAAAGACGTACGGACATGACAAAATTTTAAGACTTCGGAATTCTATATAAAATTTTTATAAAAAAATTGGACGACTTCTAAAAGTGCGTTACAAAGTGAAAAATAAGTATAAATTTTTATATGAAATTGATATTTTTGAAACCGGCGCTAAACTAATACCTGACAAAATGTGATTCGCATAAATACTTATCATATATTTGTAATTTTATTTAGAAATAATTTGGCGCCGACTTCAAAAATTTCGATTTCATATAAAAATTTATAGTTATTTTTCACTTTTTAGTGCATTTTTATAAATTCATACAATCCTCATTGACAACGACTTGTTTAATTAGGTTAACATGGTTTAATTTTGATTGTCATTATTTTAGTTTAAGTTTATAAAATATAATGTTAGTTTAGCAATATTTTTCAAAATTCCCAATATTAAAAAATATTTAAGAATCTTATAATAACTGTATTTTAATTTATTAAATCTACAACATGAGGCACAACTGTCTTCAGTAAATTATGTGAACTATTTTTTATAACTTACTGCATCCCTTCCAAGAACTTGACATGTAAAATAATTCTTAACCCTCACTTGCTGGTCGCCGTTGCATGCAGGTATTTGTATGGCAGCATTGAATTCCCTGCTAGTGTCTTACATTGGCGTGAATGTGTCGTGTATAGTTGTCTATTATTTTATTTTAAATAGTAGGTATAAACAATAGTTGTCTCTTTCTACATTATATCTAAAACAATAAATCTCGATTTATTGTTTTAGCTAAAAGTTGATTGATAATATTCCATAAAAGACGGGGAACTTAAGTGTTCTAGAAAACAATATACTATAATTTTTCGATTCAAAGCAACTTTTCTAAAGCTAATTTTTTGAACTCCTTTGAAAGAGGGAAAATATTGAAAATGAAAGTTTTCAGCACAGTATGTTGCACCATTATTATTTTTGAATAGCAAGAACGGAATGTTAATTCTTACGAATAAATGAGAATGCCTATTTATATATTGTAATGGAACAAACACTAAGTAGTTTATGATGATTAATGTGAAGTATATTCCCTAAAATAAGCAATTAAATGATCCCTCTGTAGATGAATTTTAACCATGGGAAATGAGGCAGGGTATATCTTATATTCGCAGCTTACGATCTAAAACCATTAACAAAGTAAGCCATTTTAATACTTTTATCTGTCTTTCTGGAACCATAAATATTTAAAAATGTGTCTAGGTAATTTTATCCTCTTTAGAGTTATAAAAACTGTTAAGGACATGGATTTAGTACCATATCACATAAACTGCCTGCAATGTTTTAAATAGTGAACTAACCAATTTTCTCATTATCAGGAAACAAAAGAAGATTTAAATAAACTCACTATGACAATTTTTTCTATTCACAGTAAATAAAGAGTTAGATATTTACTTCCAAAATAGCTTAAAAGAGTAAATAGTTTTTTTTTTCTACAGAAATAATCATTTTCTTTTAGTAATAGAAAGACGTAGAATAGTTACAGTTAACTTTTTGTTCTAAAAAATAATATCAATATGCTCAGAGGCCAATTCGGGATGAAAGTATCCGGCATAGAATGGCTGACGCTCTCTATTAACGAGAATATCGAGACTTTCGGGAATGAAAGTTATCCCTATAAGGTGTACAACTGGAATAAGTACCAACGGAAACAGGCGGGTTGAGGGGGAATGCAAGCAGAGGCGGATCCAGCCTCTTTCTTTGGGGGGGGGGGGGGTGATATCACAAAAGTACAGTATGGCAAACGAAAGTAAGTTGTCGACGGGGGGGGGGGGGACGGGACAACAGTAACATTCCAATTTCTAGTGTAAAAGGCTGGGTCTGGTATATTTTTCTGGACTTGAAGCTCTTGGAGAGGGGGGTGCCAGCAGCATAAGTATAAGAATCGGGTCTATTTTCCTGAACTCAAAGCTCATGGGGAGGAGGGAGGATTCTTATACTCTATTCAAGAACTAGAGAGAGTAATAAAACTGTTACCGAAATCTCCAATGTACCTGCTCCAGTGCCGCAGGAAACTGAGGAGTGTCGTAAATCAAATTATATTTAATTATATTTAAATATTATAAGCTTTTACAAATTTACTGAAACAATAAAATTTCTAATAGTAAAATACACCTTATAGTGTGTCTTTAGTGATTTATCTTGTTTGCGCTTGTTTTTATATATTATTTGAAATTAGCGGGATTCCGAAAAGATATCACTTACACCTCTATATTTTTTCCAAAATTGTTAAATCAAGGCATTCTTCCTCAACGAAAAACTTATTAAGATGAATATTTATGTTACATTAAGATATCAATATCTAGATAATAATGTTAAAAGCTCTGTTGAGATGTGTTCCAACATGACAGGAGTTTGAAAATCTACTATGTATCGAATACTGAAGGAGAAAAAAACGACTGGAATTGTTAGTACTCCCAAGCTACATTCGATCACAGACAGACGAAAAATGTCGTTGGAAGAAGAGACGAAAACTGCAATAAAAGGAGTTGTACATACATTTTATTATGAGAAGCAGATCTCAACCGTCGACAAAATTCTAATTAAAATCAATGAAGATCGGGATTTACCTGAAATTAAAAGAACTAAGCTCTGGAATTTGCTCAGAGAACTAAATTTTTGCTGGGAAAAACCAGATAGATAGATGTTCTTATAGATCGTCCGTTGGTGAAGGAAATATCTCTCTCAAATAAAAGGTGCTAGAAATTACACAACTGACAAAATTAGTAATTTAACTGAGCTTTGGAAATTTTTTTTTTAAATAAAGTTACTGCAGAAAATTAGAAAAAATCCATATAATAAAAGAATCAAACAAAATATGAAAACTCCATCTCGATCGGTGATCGGTGAGATAGAGGAACCAATTATAATTAATTTAAGCGACGATAGCTTCATTGACTTTGATTACGCATTTAATACGTCATGTTTATCAGTGTTGTTGTGTTATTTAATTGTTTAATGTTGTTTACATATTTTTTTATATTTTTATTTTAATGTGTCCCAATCTTGAATTTTATATATTTAATTACCTTATTCGCATTTTTTCAGATTTGGTATTAGTAGGTTTTCGGGGCCGTGTATTACTACGAAGTTAATTTTTTACAACTATTAGATTGATAAGATGCAATATGGGGGACTGAAAATTTTACATTTTTCGATTTTGTCTAAAATTAATATTGTGTGGTTCTTGGGCGTATACAAACTCAATATGTAGTATAAAATATATGAGGCTAAGAAATTTACGTTTCAAGTTCTTTAAATATCCATATTGGAAGTTTTTGGGCCTATATTACCTATCTAAAATCAATTTGAAATTTACTACGACAGACTAAATATTTGTTTGACACAATTTCACTGGTATTTGGAGAACTCTAAGAATCAAAGAATTTTTAGTGGTTCATTTTAGGGTGATTTACAACTTTGGATAAAATGGGTACTTTTTTGTCACCTTGAAGTCATTACGAAGTACACTAATCTCGTTAGTTCTTAGTTCCAATAATGTATGGATATCATAATGAATCAAATGAAAAAAATTGAACCAACTTCTAAAAATGTGCTAAAAAGTGATAAATAACTAAAGATTTTTATATGACATTGAAAATTTTGAAGTCGGAGCCAAACTATTTCTAAATGAAATAAATAACTACTAATATATACAAATTATGGTAAGAAAACAATTACAAATAAAGTATTTTTGATCTGTTTATGCGAATCACATTTTGTCAGATATTAGTTTGGTGCCGACTTCAAAAATTTCAATTTCATATAAAAATTTATAGTTATTTATCATTTTTTAGCGCACTTTTAAAAGTCGGTAAATTTTTTTTTATAAAAATTTTATAAAACTTCTCGTTAGTTCGGTGTATATATAGATGCCATTTGCCCCATAATATTTAACGTCTGGCATCAGATTTTAACAAGTATAACATCCTATCGATATACATCTGAAAGGAAATTTTAAATAGGCTTTTCTTCTTTGGAATTTTTCTCTTGATTGAATACAGCTCATTGATAAGACCGTTAAGTAATCGAAACTAGTATGAAAAGTTATAAAGTGTGGAATTCGAAAGATGTAAAATCTCCTTTCTATTGACGGTCTGAAGGAAAAATAACCTTAAGTTGATAAAATTAATTTAAACGACCGTAATATATTTCTTTAGGTTTTCTTTAACTTTTCACCGTATAGAGTGTTAAAGAAATATTTTATATTTGTTTTTTGTTAGTTAGCTTTTGAAATATTAATATATTTGGACAAAATTACATTGGGAAATTGAATATTATTTATAGTTTTACTCTTAGTTATACAGAGTATCAGTGCATATTCTTAAAATATTATAGCTATTTTGTGACTAAGGGTATATTTTAAATGAATAAGAAAATCTACTTTCCTATCTATTCAGCATATGTGAATAAAGAAATATTTTATAAAAATGACTATGAATAACCATTTTCTAAATTTAGAAATATTAAGTACAACTCTAAAAAATACAAAAGGTGGTTTCAAGCTTAATTTCTACTAGACCTACTTATTGTTTGTCAACACTTTTGTTGAACTTTTGTGTTTTTTTGTTATTAAATGGCCTTTTTTGATTTTAGAGTTAATTTTTCGTAAATATGTTCATTTCGCCTTAAATAAGAGTAGTGAACATAACACGATTCGCTCGATCCCCCCACTCCTCGACCTTGACCTTGACCTTGCTTCACCCCTCTTTGGCCCCGCCCACATGTCCTTGTCATTGACCTTGAAAATGCACGTGTGCTTTGGCCTTGGCCTTGTGTTCAAGGTTGTGTGTGTGACCTTGACCTTGACCTTGGTCGAGACGACCTTGACTTTGTTGAAGGTCACCTTGGGTGTGTGACCTTGAAGATATGTTACGTGGTTGGGGGTGACCTTGAATGGTTTTATATAAGGTATGGGGCAGTTTCATTCATCAGTTGGCTCTGACTTGTATAGGTAGTACATGTGTTAATATTTGACAAATCATGGCATATGTTTGTGAAAATTGCGGTTCTAAGTTTACTAATATTTATAATATGAGACGTCATCAAAGAGAATCGTGTGCCGCGAGATTTAATGAAGTGCCTGGAGGAAAACGGCTCCGAATTGAAGAGTATACATCGACGATTCCGCTAATTAATTGCGCTACATGTAATGTAGATGTTCCAATAAATCATATGTCGGTGCATAAACGAACACAACAATATAAAAATAATTCATGTTTGCCGGTATGTCATGGTGTGCAACTCGTTGAATGTGCCTTCAAAAGGAGAATTGCAACCTATCGGGTTAGCAGTGATATGGAGCATTCCGATTACGCAATGTTCTTTGCAGACATTAAATCCAAGGTGGTGGAACTTGTTAATAATTTATTGCGTGTGCATCATGCTTTAAAAGTTAACATGACAGCTGTTGGCGAGTACATGCTTCCATCACAAGAAATATTCAGTGAAAAATCCTTCAACACTGCTAATCAAATAATTAGTGTAGAAAGTGATTTGGATGCCGTTTACCATTCTTTCACCGAATTAATAAAAACGCAGGCGACAGAGTTCCAGGAGAAAGATTCAGGTATGGAAAAATCAAAACCCGATATATTAAACTGATTTTTATATATTATTTTTCTTGTTATAGGATGGGCTCTTGTGCGAATTTTATACTTGGAAGTTGGTATCAACAAGTATATGCCTATGGGTGGCTCATCATACATCAAGTTGCCGTGTTCTATTGAAAAGAAAGGAGCTGTCGTCAATGTGATTAACCAGGACGAATTTTGCTTTGCGTGGGCTGTAACATCAGCATTGTTTCCTCCAACAGCAGAGCCTTCACAGAAGACATCCTACCCCCATTTTTCTAGAGTGCTAAATGTAACAGGTATGGATTTTCCAGTAAAATTACGTGACATTAAAAAATTTGAGGAAATGAACAACATATCAATTAACGTATACGGTCTGGAATCTAAATATGAAAATAATGAAGTAATACATGAAGTTATTGGTCCACTGAGGTATGCGTCAAAAAAGTTGGATAGGCATGTAAATTTATTGTTAATTACAAAAGACTGTAGTAGTAAAGATGGCGGTGAACATTTTTGTGATACGACTTGTTCAAAGAGTCATTATTGTTGGATTCGGGATTTATCACGTTTAGTTTCAAGTCAAATTAGTTGTCAACAACATAAAATATATTTCTGTGATGGTTGCCTCATTTATTTTAGTACACCGTCAGCTTTAACTTTACATCAAAGCTACGATTGTAACCACATTTTCACGCAAACACCCTCAGTGGATTTAAAAATCGATAAATTTGGAAAGAGTGTGCCGGAAAATATTTTAAAATTCGAGGGTATAGAAAAGCAAATGCGCGTTCCATTCGTGGTTTATGCAGATTTCGAATCTGTTTTAAAACCCATTGAAACGGTACAACCAAACCCACAAAATTCTTACACTGTAAAAAGTTTTAAACATGAACCATATTCTTTTGCTTATTTAATTAAATGCTCTTTTGACGACTCACTTTCGAAATTTGAGCTATTTCGGGGGAATAATGCAGCTCAAGTCTTTGTGGATCGTATCGAGTGTGATTTAAGGGCTCTATACAACACATATTTAAAAGACATTAAGCCTATGAAACCGTTAACGCCTGAAGAAAAAAGGGAGTTTAATGATGCTAAAATATGTGGTATATGTGAAGGCCCTTTTGAAGAGGGTGAGATTAAAGTACGAGACCACTGTCACATAACTGGTGCAAAAAGATTTGGTGCTGCACATTCCGTTTGTAATTTAAATTATAAATTACCCTCTTTTATCCCTATCATATTTCATAACTTAAGCGGCTACGACAGCCATTTATTTATAAAAGAGTTATGTAAATATGGGGATAAAATTGGTGTTTTGGTTCAAAGTAAGGAAAAGTACATATCATTTACCAAAAGCATTTATGTGCACGATTATTTTGATAGTAAATGTGGAAAAGTCAAGAGGAAATATTTAAAGTTGCGATTTATTGATAGTTTTAAATTTCTGTCAACGTCTTTGGAAAATTTAGGCAGCGGTTTAAACGACGACGATTTTATTGAAACGCGGAAATATTTTTCAAATATCAACCAATTTAATTTGATGCGTCAAAAGGGTGTTTTTCCCTATAGCTTTATTGACTCTATAGAAAAAATGGAAAATACATGTCTTCCAAGTAAAGATGAATTTTATGATAATTTACGGGAAGAACATATTAGCGATGAAAGCTATAGAAGAGCAAAAGAAGTATGGCGCTTGTTTGGGTGTAAAACTTTGGGGGACTATTCGGACGTGTATTTAAAATCAGATGTGTTGCTATTGTGTGATGTTTTTGAGCAATTTCGGAATAATTGTTTAAAATTCGATAAACTTGATCCAGCACATTACTATACCCTTCCAAGTTTATCATTTGATTGTATGCTACGTATGACTAAGGTAGAGTTAGAGCTCTTAACTGATATAGACATGATACATTTTTTTAAGAAAGGTATACGCGGCGGCATAAGCCAGTGTACAGAAAGGAAGCACATCGCTAATAATATTTTTTTACCAGACTATGACCCAACAAAACCTTCTTCATTTATAACATACCTTGATGCTACAAATCTATATGGTCATAGTATGTCACAAGCATTACCATATGGTGGTTTTCGATGGTTAAGCGAGCGCGAAATTCTGGATTTAAATATTATGGCTGTTGGTGATGATAGTTTACATGGCTACGTTTTGGAAGTGGATGTGCATTATCCGACTGAGTTGCATGATGCACATTCTGATCTTCCATTTCTAGTAGAAAATATCATACCGCCAACAGAAAACGCTAAATTACCGAAATTAATTCCTAATTTACAAGATAAAAAAAAATACATTGTACACTATAGAACTTTAAAACAAGCCATCGCCAACGGCTTAGTGGTAATGCAAACCCATCGAGTATTACAGTTTGAGCAATCAAAATGGCTAAAATCGTATATTGATTTTAATACCAATTTACGTAACAAGGCCACCACAAAATTTGCGAAGGACACTTTTAAATTAAAAAATAACGCGATATTTGGTAAAACTATGGAAAATGTGGAAAACCGAAAGGATATAAAATTAGTAACACATTGGGAGAACAGTGTAGGCAGAAATGGAGCTAGAGCACTAATATCCCGCCCCAATTTCAATAGTAGCTCGATATTTACCGAGAACTTTGTTGCTATACATATGAATAAAGTTAAAATATTGTACAATAAACCAATTTATATCGGTTTTTCCATATTAGATATATCAAAGACTGTAATATACGATTTTTATTATAATTTTATTAAATCCAAGTTTGGCGATGATGCTTCGTTACTTTACACCGATACTGACTCGCTTATATTAAAAGTGTATACGGAAAACTTTTATCAAACTATATCAGAAAACCCCGAAAAATTCGATACATCAAATTACCCCGAAATTAATAATTTCAACATAATTAAAAGTAATTCTGTAGTTGGTAGAATGAAAGATGAGTTTCCTGGTGATCCGATAATAAGTTTTTATGGTACCGGCGCGAAGGCTTATTATGTAAAGTCCATTAATAATGAATTAAAAAAAGCCAAAGGTATCAAAAAATGTGTTATCGAGAAAGACCTTCATCAGGAAGACTACCAAAGAATTGTTGAACGGGGTGGTTTGATATTAAGAAAGATGAAGACATTTAGAAGTGAATTACATAACATTTATACCAACATAATAAATAAAGTAGCATTGTCACATAGCGATGATAAACGTTATGTAATTCCCAGTTCAACCAAAACTCTACCTTGGGGGCATGCAGACATAGATTTTTACAAAACAGACCCGGAAGAAAACTTAGCAAATTTAGTCACCGTGTTGGAATCATTTCTAAGTCAGGACAGCACGTAATCTGGAAAATCCATATTTCATTATTTGTATTGTTTTTATTATTTCTATTAAACATACAACATTAATATGTAACGATAGTATTGTAATTTTTTTTTTTTTTTTTTAAATAAAAAACATGTATTCATTACTTGATTGCTTTTTTATTGAACCTTTATTTTAAAATTATAAATATAATGAAGTGTCGACAAATAACAAACTGTAAAAGTTATTGTTGAAAAATTTGTCTAATAGTAAATTAAACGCACAGGTCTACGAGTAAATGTTTAATGTGAAACAGGTTTGCTGACAAGATCCTCCATAGTCTTTTCAATTTTCAACATTCTAGAGTTAAGTTCATCACGCAGTTCGTCTTGCCTAAGTTCATATATTGCAATAACAGTATCATCAATGTATCCTCTAAGTTCTTGACCGGTTTCAATTAATTTCTTGCGTACGTAACCTTCAAGTTGGTTTCTGAATATATCTTTAATAACAATTGTTGAGTCATGTAAAGCTTTCTGCGTATCTTGCACACACTGAGCAAGGTTATTATCAACATAATTTCGTGTGGTCGCATCGTCTCCTTCAAGAGGTTCTGCTAAATAGCACAATCTTTTGCTTCCCATGTCGTAATCTCCATTAGGTGTAAGTTTAAAACCTATTCCTGAAGGACCTCGCATAAAGTTAAAATCCTTAAATTTTCTTTTGCGACCGAACTTATCAATAGTGTTTACTTCTGACATTGTTATGTGAGACTGATTTGAAACCATTAGATTTCACCCTAATATATGGTTCTATTTCATTAATAAACGGACTCTGCAGAAAAATAGGGATTGCAAAACGTATTTTAGGTGATGTTTAATAAATACACATACAGATTCATTTTACTATTGTTTTATTGAAAAAAAAATTAAAATATAACAAAAGATTGAGTTTACTTTTTATTATTAAAAAAAATAAAAAAAATAACAAACAAAAAAATTAAAAATTAAGAAATAAAATACATGTTAATTTCTTCTGTACAGGTAAGCTTCTTCTATGACCCAATTTCTTCTCTGGATGGCACGTTCATTAATGTCCTTGAACTGGTAGTAAACTAGTCCACAAAAGCCGCATTGTACAAATTTAACCCTGAAAAGGTCAATGTAGTTGAAGTCGTACGTAAGATCATTTCGCCAGCAGATACCTAGTCTTTTACAATGATGACAAGTTAAATAAAAAGCTTTTGGTATATGACTGTATCTTTTGGCTGCTTCACTAGGTTGTTCATCAGTTGGCAACATGATGTTTGAATATGTTGTACTTTTCAATCGCGGTACTCTAATTATGTATTACTTTTTAAAATAACCTTGACAGGACCAAAAAAATCCTTGAAAATTACAACCTCGAAAACGACCCTGACATTGACGGGTACTTTGACCTTGGCCTTGGCCTCGCATCTAACAAGTTTAGTACTATATTTATATGCTTCTTTAAAATAACCTTGACAGGGACAAAAAAAAAATCCATGAAAATTACAGCCCTGAAAACGACCCTGGTATTGCCGGTTACGTCGGCCTTGGCCTTGGCCTTGCATCTGACAAGTTTAAATATTATACTTAATGCATCGAACAAAAGGAATAAAGGCGGTGTAGTGGGGGAAATGGGCATAAAAGCAGACTTGCTGGCTCGAGCTCTTCACAGTTCGTCAGAACAGCAAACAGTACAGTGCTAAGAAAAAGTTAATTGTGTGAGTTTGAATATCGAAAATGTCTAGTGTACGGTCTCTTTTAGATGCTCTTGACGTGAGCTGCGGTTCACAGCAAGGCATGCTGGAGAACATGAGTGGTTTAGAAGTGTTAAGTCCGGGGGTGTTCGAGAACTGGAATGGCGTGGAGCATGAAGATGCCGAAGACCGAGCCCTCAACGATGGTCGCGACGAAGAGTTGGTTCAGTCGGCAGCGCAATTTCTCGAATGCTGGACGGAGGAGAAGGAGCCAAAGATAAATGTGATTAGTGATGTGGTTGTGCGAAAAGCATCGCGGCCTAGGGAATCTTCTCCGAAAGCTTCGAAACTGAAAAAGCTCTTGACTATGCGGAAGTCGGAAATCGCCGATAAAAAAACATTTTATTCGGCGATTAAAGGTGTGGGACAAGGGAAGAAGAAAAAGTTTAATTTTAAGCGTCCCTCCACCCCTGTTTCATTACCCGACTTCCTAAAAACAGCACCGCAAGAGCCACTGTCAGTAGAAGTGGAAGTCATAGAAGGCCCCGATGGACCAACATTACCAACGCCACCAACACCGGCCAGCGTCGAGAATGAAATAGTGTCGGAGGTGAAGTCTTCCCCAGCGCCAGCGCCCCTGTCGCCGATATTGGGGTGCCGGAAACCCATGAAGAAGCGGTTTAAGCGGTGTTTTGAAGGCGATGAAGTTTCCGCTGCTTCGTCGTCGTCGTCGTCGTCGTCGTCATCGTCTTCACCAAATAAAACCGCGTCTTCTTCCGAACCATCACAACCGGAGTGGGTCGAAGACTTCACCAACTCTCAGAAGACCAAATTGACAGACATTTACGCCATGAAAAGACGCTTAGTGAATGAAGTGAACGAGTGTGCCAGTGACATTATAGAACTTGAAAGACAATTAGAGATAAAAAAGGTGAAATCTGCGCGGTTAAAAAGACAATTAGAGGACTTTAATAAATTATGTAGTAGGTGTTAGGTAGTTGTAGAGATTAGCTTTTAATTTATAGTATTAAGTTTGTAAATATATATATATATATATATATATATATATATATATATATATATATATATATATATATATAATGTAGTTAATAAAAAAGTGTTTGATCAAATTTTTTATATTTTACAATGAGAATAAAAATGACTTGAAAATTTATTTTTGTGTGTTATTTCATATAGGCCCTGTCCCACATAATATTAGGTAATAAAAAAAAAGAGTGAATAATCCACTAAAACTACGCAATAGCAATAGTTGTAAATATTTTCTGATAATATTTACAAGTATGCTAAAACGTGGTTCGGTTTATGAAGTTAAGGTTCTGTCGCCAGAACTTCTAATACTTTGTATCTCAATATTGTATGTTTTTATGAAAAAAACATAAAATATTGGTTACAAAGTATTATAACCAACTAAAACTACGATCAAATTATTTTGTGGTCCTGAAAAGGACCGTTTGGTTGTAAAACATGCGACTCTTTTATTGAGTTGTGGAGTCGCACGGCCCGTCATCATCATCAGCGGGGGTGGTGGTGCTGTCCTCTCTGTATTCGATGATGAACCGCCAAAGTTCATCCCATCTAGGATCGTTCGGCTCCCACTCCAAACAATTCTCTGTGGTAGAATCTACCACAGGGCATTGGATGGGTTGTTGTTGTTGTTGTTGAGTCGCAGACATGTTGAACTAAAATGATTGTAATAAGTATTGATGGTCGTATATATAGAGACAAATTAATGGTGGGGGGTGAAAACAAATGTCATATTACGTATTGAGACCAAAAGTTGTTTGTGGTCTCAAATACGAACGAACGATTTAGCTGGGTTCCACCAGCACTTAAAGTTTTAATACTTTGTATCTAATATTGTATATTCTATACATACAATATTAGTAACAAAGTACTAATATGTACTAAAACTACGATCAAAGTATTTTGTGGTCCTGAAAAGGACCGTTGTTGTGTGCCCTTAAAAAGGGCCAGGGAGAGTGTGGGGCTTATGGTGCCCCATCCTCGCTGGTCGACCACCAGCTTGACGAATCGCAGGGGCCTTGTGGGTCGTCGGGTGTTGGTGATGCTGGAATTTCCAGCATCGCATCTTCCGTCGAGTCCGGCTCTGGCTGCGGCGACGGAGTTTCGAGTCTTTGTAAGACCCAATCACCCGCGTCGTCTAATTCCACTAGACCCGGATCATGGTCATATACTAGCGGAATCGGCTCATCCAAGTCGTCCCAACGTAGGACGTCAATTTCAAAATCCACCTCGTCGTCGTCGAAGACTTGCAGGTCTCCAACGTTGTCGGCTACGGTGTCATCACTAAAGATGGATGAGCCTCGGCTGGCGGGTTTTTCTTCCTCCATGTTTATCGTATGAGGGTTGATGAATATATGACTGTGTAACTGACCCAGTCTCATATATATAGAACTACCCCCACCCCACCAACGGATTCTAAATGTTATGTATTGGTGAGAGCTTATAGAATTATTGATTTTTTTCAAAAACTTTAAATAAGGAATTAGATTTGTTTAGACAATAAGACTTATTCTTAATATTTTGTGAAGAATACATTACAAAAAAAAATAATAGAAACCTTGTTTGAACTGTTAACATTTTCATAGGTTCTCAAGCATATAACTTGGCACTTAAGCTACGAGACAAATCGTCGTTAAACGAATATCTCGCCCCATAAGTGACGATTACTAAACTACGATCAAAATATAATGTGGTCCTGAAAAGGACCGTTTTTGTGGCCCTAAAAGGGCCTGGGGGGGAGGGTGGGGTGCCTACCGTGGAGTAATACCCAACGATATTAACACCGACCTAGGTGCAGCCCTTGGTCTTCTCATTGGCGGCACCGTCGTCGTCGCTGGTGGTGTCGGCGTTGCAGGCGGTGCCGAAGGTGCCGCTCCTGGTGCGGTACCCCCGCACTCCTCACACTTGCATATTTTGCCGGGCACGAATGGCCTGACAATGCCAATGATCTTTTTTGGTATATCTTTCATCTTGCCGATCGAATGTGTAATGATGAAATAATTCTAATACCAGCCTCTATATACATTCAAAAAGTTGGAGGGGGTAAGGTGGAGTGCATATATGCATTATATAAGTTTGAGAATAATATGATTTTATAACTCACCGTATCTCTGTTATGGACACAAACTACCCCCCTCCACTTTTCTAGCATATAGTACTAGACTTTCTCTACATTTTTTTCAAGTAAATTTTTTTGATATTTCTAACCATTACTTTGCTACTTATTTACAAAAAATGCAAATTATGCATATATTTAAATTATTTTCAGGCAAGGTAAGGAAAATTTTGAAAATGTTTTGACGGAATCATAATAAGGAAGAGTTGAAGTATATCACACTATTTTTCCCGATTCGCTAATATAAAAAAATTTTTTTCATCGCATTTTGGATGGGCTCTGGCGTCGTAACGGTTGACGATAAAAAATTGGAAAAATACATATATTGTGGGAAATTTTCTCTAGAATCCAAAAAAAAAATTTCCGAACTTCTGTCACCGCAAATAAAAAAATCGATACCTCAAAAATTGCGAGAAAATGGTAAAGGAGCCGCGCAATCGCTCTGAAACCATCAAAAATCGATTTTTTTTTCCCTCTGGAGGGTGGGGGAGGTGGTGTTGGACTTAAAAAAAAAAAAAAAAAAAAAAAAAAAAAACCTCCCCCTACAACTTCCACATACTCCCGTTCACCATTGTATTCTACTCAAAATTCTAGGTAATTAAAGTGCTTTTATTTTTTCTCTATCTTGAACGGTTCCCGAGCTACAGCGCTTTAAAGAATTCAAATTACTAACTTTCTATAACCCTTTTTTTCAAATTTCATTTTTTCGAATTTTCAAAAATACTACAATATGTAGAAAAAAATTCTCTCTTTAATTTCCCAATACCGTTTTTCTCCAAATCTTCAACTTTAGCGCGTATTCAGCATTTTCAAAAAAAAAAAAAATCATAATTTTTTTTACACCATCGCATTCTCCTCAAAATTTTGGGCTATCAAAGTGCTTTTATTTTTTTTCTATCTTGAACGGCTCCCGAGCTACAGCGCTTTAAAAAATCCAAATTACTAACTTACTATAACCCTTTTCTTAAAATTTCATCTTTCCGAATTTTGAAAAGTACTACCATATGTAGAAAAAAATTTTCTTTCTAATTTCCTAATATCATTTTGCTCCAAAACTTCAACTTTGGCGCGCATTCACCATTTTTCAATTTTTTTTTGAAAAAATTTTTTTTTACGTTTTTACTATCGAGAAAAATGCTTGCTTATAGTACTCGATTTCCTCTATAATTTTTTCTTATAACTTTTTTCCCTATTCCTAACCGTTACTTTCCTACAAATTTTCTAAATCGTTGTTTTCATATTTTGCCTTAAAAATTTTTTCTTGTGATATTTAAGCTCTTTTTTCCACTTAATAAACCACCATTTTCTAAATTCCCGTACTCTTTTCTTAAAGAGCGGGCTTTTCCGCCAGCTTTTTTTTTTTTGGTTGGGTTTCAAATAAATATAAAACTACTACTTCACTCATTACAAATTTATTGATTCAAGAACATTATTTTGTGTTACATATAATAGATACATTAAAATATAGATTTATTGGTCACCGAACCGTTTAATACATTATAACTAAAAAATGAGTCGTGAATAACTAATGCGTACACTTTAGTGTCTTTGGGGAATTTATTCTTTCTCGTTTGGAACTCCAATTTTACATCCACTGTCGATGAGTTAATCGCCTCTGGTTGATGACTGCAATTGATAATAAAAACGGGGTTTTTCATATATTCCGCGAACGTTATCATCGGATCGTTTATCTCGCGCCCGTAGTAGCTGCTTTGGAAGTTTTCGTAATTGTAATAGGCTGCTGCGTACAGTTTCTTGGCGAAATCTAAATTCCATCTTTCGTATGGATAAACGGTTGAATTCAGATACAGTCTAATGTCGCATACGTCGGCGTGGGTAAACTGGGTTGCGTTTTTTTCTTTCTTGTCGCAATTATTGCTGTCTTGAAACCCGACGATTATATAGCGCGGTCTTTCCAGACTTGTACTCGTTCTCAAGGCCCACACGTCGGAAGATGTTTGCCTTAAAGCTGGTAATTCGTACAGATCCCATTTACGATATGCCATTTGAATACTGGCATTGTTTCCTCCTTTATTAATGCGAGACAGTATTTTCAATTTTTGCTTGTCGTCTGGAATGATGTGACGAATTTTCCATTCCATTTTGTCGATACTAATTTCTGCCTCTACTTCGCCGACGTAACAATTTGTAAAAGTGCGAGCTATAATCATAATAAGCTCTTGTTTTACGTTGAAAACACCTTTTGCGTAATCTTCGGCGAATCCCATAAGATATTTTAAGGGTAATTTCCCGGAGAATACGTTACTTGCCGTGTCTACGATATCTTGGTTTGCTTCGTCGAGACCCCATCCGCACGTCATGAGAGATCTTAGTTGCAAACTTCCGAATGAAACCATGGTTTTTAATGTCGTCGTAACTCCAGGTTTACGAACCACGGCGACCTGCTCACCTCCCATCTCGTAGCGAATTTCATCGAACAAAAATGCGAGGGCATTATTTGATAAAAAACATCTTTTCGTTGCGTCTATGGGTTTAAATTTTCCTTCGATATATATGTAACTTTCGGCGATATCCAGTATAATATCTTGAAAATTAATGGGGATACGGACTTCATCCGAATTGTTGAATGATGGAGATCCGTATGGTTTATACGTATGCTCTTCTAGACTAATAATGGAATTGTCCAAGATGGGCTCGGAGAAAACCTCTATTTTATCGCTGGTGGTGGAAATCATTTTCGCACTTTAAGACCGATTGATTTTAAAAATTTATAGTCTTCGGCAGATAACTGTTGAGATGTTTGTGATCTAACGTCTGGACGACGACTAACCTTGACGTTAACTCTTCTTTTACTTTTATTATGTTTCGGCGGTTCCCCCATCTTAGTCGACAGCACACACAATTGACGATTGAAGCAAAAACCCATTTCTATGAAAGTTTCTTCAGTTCCAATTTCACGATTATTTTCTCGCCTTGAAAATTGATTAGATCACCGCTATCGTCCAAGATGCGAAGAGTAATGTTGTCGATAAACTGACGTCCTGCCGGCATTAACGGCATATAAATATTATTTTGTGGTTCTTTACTGATTTTGTAACCGGGCTCCACGTCGATATCGAATTCGAACAAGGTATGACCTTCCACCGAATTCATATATGCTCCGGAAATTATATTACAATCTACGCGTATGATGCGTACTTTCATTATTTCCACCATCTCGGTTGATTCGTGCTTTTTGTCTCTTTTTAACACTGTATGATTAAATCCTAACATTTTACCGATACTCGCCTCTCCCCGGAAATCTATAGTATATTGGGATTTCAGTTCACATTTCAGCGTATTATTATTAGCGACCAAGTAAAAGATTCCATCGTTCTTTTCTTCAGTTGAAATCCTCAAAGCCTCCAACATAGCTTTACCTATCTCATCTATTTCATAGGCCCTAGGTGGAATCTGCAATTGTATCGGCTCGGTGGTGTAACCCTCCTTCATGTCGGCAAACTTATTGTTGCTTTCGTCCACATTAAAAATTGAATTGTATGTGTAAAATCCCAGCAATGCCAGACCATATTTGTTTTCTCTATTTAATTCGACTGGTGGATAAAAATCGGCGCTTAAGACGCTCGAGTGTCCTGTTAGTGTGAACGTATAAGACATGACTAACCATTAAAACATCACACATCTCGGTTTTATTCTTAGCGGCAACATTTAAAAAGATTCATCTTCACACCTTTTCTCACTGCATTAGATAGTGATGTTTTTATGCTATTTTCTGCTTTTATGCGCACATCGCTGATTTTGCAATAACAACAAAATATTTTTCTAGCCGTAAAATCCTCATCAGTCATAACCTCGTTTAAATTGCTGCTGCTGCTGCTGCTGAAATAATGTTTGCAACCGCACTGATATTTTAATATATCGATATCGCTTTTAAGGTGCTCGGGCAACTTTTCCCAAACGAATGGAATTTCATTTGGGGCTAATGCAATCATTACTTCCTTGGGCATGTTTTCTAACTGTTTCACGGTCATTTTTCTTAATCCACCGGCTAGATGAAATGCTTTCAGTGATTGCAACATTTTAGTATAGTTATTGCGATCCATTTGCGGTGTTAATGGTGACGATGATGATGATGACATCTTTTACGCTGATGATTCGACAAGAAACTTTAAGCACAAATGTCCACACCAGACTGTTCCAAAATCCTGCTGACGATCGTATGTATAGTAAATAATTTTTGATGGTTCCGATCCCGTTTGTAGATATCGTACCAATTCGATCGGTGGGGGTAAATCGCCGAAGCTGTCATAATATGTTACTTTAGAATTATTTTTTCTATAAGCTACCCAATGAGTCCCTGCACCACGCGTACTATCCAAATTCACTATTGCTGCTTCGTAACGTCGAGGACCTTGTCTAGGTAATAAATCCCTCATATAAACGCCTCGAAAGTGTCCTATTCTTTTCTTTTTGGCATATTTTTCTATATCGATGTTAGATAGTGGTCTTCGAGGTAGGGATTCAATTAGTTTTTTGATCTACGATTTAAAAATAATCCCATACCTTTACGATATGGCTTTAGAAACAAACCATTTCCTTTCGATTTTAAATACAGGCCGGCACCGGTTTTATCTTCGCTGCTTTTTTTTACTGCTTTTATGGCGCGCACAATTCCCGCTGCCCCACCGGCTAATGAACCCAAAGCTGATAACCCGGCAAAAATTGGTATTAATGGTAATATTCCACCAGTTTTAGGAATCGGTATTATTCTCGGTGTACGAACCTTCCTTTTGCCACCTGCCGCTTTTACCGATCTACGTGCTGCCGACAGAGCTATTTTAGATGCATTCATGACATTTTTTTCCAACACATTTTTACTTCCGGCTTTTAATAATTCCCTTCGAACTGCTTGTCGAATAGCTGTTCCGAAACTGGCTTTCCGAACATGTCGATTTTTATTAACACCTTTCCTTTTTGTATGACGCGTGCCTTTACTAGATGTTTTTTTTGTTGATAATGATGATGGTACACCCATACCAAAACGTTGTTTTCCTTTCATAATGTTTGTAACTAACCAAGCTGCTGTTTTTTCACCTAAACTGGAATCTTTCGATTTTACTCTATTCCAAGCACTTTGTTCGAGCTCGTAATCCGCTCGATGTCTCGCACTTATGTTGTCTTTATTATGTAAATAGGCTAAATCGTGTTTTTTGCATGCGGCATCAAAAGGATTAATGCCTGGATCACCTCTTGTTACACGTTTTATTACTTTTGTTCCGGGTCCGCAATATTGATAACCAGGAATGTGTACCTCGAATGGTAATTTATTTATTAACGAATTCACAATACCGTATCCAGTTTTGTTGGAAACGTGAGACCGTCCACTTCGTTTGACGCTCGGCATCTGAATGACAGTTTTTGTGAAAAATTGCCTATAAAATATCAAATTTTCCTAAGATGCGCGTTATCGATCTTAAACAAAAACTTCCTATTGACAATCTCGATGAAAAAGTCGGACTTGGATTTGAAAAGAAGATAATGAAGAGACACGGTCCTTTACTTCCTTCCTCTATTCGCGGCCTGTTAATTGGTCCATCCAATTGTGGAAAAACTAATGTCATGATTTCGCTGCTTACACACCCCCTTGGGCTACGTTTCGAAAATGTCTATATTTACTCGAAATCTCTGTATCAACCGAAATATGAGTATTTAAGGAAAATTTTAGCGCCCATCAAAGGTTTAGGCTACTATGCCTTTAGTGATTCCAGTAATATTGTGGAACCGTCCGATGCAAAACCAAACTCTATATTTATCTTTGATGATGTTATATGTGAAAAACAAGATGTTATAAGATCGTACTTTAGCATGGGACGTCATAAAAATATCGACTTCTTTTACCTAGCGCAAACATATTCGCGAGTGCCTAAACAGCTTGTGCGAGACAACGCCAATTTTATTATTATGTTTAAACAAGATGAGTTGAATATGAAACACATATTTTCCGACCACGTTTCACCGGATCTAACTTTTACTCAATTTCAAGAAATGTGCTCAAAATGTTGGGATAATAAGTATGGATTTTTAGTAATTGATAAAGACAGTGATGTGAAATCGGGAAGATACCGCAAAGGATTTGATAGCTATATATTACTGTAATAATAAGAGAAAACGCTCATTTGATTGTTGAAACGTCCTTTGTTAACATCATGAATAACGCGATCGACTTAAAACGTAAACTAGTGGAAGCTACCAATGCCGTCAGAAAAAAATTTAAACAAATTAAAGCGGCTAAAGAGTTTAATGTTGTGGAATTGGAAAAGTTTTACGAACCCATTTCTAAGCCATTGACAACTATATCTGATGTGGTTAAGCAACGTCAGCAGCAGCAGCAACAACAACATCAACAACAACAACAACAGCAACAACATTATCCAGCTACAAAGCCACATAGTCTCAGTACATCAGTGCAGTCGACTCAAATATCAGGTTTTCCCCAACCTACACATTCCTTTCAAACCTCCACACCTATTCAGCAGCAGCAGCAGCATCGCATTTCAAAAGAAGATATTAGCCAATCGGTGTTTGATACACCCTCGACATCAACTAATACATCTCTCGCATCCGCTGACACCACAACTTCCGATACTTTAAACGCACACCTGAAAGGATTACATTCGAAACCATCTCTATACGATACTGTATATGGTGTACGTTTTGGTTCAAAAACAGATCATAACAAAAATTTTATTGGTAATTTAGAGGTGCGTTTTCGAAATGGAAATATTGTCTTATACAAAAAAGGGAAAAATATTGCAGAATATGGTGGATCACCGGCACTTTATGATTTGTTATTTCTTAAAACACCCCCAAGTGTAGGCAAGGAACAACAACAATTAAGTGATAATGTACTTTCAACGTACAAGGAAATTTTGGAATCAACGAATGCTGTCTACAACAATTTTAAAAAAAGTGATGGTTTACGGGAGACCAGATGGAACAAATATTTACGAATTATTAAACCTCTGATAATGGGCACAAAATTAGGTGGTACTATTACAAGAAAAAATCTCTCGGAAAAACTACAGTTACCCACAAACAAGAAATTATCTTCGAAAAAATTTCAATATGTCTACTGGAACAAAGCTAAAGAGTTGGTGGATCGTTTACGTTTGTTGTGGAGTTCCAAAATGGCCGGTCACACTGGACACGAAAATGAAATTATGTCAATCATAGAGGAATTACGAGAAGAAGATATAATATATTAAGCTCAATATTTAATGATATTATTCAGTTCTTCCTTCGATCTGAAACCTTTAGTATTACTAATAATATGGAGCCCAGTCTAGAAAAAATCAAGATTGTTAATGAACTACATAGAACGGCTAGAAAAAATTTTGTAAGACGGCGCACGATAATAAAAGGATACAGAGATTTGTGGCAAATTGATTTGGCTGAAATGCAACAGTATGCTGATGAAAACGATGGTTATCGTTATATTTTGGTCTGTATAAATTGTTACTCGAAATTTGTCTATACCAAAGCCATAGAAAACAAGACTGGTATAGAAGTTACTAATGCGATGAAAAGCATCATTGAAGAGGCATCATATACACCAACAAATCTGCAAAGTGATCAAGGAAAGGAGTTCTATAATACAAACTTTCAAGCCCTGATGAAAAAATATAATATAAATCATTATTCCACTTACAGCACAAAGAAAGCTGCAATTGTCGAGCGAGTCATAAGGACTTTAAAAAATAATTTATATAAACAATTCTCGACAAGAGGATCTTACAAATGGATACATATATTATCGGCAGTAACAAAAACCTAGAACCATTCGAAACATCGCACCATTGGAATGAAGCCTGCAGACGTGCAAGAAAAAACACATATTAAAGCATATGATTATTTAAAAATTGTACCTAAAAAATTTAAGTTTTTCATGGGTGACATTGTGCGTATTAGCAAGTACAAAAGCTTATTCGAGAAAGGATATACGCCCTCTTGGTCAACCGAATTGTTTAAAGTTGTAAAAGTTAGCGTTACAAATCCACCTACTTACTTGTTGGAATCGTTAGAAGGTCAGCCTATAAGAGGGTGTTTTTACGAATCAGAACTACAAAAAACAAGCAGTCCTGACGTTTATCTAGTAGAAAAGGTCCTTAGACAACGCAAGAAAAATCACATCGAACAATTATTTGTCAAATGGCTAGGATTTCCCAACCACTTCAACTCTTGGATAGATAAAGCTAATATTGTTTAAATAACATATTGTATGACTATATTTTTTATTTAAAATGTAAAATAAATAAACAATATATTGTAAAATAAAGTTTTTTATTTCAATCTTCATTATTAAAAACAATGACAATAAAACATCATACACATAAATAACATTTCAATATTCTTGGAGGGAAGGTCCAATTCACCGACGACTACGACGTTATCTTCAAGGCTATGCCACTCGGAGTGCGTTCTCCTATTCTTTAACCTGCTTTTTTTAGATTTTTTTTGAAGTCGAGTCGTACGACAGTGCGCTTAATGAGTCATTTAAAGGCTGATGATAGAGTATTTTCTGCATAACTTCAATTTTTGTTTTAAGCTCACTATTATTTTTGTATATCATGGGGAGGACATCCTTGTTAAATATGTCACATATTACAACTGCAAAATTGTAAAACTTTCTATTAACAAAGTGTTTTGTCACAGCATCGTCATCATCTTTAGGTTCGCCTAAGTTGGTTATGATTTTTCCACCCATATCATACTGCCCATCCCTTGTGGCCCAGATAATATATGATATTTTTCATTATATTTCTGACGACCAAATTTATCAATTGTGTTGTTTCCTCGACTCATTTTCAATCTTTACTAAACTATTTTATTTTTATTTGCCCTACTTATATTAAATATTTCAGCTGAGAAAAAGAAACACTGACTATGATCTACTGGGTTGGTATGTTTATAAAAGAAATAAAATAAAACTGTGATTGTAACAGATATTTATTTACAGTTATTTAATTGCACAAATACAAAAATTATAAAAAATTAATTTTCCATGTCTTCGTTTTCGTTGCTCAAAATTCTATCCCATCCGACACTATTTCGATCGTCAACGTCTTGGGCTGTTGCTGTTGCAGAAACCAATTCATATTTTGCAGCAAGCTCACCTGGTAAATGTGGAATATTGACGAGGTATTCTTTTAATTCTTCTTCAACCATTTCAGCACAAAATGTATCCATGTCTATGGAACCATATAAAAATTTGTCGCACAAGTGTGCCCCAGCCATAAAATTGATTGTATCCCTGATCTCGTTCTTATATTGATCTTTGGTTACATCAATATGCGACCAATCATTTACGCTATCTAACATATCGTGAGCCCTATTTCTTAATTCTCTCCCCAACCAAAATATGTATCTATCTACACATTCGTTGGCGGTCGTCGTCGTCGTCGTCGTCGCATCAGCAGACATCTTTAACAGAAATAATGAACACGCGTAAGTATTCTGACATGTGCAACTATATTTTAAATTTAATTACATCCTTTTTTTCAAACAATTTACATACAATTTACTCCAATGAGCCAAAACGTAATAATGTTCGAGTATTGTTTCCAAAAACTCTAGTGCCCTGCCCCAAATAAGTTAGAGTGTATTTATCTTTAGTTTTACTCATAATATCTACAATATCGTCAGATAGTGTTTCGGCCACACGTTTTGGTAAAAAAGTCTCAAATGTGCTATTATCACCGTCATCGTGTAAAGCCACTAAAAGAGTTTTACCAAATCGTGTAGTCATTGAAACCATCTTTACAATTTTATACACTTTGCCTACAATCATTTCGGTAACCTTTTTTTTCTCTAAAACCTCGAAATCTTTGCTAAACATTTCATTAATTTCATCTAGAGTTTCTTTTGCAATACTCATTATTGAAAAAAATGGTATATAAATCCAAAAATTACCGTGAATATAAAAGCACTTTCAGAATACTACACGAACACAATATTTGATGTTTATGCCACTGATATCTGCGACTGTTTGAAGTCACTTCTTCGCCCACGAACCTTTATAGCGAGGTTTCAAGGTCGAATTGTAACAATGGTGGGGGTAGCTTAACGATAGAAATAGTGGGAGGAGTATTGAAGGTCAAATGACGTCACACATTTAAATTGGTATAAGGATAACTTCAAGGACAAAATATAATGAAACAAATAACTACATTTTATGTACTTTATTCATTGATTTTTTTCTGCCATTCTTCTATGCGTTTAACATTATCACCTAAACCTAATTTCCTTAATTTGTTCAATAATAATTGTTTGTTTTTATCCCTTAGAAAATTCTTACAAACTATACTAGCTAAAAGACACACTTCGGCATGGTCCATATACTTAAAAAATACACTAAAGTCCTGAGCCTCCGAATCTTGCATTTCATATGCGTAAAATTCCGAACAGGCTGCAGAAATTAGAAATTCCTCGTACATTTCTCGCACTAAACTTTCCATATTAACTACTACTACGTTAAACTTAAGTCCTACACTCTAATTTCATCTAACACAACCGGATCTGCAATGAACCTAATCAGTTTTTCCAAACAGTCACTAAACCCCAACTTTTTTATCTCACGAACAAAGTCTTGTAAATTTATTGTTTTGCTGCAATATTTACGACATGCATTCGCAGCCTTTTCATATTCATAAGCCAAATCACAATAGCGCGACGCCCATTCTGCTCGACTTTTCATTGCATCATTGAAATAATTATTAGCCGTTTCAGTGAACTCATCGCCCAATTTTTTTACTGTCTCTTGCAAAGCACTATTCATATTATTCACTCATTTTTACATTCACGACACTTTTTTATTGCTTGTGGTGGCCCATCTATATGATGACGATATATTTGTTCATAGTGAATGTAACAGGGTAAGCTTAACTGTAGTTCCTTGTTACACCGATATGACGCTGGCAGCTTATCCCAAATTTGCCGTAAACTCAGCGTATCAACGCAAGTTTTTAAATATTCGAGAGGAAAAAATGCTAGATCCTTCTCTTCAAAATCACACAAACTTTTTAAATTACTCTGATATAAACAAATTACTCTGCCGACTTGCTCTATAATTTTTTCTTTAGATAGTTCCGTATCTGACATTTCACACTGAATGAATGCAAGTAGACTCACACAATTTATAGAACAATTTGCAAGGTCAAAATCATTTCAAGATCATCCCACACTATTACAATGCACAAATAACTACTTCAAGGTCACACACCCAAGATGACCTTCAACAAAGTCAAGGTCGTCTCGACCAAGGTCAAGGTCAAGGTCACACACACAACCTTGAACACAAGGCCAAGGCCAAAGCACACGTGCACTTTCAAGGTCAATGGCAAGGACATGTGGGCGGGGCCAAAGAGGGGTGAAGCAAGGTCAAGGTCAAGGTCGAGGAGTGGGGGGATCGAGCGAATCGGGTTATGTTCACTACTAATAAGCATAAAAAATATTTTTGAACACTATCTTTTTTTGTCTTCAAGAAGAATATTGTACTATTTAAGGACACTGCATAAAAATTACATGTTATTTCTTGGATACAAACTATAACAAAAGCTTATGAAGCAGTTGCTGATTAATACAGAAAAATATCCTAGACATTTTCTCTGGAGAAACAGAGAGCCAGCTAAGCTCAAAGTCAAATCAAAGTAACTCTTCTACAAAAAAAAATCAGGAAATTAGGAAGAACATAATCAGCTCTCACCGGATACAATAGAGAATTCAGACAACTCAAGAGGAAGACATGGAAATTAATATGCGAGGAGATAACAGAACCCGCCTCAGCACAGTTCTTTTAAAAGAATACCCCGACAGCATCGGATTTATTAAAAAGGTGAAAAAAGAGAAAAAGGTTTAAGAGTCTTTCTACAGGCTCACCTCCCAGTATTCAATCTTGTAAAAGAAGACGAGTTGCAAAAAATTCAAAGAGAAAAAGTTATGAAGGGCCCCAACAACTGCAGGAGGCGCCTGTTCCTTAAGTTATATACCTCAAGCGTGAAGAGAGGCCAGTGTGATATTTATATCGAAAATTGACAGCCTCCCATTGGATGAACTAAAAAAAATGGAAAAATGTATTGAACGACATCTAAAAAGTGAAACACACAAATAGAAATAGCTGCACAAAACCAGTATGCATATAAAGCTCCAAATTCATAGTGAATGTTCCAGTAATCTGGAAAAAACACTAACGAGAAAATAAATCCCTATGAGCGCTGTCATTGTTATAAAAGAACCTTCCATGAATCCATAGTTCGAGTCCTTGCATCTCACCTCAAACAATGCGTAAAAGTAAAACTATCGCTACATCTATAAGCAACAAATCCGCTACAATAACCACAGTCTCAGTTGGGAGTTCTATCATCTGTGCTGTGGTGTCTGGCCATGAATAGCTTCCTGAGCCAAATAAACGGCTCAGGATAAGGCAAGGTTATGTCGATAAATTATTTGTTACTATCAGAGACATGACTTAAGGAATTATTACAAGTCCTACGCAAACTATCTTAAATTAAATTGGTAACAGGTTCGCAGAGGAAGGAATACATATTGTTCTTAACAAAAGAGTCCTCGTATGATTTATGAGAAAACAAAAACTAGACATGAACTCCCCAATTTCAAATAGAACCTCAGATAAAATATGTGAGGGTAATATTAGATCAAGAATTGAGCTGGAATAGCAACATTGGAAATATTCTCTAAAAGGCAATAAGAGCAAGCTGGATATGTCGGAGAATCTTTGGAAAAACCTAATAATAATCCTAGGATCATATGAAACGATCATCAAACATATGTCTCCTTAGTATGGAGACTCAGCAAGCAGCATCTCAAAGAAAATTGCAAAAAATAGAGTTTAGCCTATGAAGGAATAATTCATCAATGCCATCATTCTGATTAAAATTCCAACTCCGTACCAAAATCGACACATTTCATGTGTATAATATAACCTCGATGTGAATTATGAAGTAGTAATTGACTGCTACTAAGAAAATATAGAACAATTATCTCGATTAGATAAATGTTTAATATAATGGTTTACTGATGGAGCCAAGATGAAAGAGGACGTTAGTGTAACAGCATCTGGACCAGGCTTGCTAAACCCCTAGGAAACACCTTCACAATCTTCCAGGTAGAAGTCATGCAATTCAAATCTGCGCCGCCGCGTGTCTGGATAGAAACATTAAGAAGATCAAAATATATATATATATATATATATATATATATATATATATATATATATATATATATATATATTGTTAGATAGTCAAGCGGCGCTAAAGTCTCTCAGATCAAATCCCTACGAGTCTAAGTTGTCTTTGACTGTAGGCAAACCCAAAATGGATTAGCAACGAACAACAAGATAATGATGTGTGTGCTAGAATACAAGGGAACTGGGGTGAAGACAGCCTCGCAAAAGAAAAGCCAAAAACATCTTTTCTTGGACCTTTCTGTGGTTACAAAAAAGCCATATAAAAGACAAGCACCAATGCTGGGAACAAAATCGGATCAAATTAGGGTGCAACAATACGTCTAATCAGAGACAAGCGAAGAAATTTATAAACCCATTGCCACAGAAAGCAAGAATGCTTCTCAATCTCCCAAAAAGGGATATTTCATTAACAATGAATCTCTTAGGTGAACACTACCCCCTGACATATCATCTTACTACGAAAGGCAATTCTGAGAACGAGATTATTTTTTCCTGCAATCATATAGTGGAAAAAAGTCACCTTGAATCTCCAAGAAATAAAGGACTAACTTTTCTTAAATGTAGTAGACTCCGTAGAAAGTATTTCGGTTTATATTAAATTAAGGAAACTTTTTAAACATCTTATATGTGATGTAGATGAGCAAGAAAAGCATTAATAACTCACTCAAAATCTACAAAATTTAGCAAATTTATTCTTAATATACCAAAACGATTTGATAAACGAAGTAAACAACGTAGTTCACAAGAACTGAGGTATTTTAAAACTTTATTTAAGTACCTTTTAGGTCCCATTTTCTTTCTCGACTGAAATATAGTCCACGAATGGAGAATCAACAATAGAAGAAATATTTAAATCAATTCGGCGATTCCCGAGATTACCTTGAACAAACAAAGAAATCAGTAAGCACTTATTCTTTGTTATATTTACTTAGATTAGGTGTTGAAACAGAGAGCTTAAAATAATTTTTAATTCCACTTTAATAGGTAAAGGTCTCCAACTGTCCTACTCTTAGGAGTTTTCAATATGAAATTATGTTAATTAATTTATAGAACTACTAATTTTCATTTAAATTTATTCATTAGATATGACTTGTTTAGCATTTCACTATAAGAGTGAGCTCACAAATATATAATTCTATTTTTGTAAGGTGGCTTTCAAGCATATATAGGCTATTGATTACGTTATTGAGAAAGGAGCTAAAACGTTACAGTGTTTTCATTGTATCATATGTTTAACTGACCTCCAAATATGATAAAACCACAAAGTGCTACCAAATTCAATGGTGCATTTTTAAGATTAAGGTAGATTAGTCCACTTTGAAGTTTCTTGAGTTTTACTCGAAAATTATGCATTTTTCGTAAATGCATGTCTTTAAAGAAGTTGTAGGTAATGAAATTTTCAATCAAAGTGATACTTCATGAAGTCAAAAAAAGCAATTTTTCCAAGAAATACACCCCAAAAACAGAATTTAAAAAAAAAACAGAGCAACGCAAAAAAAATTAAATTTTTTCCAAAGTGGATACAATATACTTACAGTTGGGTATATAAAATACAATTATATAAGAGAAACCTAGTGCTCAACCAACTGAAAAAATCTTATACTATAAGGACAAATGAACTCTCTTCTAACACAATTAGAGCCAAAGAACTATCTCAGATTGCAAGAATACCAGAGAACGGTCGAAGCTTTTCCCATGGTGGTGTACCGACATCTGTAGATCGGTTACGAACTTGTTGATTCTAGTCAGTACCAAATAGGCCAGTGCACCTCAGCATAGGAGAAGTAAATCTTTTGAGCAACTTATATTAGACAAAATATTCTTTCGAACTTTATAGCGTTATACATTTCATAGTATTCGTTTGTGTTTATAGTTTGTATGGATTTAGGTTTATTTTCTACGACTTCATAATTTACTTAATTAATTTTACTTTTGTCAATTTCCTCAAGAGGCTTCTATGAAAGAGGGTCCGGAACTTTTTAGAAAATTCTATTTCCTTATTTTTAACATGGAACGTTTATGATAGAAAGTCTAGAAATCGCCAGATTACTCTTTTTTCTTATTTCTGTTACACCATGAAGTATGAAAACCCTTCTAGAAAGATCCGTAATCTTCTGCTATCGATCAAAAGGGTACATAAGAAGTCCAGATCGGCTTTCGCGGGCCGTTTAGTTTAAGGCATTGTCGGTGTAACTGGAAGTGTTTGACAAGTGTCAAAAGTGAAGTTGACAATAAAAATCTTTTGCAATAATAGTGTGTTCAATAATACAGTATGTGTTTAAAATATTGGCCGTCCCGAACAATATGAAATCAAATACAAGCAGAGGCCATCTCCCAGAATTCCACAAATCTGAATATATAATCTCGTAGAGATCTGTATAAAAACCAAAAGTGGATATAATATACTTGCAGTAACCGAGATATGGCGTCAAAAATTTTGCTATTTTTCTCGATATTAGCAAATTTTTACTTTTTTTTTTTTAAATTTCATCCCACAATTTCGTTGCTAGTAAATTTAGGTATAGACGTTACCCTCTTCAAAAGAAAGCTGACATCAGGCCTATTAAAATGGTCCCCAGGCGAAGTCTATACTAATTACAATAGCCAAGAGACGGCTTCTCAAAATTTTTATAATTTTTTATCCGCACATTATATAATATAATAATATAATATATAATTTTTTCTTCATTTAACGAACAAATTATTTGAAAATATTCAATGACCAAAATAATTACATTTAGAAAAACGTTAATGTGGAGTACAAAATGAAAGACAAAATAAATTATCACATTTTATAGCATTTTTCATTTATTTATTTTTATTCAAAAGTTGGATTCAGTTAAAATATTTTCAATCGTTTTGTCAATTTCTTCGTCAGTATCTTCGTGAATATCATCTACAGTAACTTCAAATACGTGGAAGTCAGAGGTTAAATATCTGGAATTGACCCTAGATAACAAACAAAAAGAATGAAAAAAAAGTAATCAACAAGGCTGCAGAAACCTTGATGGTCTGTGGAAACATTGTGGAAGATGATGAGGTACAAGCCCAAAAATCCTGCAGTGAATGTATACTGCGATAGTGAGACCAATCATCACATATGAGACAGTGATCTGGAGCAAAAGAATCAGTCTGGCTAATACGAGAGCTAACCTCTCGAAAGTTCAAATACTGGCTTGTGCAGGTATAACCGGGGCAATGAAAACCAGACCAATGGCCTCCATGGAAATAGTCCTAAAACTCACACCTCTACATATATTTCTAGAAAACATGGCAAAGAGAACGATTTATGGGATGATGAGAGATGAGGTCATAAAATGAAGATCCAATCTCTTATCTAGAAATCAATAAATCTGGAACATGTCCGAAGATGAAATGAAAAAGAAATTAAAATTTGTGAACAACATTGGTACAAATATCAGTCGTAAGAGCAAATGGGACAGAAACACCGTTGAAAAACTCAGCTAGAAATCTAATATATGGTATACATATGGCTCCAAAACAACGGAGGGAATTGGAGTAGGAGTGTATGGACCCGGCACTAGACACTACGAAAGCTTGGGTAAGTCACCAAGCCTTTTTCAGGCAGAAATACATGCTATTAGGATGTGTATTCAATTTAACAAGGAGAAAAACTATCACTGTTATGAGATTATCATCATGACGGATAGTCAGGCAGCCATGAGTGCGCTGAGCTCTCAAGTTATCAGTTCTAAAATGATCTGAGAATGCCTAGAGGAACTGAATGATTTGAGTAAGAATAATAAAGTAACACTCATTTAGGTACCGGGGCATACCGAGATAGAGGGGAATGAAATAGTAGACAGGCTCGCGAGAAGAGGGGCTGAGATACCATTTCTAGGGCCTTTCTGTGGAATCAGTAGCAGTGTAATGCTCGATGAACTATTGAACGGAGCTGCAAGGATTCAAATAATGCATAAGCTTGAGTAAAAACCAACTCAGAGTTCTGAAAGGGGTTCTGACGTTGCATTGCCACCTGAAGGGACACCTAAAGAAACTTGGACTAGTAGAAAGAGAAGAGTGCAGATTCTGTTAGGAGGAGGACGAAACCTCTATTCTTATTCTTACAGAGCGGAGGGCTTTAGAAAACCTTGGTTGCGGTTCTTGGGGCACACCAAATCGGACGAAGAGGAGCTGCCTACCTTGAAGCCGTCCAACATCTTGAGATTTCTGAGGGAAATAGGACTGAAGGTTCTGCTCTAGCCGATAAGGAAACCCTTAAGACCGAACAGCAGTATAAGGGCACAATAGATCTACCAGGTTGCAGTGTACAGACCCCAGTGTACTATACGCACAGACGTACATACATACAACGTCAAGTAAATCAGAATTTCCAAGCAAAGTTGGCGGAGCAGTAGATTTATTTATAAAATTGGTATGAATCCATTTTTCTACATTTTCCAACCCCAGCTGAGAGGTTTTAAAATATTTCGTTCCAAATGTTGCATTTGCAAGTATGTTCTTAAACCATGCTATTTAGTAGCCTCGATAGTCGAAGAAAATTGTGATAAAGTAAATATTGCAATTGTTGAATGCTTCTGGATTAGCTGTTAGTAACAGGTGCTTCGGCTCTCAATTTTCAAGCTGTATAATAAAGTTACGATGCATTCAGAAGTAGAAACGACGTTTTCAGGTCTTGCATTTTTGCACAAAAGTATATCAAAATATATTGATTTTTATTATTAAATACCCTAGAATAATTTTTTTCTTTAAATAACGAAAAATGTTCACGCTGAAATATAAAATTATATAATATGTGGGAAAAAGTTATAATCAACCTAAAAAGTTGAAAATTTTGAGAATCCATTTCTCAGCTACTATTAATGATACAAACTTCGTTTCGAGATTATTTTAACGAATGTTAGCCTTCTTTTGAAGATGAAGAATACAACGCCAATACCTAAATTCACTTACAAAAAAGTTGTGGAACGAAATTTTAAGAAAAAAAACAAAAATTTGCTAATATCGAGAAAAGTAGCAAAGTTTGAGACGCTATATATCGATTAGTTTTCATTGTACAGACTTCTGAAGAAGCAGGTAGAAAGTGAGCTTCCTTTTTCATAAAGCAATGCAAATAACTGCTTTCACTTGGAAAAAGTTATGGAGAAAAATTAAAAAAAAAATTGCATTTTTTTGCTTTTCCTTTATTTTGTTTTAGGGGTGTATTTTTTTTGAAAAATTATTTTTTTGGACTTCATTAAGTATCATTTCGATTGCACTTAAGAAAAATGCATAATTTTCAAGTAAAACTGAAAAAACTGAAAAGGTGGCAAATCTACCTTAATCTCAAAACGCACCCCTTAATTTGGTAGTATTCTGTGATTTTGTAATATTTGGAGGTCAATTGAATATATCAAATAATGAAAACACATTAAGGTTTTAGTTCTTTTTACCCCACTTTTTTATACATAGTCAATAGCCTAATAGTGACATACTCAAATATAGTTGTATTTGAAAATAACTGCTTTAAATATTTCAATTTTTTCTATGAATTGCAATACTTTATCTGTATTGGAAGCGAATAATTAATCATTTTTTAACTTAGTTATGAAAATATCACCAAAAAAATATTCCCTCCGTTATTCAACGTAAAACTTCATCTGAATTTTCGTATACTTATATTCGTATATTCCCTCCATCAACAAAATTATTTTAACAGGAAATATCCGAAACCAGATAACTTTAATATAAAACTTTTTGCATAATTTTTACTGCTTTTGGGGTCATCTTACATGGGTCAACCTGTTAAACTTTGTACCTACTATATATATTTGTCTAATATATTTCGTTCCGCTTGAAGTCAGATTTACATCAGTAAAACTTGCGTTATGCGTTGTGTTGGGAGAAAATTTCTGTGTTGGTGAACTTTCCTAAATCTCAACATATATGAATATCAAATAAATTTTCGCCGCATTGTATTTCAGGGTAGATACATGATCGATTGTCGCAGATAATTACTACAACAAAGTAAAGTAGTACAGGAAAGAGTACTAAGTTGCCGACTACAGCTTTATTCATAAGCTCCATTTGGAATTCTTGAATCAGGCAAGGTCTGTCCTTAACTCCTTTTCTGTAAGACACTCGGATTGAAATTGATGTTACAACATGCGGTATACAGCGTGAAAATTTATGTAAAGAAAACTAAAATCAACAGCGGAAATATTTTTGTCGAACACATATTAAATGTTATTGCTGTGGACAGGGCATAAGACTAGTTATGAATACAAATAGAATTTTTTCATGCAAAAAATTTTAATAAGTTTAGGGAAGAAACGTATTTTTGTATAATTTTCTATTGTATGGATATTATTGAATGGATTAACTCAATTATAATACCAAATAATAAATGTGTCTGGTTAGTTTTAGTGAAAATGTTTCATCTGATACGTTTTTTAAAATCGATATTTTTTTGTTTACAAGGTTCAGTATTAAAGATATTAAATATCAGTGAAAAAAGTAAAAAAGTAAGTATTTCTCTATAACATCACCAAATAAAACATTTTATTGAAAAACAAAAATAAAAATGAGACATATCACCTTACAACGGATAAGAAAACTGCCATAATTCACCATAATTTTTCATTTTTATTAATCCGTTGGTTTTAAAGCGTAGAGCTTCCAATTCTTTGCTTGTTTTCCAAACTGACATTTATCGTTTTAGATGTCACAACCAAATAGGTTTAATGTGGGAAAAATATGGCCAATATCAGGTTATTAGGAGGTTTTTTTGGACATCTCAATTCACTACAATCACACATGTCGGAAACTATTGATTTTTGAACTTCGATTCTACGGAGACTTTTAATTTACATCACATTTTCTACTTAATCCCAAGATTTGAGGTCTTCAGAGGTCAAGCTTTTGAAAACCCTATTCAGGCCATATTTTTTTAACTTTGATACTTTGATCCCTCATATCTGAAAAATTGGTCGTCTTCGAGTATTCTGCCCATTGAAACTTTCGATCTACGTCACATTTACACTTAATCTCATAGTTTAAACCTATTCGACAAAAAGTTCTACAGCGGAAAATACCCTGATAACCCTATTTTGGTCATATTTTTCCTACTGTGATCCCTCATATTTCGAAAAATATTTTCGAACTTGGTGCCCATGGAAACTTTCGACCTACATCGCATTTACTACTCATTCCCAAAGTTTGAACCAATTCGGCAGAAGGATTTTTCCATAAGGCTTATGTGAGGGCCTTTGGTAGACTTTATCTTTAACTCAGTTGATGTGACAAACAAAAAAAACGCCAGGAAGTAACCAAATATTTTTTCCAAATTTCGCCCCACGTCCGTTGTAAAATTTTTTTGCAAAATTTAAAAACTAACGAGGTCTGTGATATAGAGACGAACGGACAAGACAAAATTAAAAGGGTTCTCAGAATACAGAATCTCCACAAACTACTTCTTTTTTAATAATTGTAATGAAATTAGAATTACAAGAAACAGGGAATTTTCATATAAATGATCAAAAGAGCACTTTTTAAAGAGAATTCTACATAGATTATGAAAACAGAACAAATTATTAATGGACATATAAATAATGAAGGCTCTGATCAATATAATAATATGAAATATAACTATATTTCTTCCAATAATTACCATGAATATACGCCACAGCTTCTAATGTCCTTTTATATATGAGAAATGTAAATCATAATTATTTTTAAAAATTAAAACTTTCTAATGTTTTACAAGAAGTGAAAAGGATTTTCTTTCGTTCCTTACACAATTTTTTTTAAAGATTTTTCCTGTTTCATTCCCACATTTAAAATAGTTCCAGAGCCTTAAAATATATATTTGTGTTTTTTCGTAACTAAGAATATTTACCAGTTAATTATGGTGACCTAAATCAATTAACAAGTAAAATCTACTACTTAATTACATTTAGTAAAATTTGCTTTTATTACATTTTTTTAAGGAATTTTATAAGGAATAATGCTAGCAGCATGTTTTGGTATATTGAATATTTAAAATTTGTCAATATATACTATATTTAATGAAATTTAAAATAATTACTATAATTTCTATGGATTTAAATTATACCTAATTTTTTTTTTAACTCTCTTGATACTTATGTTTTTCAATGATTTAGCTGTAATGGCCCATTTACTCACCATTATACGTGGGCTAGATCAACATATCCCACAAAATGCTGAATATCTCTATCTTGCACGTATTTGTGATGGGCTTGGCAACAACAAATGTTCCCAAGCTATTCCATAGAAAAAACCTCAAACCATTATTGTTTTAATGTAAGCTGCTTCTATAAATTTTCTTTTTTTCATGTTGGGTTCCATATATATTGACGATGTTATAAATAACTTTAGAACAACAAACACTGGACAGCAAGAAGCACATTCCTTCTTCTCAATTCCGTACACTAAGGGAACTTCGGAGAAAATAAGACAAATTGCCAGTAGTTATAATATAAAAACAGGCTTTAAATCAGGAAATACACTTAGAGCTCAGTTAACAAAAACAAAACCAAAAAGTACTGATAACAAAGAATGTGTTTACAAAGTTCCATGTGAGTGTGATGAAATGTATATTGGAGAAACCAAACAACCACTAGAACTTAGAATTAAGGAACATAAAACTCATACACAAAAAGGGAAAACGTCGAGATCAGGTATTGCAGAACATGCCTGAGATAAACAACATCATATAAAATGGTCTGAGGCTGCGGCAATATATATGGAACCCATCACGAAAAAAAGAAAATATATAGAAGCAGCTTACATTAAAAACAATAATGGAATCTGTGCATCCTAACGAATTTTAGCGTGTTATTTTATCATAGCATAAAGTTTTCTTTGCTCTAATATAAAGGTACTCAGAGAAATTTAATTGGTCGAAAAAAATTGATTAAAAAACGGCTTTTTTTACCTTTTTTTTAATTATTGCTATTTTGCAATAAAGGAAATATATTTTGAGATTTCCAACAAATCCTATCTTATGGCAAATTTACTTACGAAACTTTTTTTCTCCTTTAACTTTCCTCTAAAATGAATATGTTCAAAGCTACACGAGAGAAAATGAAAAAAAAAACGTTTTTTTTTTCCGTTACTTTTATATTTTTATTAGTAAAAACAATGTGCCCAACTTTTTGAATTGACGTATATCAAATTTATCGTTACTCAGGTTATTCTGAAGGCTCTCATGCAAAAATCTCCATGTTCCAATTCACATCCACCTAAAAACAGATAAGCCCCGGTCTGTTTTATTACTTTTCCATAGACTCCCCATCATACACCTAGTTCTCGTAATAATTTTTAGATGTTATGTTAACTAATCTTAAGTATTTCTTTATATAACACCTTTTATGATATCTCAAAAATATATAATGAATTAGAGTTATAAAGAGTGTCAGATAAGTACTTTTTAATTTTTTTCTCGGGAGCATACAAGGGAGGTCAAAATAACCCTACTATTTCGTAGAAAAAAATTCTAAAGTGCCCCTTAACGAAGTACAGAGCCATAGAGGGGTACTTATCGGCTCTAATTTTTGAATCGACTTGTATAATTTAATGAAATTTTAATATGTTATAGAGGCCATAAAGACTCATTAAAGTATACTACAGTAGATGTTTTAGATCTCCGAGAACCAGGGACGGACTGACAGCTACACTCGTTAGGCCTAATTTTTCACATGTGTCATTTTACAGAGCTGAAAACAGATTTTTTAGATACTTTGGTCACTTCTTCTCACAAAAGGTACTCTTAATTGATTTCGATAAATCGGTTTTTATACGAAACACTCAAAAGTTATTAATGCTAAGCACAAGCAGGCACACATTAGGTTGTTATTGTTAATATCCACATAATGAATTTGTATTGATGGAACTTGTTAAAACGGCTTTAAAGAAAAAATAATTTAAAAACATGGAAAAATATTCTTAGGTAGAGTATCTCATATGCATTTAATTTATGGTGAAACGCTGTCAAATTCTTCGAAGACAATAAGACTTCATGCGGGAACATTTCCAGCTCGAACATTGCGCAATACAAAAACCTTTCAAAGAGTTGATTGAAGCCTATGGGAAATAGGTAAAAGATGATTATAAAATAATTATTAGAGTTAACGAATTAATTTTTTACATCTTTTGTTCAAGGTCATTTTTGCCACAACGTGGCGGTGAACCTTCCCAGGAGAGCACGAGGCCCTCACATAGAGGAACAAATTTTGCAAGATATTGCTGATAACCCTTTAAACAGCATAAGAAAGCTCGCGACACAAAACAATGTTGCAAAATGGATTGACGTAAAATTCAAACAGAACAGTTACTTTACCCGTATCACGTTGAAAATGTACACGGATGATTATCCCGCAATATTCCAATACTCCAACTGGTTTATTCATCAAGATAATCTAAATCTAAATTTTCAAACCCTATTTTGTTTACCGATGAGGCAAGTTTTACAAGAGATGGCATAATAAACTCACACAATTTACATTTTTGGGTTTATGAAAACCCGCACGCTATAATTCAGAACATACGCCAACAAAGGTTTATTGTAAATCTGTGGGCTGGCATCATCGGAAATAACCTTAACCATTGGTTTTTGAAGAACGACTCAATGGTGAGATTTATTTACAATTTTTACAGCAAAATTTAAATAATTTATTGGAAGATGTATTTCCTGATAGAATAATGCAAATGTGGTACAGGGTGAGTCAACGATTGGATGAAGTAAGTTTGTGCCTTTTCGGTGAAATTTACAAAGAAACTATATTTATTGTTTGATACAATTTATTTTTACGCAGATTTTAAAAATATTTAGGACTCTACAGGGTGAGCCAAAAAACTAGGATAGCATAAAGTTGTATTTTTTTAAATAGAACACCCTATATACGAATCGTATTTTCGATTTAGCTTATAATTCTAAATCTTTTTTATTAAGGGTTTACTATAACAAAACTTTATAGTTTCAGAGATAATTAAGTTTAAAGAAAAAAAGTCACATTTTCAAGCATCAATTCAATCCTAAATAACGTTTTCAATTTTGTGATAAATATATTCAAATTTGGAATTTAGCAAGGCCAAGGACAAGTTAACATAATTTTTACCTAATATTTGCAATAAAAGCTACAGGGTGTTGAACACATCGGCTCAAATTTGAACAAGTTTAAATGAATAAATATCTTTTTTTTTAAATGGTACACCCTGTATATTTTCATGTTATTTAATAGAGTAATAAAAACCCTAAAAGTTTTGTTCAATATATCCTATACCTATTTATAATAGTTTTTGAGATATTTTAGTTTTTCTTATTTTCCATACTTTTTTACAGAAATAGTCTTCATTATCATAGTAGCCATGTAAAATAATAAAAAGAAACTACAGAAACAAACAGAATGTGGTTAAATATGATGAAATACATTATTCGTTATATTACAACGGCAATAGTTTAATTAAACATAATGTGAAAAAATTAACACAACAATAACGACAAGGCAAATACATATTTACTTTTATACTAAATTGAAACAAAAAAATTACCTACTAAATACTGAGATTAATTATTTCTTTTTAATAAGTGTTCGAATAAACGACCCTCTTGTGCAATGCACAAATTTAGTCTTTTTTGCAGATTTTCTCGGACCCTGGACAAAATTAGTGTCGTTATTGTTCTACAGGTATCCCTAATCCTGTTTCGCATATCTTCCACTGTTGTTGGTGGATTAACATATACCTTATTTTTAATATAACCCCATAGGAAGAAATCTAATGGGGTGATGTCGCAAGACCTTGGTGGCCACTCAATGAAACCCCCACGTCCAATCCATTTTTGCGGATATCGTTGGTCCAACAACGCACGAACTTCACGATGGTAATGCGGAGGCGCACCATCGTGCTGGAACCACATACTGTCGAGCTCATCCCTATCGAGACCTTGAAGCAGTTGGGGTAGTTCTTCTTGTAGAAAGTTCAGGTAACTATGGCCATTTAGTGGTTCATTAAAAAAGTGGGGTCCAATAATTCGATTATGATGAATACCACACCAAACATTTAATGACCAGTGGTTTTGATGTTGCACCTCTCTAATCCAAAATGGGTTTTCTGTGGCATAATAATGCATGTTGCGTCTATTTACAGCACCGTTACTTCTAAAAGTAGCTTCATCACTAAACATTACCTTGCATAATAAATTTGGATTTAATTGAATCTCCGCATTTATTGTACGACAAAAGTTTACCCGACTTTCAAAATCCTGTCCTTGCAATTCTTGGTTTAATTCCATGTGATATGGATGATACCTATATTTCTTGGTAGTACGATTAGCGGTGGATTGTGATGTTTCACATAATGCTGCTGACTGACGGCTACCAATATAAGGATTTTCCTGAACATTTAACAATACTTGTAGTTCTTTTTCTTCATTAGTTACTGGTTTGTTGACCACTTTACGTTTTGGATAATCAACAGTACCAGAAGAATCAAATCTTTGCATTAAGTTTTGAAAAGTATGGGTATTAGGCTGGCGTCGATCAGGATACTTCATTTCGTAAATTCTTTGAGCAAGAAGGCAATTTTTTTGAGCCTCTCCTATTGTATAAATCATATCTATTAACTCATTCTTTGGAAAATTCATTTTACAATATAAGATGAATGCAAAAAAAACCAAACTACACTACATAAAAACCAAAAGAAGCGATTGCGGTTATAAATTTGACACACAGAAAAATGTTCTTTTACATTGTTTTTGCCATGGCTACTATGATAATGAAGACTATTTCTGTAAAAAAGTATGGAAAATAAGAAAAACTGAAATATCTCAAAAACTATTATAAATAGGTATAGGATATATTGAACAAAACTTTTAGGGTTTTTATTACTCTATTAAATAACATGAAAATATACAAGGTGTACCATTTAAAAAAAAAGATATTTATTCATTTATACTTGTTCAAATTTGAGCCGATGTGTTCAACACCCTGTAGCTTTTATTGCAAATATTAGGTAAAAATTATGTTAACTTGTCCTTGGCCTTGCTAAATTCCAAATTTGAATATATTTGTCACAAAATTGAAAACGTTATTTGGGATTGAATTGATGCTTGAAAATGTGACTTTTTTTCTTTAAACTTAATTATCTCAGAAACTATAAAGTTTTGTTATAGTAAACTCTTAATAAAAAAGATTTAAAATTATAAGCTAAATCGAAAATACGAATCGTATATAGGGTGTCACATTTTCAAGCATCAATTCAATCCTAAATAACGTTTTCAATTTTGTGACAAATATATTCAAATTTGGAATTTAGCAAGGCCAAGGACAAGTTAACATAATTTTTACCTAATATTTGCAATAAAAGCTACAGGGTGTTGAACACATCGGCTCAAATTTGAACAAGTTTAAATGAATAAATATCTTTTTTTTTAAATGGTACACCCTGTATATTTTCATGTTATTTAATAGAGTAATAAAAACCCTAAAAGTTTTGTTCAATATATCCTATACCTATTTAAAATAGTTTTTGAGATATTTCAGTTTTTCTTATTTTGCATACTTTTTTACAGAAATAGTCTTCATTATCATAGTAGCCATGGCAAAAACAATGTAAAAGAACATTTTTCTGTGTGTCAAATTTATAACCGCAATCGCTTCTTTTGATTTTTATGCATAGACGTAGAAGAAATTAAATAAAATTACATTTTATTTAATATGTAATTTTATTTAATTTCTTCTACGTCTATGTTTTTATGTAGTGTAGTTTGGTTTTTTTTGCATTCATCTTATATTGTAAAATGAATTTTCCAAAGAATGAGTTAATAGATATGATTTATACAATAGGAGAGGCTCAAAAAAATTGCCTTCTTGCTCAAAGAATTTACAAAATGAAGTATCCTGATCGACGCCAGCCTAATACCCATACTTTTCAAAATTTAATGCAAAGATTTGATTCTGGTACTGTTGATTATCCAAACGTAAGTGGTCAACAGACCAGTAACTAAAGAAGAAAAAGAACTACAAGTATTGTTAAATGTTCAGGAAAATCCTTATATTGGTAGCCGTCAGTCAGCAGCATTATGTGAAACATCACAATCCACCGCTAATCGTACTACCAAGAAATATAGGTATCATCCATATCACATGGAATTACACGAAGAATTGCATGGACAGGATTTTGAAAGTCGTGTAAACTTTTGTCGTACAATAAATGCGGAGATTCAATTAAATCCAAATTTATTATGCAAGGTAATGTTTAGTGATGAAGCTACTTTTAGAAGTAACGGTGCCGTAAATAGACGCAACATGCATTATTATGCCACAGAAAACCCATTTTGGATTAGAGAGGTGCAACATCAAAACCACTGGTCATTAAATGTTTGGTGTGGTATTCATCATAATCGAATTATTGGACCCCACTTTTTTAATGAACCACTAAATGGCCATAGTTACCTGAACTTTCTACAAGAAGAACTACCCCAACTGCTTCAAGGTCTCGATAGGGATGAGCTCGACAGTATGGTTCCAGCACGATGGTGCGCCTCCCCATTACCATCGTGAAGTTCGTGCGTTTTTGGACCAACGATATCCGCAAAAATGGATTGGACGTGGGGGTTTCATTGAGTGACCACCAAGGTCTTGCGACATCACCCCATTAGATTTCTTCCTATGGGGTTATATTAAAAATGAGGTATATGTTAATCCACCAACGACAGTGGAAGATATGCGAAACAGAATTAGGGATACCTGTAGAACAATAACGCCACTAATTTTGTCCAGGGTCCGAGAAAATCTGCAAAAAAGACTAAATTTGTGCATTGCACAAGAGGGTCGTTTATTCGAACACTTATTAAAAAGAAATAATTAATCTCAGTATTTAATAGGTAATTTTTTTGTTTCAATTTAGTATAAAAGTAAATATGTATTTGCCTTGTCGTTATTGTTGTGTTAATTTTTTCACATTATGTTTAATTAAACTATTGCCGTTGTAATATAACGAATAATGTATTTCATCATATTTAACCACATTCTGTTTGTTTCTGTAGTTTCTTTTTATTATTTTACATGGCTACTATGATAATGAAGACTATTTCTGTAAAAAAGTATGGAAAATAAGAAAAACTAAAATATCTCAAAAACTATTATAAATAGGTATAGAATATATTGAACAAAACTTTTAGGGTTTTTATTACTCTATTAAATAACATGAAAACATACAGGGTGTACCATTTAAAAAAAAAAGATATTTATTCATTTAAACTTGTTTAAATTTGAGCCGATGTGTTCAACACCCTGTAGCTTTTATTGCGAATATTAGGTAAAAATTATGTTAACTTGTCCTTGGCCTTGCTAAATTCCAAATTTGAATATATTTGTCACAAAATTGAAAACGTTATTTAGGATTGAATTGATGCTTGAAAATGTGACTTTTTTTCTTTAAACTTAATTATCTCTGAAACTATAAAGTTTTGTTATAGTAAACCCTTAATAAAAAAGATTTAGAATTATAAGCTAAATCGAAAATACGATTCGTATAGAGGATGTTCTATTTAAAAAGATACAACTTTATGCTGTCCCAGTTTTTAGGCTCACCCTGTAGAGTCCTAAATATTTTTAAAATCTGCGTAAAAATAAACTGTATTAAACAATAAATATAGTTTCTTTGTTAATTTCACCGAAAAGGCACAAACCTACTTCATCCAATCGTTGACTCACCCTGTACATGCATGATGGTGTTCCACTTCATTTGAACTCTATAATACGTCAACACTTAACAAACGTTTTTGATCCTCGATAGATAGGTCGAGGTGGGCCTGTTTTATGGCCACCAAAGTCTCAAGACCTAAATTCCTTAGAATTTTACTTCTGAGGACATCTAAAAGAACTAATTTATTATTATAAACTGCTAGCGAAAATAGCAAAGCATTATAACGAAGTCAGTAAATAAGGCCGGAATATTATTTGCAATGCAGCGGGAAAATATTCGAAGAATAATAAAATGTATTGAAGTACTGGAGCCCATATTGAACATTTACCAAAATAACATTTAAATGTTTTTACTATTTTTGCATCTGAGACCCACTGTAAATTAATTGAGCTCCAATCAATCCTTTGAAAGGTTTTTGGACAGCATAACTTCTTGCCTCCGACGAGTTAGACAGAGGATTCCCCATAAATTAAAGTATTTTGTTTAATATTAGTACCTTTTGAGTTTTTCATATAAAAACTGATTTATCTCGAAAATCTCCAATTTTATCGAAATAAATTCCCTTTTTTGAAGAGGAAAAACCAAAGTATTTAAAAAAAATCAGTTTTTAGCTTTGTATAATGGCACCTGTTAAAAATTAACCAAAGGAGAGGGGCTCCAAGTCCGTTTCTGACTTGTTTGATGATCTAAAACATCTACTGTGGTAGGGTTTAATGAGTCTTAATGGTCTCTATAAAATATTGAAACTCCATTAAATTATAGAAGTCGATTCAAAACTTAGAGCAGATAAGGTAAATCGCTGGGTGCCCCTTTAGGGCCCTGAATCTCAGTTAAGGAGCACTATGGGAATTCTTTTTCTATTACAAAATAGGGTTATTTTGACCTCCCCTGTATGCTCCTGAGAAATTAGAAGGTACTCACCGGACACTCTGTATATAGAGGATAGCCAAAATTTTGATATATTTTATTTAAATATGCTTTTCCATGCAATAAAAAATATAAAAAACAAAATTTATGATATCACTTTTGTTACATATGAGAAGAACCTGCAAACCACATCTTATCTTTGATAAAAGATCTAGCATAGGAAAACATTATGAAAACTGAACACTCATTATATTATTTTTAAATAATTAATTCAACTAATATATATAATTTTTATTATTTCAGAATGTTACAATTATGCCTCAGACTATGCCAGATGGCCATATCTCATATTTTGAGATAACTCCAAGCATCACATTGGTGGCGAACAACTGTGAAAAATTTTCTATAACAGATTTTAAATTAAACCAGCAACGAGAAAATTTCTTGGTGGTACTTTATGCCTGGACAGCAGCAAAAAAAGAGCATGTTGAAAAATATGTTAAAATTCTTTTAGAAAAGCAATTTGATGTACTAGTTATAAATATCCATCCATGGAAAGTTATGTGGCCAACTTACTATAATCAAGTATGTTTTTTTTTATTATAATTTTTTTTATTTATTTATTATTATATGTGCTCTAGAAATTTATCAAGGAAAAATCCACATACAATTCCCGTCTTATAACAAATTTACCAAACAACAAATAGTTATTATAAGGGTAGCATATAACTTAACAAGAAGTATATTTATCAGATGCTCCGTAGAGCCGCCATTTACTGCGTGCAACCCGGGGGGCTACGTTACCACAGAATTATATGATCGATATAAAAGAAAGTTATAAATATTTAAAAAAGTGGTTTTTGAAGGAATGCCTGAACTAGGAAAAAAAATTACATAAGTCTCTTTCATCTCAAATAATCGTAAGTAAATACGTATTTTACATATTAATGTATGATACTTAGTAATTATTGAGGTTAGGTTTTTTGTCAAACTTTTATCATTCTTACATGCAGACGATGAAACAGTTGTTGTTGTCAGCATGCAGAAATGCAAACAACATAGAAACAGTGCAAATAATATTAAATAAAAATACAGTATTACAAAATAATAATAAAAAAAATTTTTATAAAAAAATTGAACCGACTTCTAAAAGTACGCTAAAAAGGGAAAAATAACTTGAAATTTTTATATGAAATTGAAATTTTTGAAGTCGGCGCCAAACTAATACCTGACAAAATGTGATTCGCATAAACAGATTTAAAAATACTTTATTTCTAATTGCTTTCTTACCATAATTTGTATATATTAGTAGTTATTTATTCCATTTAGAAATAATTTGGCGCCGACTTCAAAAATTTCAATTTCATATAAAAATTTCAAGTTATTTTTCCCTTTTTAGCGCACTTTTAGAAGTCGGTCCAATTTTTTTATAAAAATTTTATTTTTCGATTTTTAGTTTTGAATTCTTTATGATATTCATAAATTATGTAAACTACATGCTAATCGAGATTAATATATCTTGCAATGACTCCAAGGTGGCAAAAAAGTATTCATTTTATCCAGAATTCTAAATCACCCTAAAATGAATCACTAAAAATTCTTTGATTCTTAGAGTTCTCCAAATATCAATGAAATTGTGTCAAACAAATATTTAGTCTGTCATAGCAAGTCCAATATCTTAAATTTTAAATTAATTTTAGATTGGTAATATAGGCCCCAAAACCTTCCAATATGAATATATAAAGAATTTGAGACGTAAATTTCTTAGCCCGATATATTTTATATTGCATATCGAGTTTGTACAAGCCCCAAGAACCCCGCAATATCAATTTTAGATAAAACCGGAAAATGTAAAATTTTTAGTCCCTCATATTGTATCTTATTAACCTTATAGTTGTAAAAAATTAGTCTCATATTCGTAATACGTCACCTCCCAATACCCTAATATCAAATTTGAAAAACTGCGAATAAGGTAAAATTTTCTTCCTACCATATTGGATCCGCCATAATGAATTTCAAAAAAATAATTTTAACGTCTTAATCTAATCTAAATCTAAACCCTTCAAAGCCCCCTAGTACCAATTTTAGATGAAATCCAAAAATTTAAAATTTTTAAACGGTCATATTGCATCTGACGTATTAGATTTTCTTAAAATAATTTTTTATTCGCTATTTACAACCTCAAAAGCGATTCAGTTCCACATTTGAACAAAATCGAAACATGTAAAATTTTTTGTCAGCTATATTGCATTCGCCATATTGAATCCTGAAAAAATTTGATTAAATTTATAATTTACACCCTCAAGAACCCTCTATATCAGTTTTGGAGAAAATCGAGATATGTAAAATTTTTAGAACACTATATTGAATTCGCCAGATTGTTTTTCAAAAAATATTTTAATTTCGTAATTAACACTAACAAAAATCCCTCCATACTGACTTCAGACAAAATCGAGAGATGTAGAATTTTTAATCCGCCATCTTAGATCCGCCATATTTATTTTTTTAAAAATAATATCACATTCGAAAAAAATCGAAAAAAATTAATTTTTAATCCACCATATTGGATGCGCCATATTCAATTTTTTTTAAATAATTTTAGATTCGTCATGTGTGACCCTGAAAACTCCTCCGTACCAATTTTGGTGAAAATCGGACAAAATTGATTTTTTTGTCCGCCATATTAGATCCGCCATATTGAATTTTTCTAAAATAATTTCAGATTCGGATATTTATAGAGTTTACATTTGCTATTTTTACCCTTGTTTTTACAATTAACAATGCAACAAATTTATGTCATATTTTTAAATATTTAGAATACAAATAAATAGTACAAGAGCCTCCCTGGACTGACAGTTTCTTTGCCATGGGACCTACGATAGATTTTAGTATCCCCTTTAATCGTATACACTCGGCGAATATATATAAAAACAGATAAACTAAAAAATAAAATAACAATAATTAATTTCCGGTGGCGTTATTATGGCAATTTACCAAATAATACAGATAGAGCAATGTTAAAGAATCAGCACCGAACAGAAGTACCGCACAACAGACAGTAGATAAATAGCAAAATTTTGATAAAAAAATTGAACCAACTTTTAAAAAAGTGAAAAATAACAATAAAATTTTCTTTTTGTGAAATTCAAATATTTGAAATCGGCGCCAATACAAGTACTTTATTTATAGTTGCTTTCTTACTGTGTCTTGTATTAGAAGGTGTTTCATTGGGTAACAATTTAGAGACAACTACAAAATTTTCAATTTCGTAATAAAATTCATATTGTTATTTTTCGCCTTTTAACGTTTTTTTTAGAAGTCGGTTTAATTTTCTTATAAAAATTTTATTTTTCGATTTTTAGTTTTACCTCGCAAAAAAGGAACTATTTTATCCAAAGTTGTAGACTACACTACATACACCGAACAAGAAAAAATTGTTTGATTATGAGAATTCCGCAAATAACAGTTTTGAATAAAATTGTACCGAACAAACATTTAATCTGCTGTAGCAAATCCACTATCCTGAATTCTAATAAATTAATTCTAGACACATAACTTAGACACCAAAACCCGCAATATTTGAGAATGTAAATTTTTAGTTCTACATATTTTATCCTGAACATTGAGTTTGAAGAAACGTTTCTTTCGGGACTTCTTTCAATTAATTCTTTAATAGAATTGGTCGAGTTATATCCCTTTCTAGGCTAGTTATCGAGACCAGATGTTTAACTTGTAGGTAATTACGTTTGTTAATGGCTCTTTCCAGTCTGTTTTTTCGAGATACATTTTGGTATAATCCGGAAATTTTTTTACTCCATATTGATTTTTTAAACAATTTTAAATACAATATTTACACTCTCATAAACCTCCATCCAATAAATTTTAAACACAATCGAGAAAGGTTAAATTTTTAGTCCGCCATATTGGATCCGCCATATTGATTTTTTAAAAATAGTTTCATATTCGTAATTTGTCCCCTCAAAAACTCTTCTACACCAAGTTTGGACAAAATTAAAACATGTTAAATTTTTAGTCCACTATACTGGACTCGCCATATTGGAGCCGTCATATTGAATTTTTTAAAAATAATTTTATATTCGTTATGTACGACCCCGAAAACTTACCCATACAAATTTTGGAGAAAATTAGATAAAATTAATTCTTTTATTTGCCATCTTGAATTTTACTGAACCAATTTCAGCCCACGCAGCAACTTCCTGAATATAATGCAAAAAATTTCATTCAAGTCGGCGCCGCTGCTCCGGAGTAATCGACGTATATACATAAAATAAACATATATAATAGCGGTTTTAGAAGCCGTTTAAAAAAGTATTATAATGGCGGAAACCAAAACAACGTACAAGAAAATTTATTTTTAATAAGATATTGGAGCAATCAATATAGTTATTAAGAACTTTAAAAAGAGTTGTTTGCAAGAAATACTACCGTCGATAATTCCGAAATGAAAAATTTGATTTTTTAAGCAGCTCATCATAGGGAAACCACTTTTAAGATTTCATATTACGAAGTTGCTCGTTTTTTCTAGGTGAATTTTTTCAAACATACAATACTCTCTATCTGTAAAATACTACAATTTCTAAGATTCTCGAAATTCCTTTAATATAGTATGAACTCACTGAAAACATTCTGATGGCAAAAAATGCATAAGAAATTGTTTGCATTCAAGAAATTAAATTGACAGATGCTATCAGAAAAATATTCCTTCTTAACTGAAAAACATACGAAATTTCATAAAACCTATCTTTTACTTTAATTCTTTGGTTTTAAAATTTAATTTTTTTGGCTATTATCAATTCTTTGAATACTTTTTTAAAGTCATTTTCTCCTTTACTTATATGCTGTTTTTATTTCTGTTGCCTAAATAGTTTTTAATTTACATTATTTGCCTCTTCTCATTATTACCTTTTGTATGTACTCTGTATACCTTTGTAGTCAAAATAGTTTTTTCTTCAAAACAAAAAATTTAATGGATCGGACTCTGTTATAATAAAATCCTTGTTATAACTAGATTTTTGCTAACTCGACTATTGTGTGAAAAATTTGACCTACATTAACTAACTATTCCAGAATAAGCATATAGCTGTCAAAAGATAATTTAAATGTTAAACAAAATTTAATAATTTCTTATATACCTTGTTAGAAATTTTTAAGAGGAAAAAGTAAAATTATTACAAAAAAAATTGAACCTAAAGTAACAGCAGTTCTATTTGTGAAGTGTGATACGGTTGTACGAAAACGTTCTTCTTCTAATTTTAATTTTGATTCTTTGCGTGCGTCTGGTCTGCTTCATAGTTATTAATTCTAGAAGCAATTTTTCTAGACTCCTAAAACTTCAAATATCTCTGGAATCGTTAATTTTAAAGCTTTTTTGAGCATGTTAAAACCGAGATGAGACCTCTTGGAGACACCTCTTTTCCCTTTTTTTGATACGCATTGCTAGAGACAGTTAAAGTTTTAAATATCGAAAATTAATTTTCTTAGAAAATTTAGTTGCTTATAGAAACGCGTGAAGCTGAAATAAATAAGCGTCTCGAAAAGACCTTTCTTATATGTTTGTAAATGCTAAAAATGTTTTTTAAACAAAAAACTTGTCAATTTTCTTTGAAAGTTAAATATCTTTCAGCGTGCATTAATTAGTTTTAGCTGCAACCCCCTAAGTAATTAATGCATCCACTCTAAAATTTGAAATGGAAAGAGTGGTCAAGTTCTACGTCACTGGAAGGGAAACTATTTTGTTTCTCATACAACCGTAAGTCATTTTTGAGTTTTAATTAATTCTGTGCAAAACGAAGCTGCGGAAGTGAAGGTTCTGGGACACGTTACTGTAGATCCTTCACTAAGTACATGGTAGTTGGCTTATGAAACTGGTGTGAGCCGCAGCAGTATACAACGACTTTTAAAACATTAAACTTTCCATTCAACTTGCCCAAGAGCTTCACGAAAATTACTTAGACCCCCAGTTCCAATTCTGTCAACCGAGGAGAAACAATCCAGATTTATTTCGCGAAATACATACATAATATAACAGACTCTTTTTACTTTTACGCTTATCTATTTAAATTTGAAATTCCGCAAGAGATCGTAAGCCTCTCTCCATCTAAAGGCATCAGTTTTAACCGGAGAGGTGGTTTACTCAGATTTCTATATCGGTATCCACTGTCAATTCTCGTATCCAAGAGTTGCCCGTCTGTTTCTGTTGCAGTTTTGAGTGAAAAAAAAATGTTGTGTCTAATATTTTTACGTATGTATTAAAATGTGCATTTTGATAAGTCTAGAATTGACATTTTGGCAAATTCTGTCATTTTGTTTGTAATTGGTCATGCGAGAAATAGTGTAGAATTGTTAAAAATAAAATTAATCTATACCAAAATCAGGTAATTATATTTTATATTTTTCGTTAAAATCGTCGAATTTAAAATAGTAAATTATTTCCATTTTACCCCGCCATAACCTCACAAACTGACCACGATATCTTTTTTTCAGGAGCCAGCTTTTTAAAGTAATTTCAAGTTTTGTCCAGCACTTAAATCACCGAAATCATTTTGTCAAGCTTTAATTCAGTTTCTGCAAGCTATTATCCAAGTTTTTGAAATTTTATGATGTTTTTTGTCCCCTGTTTTTTATACAAAGGTTATCTCATGTTCCTGAAAGTCTGCCGTATTTAATAGAAATACTACATATTTCCTCAAAACCAACTACTTCTGCTGGCATGTGTTAATTTGAATTCTCTTTTGGCCACATATATCAAATTATTCCCAAGGGGTTATTAAAACATCTGAGAGCAGTCCAGTTTGCAAGTATTCAATTAGCCGAAACCATCTTTTAGTGACTGCAGCCCGATAGCAAATGCTCACAACCAGATAAGTAGCTGTATTTTTTGAATTCACAAACAAGAAACATAGAACTGTATGATTTCTTCGTCCATAGCTTTTCGAATGTTTTAGAGTCGTGGTAGGTTTCCTCCCCGTAAAGATAAATTATGTTATGTCGGATATTCTCACGGGTGTGATGTGTAATCGAAGGTTTTCGGGCATCCCGTGTATGTGCTGAGTCCCTCTCAGGACTGTAAGGCAGCTGACGTTTCGGTGAAATCTCATTCACCATTTTCAAAGCTCACTGTATGGCGTTTACGAGCGAACTGACGCCTGCGACTCCGGTGTTGTCGGTACCGTGTGCGCGTCGGACGCGTTCGTTTTCCGAATGGTTCCGGACCATCAGGTGGCGAGACTTGCTGCGCGTCATCGGCCCTGTTGCCAGTGTTTGTGGTTGCGTTGCCGAGTCCGCATGGAATTTCGTACACTCCCTGGTTTTCTAGAGGGATTCTTTCTTTAGGTGTTGGCAAGAGATCTTTTACTTTACGGTCTGTGGTGAAAATGGTTTCAATGTTGTGTCTCCTGAGAATTCTTGCGATCTTGTCTGTGGTACCTCTTACATAAGGAACAAAAGCTTTGGAGCTATTCTCTTGGTTTTCGCGATTTTTTGGGGCCAAGTGTTTGTTTTTTAGAGCCTTGTCTATATGTTCTTTTTTATAACCGTTCTTTGTTAGGGCTTCCTGCAGTATGTTCATCTCTTTGTGATAATTTTCTGGATCTGTAAGGGACTGCGATCGAAACGCAAGTGATTTCACTACTGCAAATAATTGGGCGGGGTGATGATGTGAATCGGCGTTGAGGTACCTGTTGGTGTGAGTGGGCTTTCTTTAGACAGTGTGCGAAAGCAAGCCATCCTCTTTTCTTTTCAGTAGGATATCCAGAAGCGGTATTTCTCTTTCCTGTCTGTCTCCATGGTGGAATCGCCGCTATCTCCTGCACTCGCTAACTTATTTATGGAAGACTTTGAATCAAAAGCTTTGGAGACCTCTTCACATAAACCAAGACTGTGGCTACGCTACGTGGATTACACATTCGTTATCTGGCAACAAGGGGAAAATCTCAAAAGTTTCCTGGAACACATAAACAGTATACATCCCAAAATTAAATTCACCATGGAGACAGAACCGGAAAGAGAACTACCGTTTCTGGATATCCTACTGAAAAGAAAAGAGGATAGCTTGCTTTCACACACTGTCTACAGAAAGCCCACTCACACCAACAGGTACCTCAACGCCGATTCACATCACCACCCCGCCCAATTATTTGCAGTAGTGAAATCACTTGCGTTTCGATCGCAGTCCATTACAGATCTAGAAAATTATCGCAAAGAGATGAACATACTGCAGGAAGCCCTAACAAAGAACGGTTATAAAAATGAACATATAGACAAGGCTCTAAAAACAAACACTTGGCCCCAAAAAATCGCAAAAACCAAAAGAATAGCTCCAAAGCTTTTGTTCCTTATGTAAGAGGCACCACAGACAAGATCGCAAGAATTCTCAGGAGACACAACATTGAAACCATTTTCACCACAGACCGTAAAATAAAAGATCTCTTGCCAACACCTAAAGAAAGAATCCCTCTAGAAAACCAGGGAGTGTACGAAATTCCATGCGGAGAATGCAGCTCATCTTACGTAGGCCAAACCAGCCGTAAAATAAGCGCCAGAACAGACGAACATATAAACGATGTCAAGCAAAAAACAACTTCGTCTGCTCTGGCCCAACACTGGTTAAACACAGGACATAAGATAAATTTCTCGGGAACAAAAATACTATCGAGATGTGAAAACCTGTCCATAAGAGTTATAAGGGAGGCCATTGAAATAGCAAAGAGGCCCAACAACTTAAATTGCAGAGATGATAGCCAACGTGTGCCTAATACTTGGAAAAATCTGCTTACAAAACATCAACCAGTACCACTTAGTAACGAAACAGATTACAACTCGGCAACGCAACCACAAACACTGGCAACAGGGCCGATGACGCGCAGCAGGTCTCGCCACCTGATGGTCCGGAACCATTCGGAAAACGAACGCGTCCGACGCGCACACGGTACCAACAACACCGGAGTCGCAGGCGTCAGTTCGCTACTAAACGCCATACAGTGAGCTTTGAAAATGGTGAATGAGATTTCACTGAAACGTCAGCTGCCTTACAGTCCTGAGAGGGACTCAGCACATACACGGGATGCCCGAAAACCTTCGATTACACATCAAACCCGTGAGAATATCCGACATAACATATATATATATATATATATATATATATATATATATATATATATATATATATATATATATATATATATATATATATATATATATATGTATATACCGGGTGTCAACGAATCTATTATACAAGTCATAATTTCTAGAGTATTATGTGTATCAAAATGAGAATTGGTACAGGTAAATGTTATGTGAAGAGGAGAGTTTTCGCATATTTTCCACTTTTCGGCCACTTCCGGTTTTACCGGAAATGGCCCCGATTTTGAATCCTTAAATAGAACACCCTGTATATTTTAACATCTTTGGATTCTTAGAGCCACTTTTAAAATTGCATCTAGGTGGCCATGATCGGACGCAAACTAATCTAACGGCCTTAGGTGATGTTAAAAAAATACAATCGCAAAGTTTTAGTGACTAGTATGAAAGACAGGAATTGGATTAAAAATTTAACAAAATTAACAAAAAACTAACAAAATAAATTAATAACTTAGACGACGCACTTAAGATATTTGAAAGTACAGTAGCTGAATTTGTTAAAAAGTTTAGTGTCGTAAATGTTCAAAGTGCATTCCTTCTTTTTCACGACACATTTCAGCTCGTTCAATTGTTTCTCTCAACACGTTTTGTAGCTTTTGGGGCGTTATACTTCTAAATGCCCGTAAAATTCTTTCTTTTAATATTTCAAGAGTAGCTGAGGCTGCTCCATAGTAAACCCTTTCTTTAACATATCCCCAGACAAAGAAATCGAGCACAGTAAGATCCGGTGAGCGTGCTGGCCACCGTACCGGACCATTGGTTGCAATAATTCGATTATTAAAATGCTCTATTAAATAATTAAGAACTTCTCTAGTATTGTGAGGCAGTGCTCCATCTTGTTGAAAGTAAATTCGCCGTAAAACTGCTAAAGGTATATCATTGAGATGATTTTCGATTTCATTTTGAAGAAAACCTAAGTATCTAACCCCTGTTAACTGACCTTGAAACAATATTGGCCCAATTATTCTGTTTCCAATGATACCAGCCCAGACATTGCGGCCAAATCTTTCTTGAAAATTGCCCTCTCTCATTTCATGTTGATTTTGTTGGGCCCAGTACCGAGTATTTTGCTTATTGAACATACCATTATTTGCAAATCGGGATTCGTCGGAAAATAGAATAAAATCGATAAAATTTGGGTTAACTCTATGATTTTGAAGCAGCCAATCACAAAACACTACCCGTCTATCGCCATCCTCAGTATACAAATGTTGATGTAACTGATATTTAAATGCTCGGTATCCATACTTTTTCAGTATTTTTCTTGCTGATTCATAACTTATCTGCAGTTCTTGACTAATTTTTCTTAACGAAACTGTTTTATCAACCTCAACCATAGCAAGTACGTTAATCTCAGTCTCTTCATTTATGATAAACCTCTGTTCCGCCTCTTGATTTCCTATTTGCCTAAAACGAGTCTCGACATACGGAAAATACTGATGGGCTGGATGTTGACGATTTGGATATCTATGAGCATACAACTCGGCAGCATTCCTTGAATTTCTATGACACTCTCCAAATATTAATAACATATCCACTTTTTCACTTTGAGTATACATTATTTTAACGAAAATTTAAACTAAACTTAACGAAAATTAAGAAACTTTTACGTCTGTTCTTAGAGCGTATGTCACTGTCATTATCTACTTAAGTGAGTGCTTTGCTTTCCAAAGAAGACTTGATAAAAACAGTTGCAAATTATTATGCATCACGGCTGTCCATGGCGCACTTGTCATAAGTAAATAAATTATCCAGTATTTTGCTTAATAATATTTAATTTCTGTTCTTATATCTAATCCAATCGCAAATAAATTAGTACCGTTAGATTCGTCAAAGAATGCTTTTTTCGAAAAGTAGTTGTCAAAAAGGGGTCGCCATTTGAAAATTAATAGTTAGAAATGAAAACGTAATTTTGTCAACTTGTCTTATTCCTGTCTTTCATACTAGTAACTAAAACTGTGCAATTGTATTTTTTTGATATCACATAAGGCCGTTAGATTAGTTTGCGTCCGATCATGGCCACCTAGATGCAATTTTAAAAGTGGCTCTAAAAAAATGAAGTAGACGTAAAAAGTTTTTAAAATGTTACATTCTGATCTAGAATTATCTCAGAAATCCAAAAATGTTTAAATATACAGGGTGTTCCATTTAAAAATTTAAAACCGGGGTTATTTCCGGTGAAACCGGAAGTGTCCGGAAAGTGGAAAATATGCGAAAACTCTCCCCTTCACATACTATTTACCTGTACTAATTCTCATTTTGATACACATAATACTCTAGAAATTATGTATTATATATATATATATATATATATATATATATATATATATATTTATATATATATATATATATATATATATATATATATATTTGTACATGACATAAAACTCAAAACATTTAAAATGACAGCGCTAAGAGTATCAACAATTCATTATTATTACCAACGCAATTGCCATAAAAAACTATTTTGGTAATATAATCGTTGTCGGGTTATTTACAGATGAAACAATTAGGCCATTTTATTTTATATTTTCTAAATATTTCGAAAAAAGTATTTGCTGTAATAATGGTAATAAGTATAATACAACCGACTTTCTATCCTCACTAATAGTCGATATTCCAATAGCTATGTTTTACATAACACTTAAGAATATTTAATCAAAATTTGAGAAAAAATGTAGTTACATATATTTTTTATTTCAGGCTATTGCCGCTGACGTCTTAAAGTTTCTTCATAAAAATGAATGCTATTCTCAGATGCTACTTTATGGGTTTTCCGCGGGCGCATATATGTGGTCAGAATCAATGGTTCAAATAGTTAATGATTTGTCCCAACATCAACTAATTTTGGATAGAATTGTTGGACAAGTAAGAAAAAATTTAATTAATACTAAAAATGGGGATTATAATTTTGGAAAAATGTATTCAATCTAACAATATCATATTAGTAATATGCCATTTCGTTATAATTGTTAGGAAATGTTCTAAAATATACAGAGTGGATTAACGATTGAATTGAGTAAGTTTATGGGTTTAGGATAAAATTTACCACGAAATAATATTTATTGCATTATATGATTAACTCATACATATATTCTAAAAATATTTGAGACTCTACAGGGTGTGTTAACAACAAGGACAGCATAAACTTGTATTTTTTTAAATAGAACACCATGTATACGAATCACTTTTTCGATTTAACGTATAATATTAAAATCTTTTTATTAAGGGTTTCATATTCCTTTACTTTATAGTTTATACAACTAATTGTGTTTAATAAAAAAATGTCGTACATACCATTTTTAATTCTGCGAGAAATATATTCAGATTTATTGTCAAGACGAAGCAAGCACATTGATCAAAATTGTAAAAGTTTTAAATCAAAATTTACCCTTTTTTTAATGGTAAACCTTGTATTTTTTATTTTATTTTATAGACTAACAAAGATACTATATATTTTGTTTAATATGTCAGATACATATTCCTAATAGTTTATAAATATTTCCATTTCTTTACTTTTTTTTTGCTGGAGAAAAAACACACAATTAAACACATTATAAATAAATAAAATATAATAAATATGTTTGGCCGGCAATGTGCTGGAGCCAGCAGAATACTTGTCGCTACTGTAATGCGTAGACTTTTTCTATCTTTTAAACATCCCTCTGCCCTGATCAACCTACCCACAATTCCTACATAATTCCTTAAGAACTACTTTCCTTCAGCTTTACGACTGGACCCGGTAATGAGTAGATCCAGGGTATCCCTCAATCAATCCAGATTTTTAACAACGAATATGTCGATTATAAAACATAAATTATCCCAGATGAGTAGGACTAATGGTCCAGAATCCTACACCGCAGAAACGGTTTGCCCCCATGGATTCGGGAGGGGGGGGGGCAACATTTCGACATCAAAACCTTTAAGTGGCAAGGTGGACTTCTGCTGCACAAGAAGCTACAGTTCAATAACAACATGAGCGCCAAACATCAGCAAGAGCCCCACCCTTCGAAGGTGCTGTGCAGGAACCTCAGCCAGCACTCACTAAGACGGGACTTTCAAGACAACGCATGAAATAGACAATATCTATGCATTTTTTATAGGGTGATTCAACTAGAACGGGAAACAATCGTCTATAGACAACAGCTACATGCCGAGTTTTTCAAGATTTATTCACATATATAGATGTCATAATAGAGAATAGCCGACCAATACAGACTTGTTTTCCTGTAAGCCGGCTTAATACCATCAATGCGGAGATTGAACGTGAGATCAGGGACGCTGACAATAACAACGAGTCGAACGCTGTACCTGAAACATTGCCGGAACCTAAAGTCCAAGAACAACAAGAACAGCCTAATGACAATATTCAACAGGACAACGCTGAACTCTCTTTTGAGAAATTGTTAACGGAAATGAATGCTTCGGTGCTGGAGTATGATGGAACCAATCCGTTATGCAGACCAGCACTACTAAAAATTAGTTCATAAAAAACAATTGGGTGTCATGTAAGACATCATGAATAATCGAATTTTACTAACTTATGTTTCAGAATCTTATACTCTCCTTACATATAACCATCTACTGTGCCGCGACTGCAATAGCTAAAGCTTTAGAAATTAGAGTTACAACAGAGCGCCGATCACCAAAAACAGAACCCATTTCACCACCATAGGAAGGACGTCTAAGGAAAAGAATCGAAAATCTTCGAAAATATATAGGAGAACTGATGGAGTTTATCAGGGGTACGAGAACAACTACACTGCAAAGACAAATTGAGGAAATCATGAATCATGTCAGATACCATTGGCAACAAGTTGCAGCGAATACTACTGCTCAACAATGCCTCGAGACACTAAAACAGAAGCTCTCTTGCAGGATGACTAAAGAGACAAAAGACCAGCAATAACCGAAACCGAGACAATACGCTGTTCCAACGATTAGAAAATACTTTCTGCAGTAAGCTAAACTCTCCACCTTATCTGGTAGATAGTAAATATCCCAATAGAGAGCTGATGAGTTTTGGAGAAGCCAGCTTTCCCCACCTGCCTATTGTAACATCGCAGCAAGCTGGGTCGATGAAAAACACGAAATCTGCCAAGACTATAGCCAGATCCAGTTTGACCCATTTGTCACCGAGGAAATTTCCGGAATAATCAAGCAATCCCATAACTAAAAATCTTCAGGTTTCGACGGGATCCCTAATTACTGACTCAAAAAGTTCTGGTGTACTTACCCTCAACTGGCTAATTTTATTAATGATGTTTGTCTAAACCCAGCAAAAATGTCATTGTTTCTGACAGGAGGTATTACTTATCTCTTACCAAAAAACCAACTTACCATACATGACGCAGCTAAGTATGGGCCAATCACCAGCCATCCCACCCTAGATAAGGTAATCACCTCCTGCTTGACCCAATGCATCTATGCACATTTTGAACAAAATAACATCATCGCGACTCAAGAGAGAGAATGTACCATGGGAGCAATGTGATGCAAGGAACAATTGATCGTTGACTCTGTCATGTGTAACCAGGCCTGTATCAACCGAAGAAACTTCTTTGCTGCCTACGTGGATTATAAGAAGGCCTTCAACTCAGTGCTGAGTGGCTCAAAATTATATTGAGAATGTAGAGAAGGCTATTCACTAAGCCCATTGTAGTTCTGCCTTCCAATGAACCCACTGTCACCTGTTTGAACTCTAGCAGATACGGTTTTAATATTAGAAATAACAACAAAGGGGTAGTAAGATTGAATCAAGTTTTATACATAGATGATCTTAAACTGATGGGTGCTACCAGAAACTAGTTAGAACAAATGCTCAAAATTGTGGAGGAGTTCTACGGAGATATTGAAATGTAGTTAAGACTCGACAAGTGCCGTATTTTGAACATCGTTAAAGGAAAGATACAATTGAGAGCATTTGAGATGCCTAACGGTGAAACTTTAGCAGCAATAGAAGCGGAACAAACATACAAATATTTAAGTATAAAACAGACTCAAAGAATTGACAATTGCACTGTCAAGGCCGTATTGACAACTGAATTTGTTAGAAAGGTGAGGCGTGTATTACGAACTGACTTAAATAGTAGAAATTTGTTTAAGGCGCTCAACACATACGCAAGCTCTGCACTTAACATAAGCACGCAAACACTATCCTCGTAGTGCCATTCAACGTAAATACTTCTGAGACATCAAGGAGGAAGAGCTGGACCAACAAATAATAAACTGAGATTCATATTTTCACAGGTTAGCGGACTCTTCCACACTAAATCGAGCAATATGCGAGGCAGACGATCCCACGCCACTACAGATGAGTAAACTGGATATTGCTTCTCACTACCAAACAGACCAAGAGAAGTTTCAGGCCTGTCTACGAAATTTCACTTTATGGGCGGCATCTAAATGAGGTCAATCAGGACAATGTCGACAGCACAGCGTCGAACTACTGGTTGATTTCAAGATAGATGTTTCCGGAAACGGAGGGCTTTTTGTTAACTATCCAAGACCAGATTATTCCGACGAAAAATTATCGGGAGTTCATCATCAGAGATCCCTCAATAGAAAATGACTCATGTAGATACGGCTGTCAAACATCAGAGACAATCCAGCACATAACTGGAGGACGCCAAGCGTTTGCCGCAATGAAATATAAGGAGAGACCTGACCAACCGCTAAGATACTCCACGAAGAGTTAGCAGATAAGCTAAATCTTTTGCAGGTAGGAAAAGTGTCTTATTATAAGTAAAATCCGGAGCATATTCTTGAGAACAACTAGTTCAAGTTATGTTGAAACCGAACTGACCAGACAGTTGCTCATAATAGACCACACATTATACTAGCAGATAAAATTTCTACACCAATTGATATTGTTGTGCCTAGCAACAACAACCTAAGGCCAAAATTCAATGGGAAAATAGAAAAATACAGAGATCTGGAGGTGAAAATTCGAAGACAATGGGATGAACAGCGGCCAAATGATTCCCATAATTTTATCAACAACTGAAGAATACCAAAGAACCTCCTGCAGAACATCAAGGGACTGGGCCTCCTTAGTGAGTATCTGTATAAGCCGATTCAGAAAGCAGTTGTCCTTGCAACCGCGCGGACTCTCCAAAAGTTTGCAGGAAATACAGCAGACGACGTCATCTAGGATTCGATAACATGGAAAGGGTTCCCACAAAGCTTCTTTCTTACTTTTGGTATCTTTGTATACCTGGTATGAGTCAATATTCCCTAGAGGAACTGCAAAGCCGTTTGGTTTGAAATCAGATTAAGGACCAGTATAATGAAAACAATAACTCTTAATGACTTTAATGTAATTAAATATAATAAAAAACAAATTTATATTAAAACAAAAGATGGGAAATTTTTACTTTTTTAATAAATATAAAACATTTTCCAACCCATTTATTAAAAACAAAAATAGTAAACCAAGTAAAAGTATAATTTAATTACTTATTATTAGTTAATAATTAGTAGTTATGTTCATTCCTATCGAAGTTTTCAAGCAAGTGTTCATCGTATAGCAAAAGTGTACAACCCTTTCTGAATTCCCAGCATGCAATTCTTGATGTAATATATTCGTTGATTTTTTTTGGTGATATAGCTGAAGGTGAATTGTGATGATTTGCAAAATACAGCTGATAGAAAATTAGTAATATGAGGGTTTTCTTGAACATGTAGTAAAATTTCCAGTTCATTTTCTCCAATGACAGTTTTTCTACTGACTACGTTCTGGTTTATCAACATTTCTGAAAGAATCGAATCTTTCCGTTAAGTTTTGAAAACTAAGGGGTTATTAGGTAGACGTCGATCGGAAAACTTCATTTTTTTAAACTTTCAACAAGAAGAAAACCTTTCAGGCCTCTTCTAATACGGAAATCATATCTTTTAGCATATTCTCTCAAAACTTAATTAAATATAGATAAATGCAATAAAGCCAAGAAACACTATAGCGCTCATTTGCGACAAGAATGTCATATTTCAAAATTTACATTTTTTCAATAGAAGTGAATTTATTTTTTAATCAGAAGTAGCAACTTAAGCTTAATGTATTAAAATTCCATTTTTAGGAACATTTAAAAGCAAAGTTTTATTAACGAGAATAGTTGTAAAAATGAAGAAAATAGTAAACGTATGTTTAAATGGATACACTTAAAGAAAAGTATGTTATACTTGAGGCCTTATTGTTGCAAAAATTTCAAAAAACAAGCAATGTATATAAAAATATGACACTATTGTTACCATTAAAATTTAATTTTCTCCCTTTTAGAACATAAAACACTATAAATTAGGTTACTCCACACACCAGTGTAGCATAACCTCACTGTATTTTGAGTTGTTATTGTAAAGGTTTATTATTATAATAATGTTAATGTATACAGTGTTTTAAATGTTCTAATTTTATTTTGGGACAGATTTTTTTAATTATATATGTGACTTGTTCTGTGTGGAGGCAACGCTGTCGTTGTTGGAGACTGTTTTCAAAATGGCAGGGTTAAGGTGTGCCCTTTGACGAGGTCTGAGCCCTTTCTCGACAGGTGGTCACATAATCCCTGTGAAGTTCTGATATAGGTTTACTCCCATCAATATAAAGTTTGTATGAATTAGCTCTATTGAAATGGCTCTCTATTTTAAGTAATAAATTGCCTAATATTTTCTTTAATGTTCTGATCAATTTTAATCTGGGTGCTAAGCCTACTTCTTTTATCTTCTCCCAAAGAATGTTCGCCACTTTATTTTGTTTCTTAAGTACTCTACGGATAAGGCTTTCATAAAAAATAACTTGCGTTCTCTTATCGACGTATTATTGTTTGTGAAATAAAAAGTCCAAAAATTCAAAAAAGACTGTTCCCTATGTTCTTTAATGCATTTTCCGGAATATTTATATTTACATTTTTTTGACAAGAACGTTTCATTTCTCTTTCTTTTCTTATTTTTTTTTTATTTTTAATATTCTTAGATCACATTTTGTACCTTTTAAAACTTGAATTTCACTTAGGTTAGCATATCTTCTTTTATAGATTTCGGCCTTGACATAACTTCAAAATTAAAATTCTAATGTCAGGAAATCTAAGGGCCAACATATCGGACCATGTGTTGCTATCAACTTATTTTGGGAAAGTTTTTCAACATTCTCACTTTGTAAAACTGGTGATGAGGAGCTCCATTTTATTGAAAATAGATTCGGTTATGTGCCTCCAAATTGACAGCATCTAAATATTCTTTCAGTAATTCTAACAACATATCAACTTATCTCTTATCTGTCAAAGTGCCTTCATAAAAAAATTGAAAAATTGGCAATTTTTGGCTGCCTATTAAAGCACGCCAAACGTTAACACTAAATTATATTTGCAGATTTTTCTCTCTCAAAAGAAATAAATTTTTTCCATACCAATACTGCATGGATATACAAAAATTACATTTAATTCTAACTTTTCTTGACAGCAGATGCTTGGAAGGGATTTTTTGTTTCAATAATACACAGTATAACCTTCTGCTACTAATTCGGTTATTTTCTATTTCAGGCTTATGAATTTTCTTGTTCTGGAGATGATTTGTAAACGTAACGGTAAAAATATATAGGATGTCCAGTTTAAAAAAATGCATTTTCATCATTTGTTCGGAAACAATATGTTCAATGGTTTTCCCGCTTTCATCATTTTAATCACCAGAAAAAAATAACAGTGTGCATTTAATTTGGCACCTACGGTATATATATATATATATATATATATATATATATATATATATATATATATATATATATACATAATTTATTTTTGTATCTTAAACCTTTGTTAATATTTTTCTGGAATTCTTTCTTGGGTATAGGTTTTTTATTTGAAAATCAAAAAACGACAATTTTTCTGACGTTTCGCTCTAACATAGTGAGCTTCTTCAAAGTTATTTTATATTCATTTCAAATCTTGAAAGTAGAAAGCTATATATATATATATATATATATATATATATATATATATATTTGCAGTGTAACCAATTTTGACTTAAAAATCTCGGAGACTAAGCATTTTCCGAAAAAAAAAAGCAAGAGACAAATTTTCTTTTTTTTAATCGGACTAAACTGTATGGATCTTGAAGCTGACCATGCACTCGTATTTTAAGGTTATTTCAAGATCAACTTTACTTTCTCGAATAGGAATTCCTTTTTTATTGAAAAAATTGAAATAAAGGAAAATTCTCCGTCCAACGATATAAATTTATCATATGCTTTTTTAAATTTGGAGGTCATTTAGAGCCCATTGCGCTTGTGTCATAGAAACACGCAAAAAAATCTTACAAATCAAATGGTTTAATGGCAAGAGATAAAGAATGTGGTTCCTACAAGATACACATAACTACAATCGTGCTCAGGCATTTCTGACTCGAAGAGTAACAGTCTCATCATGCGTGATGGCCCTGTGTACAAGCTTCCAAGATCTCTTTTTTTTTGGATATTGAAAGGATATTGTTAACGCATCTGCTTCAACAATCAGAGACGATATGATACGCAGAATCAGAATAGTTTGTCGATCTATGACAGATGAAATTCTTATGGAGAATTTCGAAAGAAGGTTGCAATTTTGCCGAGAAAATGAATTTGATTTCCAAGACGATGTTGTCCACATTTGGACAACACAGCTTAATACCCGACCAGTCAGACAACAATGTCGTGTCTTGACGGGCTGAATACATCATCTAACCTTAACTGGCCGGATAAATAAGGTCTAAAAATCCAAGCCGCTACGTTTTGTCACATTGGTATGAACATGAATGGGTATAGACTAAATGCAATTGTTGGTAAACTGATTGTTAACAGGTTGATAACTCCATAAGTCATAAAATCACCAGCATTAGCAATATTCCAATTTCTTACAATTTTCGAAATAAATGAAATTCCTGTACACTCTACTTATAAGTTATTCAGCTGTCCATGCAATCATTAACCAAAAGGATTTGTTTGACTTTCAACTAATCACACGATGCAATCATAACCTTTTAGTATCTCTCATGGCTGGATGCACTATTTATCATACTTCTCATTTCTGCGAAGAAAATAAACGTTGAATCAAATCATATTTTTAATCCAAGTTTATTTCTAGACCCCTGATTTCTAAACCCTTTCGCGTTTTTCTGTGAGACAAGTGCCATCAACCTTCAAATGAAATCTAGATGTGAAAAAAATATATGACGTATATCCATCTGCTTTCCATTTTCGAATTAGAAAATGTGAATCCCTATTTGAAAAGATAAAGTTAACCTTGAACTACAAACCAAGATCAGTTTCAAGGTCATAAGCGTTTAGTCCTTTAAATGTAAAGAAACTGATGTCTCTTATCATGAAAGTCTTTTCATTAAATTGTTTGGTTTCTGACCTCGAAATGTGAAAGAGCATAAAATAAATTTATATCGTTGGACCGAGGAATTCCCTACATTATATTTCTGCAATAGAAAATAAGGGTTTCTATTCGAGAAAACAAAGTTGACCTTTAAATGGCCTTAAAATGATAAGTCAGTTTTAAGGTCGTGAGCGTTTCGCCCTGCATACAATAAATTTATATCGTTGGACGTGAAAATTCCTCACATTATATTTCTGCAACAGAAAATAAGGGTTTCTATTCGAGAAAACAAAGTTGACCTTTAAATGGCCTTAAAATGATAAGTCAGTTTTAAGGTCGTGAGCGTTTCGCCCTGCATACAATAAATTTATATCGTTGGACGTGAAAATTCTCCGCATTATATTTCTGCAACAGAAAGTAGGGGTTCCTATTCGAAAAAACTAAGTTGACCTTGAAATAGCCTTAGTCAGTTTTAAGGTAGTGAGCGTTTCGCCCTCTAAAAATAGAGAAATCCCTTGTATTTGGTCGGAAAATGATTAATTTCTGAGGTTTTTGAGTGGCAAAGTTAAAATGGAACACCCTGTATATATCTTAGTAAAATTTTCCTTCAAAATTGTTATTAAGTGTTTTTCACATATTCAGTAAAGTTTGTATATTTTATATTTTTTAAGATTTGGGATAGTGCAACAGATGTAACAGAAGTTGCCAGGGGTCTACCTGAGGCAGTATTTCGGGATAATAAATTTATGGCCATGATACTTTACAATTACCTGAAGTAAGTATTATCAACAATAATGATACTGTAGTTCTAAAAATATTTCAAAAGTGAACAATTATGACAGGAAGTTTAAAAATTAATTTTAAATATAGCACAAACGCCTTACATACTGATTCAAAATTTAAAACCTTTAATCCAAAATTCAACGAAACTGAAAATCCTTTTGGATATTTAATGCTTTAATTAAAATATAAATATATCAAGATTTTAAAATTATTTTGTTGTACTGTAAAATTCACTATGCATATTCATTTAGGAAATAAAAATTTGAAATACCTAAAATCATTCATTTACTTTAAAACCAATAAAAAATTTTCAGTTGCAACTTGCAAGATAAATATTAAATTTTAAAATCCGAAGTAGGTAATGGTATTATAAAAAAAAATATAAGTGTAAGTAAAAATTTTATTTTTATAAAAGCGAAATTACAGAAAAGGATATTGACAGATAATATAAAATTGATCACTGATTACTGGATCCGAATAAAACAAAACACTTTTCACTAAATTATTTCCAATACTTTATTGACTACTTCTTAACACTTTAACAGCTAAATCACCACAAAACTTACTACTCATATCCTTACGTATACAATTTACTAGAAATGACAAGAAAACATACTAGCATAAATGTGAAGAATTACTTAGAAATATGATTAATAAACGATGACTCATTGATATATTATTTTTTCCTTACATTATAATAAAGATAACTCATTGCATCAAAATAATATTCTTCTACTAGAGTGCATCAAAAATTTCTCATAGTGCATTATACTGCCCCTCTCCTAATTCTGATCGTCTCGATCAGCTTCGATATTTCCGTGGTATGGCTTTAACCTGTGGAAATGACCTATTTTCAAATTGGATATGGAACTTCATTGGATTCTCTAAACAAAGTCATTAATTCTTTTCAGAACAGTATATGGTCCTTCCCATGATGGCATCAACTTAGGTGATTTGCCCTTCTTTGTGGATTCAATAACCGAAATCTAGCACCTTACTGTAACCCTACCGTGTTTGCCTTCATGTCATATGAATTCGGTAAATGTATTTCTCACTGCTTCCTTTTATTTTGATTGTTTGTTCGGTAATGACTTTCGTTGGTTCGGTATTATGGTTCTTTGATAGAATAAATCCTTCGGTGCCAAACTTTAAAATGTTAAGCTTGTTGTCGAAAGAAAATTCATGTTGATTACTTAGATCGACTTCAAAGATAAACTCATCTTTTATTGCGGCAACTAACACCAAATGGTTTAATTTTAGCCCTCCAAGTTGAAGATCCACTTGCATTTCTCTAATTACATCAGCTGCTTTTCCAGTTACAGTTCTTGGATTTTAAATTTACCAAGAAAGCTTGACTTTATCAATGATACTGCAGCACCAGTGTCAAGAGTTATGGTAATAAGTGTATTATTGACTTTTCCTGTAAGTTGAAAAAATGGCACCAGATCATTGTTTTCAAGTTGCTTTTCCTTTATTTGAGCTCTATTTTACTCTGGATCAAGATTAAAAGTATCTCTCTGAATAGGAATTTTTTACTTTTGTTCTACTTTGCTACAGTGTTTGTATCTTCCTTAGATCATCTTCTTAACATGGTATATGTGTTGGTATATAGTCTTCCTGGTCTATATTTTATGTTAAAATTGTACTGTTTTAGTTACTCCTGGTTCTCTTCTGTGCAGTATCTGGATGGTGAACTAGGCCCTAATTGCACCTGACAGTCCTTTATCATGTGTTTAGTTCATTCATGTCTGTAGCACTCTATCTAGTTTCTTAATTTCACCCAACAATATCATCTCATGTGTACAGGTCATCCATATCTGTAGCACTTTATCTGGTTTCTTAATTGCATCCGACAGTCCCATCTCATGTGTATAGTTCATCAATATCTGTAGCATTTTCGCTGGTTTCTTAATTGCAGTTCCTTTCTTGTGTCCAATTCGTCCACATCTGTAGCACTCAATCTGGTTTCTGCTATAACATGAAGTATTAATTACTCTACATTTTAGAATTGCACTGTTGTAATCTTTCCTAGTTCTCTTCTGTGCGGTCTCTAGATAGTTAACTAGATCTTAATCACACCAGACAGTCCCTTCTCAGTCCAGTTCATCCAGATCTGTAGCACTCGACCTGGTTTCTTCTATAATGTGAGTTATCACTTATTGTATCAAGTTCTTTAAGGATTTCAGATAACTTTGCCCCATTGTTTAGATCGATAAATATTTATTTTCCTCTATAGTAGCGGCTTTTATTTTTAGTCTTGACACATTATAAGCTGCTTCTCTTTCCAAACCCCTCTATAATGTTTCACTGCAAATTTGTTTATATGCAATATAAGTTTTATTTATTAGTCTCTGATTTCATCAATAAAATTCTGAATAGTAAATTCTTCTTGAGATTCCTCTATAGTCTCTGGGTAAACAAGAGCAACATGACGTCAGACATCTGCAACATATTCTTGCAAACTTTCTCGATTTCTCTGATGTCTTGACTTGAGCTGTGACTGATATAACTGGCGCCGATATTGATCTCCAAATCTTCTTTTCAATGCAACACTAAGGATTTCATAGTCCTTTTGTTGGGTTATAGGAATGATTTGCAATAACTCCAGTTATTTGCACTAGCGGCAAGTGGCGTTTGTACATTATCCAAAATGTTTGACCGTCGTAAGTTGAGGGTTTGATGTTTTGTCCGGTAGTTATTACTTTATCAAAGAGACCATACTTCTTTATTTTACTGATATCTCTCTAGAGGCTACATTCTTCTATCTTTTGAAGACGTTTTTTTTTCTTGTAGTTTGTCTTTAAATCGACGTTTTTCTTCTTTCACTTTTTCTTTCAATCGACATTATGGTTCTTTTAGGCAGCGTTCTTTCCCCTTTGGGCGGCGTTCTTCTTCCTTTTGACGGCGCGATGTTCTTCTTGTTTTTCTTTTAGACGACGTTGTTCTTCCTTTTAATGACATGATTCTTCTTCTTGTTTTTTTTTGGCAAAGCGCCTCTTCTTTCTGTGTTTCTTTATGACGACGACTTCTTCTTCATTTTTTCTTTTTGGAGCTGTCCTTCTTTTTCTTCTTTGTCTTTAAGGCGACGTTATTCTATAAGTTCCATAAAATCAACCATTTTTTTTTATATCCTCCATTTCTTGATAACAAATCCGATGGTAAAGTCGGTTTTTTTTTCTAGTCTCCAAATAAAAATATTTCAGAGTGTTGTCAAAAATTCGGTTCTACGTTTCTTTCTTAATGATAACTCGTATGGTGACGTCAGTTTTTCGTAATCTCTTTTAGTCAACAGACATACCTGAATCTGAGGAATTATCAGCGTCAGGGGTGATTATTAATAGTTCAACCACAGCCGCGACGTTAATGTCCAAGTCTCATATTCTTTGTTATTCCTTTCTATAATCACTGGCCGTCACGTTGACTCGGCCAATTATATTCTGACATCCGCTGATTTGAATGTTGTATTTTTCTATGCTACTTCACTCTTTATTTGCTCCCATACTAATTCGGTTGAGTTAAGTTCACGATGGTACGGCAGCAGTTTCAGCACTGATAAATTTTTTTCCCGAGCCATTTCATTAATAGAATATTTTATATATTTTTGTTTCTTTACCCTCACTAGCACAGCATTTTAAGCATTGTTTCGTCAATTTCAGTGTTTTTTGAGAGGAGTTATTGGCATCTCTCCGCCTTCTTTGACGCAGAAGACGGAATTTTTTTTTGGCAGAGCATTATCCATTACAATTACCGAATCGGGTTCGACAAGGTTTAAAATTGAAGAAAATCATCGCTCAAAAACATCGTCCTTCATGTGTTCATGCTAGGCACCTGTTTTTAGAGATTCAAAAATATTAACGCCGCCACTTAAGAAACCAGACACACTTCCAATATGAGTTATTATAAGACTACAACCTTTTCCACTAGGATAGTGTAGTCCTTGCGAAAATCCTTCCATAAATGCCTGCTTCTAATTTTTAATGTTCAGATCTTGCCATACCTTTCCAATCGTGTGCCCTTCATCGAGCCATGTTTCTTCAGTATGGTAAAATTTTTTCTCTTTTTCCTGAAACTTCCGTATTTTTTCCAAATATTTTCACAACCATAAAACAATTTTATTCTTCTCAAGTAGTAAGCATTTTCGATTTCGTTTGAGATATATAAAATTCATTTCTTTGAAAGTTCGTTTCAAAACTGTTAAAGGTATTTAGGTAAAGATGTGTGATTATTAATTTTTGTCTTAATTTTTTTTATGTTGGTATTTCTTTTTTGAAAAATAAACCATAGACTTTGCGACAAATGGCGTATTGTATGTCATCGTTCAGGATTATTTTTTTCCGCCCTCTTGTCCGCTTTGTTTTTTTTTCTGGTCGTTTTCTTTATAATTATCATTGAAAACCCTGAACGCGTGCGCGAAGAAATTTTTCTTAAAGTGCCACATATATTCTATAGCATCTAAAGTAGTTATTTTGAGGGTTTCCTTCACGAATTCCATAGTAAACATGATTAGTCATTATTCGTTCTTTTAACATCAGTTGATTATTTTTTTTACAGGCGCAACACTAGTAGAAGGTTCGTTAAACCCCTTACTTGGTTTATCACAAACATATAAACTAAATATACACTATAATATCCTTTTTTTTTACATAACACGATATCTATATACAATGAAACTATAGTAGTTAGAATGTAAGCTCATATCATCTATCCATGAATCAATAATAAATCAATACAATATTCAAGCAATGCGAAAACCCAATCGGGACGCTTATTTCAAGTCTACTCAAGATAGACATTCCTTGTACAGGGTGAGTCAACGATAGGATGAAGTAAGTTTGTGCCTTTTCGGTGAAATTTACAAAGAAACTATATTTATTGTTTGATACAGTTTATTTTTACGCAGATTTTAAAAATATTTAGGACTCTACAGGGTGAGCCAAAAAACTAGGACAGCATAGAGTTGTATTTTTTTAAATAGAACACCCTATATACGAATCGTATTTTCGATTTAGCTTATAATTTTAAATCTTTTTTATTAAGGGTTTACTATAACAAAACTTTATAGTTTCTGAGATAATTAAGTTTAAAGAAAAAAAGTCACCTTTTCAAGCATCAATTCAATCCTAAATAACGTTTTCAATTTTGTGATAAATATATTCAAATTTGGAATTTAGCAAGGCCAAGGACAAGTTAACATAATTTTTACCTAATATTTGCAATAAAAGCTACAGGGTGTTGAACACATCGGCTCAAATTTGAACAAGTTTAAATGCATAAATATCTTTTTTTTTTAAATGGTACACCCTGTATATTTTCATGTTATTTAATAGAGTAATAAAAACCATAAAAGTTTTTGTTCGATATATCCTATACCTATTTATAATAGTTTTTGAGATATTTCAGTTTTTCTTATTTTCCATACTTTTTTACAGAAATAGTCTTCATTATCATAGTAGCCATGGCAAAAACAATGTAAAAGAACATTTTTCTGTGTGTCAAATTTATAACCGCAATCGCTTCTTTTGGTTTTTATGTAGTGTAGTTTGGTTTTTTTTGCATTCATCTTATATTGTAAAGTGAATTTTCCAAAGAATGAGTTAATAGATATGATTTATACAATAGGAGAGGCTCAAAAAAATTACCTTCTTGCTCAAAGAATTTACAAAATGAAGTATCCTGATCGACGCCAGCCTAATACCCATACTTTTCAAAACTTTATACAAAGATTTAATTCTTCTGGTACTGTTGATTATCCAAAACGTAAAGTGGTCAACAAACCAGTAACTAATGAAGAAAAAGAACTACAAGTATTGTTAAATGTTCAGGAAAATCCTTATATTGGTAGCCGTGAGTTAGCAGCATTATGTGAAACATCACAATCCACCGCTAATCGTACTACCAAGAAATATAGGTTTCCATGTGATATGGATGATCCATATCACATGGAATTACACGAAGAATTGCATGGACAGGATTTTGAAAGTCGTGTAAACTTTTGTCGTACAATAAATGCGGAGATTCAATTAAATCCAAATTTATTATGCAAGGTAATGTTTAGTGATGAAGCTACTTTTAGAAGTAACGGTGCCGTAAATAGACGCAACATGCATTATTATGCCGCAGAAAACCCATTTTGGATTAGAGAGGTGCAACATCAAAACCATTGGTCATTAAATGTTTGGTGTGGAATTCATCATAATCGAATTATTGGACCAAGGTCTTGCGACATCACCTCATTAGATTTCTTCCAATGGGGTTATATTAAAAATAAGGTGTATGTTAATCCACCAACAACAGTGGAAGATATGCGAAACAGGATTAGGGATACCTGTAGAACAATAACGCCACTAATTTTGTCCAGGGTCCGAGAAAATCTGCAAAAAAGACTAAATTTGTGCATTGCACAAGAGGGTCGTTTATTCGAACACTTATTAAAAAGAAATAATTAATCTCAGTATTTAATAGGTAATTTTTTTGTTTCAATTTAGTATAAAAGTAAATATGTATTTGCCTTGTCGTTATTGTTGTGTTAATTTTTTCACATTATGTTTAATTAAACTATTGCCGTTGTAATATAACGAATAATGTATTTCATCATATTTAACCACATTCTGTTTGTTTCTGTAGTTTCTTTTTATTATTTTACATGGCTACTATGATAATGAAGACTATTTCTGTAAAAAAGTATGGAAAATAAGAAAAACTGAAATATCTCAAAAACTATTATAAATAGGTATAGGATATATTGAACAAAACTTTTAGGGTCTTTATTACTCCATTAAATAACATGAAAATATACAGGGTGTACCATTTAAATAAAAAGATATTTATTCATTTAAACTTGTTCAAATTTGAGCCGATGTGTTCAACACCCTGTAGCTTTTATTGCAAATATTAGGTAAAAATTATGTTAACTTGTCCTTGGCCTTGTTAAATTCCAAATTTGAATATATTTGTCACAAAATTGAAAACGTTATTTAGGATTGAATTGATACTTGAAAATGTGACTTTTTTTCTTTAAACTTAATTATCTCAGAAACTATAAAGTTATGTTATAGTAAACCCTTAATAAAAAAGATTTAAAATTATAAGTTAAATCGCAAATACGATTCGTATATAGGGTGTTCTATTTAAAAAAATACAACTTTATGCTGTCCTAGTTTTTTGGCTCACACTGTAGAGTCCTAAATATTTTTAAAATCTGCGTAAAAATAAACTGTATCAAACAATAAATATTGTTTCTTTGTTAATTTCACCGAAAAGGCACAAACCTACTTCATCCAATCGTTGACTCACCCTGTATATGTGTTGACACTTCCATTATGTTTATGATAAGAAAGCAGGTTCATATTGGTTAGCATCATCGTGCTTTTTTAAATACGCTAATCAGCTAATTTCTATTTAAGGCTCACAAAATGTGACAACAACGCGTTCTAAACTTTTAGTTCCCGACCTATTAATAGAGCGGCAAAGTTTTAAATAATTTATAGTCGCATGAAATATTTATTCCGCCGCATCATCGCTTTGGTGACCGATTTTATATCAGTCACTGACAGAAATTATGGACTCTAGGCATAGAAGACACTTCGGTTCTTCAGAATTATGGCCGAGCAACCATCATATTTTTCTTAACTTGATGTTGAGTTTATCACGTTTCTTCTTAATATGCTCTTTCCACCGAAGCTTGGCATCAACAGCCATACCAATACATTTTGATGTGTTGGTATATGGTGCCACTAATGTAGACTAAACGACTAATAACTACTAATAATCATAAAATATTGTATCTATCCACTTCTTGAAATTTAAGATGTAGAAGTTGGTGTAATAGATACAATATGGCAGATTAGATATTCTAATTCAACCGATTTCCGTAAAATGACTCTTTGGTCTTTTATAACATTCTAAAAAAGAAAGCAAAATATATGATATGCTTAGAATAATACTGCTCTTTAAACGTACAGCAAAGCTCAAATATCATAAGTCATAAAAGGTTTATTCGGAATAACGATCTCTAGAAATATTCAAGATTTTTGAAGATTACATAGCCACACAAAAAAAAATCTGGCTGGGAGTACTGACTATGTCTACTATTTGTTCTCAGTGTCGCTGAATCCGAATCTGTGGTTCATTATACCCCATTAAGTGAGGGTTTTGCTATAACCTCAAAAAAAAAAACCAAATTCAAGCATTATTGAACGCTTCTAACTCAAAACCAATGTTGTTAAACCTCTAATAACCCCATGACTCTAAGACCCCATAATCCAGTCATCCCATAACTCCATGACTCTATAATCCCCTAATCTCATAACTTGTAGTCGCCTCAATTTCTTTAAACTATAGCTGTTGAATGTTATGACCCAATAACCTTGAAACATCATGAACTTGTGACTCTATAAGCTCATAACAATGTTTCTGAAATCATTACAGTCTCTCATTACGAAGAGTTTGTTGCGGCATCAGTTCCTTTAAACTACGGCTGTTGACCCCATGACCAAACCAACCCATAACACCATGATTCTAGAACTCCATAATTATGTTACTGAAATCACTATACTCAATCTCCCATAGTGGAAAAACTTGTGGTCCTAATTTTTTTATCCATGGCTGCTAACCACATGACGTCATAACCCTATAACCCCTTTGGTACCGTCAGCATTAACGTTACCTACCCGATGTACACCGCAAGGAGGTTAATGAACAGATCATATAGTTCCTTTAAGGACTATTTGAAGTTGAGCTAATAAATAAATCATTAAATATAACCAGATATATAACATAAATAAAATATAAATGAATAACATAATGATATAAAGTTAATCAGTCTCATTTTTCGAGTTGTTTTTTGCTCGAAGGATCTATGCAACAAATTTGGCTTGCACTTACTATCAACTTGCTTTGTTTCTCTTTGTAGGTTCCAAAAATCTGGCACATTTTCATCCGACCTTCGTTGGTACTGAATTTTCGTCACCTTAATATCTTGGTGGAACTTTTCGCCCTACTCTTCGCTAAAATCCCCAAGATATCTTGGAAATTTACTGAGGTAGGAGTCTAAAAAATGTAATTTTAAATTCAAAACATCCAATAAAAGAGACTTTATCTGTTTCTCAAGAAGTTCTCGAAAACTGTTATAAAGCTGTACCAGGCTTCTTTTTCTAGCCGATTCATTGTACCGATCTTATCTTTAAACATGGTCTTGATTTATGGTCCGTTAAATATACTTTCTTTCAATTTTCACTCTGAAAAAATAAATAGTTTAGGGAATTTCTTAAGAAGGTGTTAGAATGACTAAAATGTGGTCGGACTTGCATTGTCTTTATTTTTATTTTTACTACGTTTCGATTAGGTTGTATCTCTAATAGTTATCAAGTATAAACTGAATGTTTTGTTTTAAGACTACGAGATTATATAGGGACTGTGTCCATTGAAACGCAAAGTTTCACTTCACTGTACTGTTATTCTAGAATTAAGGAACATAAAACTCATACACAAAAAGGGGAAACGTCGAGATCAGGTATTGCAGAACACTCTTGGGATAAACAACACCATATAAAATGGTCTGAGGCTGCGGCAATATATATGGAACCCAATATGAAAAAAAGAAAATTTATAGAAGCAGCATACATTAAAAAACAGTAATGGAATCTTTAGTAAACCGAGTGTTGAGATACCTAATCTTTGGTAACCACTACTTTGTAACATCAAATCTTTGAGGTGTGTACAGTGAAGCGAAACTTTGCGCTTCAATGGACACAGTCCCTATATAAGCTCGTAGTCTTAAGACAAAACATTCAGTTTATACTTGATAACGATTAGAGATACAACCTAATGGAAACGTCGTAAAAATAAAAATAAAAATAAAGACAATACATGTCAAACGAAAGTGTTAGAAGCAGTCTCCAATTTTATCGAGAGCTTTGACGAATTGCTTCATGAGACCAAGTCTGAGGTGAAGAGGTGGAATAATGATTATGGATGGATCCATTAACGATTCATGAACGACGTCTTTTGTACCAGGAAAGAGAGATGTTTTAGCTGGCTAGTTTTTTTTACATAATGATTGACACGATCTCTGCTGCCTCTAAACACAAGTAACATGGATATTTGATAAATTATAAATGTTGACCCAGCAATATTGTTATTATTTTTAAGTCGCTACAAATCTGCTATTTGCAGCAATTATAGTTGATTGAAGAGAATATATTTTAATATTTTTCATGCATGACTGTAGAATGAACTATAGGGATTAGAGCATATACGTTTGTATTATGAAGTAAAGGAGCCTTAATACTTCGCTTGGATGAATCTATAAAAAGTCTTCAATTTCTAGCATCATAACAATTCTCTTTCAATTTGTTTATAAGACCTTCCACGTCAGGGCATAATATAAGTAATGAATCATTATCTATTAGGAAATATTTTCCAAATTGCGATTCTCCATTTCTATAAAAACATAAGTCCATCTTTGCTTCCAAAAGATTATTCTCCCTAAGGATAGTTCTCGCTAAAAACTCAGAACCATCTTTTGGTAAGCCCAAATCTCGCACAAGATCATTTATTTTGGACTAGAATATCAATGATGGAAGTGCCGCGTTTTTGGTGGTTGGAGCAAAATTATTATCGGTCTCAAATGCAGACACCTCGTTGACGTCCATCGCCTCGTCCACTGATTCGAGAGCTCAAGTAACATAATCAATATTAGTCTTACCATCGTTTCGTACAACTGAAACTGGGATAGTTACTGATGTAACAATTATGTATACAAGTTTTTTTTTACTTTTATTGTGAAAATTTTCGATCTGATTACAACAGAAGAAACAATCATCTTTACCGTGGGGCCGTTTACAAATTTATGGAACGTACTTAATATACCAATATTTTCCTGCAACAATTGCAGGTGGCGTCAGTTTTATATTCTCACATTGTCTATTTTCATATAATAAATTTCCTTATAGGTCTCACGAATACTGTCGTTGATGATTTTTCGAAAAGAATCTATTTGAAATTTAGAAACAATGTAACAAAAGATATTATTATTACAGTCATAGTTATGTGATAGCAAGACAAATATATTTTATTTTCCTTGAAGTGCTGTATTCTACATTGGCCAAGTCATCAACCAACCAAAGCTACGACCACATGATGACGACGCCTGCGGACCTTCTTACTCACCCTGACCAGCCGTCGATGCTGTGGTTACGAATCCCTGCATCGTAACGTGTTTTTTGTGTGTCTACCAGGGACTTCGCAGGAATTGTTCCGTTGCTCACCGTCAGTAAGTGGAGTTGCCCTGGACACAGATGCACGCAAGATATGATCGCTCTGCATCGAATCTGAGATTTGCATTCTTTGAAAGAAAATATCTACTAGAACCACGAACCGAAATATAAAGATTTATCACTGATATTTTTCATTGAAACATAAAGGCTCATGAACGTGCCTAGAATGAGAGCACTTTTGGAGACCTGATAGATACGCCTACAAATTGAGTTAGATGTTCAATATAAGTGGTTATTGGAGTTGATACATTTTTGGTTAAGTGGGTTATAGAGTTATAAGGTTATTGTTTATAAGTTTATTTTTAGAGACCTGACCGATATGTGTAGAAATTCAGTCGAAAGGCTGACATATTCGGTTATTCAAGTCTATGTATATTGAGTTATGGTTTTAAATGACTTATACACGGCTCTGGAGTTTATTGGGTTATGGGGTTAAATTGATGATGAGCTTGAGTATGTAATTTGGTTTAACAGGTTGGGTTTCAGATTACAACTTCTTTCTTAGAGTTACATTATTTTAATGATTTCAGGAACATGGTTGTGGGGTTATAGAAGAATGGGTTTATTGAGTTATGAGGATTATAGGTAATAGGGCTATTCAGGATTTAACAGCATTGGTTTTGGATTAGCAGGCCTCAAAAATGCTTAATAGTCTGAGTATTTTATTTTTTTGAGGTTATGGTAAAACCCTGACATGATAAGGTTTAATGGACATATAGTAGACGTAGTCAGAACCCCAGGCCAGATTTTTTTTTGTTTGGCTGTGTTATAGAATATTAGGGTCTTCCATAGTCGAAGCAGCACACAATTTATTATAAACTGATTATATTTATGCAAACAAAGGTCTCCAGTTATGCGGAAGAATAATGTGCATTAAAAATAAATTCACAGACTGTAGGCTATGTTGATTAATATTATTCTCCTGGGGTATATACCCAGAAGACATTAGTAACAGCTATTATTTAAACGTACGTTTATAGAATCTCTTGTAGGTTCTTGTTTTTTTTTTAATTGATCTAGGAATAATTAAGCTTAAACTTCTGAATATTACAATAATTTTACAGAGTCCATCTTAAAATATTGGATAGAATCGTTACAAGGCACTTTAACACAGCAAGCCAAAGGTTCCATGCAAATATAGTTAAAGCTCCAGCTTTATCATTTGTTAGTAAAAATGATCCAATTGGAACGTATGACGCTAATCATGGGCTTATAGGGGAGTGGAGGGAACTAGGAATAAAGGTGAGTATGTGTAAGTACAATATAAGCATCAATATATGCGCAAAAAATTATTTAAGGTATTTTGTGAGAGACCAGTGCACTAAAATAATATTGATTTTAAAGAATTGGAGATTTTACTTCACTAAAAGAAAGTAAGTCCCAAATGATGACATTCCCTAAAAGAATAATACTCTAATAGGGCGATGTAGAAAGTTTTTAATTAAATTTCATATAAATAAGTAATATTTGCTCATTTTATAATTCTAAGAGTTCATATTGAAGATGTTTTTATAAAACTCGAAAGTCGATACTGCGAACTGCCTTAGCAATACGGCAAATGGCCCGAGGCAACTCGAATGCCTTCGATGGAAGTTGTGACTTCAAAGATCCATGTGGTATTTAATTTAATTTTGTTTATATATTGTCATTATACAAAAAAGTCAATATGCACATTAATTAAAATATTAATTAACCAGTTGTGGGTTGGGATAATCCAAAACTTTTTGTTTTATCGAAGAATATAAAAAGGATGACAAATTTTATTATAACCTTAACAAAAATAGGATGCCCACTAAAGGTTTAGATACAATGAAAATTTATTTCATTCCAGTGTACTGGTACTGGAATTGTTAGTGTTATATCTATATATCGGAGTGTTATAGGTGGTGGTTTTTCGGCTACCTTGGCTTTGCGAAAATTCGTGTCATTTTGAGAAATGTCACTATGAATCAATTGTAGTATAAAATTAAAATCCTCAGAAGGCATTCTGGCAAAATTTCCGAATTGAAAATTCTCTTCTTCATTCAGCCAACTTTTTAAAAATAATTGACTCTAGCTGATCAACCCATTTTGGTATGTAAATGTTGTTCGCCCTTGTTTTATTTTTAAATAATACAGCTATAATAATGAATGCAGCACTATCACGCCTGAATTTACCAAAGCACCATTCTGTGCATTGCGTCGGTCAATTCTGTTCCTAGTATACGAAAAAACTGAAAAGAGGAAGAAACGAGGCAATCGTTTGGTTTTATGTTGCCTCTTTACCATTCATGTTCAAACAAATAGGCTTCTTAAAGACCAAATCATTCTGTTTCCCTGCTCTAAAGATATATAAAATAAGTGAAAAGGGTCTCTGATGAAGTGAGTTTGCTAAAGCTATACCAGTCATCACTAAAGATGTTAAAGTTTTTAAATATTTTAATTTTTTGTAATATCTTGCTCCATATATTTAAATGTTACACCTTATTTACAGTAACTGTAGTAATGATCCATGGAAATTAGACTCAAAAAGAACCGTTTTAAGAAAAAAAATGTAACTAGCGATTTTATTACTGAAAAGGGTATATTTTGGCATCACTAAAAACATACTTCGATGGAAATTCATACAGTCCATGGCTTACAAAATGGCGGCCAAAAAATGGTCACTTTTATCATTTTTCCGGTTTATCTTGAAAAATAAGTGTTGTATGAAAAAATGTTTCAAACAAAAGTTGTAGATAATTGAATCGATTTAATTAAAGTTATAGGTGGCGCTACTAGTTATCGAAATATAATTTTTTTTCTCGGAAAATTCCATTTGTTTAAAATTTATAATTAAATGATATTTATTAATTAACTATCGCTTCAGAATTCTAGGAAATGATAGATATTTTTGACTCAAAAAAGTGTGTTTAATCCGAAATTTGCGAGTTGAATAGTGTCCGAGAAAATCGAGTTCAAAGTTGAAAATTCGATGTCGATTATTATCCTTCATAATAAAGATACAGCAACCAGGTTGACAGTAATTTGTTTGAAATGACGTATATTTTCAAGATATATTTTCAAAAAAATTTTTTTTTTGATTTTCCGTCGAGAAAATTGCGAAAAACAGTTTTTTTGAACTCAAAAAATTGCAATAACTTTTTTGTCAGTGTACTTATGATTATTCTAATATGTCTATTAGATTTAGGTATATCATTTCCGATCTCTGGAAAAAAAAATTGTTTTACGACAAAATTCGCAACGTCGAGGTTTATAAATATTAAGGGCTGAAATTTGCAGAAGACATTATTGAATACTTCTAGTTTATCGAGAAATTTTTCGATTTCACGAAAAACATCCCTGTAAGATCTATGGACCTCTGAAAACTATCCACAGAGTCTATCCGACGGTAGTCAAATCGCGCGGATACGGCTAGTCAGCGAGTTGCTATGTTGCAAGGCGCAGATGTCTTCCGCTCCTGGCAGTATCCGGTTCGGAGCCGGCATTCTGGTAATACCTATCTGATGGAGCCCCGAGTCATTACGCGGAAATTGTTGTCGAATCCCTTAAAGCTGATTTTGCTCAGAAATGGATAGGAAACAATGGACCAGTCAAGTGGTCACAAAAGACACCCGTTTCCAGTAAGAAAGTTTTTAGTTTGATTATTGAATTATGAATTGTTTAAACTTTGAGAAGGTAAAGAACTCCTAATTTTTCTAAAATAAATATTATTTGAAATTTAGTGATTACTTGGGAAATTACTATTTCGACAACGAAACAATAGGAAGTTATGATACTTTCGGTTTCTATTTTATGTAATATATCTTCGAATTCATCAATACAATATTTTAAAAGAATGATTTTTTGACAAAAATTCGATATTATCTTGAAAACTTTGGGTTGACTTACTCAGTACGGTTATTTGTTGCTTAACAATATATCTTTTATTTTATTTTAATTATTTGATAATGTTTTTAATCGCTTTTTCATATTTATAAGCATCTGTCTGATCTAAATTTCCGGTAAAAGATTTTATTATAAAGCCTAGCCCATTTATTAAACCTCTTTTTTGTCTATTTAAAATGATTGGTTTAACTGATTTATTTGTGTTAGTATTTTTCTTTCAAATTGCGCCAAGTTATAGGAATTATAAAAATTTCTCTTATTACTTAGAACAATATTTGTTCAAATATCAAATGCGGTTTTAATATGTAAATACTTGTTGTGTAATTCGATAAATTAGTCAATTAAATTAGAAATATCCAAATTTTGAATAAGCGACCATGCGTTGACTTTATTTTGAGCTGTCCTAAGTATTAAGGATAGTATTCCTAGATTATCCTCATTTCATGGAATTATGAAGTTTCTAGTCCATCAAAGACGTTGACGTAAATTATTAAGAGTAGAGTGATAATTTTGATTCCTGCAACATTTATTCAATTTGTCTCCTAAACACGAAAGAACTTATTTCTTCCCTTTCACTCTCACTATTTTTTGTTTTTACTCTTTCACTCGTTGAAGTTAACTTATTGCACTTAAAGACTAATATTCTCCACTTATAACTAACGTTCTTCACTTATTTCTAATTTGGATGATTTCTTCACTTTGAACTGATTTCTTCAATTTGAATTGACTTTGAATTGATTTCTTTAATTTAAATTGATTTCTTTAATTCTTACTTACTAATTTGTTTTCTTGATTTTGCCTTCTACCAAGTCCTTGAGTTAATCTCGTTTTGGCGATTTTTGTCTTCTACCTCTAACTAGCTTTGGCGATGCTAGTCGTTAGCCTTCTTGAAATGATGTTTTTTCTCGGCCAGTTGTTCCAATTTTGAATGCACTAGTTAACTATTGAAACAGGAGCGCTATCGATTTTTGTTAAAGCATCTAGTATATCCTACCGACTGCGCCAGTTTTGAATTGTGTTGAGAACGACGGATTCTTAAAAACAATTTTTTACAGGAAGCGTGAATAACTTTATTAGCACTATAATAATGTAATGACCTACTTGCAAAGATACAAAATAAAAAGTTGTTGTTAAAACTGATTTGAAGTGGTTTATAATCGCTAAAATTGACGTGTCTGCATAATCCATGAGACGCGTTTGTATTGGAGTTTCCCATCCTAAGTTGGGGTATAGGATGGTGTCATAACTAGTCAAATTAAGCTCTAAGATTATAATAGAAATAGAACACATAGATATTGTAAAACAGTTTAACATACTGTACGTCAATAATACTAAAAACTCATATTCTTTTCCTGCATAACTCGCAAGTTATTTAACTTAAGATGTAGATTAGGAAGATATTCAAAAGAAGGTGTTAGATTTAATAATAAGAATGCTAAACACTTGATTTCACATGAGCTTCCGCTAGTTTTTATGGTTAAATGGTAATGAGATTTGGCAAAACATAACAACGGTCCAAAAAAAAATTAGTAATTTCATGGCTGAGTGCTATTTTTTGAGATGTAAGATATATAGGCTTATCGTTGATAAGAACGTTTATCACATTCTGTCCGATAAGAAAAAATTTGAACCTTCTCGAATACACACAAACTTTTAATCAGGGAAAGATTCGAAAATGACCTTATATAATACTCGCTATGTAATTATGTCCCTGCTTTAGAATTACGAAATAGTGACATATTAAATTAATTGTATTGAGTCATATCACCTAATAGGATGCGATCACAACCGATGTTGCCAAATAGGATCCAACATTTAAATAAATTTAATAGTCTTTGTATAATGCGTAGAATTTACTTTTAGAAATAAAAAAAAATCCTATTAATTTTTTTAAGCCTTTAGGATAAATTAAATCCATCTTTATTGTTTCATGAACAGTGATATAAACTTTACAGAAGATTGAAAAATCAAATTTTAAATTTAAAAAAAAACATGGTTATCAGTGTGTTTTTATGTTGTCTCAAAGCACTAAATTATTTTCTTTTTGTATCGTTTTTTAGGTTCGCTGGATAATATTCGAAGAATCTCCACACGTTGGCCACATGAGAAAATATCCTGATGAATACGTGAACGGACTTAATAACTTTTTGGAAGACCTTAGATTAAATAAAATTATCGAAGATGAAGAAATATATATACAAAAATAAAATAATTTCCAAACTTTTTATTAAAAAAGTTGCTCTACAAAGCATTCCCTGTTTTTTTTCTGTTTTTCTTTAAATAAATAGTAATTTTTGACTTGGTGGAATTTTATTGAAAATACATTATTTAAACATAACCTAAATTTTCTAATTTGTAACTTATCTGTAGATCGGTGTGACCAATTACTGTTTTATAAAAATTATTACAAAATATCAGAACATTTGTTTAATAAATACAATTAGTTAGCTAGAATGATTATTTGCCATAATAACTACTTTGAGTGAATGAATATAAAATATAAATCCCGATTAAGAAAAAAGAAGACGCTGGATTCAGCAAATTGATATATATATATATATATATATATATATATATATATATATATATATATATATATATATATATATATATATATATATATATATATATATATATATATATATATATATATATATATATCCAGATTTAAAAACTCCGATTTACATTTAGTTCCATAAAAGCGTTTATCTGCATATTTGAATATCTAACTTGTTTGTGCTAGTTTGCTTGGTACACATGATGCTCCAAGTTATTCCAAGCTATATATTGATAGTTGCTTGATATTTGCTCAGATATATTCGTAATGATTGCGAAATATAATTTTGCTCAGGCGCAACTGATTATAAGGAGTAGTCGATTCAGTGATCTGAAGATACGAATATACTAACCGAAAGGTTTTCACCGCCCATGTGGACTACCAAAAACTCTTAGACACTGATTGGCACATGACTGGCTAGCAGCTATATTAAATATACATGTATGTATATATATATATATATATATATATATATATATATATATATATATATATATATACACATATATAGTCGATTTACATATTTGGTTCTTTCTAGAATACCTCATGTCAATTTGGAGAGAACCAGGATCCGAATGTCCAAATGCAAATGGCTCTCAGCAATAACATCCAGACAAATACAATCCGAAAACTAGGGGGAATTTTTCAAGGAGATCCATTGGGCTTACTAAAGTTTTGCTCTGCCATTAATACACTATCAAACAGTTTAAATTCCAACAATCGTGAATAGGTGGAAAGACTAAATCAACTTCTGTATATGGACGATCTTCAGTTGATAGCTGCCATCAGAAATCAGCTGAAACAAATGGTCAAAATTGTGGAAGAGTTCTCCGAGGATGTTATAAAGCTATTCAACTTTAATAAATGTAACATTTTAAACACAACTAGAGGTATCGATATTCCGAATCTTGGGGGACCAATGGTGCGGTATCTCCGAATCGCGAAGCGGTACTGCTATAAAGAAGCGCTCGAAATAAACCCGGACAAGGCTGTGGTGATACTCTTTACAAAAAGACAAAAACAGGGGGGCAATTACAATTACATTGACGGGAAGAAACCTTTAATATAAGAAAAAATTAAATACCTAGGATATTTCTAATATTACGATTGAGCAGAAATGATCATACTTTAATGAGACTTTGAGTGCTGAAACTGAAAGTGCCATTGTGGTGTACCGGCTCATGATCGCGTACGCCGCTATTGTATCGTGGCCTAGTAAAACAAAGCGAAAACACCGTCTTCAACTGGAGAAAAGTCAAAGAATGGTTTGTGTGGGAATAATGAGTGCTAAGAGGACTGCCCCACTAAGGCCCTGTAGGTCTTAGTGAACCTATCTTTTCTCCATTTGGAGGAGAGATGACCATCACCTTCATGCAAACAGATTACATCACGCCTTTTTTGAAACCCTACTCCTCTCTCGAGATACTTTTGCCAAATACATAAGATTGGGAGAAGCAAAATCTTCAGAGAAATAGATTCTGGTGGTTTTCAGATGGATCTCGACAAACTAAAAGAGCTGGAACCGGAATGTCTGTCAGAAGCATGCAAATCAGAGGATTTTACTTTCTCGGAAAACGTGCGACAATGTTTAAACCGGAAATTTATGCTATTCTGCAGTGTGCTCATCTCTATGAGAGGGACATAAAAAGGAATTATAGACCGGAGGACTTAGCATCTGGAAAAAAATTTAGTGTTAGTAGACTTATGACTAGTAGAAACCATCAGAATGGTAATAGTAATTATGTGTTACCTTATGTCTCATTTTCCTTTTTAAGGTAAATTTTTTATTTAACAATTAAGATGTGAGAAACCAGTTTCTTCGAGTTCTAGGAAAATCTATTGTTTTTCAGTAAAAAAATTTTAAACAAAAGTTGTGCGCATTAAAAATACCTACAAAATAAGGTCGGATAATTTGTTAATTAGTTATTGCAAAAAAACATGGCCGTTTTTTCAATTGTTAATAAATACTAGATAAATATATTTTATTAACTTTATACTGCGCCAAAAGGAGCCTCTTGTTGCATACAACAAGTGTGGAAAATTTCAAGTAAAAATATTTAAAACTTTTTGTACAATTAATTTGTTAATAATTTTCTACGTTTTTTTTTTAAATGTACTAACAATAACAAAAAAAAATCGAAATTGTTGAAACCGAAAAACAAAGTTGAGGTTCGTTTTTTCATTATAAACCAATTGAATAACTCTTCTACAGTTGTTGATATTGAAATGCCGATAAGTGGACGAGATAGCTGAGATTTTGAAGAATATTCTGGAATCTTGCAGATAATATTTGTGAAAGCTTTTATAGAAGCTTCCAGTAATTATCTAATTTCCGTCTAAGCTTACAATATTCTTTCATATATATATTTATATATATATATATATATATATATATATATATATACGTGTATATATATATATATATATATATATATATATATATATTTATATATATATATATATATATATATATATATATATATATATATATATATATATATATATATATATATATATAGGTCTGGAAAATCCAAACCAGAAACTGGACGTTTCTTAAGTAATATAAAGAAAATACTATATTATTCATCAAATCAGAAAGGAGACAGTCGTGTCGACATACGTGTAAATTACCAGCCCTAGCATAACAAGAGGATTCCAAGTTATTTGCTTTCAATCAGGCCGTCGAAACGTAAGTACCGTGTTTCGCGCCTTTTTTTTTGTTACAACGGTAGTTTATTCCACGGAACAAAGAGAGCAGATTATTAAGTGGTACAATATTCTGGTAAATAATCGGCAGATTTGTATTTATGTGCGAAAATAATCCTGTTCCTTGAAAATTTAGAATTTCTGAAATTATTAAAAAATTTGGGACAATCGGTTGTCTAAAAATTTGTAAAAAATGCACTGATAATAATGAGGAGCAACCGGTTCCTCAAATTACTGAAGAACGAGCAAATCAGAAGACTGACGTTTGTAGTTTGGCAGAAATTAATTTTCCTTGCAATAGTACGGTAACTGCCTAAGAACTTGATATGAATGCTCGAACAGTTCGGAATATTTTAAAGCGGAACAAATTGCGAAAAACTCAAGAAATTTTTCCGAAAGACCAGGAAACACGCATTGTATTTTGTGAGGACATGATAGAAAGGGCTAATAGGGATATAACCCCTGAAGTTTTGGCAAATATGCGAACCGTATTTTACAATAGACTGGGTTATTGTCTCGCTCAAAGTGGAGGCCTGTTTGAACACTTCTTGTAGACCTTTAGGTATTTTTGTCGATATAAATTGAATTTAATTATTTGTTTATTTATTTACAATTACTAAACGTGTTACTTTTATTTTTTACCGGACTAAAAGTTTATTTTTGAGAATGATTTTTAATTTTAAAGTGGTCTATTAGCTTATTTACTTGGAAATTACCGTTGCGTTTCACTAGTATTTTTATTAGAATAAATGTTTATTTTGTAACAGAAATATCAATTTTCTTTACGCTCAAAGTCCAACAAAAACTATTTTTTTGTATTTCGACTATTTGATGTATTTAAAATAATCAATGTATCAAATAGTCATTAAATATTCGAAATTCCGTCGATTACGTTATAAGCTTAAACACCCTCTCATTCGTTTCAAATTACTGCGGTAGGCGTTCCCTACGATCTTCTGTCCCGAACTAAGTTAGACGGGCTTAGTGGGTTAGATTTTGAGGAAACGGCCAAAATAATTTGTAGTTAAGAAATTTAAAATAGAAAGTTGGCTATAGTAACGTTTCTATTAAACCTCGATAATATGAACGGCCAGTCTATTCTTTCTAAAGTTTCGTCTCAGGTCAAAGGCAACAGTGTTATAGTTGCGTCGTGCCCAGTTACAATTCAACGATTACAAAATTGGGCTAAACAGAAAGACAGTAATATATTTTCGCCTTACTCTGGTGTGTAAAATACAAAAAAAAGCATATTATCTACATGAAGAGTATCTAAGTTTTACTAAATCAAAAGCCGAGGTTAAATTCCAAGGCTTACTGGATCATAGACTGGATCGAATTATATTGCTTCAATTAGACGCCCTTGAACAAATCGATAAATTAAATATGTTGATATGAGTTTTATTTGCAAATGGGGCTTCGATGGAACGTCAGGTCAGAGCCAGTACAAAATGAAATTCACTGATCCGAATATTTCTGATACAAACTTATTCCTAACCTCTCTTATTCCACTTCAATTAGCAGGTATTAACACGCAAACTCAACAAGAACAGATTGTGTTGTACAATTCCAAACCCTCCTCTGCTATGAATTGCGGGCCTCTGAAACTTGAATTTATTAAGAAAACCGAACAAAAATCTTTAACGAAAATAGAAAATTATGAACTCGAACCAGACAACTTGCACCATATAAAAGAGTTCTCTTTGCCACCCGAGCTTCAGTACAGTACAACTTATCTATGACGATGATAGACGGCTAGGTGAATGCTTTGGCTAGAGCGAAATCGGTCCAACGTTGTTACCTCTGCCAAACAACATCTCAGTTCAACAACATTGATACTGTGTCCCAGTAAATACAGAGTATTTCAAGCTACAACTGTTAGCTCTACACGCATGTATTAGATTCTTCGAATGTTGCTTGTATTTGTCGTATCAACGTGACACACAGCAGTGGCAAAGCTCGTAAGCAGAAAGACAAAGAAGTGAAAGCACAGACAAAGGCTACCATCCAACAGGCCTTTAAGGAGAGAGATAAGGACTTCTTGTTGACATGTCAAAGAAAAGGTTAGGAAGCACTAACGGCGGCAACATAGTTCGACTTTTCTTCGAGAACAGTGATAAGTTAGCCATTATAACAAGAGTAAAGCGAAAACTGATCCTCCGGTTTCCCGTCATTTTGCCAACTATTGGAAGCGGACATTAAACTGCAATAGAGAAGATTTGGGAATACAAACTTCAAATAGCAAGATTATTCTTCAAAGGATATTCTTGGCACAACATTCCAACAGGAATCCACAAATGACTTACTCCATTGACCAGACATCATAGCATTTGCAATATTACCGATAGGTAAACTATCGAAAGATGCAGAAAAATCAACGGACAAGTTGATAAGAAACTGTCGCCTAGACTTTGCCCGAAAATCTTTTCGAGAAAAAATAAGGAGGATGTTTTCCAAAACTTTTGGCGTCGATGGATCCTTATACTGTTTTTGACATAGTAAGGATTCGGATAACAATTCATACGTATTGGAGAATGAGTAAAGAGCTGTTAACAAACAAGGCAGTGATTAAAAAGTTCTTTTTATTATTTTTATTACAGTCGTATTATTTATTCATTTATGTGAATCAATAAATTTACTTACAAATTATTTGCATTGGTATTTATTAAGGAGTCTTAAGCATAGAGGAAAAAGTACTTTCGCCTTTTTAACGATTATCGATATCCATGTATTTATTATTTTATCATTATATTTAAAATGCACCTTGAAGTCCAGCGCAATATTTTATTCATGGAAATACAATTATTCTTTTTATTTTATTTTTAAAGTGTTGAACCACATTAAACGTTTTTCGAATTTATTTTCATGATTTTAAAGTTTCAGTCTGCTCTTGTTGGATCCGATTTTTATTTTTAATATCAAATCCGTGCTTTCGACCCACTGTGTTTTGACGACCCGAAACCAGCGAAAATTCCTTGCTCGACACCATTTTTGCTGGAAACTAGAAAGCAAGCTACGATACAACAGTATGCTTTATTTCACTTCTTCAACATGGCTAAACGGGTTGTCCGTCGCTTTCTGTTACATTTTTTTTTTTTTTAGAGGTTCTGTTCTGGATTTTCCACATATATATATATATATATATATATATATATATATATATATATATATATATATATATATATATATATAAATATATATATATATAAGCTTAGATGAAATGTTTCCATAATATTTGTCACCGACAGATAATTACTGGAAGTTTCTATGAAAGCTCTCACAGCGTTGTTTCGTCCTAGAATGGGATACGCCATTATGGTCGGTACAAACCGTCATTTCGCAATTTCGCATTCTACTATAAACACATTCTAAAATTTAAAGCAGTAAACATAACACTTCCAAGGAAGATATACTGTATAAGAGGCTTACATGATATTTTCACGAACTCTCACCGGAAGCTGCTATTCGAGTTTGCTGCAAAGTATCCGTCAAGAATCTAAAAAGCTTATAGAATGATTACAGGAATCTTCCTTGAAAGAATTGATTTAGAATAATGGACACTTTCCTTGAAAGCCGCTGCAAAGTTACACTAACCTTCAAAATTTGCTTATTTGATAGATTGCAACTTTTTTATTTAATGATTGTATGCTATCTTCCAGAAACTTGCAAGAAGGTATCACAAAACTTTCTGAAAATATGGATGTACATCTTAGATGTTAGCTTCCATAACGTTTATAGTAAAGAAAATATATTATAGATTTACACATTGCCTTCATGAATTCTTAATAGAACCTTAGATTCCAGTTTGTAGCAAATTACACATCAAGATTCTAAGAAGATTACTGCACGATTACAGAAACAACTTAGAATAACAGAAACTTTTTTGAAATTTTGCTGGAGAGTTACTAAGTTTCTCAGTTTGCTTACTTGTTAGATTACATATCCTTTTCTAAGAAAATTGCATGCTATCTTTTAAAAAATTGAAAGAAGGTTTCACTTAACTTTCCAAAAATATGAAAATATATCTTAGCTTTCATAAAGTTTGCATTGGGCTTTCAAGGAAAATATATAAGAGGCTTATATGATGATTTCATAAATTCTTAATGGAATCTTCCACTCAACTTTGCAGCAAATTACGCGTAAAGGTTCTAAGAAGGTTGCTGGGTAATTACAAAAAGCTTTCTGGAAAATATCAACATGGAATAACAACTCTTTTCTTGAAATCTTACTAAAAATTTAAGCAAAGGTACCCAGTTTGCTTACTTGGTAAATTACAAAATCTTTTTTTTGGAAGACTGCACTTTATTTTTCAGAAACTTGCAGGAACGTTTCACGAAACTTTTACAGTTAGTTCCACGTTAATCTTTCATGTAACATTTTTTTATGTTTCTTGGAATCTTTCATGAAAGATTACGTGAGATGCTCTACAAAATATATTCATATGCTTTCTGGAAAATTTTTGGAAGGTTACTTAGGAAACTTACATGAAACCTGTATCGGAAAGCTTATGTGACGTGTGGAAGCTTTCGTGCTATGCGGGTAGATATTAATTTATTTTGCCGTCTTTCCATGCGATATACAGCACGAAAATGTGTGTAAAACAAATTGAAATCAGCCGCTAAAATGTTTTTGTTGAACACAGAGTAAAAAATGCAGAAATATTCCCCTGCAATAGGTTTTTAAAAATTATACCAAAGTGACCAATTTTTGTATAACTTTGAATTGTATGAAAACCAAATAATAAATGTGCCTCTTTAATTTTAGTGAAAATGTTTTTTATAATAAGTTTTTTTAAATCGATATATTTTAGTTAACAAAATTCCGTATTGAAGGTATTAAATATAAATACAAACAGTAAAAAATAAGTTTTTCACATACTATAACCTTGCCAAACAATTCTATTTATTGAAAAATTAATATATAAAGGCGGCATATGTCATTGAAATGGATAAGAAATCTGATTGTCTAGCATAATTCACCACAATTTTTTAATTTAACGTTATATTGCCTACCTAATTTTAAAGTTTAACCAGTTCGACAGAAAGAGGTTCAGAAAAAGATCTCCTGATAACCCTATTTGTGCCATATTTTCTACACTTTGATCAATCATATCTCGAGAACTGTCCATTTTCAAGCTTAGTCGTCATGGTTTAACTACTTAATCTCAAAATTTGAGCCAATTTGATACAAAGATTTTTCCCATAAGGATTGTACGATGTTTTAATAGATTTCCTCGATATTCTACTACTTTTTACAAAGCGGTAGGTATCCATTTTTCTTTTCAAATTTTTTGCGTTCATGCAAAATTTTCTTGCAAAACATTAAAACTACTGAAGTCTCTGACAAAAAGACGTACGGACATGACACAATTTTAAGGGTTTCTTGACTACGGAATTCTATATAAAATTCTTATAAAAAAAATTGGACTGCCTTCTAAAAGTGTGCTAAAAAGTGAAAAATAAGCATAAATTTTTATATGAAATTGACATTTTTGAAGTCGGTGCCAAACTAATACCTGACAAAACGTGATTCGCATAAACAGAGTAAAAATAGTATATTTCTAATTTCATATAGAAATAATTTGGCGCCGACTTCAAAAATTTCAATTTCATATAAAAATTTATAGTTATTTTTCACTTTTAGTACATTTTTAGAAATCGATTCAATTTTTTTTATTAAAATTTTATTTTTCGATTTTTAGTTCTGAGTTCATTACGATATCCATAAATTATTGAACCACTCCATATACCAGTGAAATTATGTCAAGCAAATATTTAGTCTGTCATAGTAAATCCACTATCTTAAATTTTAAATTAATTTAAGATTGGAAATATAGGCCTCAAAACCTTCCAATATCGATATTTAAAGTACTTGAGACGTAAATTTCTTAGCGCGATATATTTTATACTGCGTATTGAGTTTGTATATGCCCCGAAAACCCTGCAATATCAATCTTAGACAAAATAGGAAAATGTAAATTTTTCAGTTCCTCATATTTCATCTTATCAACCTAATAGTTGTAAAAAATTAACTTCATATTCGTAATACACGACCCCGAATACCCCCTAATACCAAATCTGAAAAAATGCGAATAAGGTGAAATTTTCAACCCACCATGTTGGATCAACCATATTGCATTTCAAAAAAATAATTTCAACGTCTTAATGTAATCTAATCTAAACCCCTCAAAGTCCCCTAATACCAATTTTGGATGATATCCGGAAATTTAAAATTTCCATATCGTCTTTTTACATCTGACATATTAGATTTCCTTAAAATAATTTTATATTCGCTATTTACATCCTCAAAAACGATTCAGCCACACCTTTGAACAAAATCGAAAAATGTAAAATTTTAGTCCGCTATATTGGATTCGCCATATGGAATCCTGAAAAAAATACGTGTAAATTCATTTTTTACACTCTCAAGAACCCAATGTATCAATTTTTGAGAATATCGAAAAATGTAAAATTTAAGGACGCCATTTTGAATCAGCCAGATTTAGTTTCTCACAAAATATTTTAAATTTGTAATTAACACTAACAAAAATCCCCCAGTATTGATTTTAGATAAAACTGAGAGATGTAGAATCTTTAATCCACCATCTTAGATCCGCCATACTTCATTTTTTTTTTAATAATTTCAGATTCGTAATGTGTGATCCCAAAAGCTCTGATTTTGATATTGATTTTTTATCCGTCTTATTGAATTTTTTAAAAATAATTTCAGATTGGTTATGTGCGACCCCGAAAACTCCCTTATACTTATTTTGGAGAAAATTGGACAAAATTGATTTTTTTGTCCGACATATTAGATCCCCGATATTGAATTTTTTAAAAATATTTTGGATTTGCATGTGCGACCCCGAAAGCTCCCCCACACTAATTTTCGAAAAAATCGGACAAAATTAATTTTTTTGTCCGCCATATTGGATCCGCCATATCGAATTTTTTAAAAATAATTTCAGATTCGTTGTGTACGATCCCGAAAATTCCCATATACCAATTTTGGAGATAATCGGGCAAAATTAATTTTTTTTGGTCGCCATATTATCAGCGCCATATCGGATTTTACGGCACCAATTTCGTCTAAAGAAATATGGTCCCACCGCAGCAACATCCTGAGCATAACGTAAAAAATTTCATTCAAATCGGTGCCGCCGTTCCGGAGTAATCGGTGTACATACATAAAAAAAAATACATAGTCGACGAATTGAGAACCTCCTTCTTTTAGATGTCCGTTAATTAAAATCAAGGTTTATGTCACTTTAACTTCACAACGTATTTTTTTCAGTAATAATTTTAATTAAGTTAGAAATATAGACAAAAATAATTATTCAAGTGACATAACATTTTCATTTAAATGGACAAAATAGCACTTTTTATATAGAACTCTAAATATATAGATCACGTAAATAGTATCGAAGAGTCTCAATTTTTACTAGCCACATGAATAACGGAGGCTCTGATAAACATACAAATACCAAATATAACTATAGTTCTTACAATAATTTCTAGGGAATACACCATACTTTCTTAGATCATTTTTTACCTGAAATAGGTAAATTATAATTATATTTAAAAATAGTGAAAATTGTGAATATAAAAAAAGTTTCCAATTAACACTAAACAAACAAGGTGAACTTCCACAAAACTAAACTCTGACCGGAAAAAAAACTAATCAATTGGAACGAGAACAAAAATTAAAGTTGAGGCAGACGCAGCTGCAGACCTGAAATGGAATTTCACAGGTCATGTAGCGAAATATGGAAAAGGAAGATGGGCTAAAACATTTCTTCAATAGTGACCCTATCTCGACAAATAGTCTCGATATAATGGACAAACAATTTAAAGAAAATGGTAGGATTTATGTGGAAAAGCACCGATCAAAACTATTACAGGAAGTCCTATGTCTAAAATAGACTAAAACAGAAGTTGGATGAGAAGAGATGCGAATAAACCACTTCATTTGATTTAGTAGCTGGGTGATAGGAACAAGAGAGGGGAGATGTTATACAACTAACTGAACAACGAAAACCTATTTTGCCTGAATACCTTTTATAAAAAAATCCAAACAACGTAAGTGGACCTGGACCAGCCCAGACAAAATAACTAAAAACGAAATAGACTATATTCTCTCCAATGGGAAAAATATATGTACCTATGTGACAAGACTGAATAAGTTTTATACCGGAAGAGACCACAGATTAGTACGAGCGAAGATTAAGATACACATGAGAACAGAACGCAACAAGCTCATCAAACAAGAACGCTACCCAACCACGGAAACCCTGACACAAGAACAATCAACTATCAAAATGAATTAGAAAAAAGACTAACACCAATAGAGACAATAAAGCAAATGTAAATAAACGAACTAGCCACGAAAATAAAAGAAACCATAAACACATCGTTTAAAAAAAGTCTGCTCAAAATCAAAAATAACAAAGACCTCCAAACTACAATCAAATACCTTGAGACTTTTCAAAGAAAGACGAGAAAGGACAGATCGAACAACAGACAGTTTCAAAACTCTAACAAGGAAGTGAAAAAAAAATTAGAAAAGACAATAGAAACTGCACCAATAAACTAATAAAAGACCCAATAAGTAAAAACTGCAACATGAAAGTACTAAAAACAAAAAACTCAAGAGGCAAAACAAGAATAATAAAAATAAAAAAACTCGAAAAACGTGACCGTCCAGGGCGAAAAGGAAATAAGCAGAGCCATAGACAAATTCTACACCAAGCTATACTCGCCACACGCACAACAAGAGCAACAACGAACAAAAAGAACCATACTCAACATAGGCTCAGAGGAAATTCCAGAAATAACCAACTCAGAAATAAGAATGGCACTAAATAAATTAAAGACAAATAAATGTGCAGGAGAAGACAAAATTACAGTAGAGATGCTAAAAATTCGCGGCAGAAAAATAGAACATATATTGAAGATTCTATTTAATAAAATAATTGAAGAAGGAAAAATTCCACAGGATTGGTATAACTCCGAAGTAATCTTAATATTCAAAAAGGGAGACAATACAAATATTGAAAACTACGGACCAATATCCCTACTATCACACACCTACAAGTTGTTAACCAAAATCATAACCAACCGCATAACAAACAAACTCGATTTTTACCAACCTGTCGAACAAGCTGAATTCAGAAAACACTTTAGCACCACAGATCACCTACACACCATAAAAATACTAATTGAGAAGTGCACCGAATATAACATACCGCTCCATATGGCTTTTGTAGATTTCCAGAAGGCATTCGGCTCCGTCGAAATATGGGCAGTATTACAATCCTTAGAAAACGCAAGAATCGATTCAAGATACATAAACATCATAAAGAACATATACGAAAATGCAACCATTCAAATAAAAATAGACGACAAGACGAAAACGAACCCCATAAAACTACAAAGGGGAGTGAAACAAGGGGACACTATCTCGCCAAAACTGTTCACCCTAGTCCTAGAGGACATTTTTAAGGAACTTAAATGGGACATCAAAGGTATAAACATCGACGGAATATACTTGAACCATCTCAGATTTGCTGATGACATCATCTTAATAGCAAGTAATGTCCAAGAATTGAACGAAATGCTACAATAGCTAAATGACGTATCCGCATCTGTAGGCCTTAAAATGAACTACAAAAAAACAAAAATAATGAGCCACGAACAGGCAAATATAACAATACAGAACCAGAGGATAGAAAACGTCGAACACTATGTATACTTGGGTCATGACATCAGACTAGGGAAATCAAACCAGGATGCTGAAATAAAAAAAAGAACACAGCTGATAGGGGCCGCTTTCGATAAACTTGCATACATCCTGAAAAATAATTCAATTCCCATAAATCTAAAAAGAAAAGTATACGACACATGCATATTACCGGTGTGTACGTATGGATTAGAGACCATGTCCCTCACCAAAAAGTCCGCTAAAAAATTAGAAACAGTCCAAAAAGCGATGGAAAGAAGCATGCTTGAAATATCATTAAGAGACAGGATTAGAAATACCGAGATAAGACGCAAAACGAAAGTCAAGGACATCGTGGAGGAGGTTGCAAAGATGAAGTGGCTATGGGCTGGTCACATAGCCCGATATGAGGACAATAGATGGACACGAAGAATCCTGAAATGGAGACCGAGGGAAACAACAAGAAGCACAGGAAGACCTCAGAAAAGATGGGTAGAAGACATAAGGAAGAATAGAGAAAGATGGAAAAAATTGAGAGAGACCTACATCCAGGAGTGGATGGATAGAGGTTGACAAAGAGAGAGAGAGAGTAGCTATTAATTTATTTTGTCGTCTTTCTATTCGGTATACAGCACGAAAATGTATGTAAAACAAACTGAAATCTGCTGCTAAAATATTTTTGTTAGACACAGAGTAATTTTGTATTCATGAATGATCGTATGATTCAGCTAATCATCATAGAAAAAATGCAGAAATATTCCCATGTAAAAGATTTTTAAAAATTATACTAAAATGAGTAATTTTTGTATAATTTTGTATAATTTTGAATCGTATGAATATTATTAAATACTTGATTTCAATTATGGTACCGAATAATAAATGTGGCTGGTTAGTTCTGGTGAAAATGTTTTTTCTAATAAGTGTCTTTAAATCGATATATTTTAGTTTACAAAATTCCATATTGAAGGTATTAAATATAAATACAAACAGTAAAAAAGTAAGTTTTTCACACACTATAACCTTGCTAAACAAATCGGTTTATTGAAAAATTCATACATAAAAGCGGCATATCGCATTGATATGAATAAGACTATCTAGCATAATTCACCATAATTTTTCAATTTTACATTATATTGTCTACTTAATTTCAAATTTTAAGCCAATTTGACAGATAGAACTTCAGAGAAAGATCCCCTGATAACCCAATTTTGGCTATATTTTCTCCACTTTGATCAATTATATCTCGAGAACTATTCATTTTCAAGCTTCGTCGCCACGAAGACTTTCTACACTAACTCAAATTTCAAAATTTGAGCCAATTTGATACAAAGATTTTTCCCATATGGATTATGCGATGTTTTAATAGATCTTTTTGATATTCTACTACTTTTTACAAGGCGGTAGGTATCCATTTTTTGATGAAGTTTTGCCCCACGTCTTTTTTTGCGTTAATGCAAAATTTTCATGCAAAATATTAAAACTAATGAAGTCTCTGAAAAAAAAAACGAACGGACATGGTATAATTTTAAAGGTTTACAGACTACGGAATTCTATATAAAAATGAGGGCTGTGTCACTTTAACTTCACAATATAATTTTTTCCGTAATAATTGTCAATAAATTAGAAATAGAAACAAAAATAGTTATTCGGGAGACATAAAATTTTCATATAAATGGACAAAAGAGCACTTTTTATAAAGAACTCTAAAGATCATGAAAACAGATGCGCTGATAAACATACAAATATAAAATAAAACTATAGTTCTTACAATTATTTCTAGGGAATACGCCACAACTTCTTGGATGCTTTTGTACCTGAAACAAGTAAATTATAATTATTTTTACTAATATTTTTATATGAAATTGAAATTTTTGAAGTTGGCGCCAACCTAATACCTTACAAAATGTGATTCACATAAATATATTAAAAATACTTTATTTGTAATTGCTTTGTTAGCATAATTTGTATATATTAGTAGTTATTTATTTCATTGAGAAATAATTTGGCGCCGACTTCAAAAATTTCAATTTCATATATAATATTATAGTTATTTTTCACTTTTTAGCTCACTTTTAGAAGTCGTTTCAATTTTTTTAAAAAAATTTTATTTTTCGATTTTTAGTTTTGAATTCATTATAATATCTATAAATTATTTGAACTAAGTACTAATCGAGATTAGTGTACCTCGCAATGACTCCAAGGTGGCAAAAAGTACCTATTTTATCCAAACTTGTAAATCACCCTAAAATGGCCCACTAAAAAGAGAGATTCTTAGAGTTCTCCAAATATCAGTGAAATTGTGTCAAACAAATATTTAGTCTGTCATAGTAAATCCACTATCGTAAATTTCAAATTAATTTTAGATTGATAATTTAGGCCCGAGAATCTTCCAATATCGATATCTAGACAACTTGCGACGTAAATTTCTTAGCCTGATATATTTTATACTGCATAATAAGTTTGTATACCCCCAAAGAACTCCGCAATATCAATTTTAGACAAAATCGGAAAATGTAAAATTTTCAGTCCCTCATAATGTATCTTATCAACCTAATAACTGTAAAAAATTAACTTCATATTCGTAATACACGACCCGAAAATCCCCCAATACCAAATCTGAAAAAATGCGAATAAAGTAAAATTTTCAACCCACCATATTGGATCCCCCATATTGAATTGCAAAAAAATAATTTTAACATCTTATTCTAATCTAAACCCTTCAAAGCCCACTAGTACTAATTTTGGATGAAATCTGGAAATTTAAAATTTTTAAACCATCATATTGGATATTCTAAAAATAATTTTATATTCGCTTTTTACAGCCTCAAGAAAGATTCAGTCCCACCTTTGAACCAAATCGAAAAATGTAAAATTTTTAGTCTGCTCTATTGGATTCGCCATATTGAATCATGAATAAAATATTTTTAAATTCATAATTTACACCGTCAAAAACCTCTTATATCAGTTTTGGAGAAAATCGAAGAATGTAAAATTTTCAGGACGTCATATTGAATGCGTCAGATTCAGTTTTTCAAAAAATATTTTAAATTTTTAATGAACACAAACAATAATCCCCCAATATTGATTTTGGACAAAATCGAGATGTGTACAATCTTTAATCAACCATCTTGGATATTTTATCAGCCATATTGTGTACGCCATATTTATTTATTTATTTTTTTTTAAATAATTTCAGATTTGTAATGTGCGATCCCAAAAATTTCGCAATATCAATTTTGAAAAAATATCGGACAAAATTAATTTTTTATCCGCCATATTGGATACACCATATTGAATTTTTTTTTAAATAAACTCAAATTCGTTATGTGCAACCCCGAAAACTTCCCCATACCAACTTTGGAGAAAATCGGAAAAAACTGATTTTTTTGTCGGCCATATTGGATTCGCCATATTGAATTTTCTAAAAATATTTTGGATTCATTATGTGCGACGCCGAAAACTCCTCCACATCAATTTTGGAGAAAATTGGATTAAATATTGAATTTTTTAAAAATAATTTCAGATTCGTTGGGTACCACTCCGAAAATTCCTCCATACCAATTTTGGAAAAAATCCGACAAAATTAATTTTTTTGGCGGCCATATTATCCGCGCCATCTTGGATTTTACTGCACCAATTTATTCCAAAAAAATATGCAACTTCCTGAACATAACGTAAAAAATTTCATTCAAATCGGTGCCGCCGTTTCGAAGTAATCGGTTTATATACGTAAAAAAAATATATAGTCGACCAATTGAGAACCTCCTTCTTTCAGAAGTTGGTTAAAAATGGTGTAAATTATGAATATAAAAAAGTCTCCAAGTCGAATTAAACATGATTTACTTTAATTTCTAAGGACTTGTATTAAATATAAAAACTTTTTATGAAACTAGGTTTTCACATTAGTGATATTTAAATTTTCGGTGATTTAGCTGTAATGGTCTATTTATTCAACGTGAGTTATATCATCATTGCCCATAGCGTTGATAAAGTCAATGCTCTTGCACGTTGTTATGATTAAGGTGGCAATAATAAATGCTCTTAAGCTGTTCCAGGCAAAAAATTTCAAACTTAGAGATTTTGGCATATCAATATAATTCCAACAGAATCCGTTTTGAATGAACTTTGACTTTGACATGAATTTTGGACCAGAAACAGATTCAGTGTTCTAGTTTACTGATAGATCCAAAATGGAAGAGAAGATTGGAACGGGAGTATCAGTCCTAAGCCAGCTAAGTCCCCAGAAAATACTTTCTTTTCTTGACCCGGAATTTTCCTATGGATTATCAAAAACTCACATAATAAAGGAACTTTACACTTGGAAATAAAATTAGATGAAATTAGGATGCGAAAATATGCCTGATATTAGAGAAGCAAATAAATTTATAAATTTATCGCGAGGGAACGCAGGAATGTTTCACGATCTCCCAAGAAGTAAAGTTCGAGTAATAATGAATCTCCCCAGAGGATGTTGTCCTGTAAGAGATTTGTCGAAACAGTGAAGCACCTGCCGTATGAATAGATGACTTTTTCCTGAAAGGCACTTAAATTTCTGAAAGATGTTACCTTGACGCCTAGAGTTGTTGAATAATACTTTCACCAAAAGAAGATTTATTTTCATTTTCTTATATTGACAATAGAACATAAGAAAAATACACATTTAAAGTAACAAAACAAGATACTTAAAAAAAATAACCAGAACTTTAATATCTTGAGAATTATTTTTCTAACGGTAAACAAATACTCACTTTTTTTACACAAACATTATTTTTAAAGTAATTACAATATTATATATATGATATTTTCGCTAATTTTACAATATCATTAATGTTATAACATTCAAGTAATATTGGATCAGTCCTAAGCCTTAGCGCAATTAGATAATCTAGTTTAGTCTTGTAACTTTCAGATAATACGGTTTCAACTCCTCAAAACTTACAATCTCTATAGAGAGATTTATAAAACCTTGATATAGCATTCTTAGGATGAATCTTCCTTTTCCTATTGCGAAATCCAGATCATAAATTAAAAGCTGAAGGTTGTTGTGATGCCTGAATCATTTTTTTCTTGCTCTCTTTTTTTTTCTTGTCCCTACGAATATTTATAAAAAATGGCATTTGCGGAATTTTTTACCTCCTTAAATATCAATACAAAGTCGTAAAAATTCTTGTAACAAAACTTGTTGATGTTGCTTGTTTCTCCCAGATCGAATTGCCGAGATAAAAGAATCAGATATACAGGTTATCCGAAAAAATATAGGAAATCTCCCAGATATGAAAAAAACACATGAAAGGAATATTACAAGTTCGTACAAACTTTTCTCATATAGGCCTCCTCTTCGAGGAGCTGCAATGGAATAAACTTTTTAACACATAATTATTGAACCATTTCCATTTTTTTTTTAATATGATGTATATCAGGTAAGACCCTTCAAATTACTGTCTAAAAAAACTGTTGCGAATTACTCACAGCTGTAGGAATGGACTAGCTGTGACACCCCTGAAACAATTTTTTTACGCCTTGTGTGATAAGAACTTTGGACAACGTTATTTTATACATTTAACTATAGACAAAAAATTAAGTACTCTTCATTCATGTCGCTAATCCTACCCATTTTCTTTTTATCATGTATTTGGCGTATTTCGATAAAATATATATCTTTGTTCTATTAAATGTTCAACCTTCAACTTTATGATAAAAAAAATGATCCAAAATTAGAGTTTACCTCTTTAGTTAAAAGCGTCTAATACTGTGAACTGCAGTTCGACTTACGTTCGAAAAAAAGATGCGTTTTATTTTATCGGCACCAAAAACAAAGCATTGTTGCAATTTTAGAACTTGTCAATTTTCACATCGTTGACTCATTGATTCTTTACTTGGATATTAATTTACTCATTTTTGAATTTCGTGATGAAATTAATTGTGAAATAATTCGAAATATGGAATACACGTTTATTGAAAGCAGATATGCATTTGATGTATGGTCTTCCATTTTGCAAAGTTTTGGAAACCAGGAGGTTATATCACGATCGTACTCTTCGAGATCAGAAAATATTTCAAAGAGTTGACCAACGCCTAAGAGAGAAAGGCAAGCAATTCCATTTAGTAAGGTAATATTATTAAATTTCTGCATAATTTAAGGACATTTTGGGAAAAGAAGTACTGATGTTGGTCGGGGAAGAACAGTACGTACGCCACAATTACAGGAAAATAATTTAAATGATGTTGATGATACTCCTTTAACGAGCACTCGAAAATTATCAGCGCAGTTTAATACGTCGAAAATAATAGTACATAAAGTTCTTCAAGGATGGCTGTTATATCCTTATTATTTGGAAAAGGTTCATGAACTGATTCCTGAAGATATTCCCTGTAGAATGCGGTTTGTAAAATGGCTAGTGGATCAGCAACGAAATAATGTAAACTTCAATAGCACCATTCTCTTCACGGATGAAAGAGGATTTACCAAAAATGATATCATATATTTACACAACTCACATGTATGGGTTGATAAAGATCCTCATGCAACTATTTTTTCGCATCATCAACATTAGTTCCAATCAGTTGTCTGGGCAGGAATCATTGGGAATTTTTGATTGGGCCATTCGTATTGCCGGCACGACTGAATGGAGAACTTTATTTGAAATTCCTCCAGAACTCTCTTCACGATTTAGTAAAGCACTTACCACTTGAATCCCGCCGAAACATGTACTACATGCACGATGGGACACCACCTCATTTCAGCGTTGCTTCTACGGGAGCACCTGAATAACGTCTACCCAAACCATTAGATAGGTAGAAGAGGACCTATTGCCTGGCCTATTCGATCTCCCGACCTAACGCCGTTGGATTTTTACTTGTAGAGACACCTCAAAACCTTGGTGTATTCCATTCCGGTCGACAGTATGGAGGAACTTCTACGGAGAATCACGTTTCATTGTAATCAAAATAATACTGAGTTAATGTGGCGGGTACAGCAGTCCTCAATTCGTCATGCCCGCGAGTGTATCAGATTGCACGGAGAACATGTAGGAACCCATTACGAAGTTTGTAACTAAGCAGTTAGTTTAACTTTTTATTGAACCTATGGTGATAGGGGCAGGGGCGGATCCAGCCTCTCTCTCTTTGGGGGGGGGGCGGTGATATCACACGAGTATAGTATGGCAAGCAAAAACTAGTTGTCGACGGGGGGGGGGAGACATCAGCAACATTCCAATTTTTGGAAAAGGCAGGGTCTACAAAAAAATAAGTTGCTGACAAAGGGGATGCCAGCAGCATACACATTCCTAATATAAAAGGCAGAATCGATTCTATTTTCCTGAATTCAAAGCTCTTGGGAGGGGGGGGGGCGATCGCAACATACACATTCCTATATTCTATTCAAGAACTAGAGAGAATAATAAAACTATTACCGTAACCTCCAACGTACCTGCTTCTGTGCCGCAGGTAACTGAGTACCTCCGTAAATCTAATTATATTTAATTATATTTAAATATTATAACCTTTTATAAACTTACTGCAACAATAACATTTCTAATAGTTCAATTTAATTTCTGTCAGTGAGCAAAGTACACCTTACAGTGTGTCTTTAGTGATTTATCTTATTTGCAATTGTTTTTATATATTATTTGAGATTAGTGAGATACCCAAAAGATATTGCTTCCATTGCTATATTTATTACAAAATCGTTAAACCAGTGCATTTTTTTCTCAACGAAAAACTTATTACGATGAATGTTTATGATGCCTTAAGGTTTTGTTGAGATGTGTTCCAACATGACAGGAGATGGAAAATCTACTATGTACCGAATACTGAAGGAAAGAAAACGAATGGAATTGTTAGTAATCCCAAGCCACATTCAATCACAGGCAGATGAAAAACCTCGTTGGAAGAAAAAATGAAAACTGCAATAAAAGAAGTTGTACATACATTTTATTATGAGAAGCAGATCCCAACTGTCGAAAAAAGTCTAACTGAAATCAATGAAGATCGCGATTTACCTGAAATTAAAAGAACTGAACTCTGGAAATTGCTCAGATAACTTAATTTTTGCTGGGAAAAAACAGATAGAAAATCTGTTTTTATAAATCGTCCGGAAACTGTCCGTTTGAGAAGGAAATATCTCTCAAGTAAAAGAAAGAATTGCTAGAAATAACTCAAGTTTTCAAAATTAGTAATTTAACTGAACTTTTGAAAGATCATTTTAAATAAAATTATTGCGGAAAATTGGGAAAAATCCATATAATAAAAGAATAAAACAAAATGTGGAAATTCGATCTCATGATCGGTGAGATAGAGGAACCAATTATAATTAATTTGAGCGAAGATAGCTTCACTGACTTTGATTAGGAATTATATACGTAATGTTTACCAGTGTAAACACAAGTTATTATTTAAATTTTTGTTTTTATTGTATTTTATTGTTTAATGTTGTTTATATATTTTTTTACATATTTTTCTTTTAGTGTATCGCACTCTTTAATTTTATATATATATATATATATATATATATATATAGTTCTTGAATAAACTATAGTACAAGAGGCAAAATCGGGTCTATTTTCCTGAACTCAAAGCTCTTGGGGGGGGGGGGAGAGGCGATCGCCCCCACCGCCTCCCCCTTGGATCCGCGCCTGGATAGGGGAAAATTCCTCTTTTTCACATTCAACCCGACAGAACTTAGGGGACTAACAGTGTAAATAAAATCACCTTTTTTCGAAAATGGTTAGGATTAGCGACATGAATGAAGAGTACGGTATTTACAGGAATGTCTAAAACCTTGTCCAAAATTCTTATCATACAGAGCCTAAAAAAATAGGTTCATGAGTCTCACAGCTAGTCCGTCCCTGAAGCTGTGAGTAATTCGGAACACTTTCTTGGATAGTAATTTGAAGAGTCTTACCTGATATGCGTGATATTAAAAAAAATTGAAGTATACCTGGTGGCTCAATAATTCCATTGCAGCTCTTTGGGAGCTCTCCGAAGAAGAGACCTATACGAAAAAAGTTTATATGAACTTGTAGTAGCCCTTTCACTTGTTTTTTTCATATCCGGGAGATTTCCTACATTTTCCCGACCACCCTGTATACGTCGGCTTTCTGAGAATACGCTTAACTATTCTCCCTATTGATAAATAGGCAGAATCACTTTTATTATCAGTATGATCGTGAATCAATAATTTATGGGTAATAGACTAGACTAGTTTAAATGGCTTGATTTACGAAAGTAGAGAACAGGCATAAATTTAGATAAGTTGTTTTATCACAGCAATCTTTTTCAGCTAGTAAAGGATGCATGTACCCAACTTATTCATACCGCATTTCCCTAATATCCACCCAAAAGAGCTGAAAACTTTCTATTTGAATTTATACTAAAACAAAGACACATCTCTTTAGAGAGTAGCATTGCTGTCTCTAGACCATCATTTTTCTCCTCTCTTTTTTAAATAAGTGATGGTTATATTTTTCTTGTAGACAATGGATTTATTCACCTTCTGCATTGTCAAAAAAACACATGATGTTATTTTGGAAACATTATTTGAAATAAAATTTAGTTTTCATTAGAAATAGCCCGTAATCCTTATGGATGTCTGCCACCGATTTGTTTTCATCAGTGAAGAGCAGCGTCATGTTTTCCTTAAGATAATGATTTTCGATTTTCGATATTGAAACTCTGCCTTACTCCTTCTCTTACTATTAAATTCGAACATATTTGCTTCCCATGTTTTCCTTTTCCGTCAGGTTTCAGTACTAAACTTACAAGTTTATTTTATATTTCCAACACGGTACAAATTGGGTGATCATTTAAATCCAAGGTACAATAAAAGAACACCTTAGAGATTCTAATCCTTTGGCGGTTTTGACTAAAATAAAAAACATTCACTGTTTTTTTGCCTTCATTTCGATACTGTCTGGTTTCCACTACAGTTTATAAAGTTTTATAAAAATGATATCTATTTTTCAATTTAAATTTTTAAAAATTTTATAAAATCGGATTAATTTAAATCAATAGATATATCTGAATAGTTACAAAGACTATAAAAAAGGTTGTCGAGTACAAGGGCGGATATAGTCTCTCTTTTTTTTGGGGGGGAGGGGGGGGCGGTTATATCACAAAAGTACAGTATGGCAAGCGAAAGCAAGTTGTCGATAGGGGGAGAGACAACAGCATTTCTAGTGAAAAAGGCAGAGTCGGATCTATTTTTCTGAATTCGAAGCTCTTGGGGAGAAGGACGATTCCAAGAAAAAACAAGTTGTTGACGGGGGGGGGATGCCAATAGCAGACATATTGTTAGTATAAGAGACAAAATCGGGTCTATCTGTCTACGACGGGGAGTGATGCTAGCAGCATACATATTTCTAGTATAAAAGGCAAAATCGTATCTAATTTGGAGCTCGGGGGGGGGGGGGGGGCGATTGTAAGAAAAAACAGGTTTTTGGCGGGGGGAGATGTCAGCAGCATAGATATTTCTAGTATAATAAGTAAAATCTGGTTTATTTTCCTAAGCTCAGAGCTCTTGGAAGGGGGAGGGGGCGATTGCCCCCCACCTTGGATCCACGCCTGGTCGAGCATTGTTTCACTTGCCTCGGATTATTTCTCTTTTTTCGTGTTTCTAATGACCATCTTCTGGAGGAGGAAGTTTCTGTTCCTGCACTAATTGTAGTGTAATTAGTTACAGTAGCATTGCTTACTATTGAAATAAAATTATTAATGGACGTAACATTTTTAAAATAGATAAATGTCACAAGCTCTATAGAGAATATAGTATTAGTAACAGCAACGATACAAAAGAGATTCAGGCAGAGATTTAATGCAATAGCATCATGTCTACTCAACCTACAACGTCTTCACTCCAAAAAATGAAACAACAAACAAGGATGCTTGCAGCGAGACTATTGTATTACAAAAGAAAACCAAAGGCTTGTATACAGTTTTTTTCACAATAAACGTCACAAGTGGAAATATTATATAATTGAACATATATTAGGACACGAAAAAATACTTACCTATCATGCAGTGTCGTCATGAACAGGAATAAGCCGCTGTTTAAGAAATTTGTCGAACAACAACCTTTTTACGGATAAAACACAGCTGATATAAGGCAGTTTTGTTACTATCCTACAAGGTGTCTTGTTGATACACAACACTGACATAATCTGCGCTCTCTTGGTGAGGAGTTGATGCTCAGTAGTGTCGTTCTACCGGCTAAAGATCTATGCTAGAATGGTTCTTCGTAGGTCCATAATTCAAAAATGTAAATTTTTTAGTTATGCGGTTTTTACAGCAATTGAGCGAATGTAGTTAGAAACATATTTTTGTTACATTTACAAGGATAGTACTCCAACCCGAACTCATCGATTTCGATGATTTTTCCAAAAATGGATATTTGAATATCTCTGGTTCAAACTTCAATTTGAAACTATTATTCCTTATAAAAGAGCAAATATGTCATATGTAGTTGTAGCTTCTATTTTTTATTTTTAAAAATCTATCCTTTTTTATACTTATTTCTAACCCGATTTAATCTATTTTAATGATGTTAAACATGTAAATTTTTTATCTGCTCTTTAGTATATTGAAGGGGTGAAAATCATCCTCAAATTTTATTCCCGAAAATGGATTAATATTATTATTTTTCAGTAAAACAATATGGAAATTATTTCTAATAATATTTAAAATGAATATATTTGTTAATGAAATTAAAGAAGAAGCAAACTTCCTGTGTTGCAAAGCTTTTTTACACCATTCATAATTAACCTTAACTATTATTTTAACTCTCTGTGGTAGTATTTTGGACCGCTTATTATGAATTCGGTCTGGTAGTTATTGAGTTAGTCAGTTCAATACAAAAAGTAGTGGCTCAAAAACAGCTGCAAAAAATACAGAGTTGTGTAGAAGTCACAGTGGCTAAGCCATTGTGCAATACCCCAGCAATAGAGGCAATGTTGGACATCCCTTAACTACATATAGCTGCGATGAGGGCGGCGTCAATAAATATCCTTCAGCTGTGTCAACTGAGAGCCTCAAACCTGGAAATTTTATTAGACATATGAAAATTCTGGATAAAATTTCAAATATCATTTCTATTAGGTATGATTTTGACATGCACTATGAAGTAGTAACTAACTGCTACTAAGTAGATAGAGAGGGATTACCTAGAATAGAGAAGGATTTAATGTTATGATTTACTAACAAATACAAGATGAAAAAAGGGGTCGGAGGTGGGAGGTTAGGTCTAAATTTTGGACTTGCCAAATCCCTAGTAGACACCCCCACGATATTCCAGACAGAAATTCATGCAATACAAATCTGTACTGGTGAGTATCTCAACGGAAAAATTACGAGGGCTAAAATATGTATATTGTCAGATAGTGCTAACAGCTCTGATGTCAAAAAACTAGTTGACTTGAGTCTGTAGACAAAACCTGAAGCAATTGGGAAGGAACAACAGGGTAACTCTGATATGGGTGTCAGGACACAAGGATATCACAGAAAATGAGAAAGTGGCAATTCCGCAAAGAGGGGGCAAAAACTCCTGTTCTTGTCTCTTTTGTGGAATTCCAAAAAGCCACATAAAAAAGAAGCTCCGAAGCTAAGAACAAATTCAGATAGAATTAAGGTGGAATAAGACACCTGGTCTCAGACAAGCGAAAAAATTCTTAAACACATCACCAAAGAACTCAAAAATATATTTCGATCTCCCGAAAAAGGATTTCTGAGTAGTAGCAAATAGCTTCATATACCACTGCCTTCTGAGATGCCATATCAAAAAAATGGGAAGAACGGACAGCGATATTTGCTGTTTATGCAATCGGGCAGCCAAAACAGCAGAATAACCGTTATGTGAATGCAAGACACTTCAATTCCTTTCTCGCGTTGATGATAAAGGATCTAATAGAAAAGCATAGGAAAACTGAGCTCCCAGTATATTATTTTTAAATAATAAGTTCAACTAATATTTATAATTTTTTATTATTTTAGAATGATAAGATTATACCCCAGACTATGCTGGATAATCATATCTCATATTTTGAAATAACTTCAAACATCTCACTTATGATGAATAACTTCGAAAACGAAAAATTCTATATAACTGATTTTAAATTAAACCGACAACAAGGGAATTGCTTGGTAGTATTCTATGCTTGGACAGGAGCAAAAAAGAAGCATGTTGAAAAATATGTTGAAATTCTTTTAGAAAAACAATTTGACGTACTAATTATAAATATCAATGCTTGGGAAATTATGTGGCCAACTTTTTATAATCAGGTATGTTTTTTTATTATTAACTTTTAGTTTATTTATTTATTTATTATCACGCTTGCCTAAGAGGTTTTAAACAAAAAATATCAGGACCACTTCGCAAAAAATTTATAAAACAATAAAATCAATTACAGGTACAATAAGGAAAGCTTTAACTTAACAAAAAAAATATACTAAAAACAGATAGTTCTAAAAATAAAGTAAAATTTACCAGATAGTAGTGGTAGGGCAATATTTAAAAATAATATATTAATACTTTAATGTATTTACTGGAAGAAAAATAAAAAATATTATTGTGGTGAAAACCAAAATATGGTGAAAGGAAAGTTATCCTTGATTAGATGTTGAGGCAGTCATTATAGTTATTAAGAACATTAAAAACAGTTGTTAATAAGAAATACTATAGACGATCTTTCAGAAATTAAAAATTCGACTTACTAAGAAGTACATCATGAGGAAAGCACTTTCAGGCTTCCAGATTGCGAAAATTCTCTTTTTTTCCAGAATAAATTCTCTTATACATACAATATTCTCTATCCAAAACTTATTACTATTTATAAAGATTTTGTAATATTAGTAGAAGTAAAAAACTCATTGAAAAGGTTACTGATGACGAAAGATTGTTGAAATGAAATGAAATAATCTATCTTTTACCTTAATTTTTGGTTCCAAAATTTAATTTGAAGTGTTAGTACCACTTTTTTGAGTGAATTATTTAAAGACATTTCCACTTTTAGGCAGGCGGAATTAGCATCTGGAAAAAAATTTAGTGTTAGTAGACTTCTGAATACGTAGAAACCTTTAGAATAATAACAGTAATTATGTAATATCTTATGTCTCATTTTCTTTTTAGGGGAAATTTTTTTATTTAACAATTAAGATGTGAAAAACAGTTTTTACGAGTTCTAGGAAAAGCTATTGTTTTTCAGCCCATACGAATCGGATAATTTGTTCGTTAGTTATTGAAAAAAACATGCTAAAATGGCTGTTTTTTTAATTGTTACTAAACAATAGAAAAATATATTGCATTAACACCGAAAGGAGCCTTTTGCTGCATACAACAAATGTGCAAAATTTCAAGTAAAAATGTTTAAAACTTTTTATACAATTAATTTGTCAATAACTTTTTATGCTTTTCTTATTGTTTATTCTCAGCGATCTAGAGGTCGTACAGCGCTCTACAGGTGCGCAAATGAAATTTTGAGGCTAACAATAACAAAAAACAAACTAAATGTAGTGTTGATTTTAAATTGTTGAAACAGACAAAGGAAGTTGGGGTTGGGTTTTTCGTTATAAATAAATACAATAACTCTTCGACAATTGGTGACCTCAAAATGTCGGTAAGTGGACGTAATAGCTGAGACATTGGCGTTCATTTTGAAAAAAAAATTATGTACAACCACTAGAAGCTGAGAGAGAGTTTTTTTTTCAAAAAATCGCTACGTCGTTGTTTATTAATATTAAAATATTATTTAAGTAGAATCTCATAGAGAAATTGTTAAACTAATGTATGCAGCAGTTTTCAATCCAATTATTTCAAAACTGTTGATGATGCAGTAGTTTAAATTTTCACCTACTCAGAGTCAGAAAGTAAGCAGTTTTTTGCTTATATACGTATTTTTGCTTAAATCTATACCTAACATTTATTCCATTCTGAGTTTCTTAGACGTTGATGGACACTCATTTTCAAAGACTTATCGGTACCATTATCATCATTTATGATTTACAAGCCAGACGGCTTCGCACTCCCTCCAGGGAATATTCACTCATACCAGGTACACAGAGGTACCAGAAGTATGAAGCTCTGTGGGAACCCTTTCCATGTTATCGGGTCCTAGGTGACGTGGTCTGCTGTATTTCCCATGAACTTTCGGACGGTTCGCGCGGTTGCTAGGAGAGTTGCTTTCTGCATCGGTTTATACAGATGCTCACTAAGACCCAGTCCCTTGATGTTCTGCAGGAGGTTCTTTGGTATCACTCCAGTTGTTGAGAGTATTATGGGAATCGTTTGGACGCTGTTCATTGCCCATTGTCTTCGGATTTGCACCTCCAGATCTCTGTATTTGGCGATCTTCTCGTTGTATTTTGGTCTTAGGTTGTTGTTGTTAGGTACGGCGATGTCGATTAGTGTAGTTCGCCCAGAAATTTTATCTATTAGTACAATATCTGGTCTATTATGAGCAACTGTTTGATCCGTCAGAACCGTTCGGTCCCAATATAACTTGAACTGGTTGTTTTCAAGAATAGGCTCTGGATTGTATTTGTAATAAGGCACTTTTCCTACCTGTAATAGGTTCAACTTTTCTGCTAACTCTTGGTGGAGTATCTTAGCGGCTGAATCGTGTCTTTCCTTATACTCGGTTGCGGCAAACGCTTGGCATCCTCCAGTTATGTGCTGGACTGTCTCCGATGTTCGACAGCCATATCTGCACTGGTCATTCTCTATTGAGGGATCTCTAATGATAAATTTCCGATAGTTCTTCGTCGGAATAACCTGGTCTTGGATAGCCAACAAGAAGCCCTCCGTTTCCGGAAACATCTGTCCTGATATCAACCAGTAGTTCGACGCTGAGTTGTCGACATTGTCCTGATTGACCTCATTTGGATGCCGTCCATGAAGTGGCTTCCGTAGCCAGGTTTGTAACTTCTCTTGGTCTGTTTGGTGGTGAGAAGTAATATCTTGTTCCCTCAACTGTAGCGGCGTTGAGTCGTCTGCCTCGCATATTGCTCGATGTAGTGTGGAAGAGTCCGCTAACCTGTGGAAATATGAACGTAAGTTTATTATTTGTTGATCGAGCTGTTTACCAATATCCATCAATCCTCTTCCTCCTTGGTGTCTTGGAAGCATTGTACGTTCAATGGCACTCCGAGGGTGATGTTTTTGTGCTTTTGTTAGGAGTGTCCTTATTTTTCTTTGCAGGTTTTGGATGTCCGTCCTGCTCCATTTTACAATTCCAAAGGAGTAGCTCAGCGCTGAGCAAGCATACGTGTTGAGCGCCTTAAACAAATTTCTACTATTTAAATTAGTTCGTAGTACCCGCCTTACCCTCCTGACAAATTCGGTTGTCAATTCAGCTTTCATAGTGCCATGGTCAATTCTTTTAGCCTGTTTCATACCTAGATATTTGTATGTTTGGTCTGCCTCCATTGCAGCTATAGTTTCACCGTTCTGCATTTCAAAAGCCCCCGGTTGTATCTTCCCTTTAACGATGTTCAAAATACGGCACTTGTCAAGTCCAAATTGCATTCCGATATCCCCGGAGAACTCCTCTACAATTTTAAGCATTTGTTCCAGCTGGTTTCTGGTAGCAGCCATCAGTTTAAGATCATCCATGTATAGAAGATGATTCACTCTGACTACCTCTTCGTTGTTATTTCTAACACTAAAGCCGTATCTGGTGGAGTTCAAACGGCGTGATAGTGGGTTCATTGCAAGGCAGAACCACAATGGGCTAAGTGAATCGCCTTGAAATATTCCTCTTCTTATCGAAATGGTGTTAGTTTCGATGGTGTCGCTGGATGGCACTTGCAATTGGATCCTAGTTCTCCAGGTTGACATGATGCGTTCTAAAAAGGAGACAAAATTATTATCGACCCTGTACATTCTCAATATAGTTTTGAGCCACTCATGTGGCACCGAGTCGAAGGCCTTCTTATAATCCACGTAGGCAGCAAAGAGGTTTCTTCGGTTGGTACAGGCTTGGTTACATATGACAGAGTCAATAATCAATTGTTCCCTGCATCCCATTGCTCCCCTCGTGCATCCTTTCTGTTGAGTTGCAATGATGTTATTTTGCTCACAATGTGCATAGATGCGTTGGGTCAAGCAGGAGGTGATCACCTTATACAGTGTGGGTAGGCAGGTGATCGGCCTATACTTTGCTGGGTCATGTGTGTTATGTTGGTCCTTTGGTAGGAGGTACGTAATACCTTCGGTCAAGAACAATGGCATTTTTGCTGGGTTAAGAAGAACATCATTAATAAGATCAGCCAGCTGATGGTGCATACACCATAACTTTTTGAGCCAGTAGTTCTGGATCCCGTCGAGACCTGGGGCTTTCCAGTTATGGGATTCCTTGATTATTTTTGAAATTTCTTCGGTGGTAAATGGCTCAAACTGCATCTGGCTGTAATCTTGGCAGATTTGGTGTTCCTCATTGATCCAGCCAGCTGCGATGTTACAATCGGCTGGTGTGGAAAGTTGGTTTCCCCAAAACTCTTCTACCTGCTCTCTATTGGGATATCTATTATCTGCTATATTAGGTGGAGAGTTTAGCTTACGGTAGAAAGTCTTTTCTGATCGTTGGAAGAGCGCATTGTCTCGTTTTCGGTTATTGCTGGTCTTGTACCTCTTTAGCCGTTCTGCAATAACAGAGAGCTTCTGTTTCAGCGAATCAAGGCATTGCTGAGCAGTAACATTCGCTGGATCTTGTTGCGAATGATATCGGACACGATTCATGATGTCTTCAACTCGCCTTTGCAGTCGAATAGTCCTTGTGCCCCTGATGTACTCCGTCAGCTGTCCTATATCTATTCGAAGATTTTCAATTTTCTTATTTAGACGTCTTTCCCATGGTGGTGTGTTGGGTTCTGTTCTTGCTGGTCGGCGCTCTGTTGTAACTTTAATTTCTAAAGCTCTAGCTATAGCAGTCGCGGCACAGTAGATGGTCATATGTAAGGACTCCAGAGTGTAGGCATCTGAAACATAAGCTGGTAAAATCCGATTGTTCATGATGTCTAACATGGCACCCAGTTTTTTGGATGAATTAATTTTTGGCAGTGCCGGTCTTCTTAACGGATTGCTTCCATCATACTCCAACACCGCAGCACTCATTTCCGTTGACAGTTTTTGATAAAAGAGTTCAGTATTGTCCTGTTGAGTTTCGTCATTCAGCTGTTCCTGTTGTTCTTGGACCTCAGGTTCCTGTTGTGGCTCAGGTTCAGCGATCAGATTGTTGTTATTGTCAGTGCCTCTGATCTCACGTTCAATTTCCTCTTTGATGCTATTAAGCCGAGCTTCAGAAATTAGGCTGTTTCGGAGAATAACTCTATACTGGTCAGCTATTCTCTGCTGGGACACTTGCATGTGTGGGTACTCTCTGCAAAATTCGGCATGTAGTTGTTGTCTGTAGCCGATCATCTCTCGTCCTACTTGAGTCACCCTATAAAATATGCGCATTATTGTCTCGTTCATGGACACAGTCCATTTCATACGCTGTCTTGGTCGTCCCGCTTGAGTAAGAGTTGGTTGGGGTTCCCGCATAGCATCTTCGGCGGGTAGAGCTCTTGGAGTTATCTGATCCTCGTGTTGATGTAGTTGTTGTTGCCTGTCCACAGCTATGTCAACTCTCATGCTATTGTTTGGTTGTTCTGGAGTCTCTGGGTCTGGCTGTGGCGCAGGTTCTGCGGTTTGTTCATTGTTGTCATCGGTGCTTCTTATCTCTCGTTCTATTTCCGCTTTGATGATGTTAAGTCGCGCTTCTGAGATTAGTTTGTTTCGGAGAATAGCTCTGTATTGGTCTGCTATTCTCTGTTGTGACACTTGTAGGTGTGGATATTCTCTACAAAATTCGGCATGAAGCTGTTGTCTATAGCCGATCGTTTCTCGTCCTAGTTCAGTCACCCTATAAAAAATGCGCATTACTGTTTCATTCATGGATGTTGTCCATTTCATGCGCTGTCTCGGAAGTCCCGCCTGAGTGAGCGCTGGCTGAGGTTCCTGCGCAGCACCTTCGGAGGGTGGAGCTCTCGTTGTTGTTTGGCTCTCATGTTGTTGTTGGGCTGAAGCTTCTTGTGCGACAGGGGTTCGCCTCCTCAACACCCTGCCACTTGAAGTTTGCGATGTCGAAATGTTGCTCCCCCCAGAATCCGTGGAGCAGACCGCTTCTGCGGTGTGGGATTGTGGATCATGAATCCTACCCACCTGGGGTACATTATGTTTTGCAGTCGACATTTCATTTTAAAAGTTCTCCCCATTTAATCGCCTCCTACGATTGGTTGAGGGAAACCCTGGATCTATTCGTTGCCGGGTCCAGTCGGAAAGCTGAAAGAAAGTGGCTCCTAAGGAATTATGTAGGAATTGAGTGTAGGTGGGTCAGGGCAGAGGGATGTTTAAAAGGTAAAGAAAGGATATGGTTAAAGGTCAGCGGATAGCTGGCGTTGCTGGCTGTACTGTCTACGCATTACAGTAGCGACAAGTATACTGCTGGCTGCAGCACACTGCCGGCCAGACAGGCATCATCATTATAATTATCATTATCATTATCACTCTCATCATCATCATCATCATTCTCATCATTGACATAACTATCATCATCATCAACATCATCATTATTATCAAAATCATAATTATTTCCTCCGCTATTGCTTTCATCGTCATTGAATACAATAATTTTCGATTGGCTCGATTTAGATAATCGCTTACAGCATAATCATCAGATATCAAGTTTTCGCTCACGTTAGTATCTGGGACATCTTCAACATTTGAATAAGTTTCGCCATTACAAGTAGTACAAAAGAATAAACAACATAAGCCATGTTCATATTTCGTTGAGAAACCAAAAATTAAAAAGGAAATGAAGGTTCTGTGATCAATATTCTCTGAGATAATCCAAATTATTCCAGCGAAACGGATTTGAGCCAACGCGTCACGTTTTTTTCCATGCAGTGAAAGCTGAAGGAACGCCCCCCTTTCACTGATCACTTTCTGATTCTCGGAGTGGGTTTAATCATAAAATATTTTAACATCAACAATTTTGAAATAATTGAGTTGAAAACTGCTGCGTACAATAGTTTAACCATTTCCCTATGAGTTCCTACTTAAATAATCCATTAATGTTAATGAAGAACGCCGCAGAGATTTTTTTGAAAAAAAAAACTTTAACCCAAGCTTTAGAGTTCTTACAGATTTTTTTTTTCAAAATGAGTGCTAAAATCTCAGCTATTACGTCCAATTATTAGCGTTTCGATATCAACAAATGTCGAAGAGTTATCCTATTTGTTTATAACGAAAAAACGAACCCTAAATTTGTCTATCTATTTCAACAATTTAAAATCAACAATTTATTTGGTTCATTTTTGTTTTTGTTAATATAACCCTCGGACTTTCATTTGCGCACCCGCATATTTTTCTATTGTTTATTAACAATTGAAAAAACAACCATTTTAACATGTTTTTTTGAAATAACTAACAAACAAATTATCCGATTTGGATGGGCCCTAGCTAATTTTGTAAGTTTTTTCAATGCATACAACTTTTGTTTGAAATTTTTTTACTGAGAAACAATATCTTTTCCTCGAACGCGAAAAAACTGTTTTTCACATCTTAATTGGTAATTAAAAAATTTTCCCCAAAAAAGAAAATGAGACATAAAATACCAAATAATTACTATTATCATTCTGAAGGTTTCTACGTAGTCAGAAGTCAGAATCTCCACCGGTCTACTTTACTTATATGCTCTTTTTAAATCCGCTGCCTAAACAATTTTAAATTCACTTATTTGCATCTTCTTGTTATTATTTCTTTTTTGTACTCTGTATACCTTTGCTGTCAAAATATGCTTTTCTTGAAAGTAAAAATTTCATTGGATAACACTCTGTTGAATCAATATTTCTTGGTTATGTTTCATAATGAATACGCTCTGGTTACAACAAGTTTCTTTACTAACTGTGCCGCAAAATGAGAAAGTAAGCCAACTATAACTATTCTAGAATAATACATATAACTGTCAAAAGAGGGTTTAAATGTTGAACATAATTAATTGTTTTTTATACTCTACGTCTAAAGTATAATTGTATAGTTTGTAAATAAGTAAGAGGACTGTAAAAAAAATTGAATACAAAGAAAAGAATTTTTGAGTTGAAAATTGTGACTGACTGACTTATAGAGAGTGATATAGTTGTTTTAGTATTTATTGTGAACATATTGGTGAATACCAATAAAGAATTATTTTAATCACTTTTTAGTAGTCGCCTTATTTTTTCCAATATATATATATATATATATATATATATATATATATATATATATATATATATATATATATATATATATTGTAATTTTTTGAACTCCAAGGCAAGAGTTAATTGTTTTTCTGTTCAACCATATCAAAACTGATAGCATATTTGCAAATATATAAAATAATTGTATATTTTTTTTTAAGGTTTCTGTTAATTTACAATATTAAAACAAAATAAATTTTGAAATATCGTGTTTTGCCTATCAAATAGTACAAATAAAAAATAGTAAAGTTATTTTATTAACCTTTAACTATTGTATTGTTAAATGTCATGGTTTCTAACAAAAATATCTTATTGTTTATTAGATATGTAAAAGTGATGTTAATAGTGGTCACATTATTTAAGTAGAAAGGGCTTCATAAATTTTTAATGAACTTTTGGTATATTATGCTGCGATTGCTATTGTTATGACATTCGTTTTTCTAATATAAATATTTATTTAAAAAAGCTTTTATATTTTTTTGCCCAAAATAGTTGAATATAAATTCTTTGTTTTTTGCAACTTTCGGAGAAATTTCTTATGATCTTTGAACTATAGTTTGGCTTTGTTGTCTCAAGGTTCCAGTAAAATTCAATTAATATTTTTCCAAGTTCAATATTTTTAACGTTCAGAATATTGTGTTTCAAAGTAACATTCGAGCTTTGAATGTTTCGTCGATTCAGTACAAAAAAACAGAGACTGAGATTAACGTACTTGCTATGGTTGAGGTTGATAAAACAGTTTCGTTAAGAAAAATTAGTCAAGAACTGCAGATAAGTTATGAATCAGCAAGAAAAATATTGAAAAAGCATGGATATCGAGCATTTAAATATCAGTTACATCAACATTTGTCTCTTCATTTATGATAAACCTGTGTTCCGCCTCTTGATTTCCTATTTACCTAAAACGAGTCTCGACATACGGAAAATACTGATGAGCTGGATGTTGCCGATTCAGATATCTATGAGCATACAACTCGGCAGCATTCCTTGAATTTCTATGACATTCTCCAAATATTAATAACATATCCGCTTTTTCACTTTGAGTATACATTATTTTAACGAAAATTTAAACTAAACTTAACGAAAATTAAGAAACTTTTACGTCTGTTCTTAGAGCGTATGTCACTGTCATTATCTACTTAAGTGAGTGCTTTGTTTTCCAAAGAAGACTTGATAAAAACAGTTGCAAATTATTATGCATCATGGCTGTCCATGGCGCACTTGTCATAAGTAAATAAATTATCCAGTATTTTGCTTAATAATATTTAATTTATGTTCTTATGTCTAATCCAATCGCAAATAAATTAGTACCGTTAGATTCGTCAAAGAATGCTTTTTTCGAAAAGTAGTTGTCAGAAAGGGGTCGCCATTTGAAAATTAATAGTTAGAAATGAAAACGTAATTTTGTCAACTTTTCTTATTCCTGTCTTTCATACTAGTCACTAAAACTTTGCGATTGTATTTTTTTGACATCACCTAAGGCCCTTAGATTAGTTTGCGTCCGATCATGGCCACCTAGATGCAATTTTAAAAGTGGCTCTAAAAAAATGAAATAGACGTAAAAAGTTTTTAAAATGTCACTTTCTGATCTAGAATTGTCTCAGAAATCCAAAAATGTTAAAATATACAGGATGTTCCATTTAAAAATTCAAAACCGGGGCCATTTCCGGTGAAACCGGAAGTGGCCGGAAAGTGGAAAATATGCGAAAACTCTCCCCTTCACATACCATTTACCTGTACCAATTCTCATTTTGATACACATAATACTCTAGAAATTATGACTTGTCTAATAGATTCGTTGACACCCGGTATACCCGGTATTTGGGTTATTTTATGTGATTGGCGGAATAACATGCTTAGTGTAAATCAGGATCTTTTGATGTTGATGACATATCTTCTTCACGGTTCAAATTGCAATTTAATTTTGCATTGGCTAATTCAGTTAATTCAACCTCATTTTCGCAAATACTCACATTATGGGCAAAGAATATATTATTTTCTTTAAGTATCTCTCATCAATTTTTCGAATAAAAATATGTCATTTAGTGGTTATAGGCATTTTTTGATTTTACTACAAATTTCTGTGGTTTAACCTCGTTGTTGATTCCTTTCACAGCTTAGTTGTTTTATCTGCCTGATTTTTGCTTCATTCTTAAACAACAAAGTATGTTTTTTTTATTATATTTGATTATCACTATTTTGACCCCTATTTATATTGTTTTGGTGGACATTTAGTAGACTGCGGGTGGTTGGATTTATTTCTATTGATGTTGAATTCACTATTACGAAAAATTCTTATCGTTTGCTTTACTTTTTTTTTAAGAAAATTTATTCTCTACCTGTTATACGTCTATGATGGCTGACGGGAAGTATATTTCTTTAATTTAAAAATAACTAATGAGCCAAAAATATTGACGATTAGTGAATGGCTAATCTAGCAAATTTATTTCAGGTTACCTAGGAACTCGCATTTGGGTTATTTTGAGCAGTCCTTTTAAATTTCCGATGTTCAAAAAAAAAGTAACGTTGTATTAAGCTCAGGCCATTTTGTCTTGATATTTTAATTTCCTTTTGGAAAGAACTAAAGAAGCTGTGATTTTACATCTTAATTTACTTGATACATCCTTGGGGGTTTTTGGGGTGTAAAATAGTTTAAATTGTTCCTGTAATTAAGTTTAGTTGTTTAGTTACCTTATTTTTTACCTGTTTTGCTGTTTATTAGAATATCTTTACCGGAATAAACTTGGAAATGTAGAATTTAGCAATTCTGTACGTTTTGGTAAAGGAATTCTTTTAACCCTACATAAGAACTCACGATTTCTTTTTGGTTTTACTGTTTGTTTACCTTTTGAATTTTCTTCCTTTTTGTGGATTTTCAGTAACCTTCAGTTATCAACTTACGAGCACTGACGTTTAGATACTATCTATACGTCACTACATAGTTTAGCAGTTAACGGTGGCACTATAGAAGTTACAGGCAAATTTACTGTTATTTTTTTTTGTATTTTAAATGATCGCAACCCAATTAATTTTATAAATAAAAGCTTATTTCTCTTTTTTTGTAAGACGATATACAATTTTCCGGCTTCCTATCCCACGATCACTGATTATACAAAGTTTTCGTCATGTTTTGGTGCCAGTAGGTACTAGTATTGTACTACGTATTGAATTTTATTTGATCCTTTTTTATAGTATAACATGTTTTTATTAATATTTATGAAATTATGAAATTACTTTACCTTCGTCTACTTCAATTTATTTTCACTTTAAGTCATTTAAACAATTTAAAAATTATAAAGTATTAAGTTTCACTGTAATTTTTTCAAAGATGAAAATTGTAATATTATTTGAACTAAATAATTTTATTTACAGCATACCCAACTTTATGCTAGAGCAACATCGCTAAATATTCAATTAAAAATGTTTTTTTAATATTTATTTGCGAGCTTTATTTGATCTTCATGTTAACTTGCGTAAGTATTTGTTTATTTGCCTATCTATAGAAGTGAAATAGAAAGATAGTTCCTAGCAACTTCGAGACACGCATTAAACCTAACTATAGATGCAGTAATGCCCTAAATAACCCATCACCAATTTCAGGCAAAGAGGTTAGTGTTGCATATTTTCTCGCTGACGCAGCTACTAACTTTCTACTAAAATCTGGTAATTTTATTTTATTATTGATTTTGGTAATATTATACTATTAAATTTCTAGTCTCTTAGCTGTGAGGTTTTTGCGTCAAATAGCATAGTACCAAATATATTTAATCAAAATTAGAAGAAAATTTTAGGTAAAAATATTTTTTATTCCAGGTTATTGCGACTGACGTTTTAAAGTTTCTTAATCAAAATAAATGTTATTCTCAGATAGTACTCTATGGTCTTTCCGTAGGAGCATATTTGTGGTCTGAATCACTGGTTCAAATAGCTAACGATTCCCACCAACAGCAACTTGTGAAAAGAATAGTTGGACAAGTAAGTTAAACTATTATTCAGACTTAAAATGATATTGGTATGAATGAATGAATGAATAAAAGTTGGTGATACATGATCATCTATATCTAGGTCTTGTTAGGTCCTTTATATTCCACCATGGCTCTAGGTGATTCGAGGCCGATCGCCTTAGCGAATTCAAGCGGCCTTATTGATTGAAGTTGCCTAATGGCTTCCAGTGACATAATTTTATTTTTGAAATGTGCTACATTCTGCCTCTGTTCGAAAGCAGAAGAGGTAAAATTATATTTAAAGCGAATGTTTCATTTATAGATTCAATTAAAAGTGGCCGTGTAGAAAAAATAGTTCAGTTAGTTAGAAAAGCTCTGATAGCTCAGTGATAGGAGGTTCAGTAAATTAAGAGCATAAGCAGCTCTATAGCTCTACATGGTTTCAGTGCTTTCCTTATGGTATCCACTTAGCCAATAAATAATTTAAGGATTCCAATTAAAAAACAAAACTGAATGTACATTCTAACATCTGTTAACTTCACGTTTTACACTGAGAAAACCAGGTACACATAGAATCCTAGACATATTAAGTGAACTGTCAAATTAGGCTTCTTGTTAACTATCACAATATTAAAATATGTTTAAGAATTCCGAAGCTATGCACTGTCTAGCAAGATGTTTCACCCGCGCGTCATAAAAAAGTAAAAATCAGAGCCCAACAGAATGCCACATAACAAAATTGGCGAAATCTCAGTTTTATATAACCAATACGGCAAACGTTTGCCAAATCATGATCACGCTTTGTCGCAAGTCTATGCTCTTTAAAGTTAAGGCTCAGTTAACTCAAACATATTAAATTATTAATCACGATTCATTGATGACAAATTTCTCGTTAATTAAAAGCCATTAATGAAATCCCAAGAGAATGTAAAATAAATAGATATTAAAAGTTCTAATCTCTGGATAAGTTAGTTAACCGTTAATGAACAATAGTTGAACAACTTCTCAATAAAAGCTTATTTAATCCCTTCGATGAATCATAAAGGGCTCAAATAACCACCCGAGTAACCAGAGAAGGCGCTTCATGATGTGTGAACTCCTCTCGGGAGCTTAAGATGTAAACTTATGCTAAAATAATTGGAAAAGAAGGTGGATCCAGAAAGCAAATTCCAGTAAGGCAAGAAAATAAACATCAAAAAGAGGTAGGGGAAGAAATAACTCTAAAATAAAAATAAAACGTTTAAAATACTAATAGGGTATATATTTTTTTTTAAAGTTGAAAGCTAGTTTGAATTAAATTCAAATTCTCGAGCATTGATGAATTAATTTGGAATATTAAAATACTTACTGTTATTATTATGATTTCTCCTCCTATAACATTACAGAAATTATAGCAAATCGTTTCCCAAATTATATAATAATGCAAGGCTAACACAAAAACTAATTGTGTACTTAATAAATATCAAAAATGAAAAGACGAGGTAAGAAAAAGAATTTTCCTCAAACAAAAATAATTATTAATTACATAACCTGTAACCGAAAATATTATTAGATTAAAAAAACTTACATTGAAAATATAAATCTATAAACTAGTTTACTCAATTAATAATACCAAATTTATCTTTCCAAAATGTGCAATATTTATTGTGAAATATACATGTAATATTGCATAAAACCACGCAGTTCAATTTTAATTACTTTCCTTTATTTGAGTACATTTTCAGTAAAGAATAAAGAAATCTATCTGCCGTATTTAAATAGTTTTTATATGTATTATCCTTTCAAATAGAGAAAAGGGAAGAATATATACAAACAGTTTGTTTCCTGCAGATACCACTCTGGTCCGCTCTCCACACATGTATGGACCACCTCATGATATCGTCAGTGAAGCTGTATAGAACCGACAGCAACACTCGCAGGAAACAACTGCTTTACAAAATATCAATTCCAAGGTATATCGGTAGGATATTAAAAACCTGCCACATGCCGACTTCGATGTCCCTTAAAAATATCGCGAGTCAAACGACATCTATGAATAACCGGAATAGTGTGAAATTTAAAAAAATATCAAAGTTTCAGTAAAGAATAAATAAATCTATCTGCCGTATTTAAATAGTTGTTTATATGTATTATCTTTTCAGGCAGAGAAAATGAATGAATATATATAAACGGCTGATTTTTGCAAATATAACTCTGGTTTTCTCTCCATACGCGTTTCGACCACCTCATAGTAGGAAATAACTGCTATACAAAATATAAATTCCAAGGTTTGTCGGTAGGATATTAAAAACATACCACCTGCCGACTTCGGTGTCAACTGTCTTGCCTATTCAAGTTGGAACTTTTAAATTGTATTGGTTTTTCAGTAAAATCATTACAATTTATTCTAGAATAAAAATAACCTCAAAACATTGTACATGGCTGATAAAAACTAACATGTAATTTTTATTATTATTTATGCCACATAACTTTATAATTGAATTTTAACGGTCTGTAAAATTGGGTTAAAGTTATATCCCTCATAAAATTGTTTTAAAATATTTTATTTTTTTCTATATATATATATATATATATATATATATATATATATATATATATATATATATATATATATATGTATATACAAATACAAACAAATCCAGTGTCCTTCTCAGAACTGTAAGGCAGCTGGCGTTTCGGTAAAATCTCATTCACAATTTTCAAAGCTCACTGTACGGCGTCTGTGAATGAACTCATGCTTGAGACTCGGGTATTGTCAGTCCCATGTGTATGTGGGGCGCGTTCGTTGGCTGTATGGTTCTGGCCCATCAGGTTGCTGCGTGTCATCGACACTGTTGCCAGTATTTGGGGTTATGATCCGTTTCTTTACTACCTACTACGGGTTGATGTTTCGTAAGCAGGTTTCTCCAAGTATGATGAGATATAATATATATATATATATATATATATATATATATATATATATATATATATATATATATATATATATTTATATATATATATATATATATATATATATATATATATATATATATATTTATATATATAAATATATATATATATATATATATATATATATATATATATATATATATATATATATATATATATATATATATATATATATATATATGATTCAGTATTAATCCGGGAATACATCCGTTCGTTGGTTTGGTTTCCTGTAGAAATTTGCAAATTTCTACAGGAAACCAAACCAACGAACGGATGTATTCCCGGATTAATACTGAATCACATGTTCCCATCCGTGAAACACTAAGCAACAACATATATATATATATATATATATATATATATATATAAATATATATACATATATATATATATATATATATATATATATATATATATATATATATATATATATATATATATATACCCTACGTGGCTAACAATATTTTCTTACGAAATTGATATTAAAACTGTTTTCCACATATTCAATTCTTGTTTATGTATTTTTTTAGATTTGGGATAGTGCAGCGGATATACCAGAACTTACCAATGCTGTTCCTGTGGCAATATTTCCGCAAAATAAGTTTATGGCCAATATACTTGATAAGTATATGAAGTAAGTATTATCAACAATAATGATGCAGTAATTTTCCTCAGTCGAAAATATTAACAGTGTTATTTCTTTAATCTAGTAATTTGAAAATACATAGATATTCGAAACTGACTGGGTAGAATGGGATATGTCCGTTAAGGTGATATGAATAGTGTTCAGTTCAATAAAGGCCATTAGTGAACTCTTTCTCTTCATAACTATCCTCGACATCATTTAAAATCCTTTTATTTTCCTTCCTATACTTATTATTTTTTAGCTCTCTTTTAATTTACTTCTCTTAGCTTAATTCTTTTAGTCTTCTCTAGTTTTTTTCGGATTTCAGATTTGCAGGCAAACGATGTCAAAATTACCGTTTGGTCTTTTTTATAGGTCTTTTCTGTCTTACTGAACTGTCAATAAATGAATCAAATCCTTCAGAAAAATCTATATGAAATAAGCTTCAACTTATTCTATAGGCCTTGCAGTAGAATCAATCATCTAAGAACAACTAGGTTTTATTCAAGTTGAGTTAAGTCTCGAACACTGTTTATGTTGAGACTTGTTGAAGAGAAACCTGGTGACTTTCGGTAGAATCAATTATTTCTATCCGAAGTTTGTTAATATTCGGTCCTGATTGAAATAGGTGGTAAATTTTCAGATGATTGGTTGTTGTGCATCTTCTCGTGAACAAATTGATTACTTTATTTTCGTAGTCGACCATCAGTTTATTAGTGGTGTATTTTTGACTACATTCGGAGCTGTCATAGAAGATGTAATTAGAGAAAATTAACTGTGGGTGAAAATATATGAATGTAAACATGGCAGAATATGCAACAGTTGAAGAAAGCGTTGAAGAAAATTGAACCACACAACAAGGTGTCTCTAAAAAGAATGTACAACACACTAGTCAAATTCTTGTCGCTAAAATACGAGAATCTAGCTCAACCTACCTTAATCTAAAAGGTGATAGTTTCCGAAATACAGGGTTTCTAGGTTATATTTTTTTTTTAATTTCGTATAAATATTTGTCCTAAATGATAAATTTTAAAATTAAAGATAATGGTTTGCCAGATTTAATCATTAGACAATACTATTTTATAAATAATGACGATACTTATCACCATTAGTTTGTTGCTATATAAATTTTTATTATTGCTGTCATGTTACCAGCTGAAAATACCTTAGACTAGTTACAGGCCTGGATAAAGTGTGAAGGGGGATACGACTAGTCTTAGTAAGCAATAAAAAAAATAAATTCGATTATTTGAAAATTTGCTGGTCAAAGCGACACCTACTAGGAAAGACTTTTTGGATAAGAGATATCAAACAATAAAAATTTTTAATTAGAAATATTCAGAATATACTTAGGCATAAAAACTTATGAAGCTTTAGATGTAGTCGAAGTACTACTAGCGGCGCCCTCTGCATTGTACATCGAAACTGTAATTAATTCTGTATTTCTCATCCTAAAAGAACCCAAAGTTCCAAACTTAATGCAAATTAAGTTATTATTGAGAAACATATTTACAAAAAAGTTTACACAAAGAATAACTTTAGTAACCTGTATTTCGAAAACTATCAAATTTAGACCAAGGTAAATTGGGCTATACCGAAAAATCCATAATTTCGGTAATCCATGGCATAATTCGTCAACCACTACAATACACCTAATGAGCCGTTGTATAAAAACGCGATTTTTTGGACAATATCAGAAAGTATCCCCAGAGCATTCCAAGGTAATGTCCTCAGGTCATTGTTAAAACCGACGAGGTTAATACTCCTAAAGTAATAAGACTTCATGGAATCGTGCTTGTTTAGAATTAAGAAAAAAATGTATTCACAAATTAAATGAAAATATCGTTTTAACTGTTTAGGTCAGATTTGTCACGATCACATTTATATTGTAAATTGACTATTGATGAATAGATTTTAAGTAACCCTCTGTATTGCTTTTATTTAATATTTTGAAAAAGAGAAAAGAAACAAATCACTTGTTATTAACCAAAGTTCTTGCACTCTCGTCTTGAATGTTCATTACAACCCACAAAAATATAATCAAAAGAAAGGCTAAAGAAAGGACAATCTGTTGTCAGTAATAATCCCCTTTAGAACATGAAAATTAATTAAATTAATTAAAATTAGTAATTGGTAACACGTGGGGGGCATTATGGTTAAAGTGATAAGGCTAATGAAAAGAGCAGCAACAATTGTTTGAGTTTTTCTGTAACTTTATTTTCGACATACTCTATTTTTTCAGATTATACTAAAACCATATAAGAAAGTATATTTGTACATATCTATAGTTTTTTAAAATCTTTTCTATTTTATTACTTAGGGGCAATCTCAAATTATATATTTAGCAAAATAGAATGAATAATATTTTAACCTTGCGGTTATAAGATTTTGATAGAGAAATTCAGTCGTAATCCTGAATTTCACCTCAAGGTTATTTTACCTATTTTTTATTGTGGAATTGAAAAGAGCGGAAAATTTTCCGTTCAGAAACGTATTTAATCTTGGGTCTAAGTGATCTCTGAGAGTCATTTAAGGGTCATATTATTTGAACTAAATGGGATATGTGGGTCTAGGAATTTTGGTTTCAAGTTGTGCAAGCCCAAAAACATAACGATAGTACAATAATTTCAGGAATATTTTTTCCGTGTGTGGTGCCAACGTAATTTTTTATGAACGCGCTTTAATAATTAGATTTAGTTTTACGTTTTTGTCACATTTTGAAATAATTGCGAGGTTAACTTTTATTTTTGAAATTTGAATTCTCTCTTTCTATAATAAAGCTATAAAGCAACAGAAGAAATGTCCGTCCAAATAATTTACTAGCAGATTTTGCTCTTAATTTTAACTGAAAATTTCATATTAAGAAATAAAAAAATAAAGTTTAAAAATTTTCAAATTATTTTACAAAAACATAAAATATATTGAAATAATGAAATTTTTTCTAAAGAACTTTGGACAACGTTATTTACATAGCTTTAACTATTGACTAAAAACTAAGTACTCCTCGTTCATGTCGCTAATCCTAACCGTTTTCGAAAAAACGTCATTTTATTTACACTGTTAGTTCCATTACTTCTGTCACGTTGAATATGAAAAAGAGGAATTTTCTCCTGTCACCATAGTCTGATACACTCGCGGGCACGATGAATTGAGGACTGGTGTATCCGCCACATTAACTCAGCGTTGTTTCTTATTTGATCACAATGAAATGTAATTCTCCATAGAAGATCCTCACAACTATCGACTGGAGTGGATTACAGCAAGATGTTGAGGTGTCCTTACAGATAAAAATCCAACGACGTTAGGTCGGGAGAACGAGGAGGTTAGACAATAGGTCCTCCTCTACCTATCCAACGGTTTGGATAGACGTTATTCAAGTGCTCCTACACAGCAACACTGAAATGAGGTGGAGCCCCATCGTGCATGTAGTACATCTTTCGGTGGGTATCAAGTGGTATATATGTGTATGTGCGTAGAGTTGGGGCCTGTATATTGCGACCAGGTAGATCTATTGTGCCCCCTGCGGCTGCCAAATCGTAAGTGTTACATTATCGACTAGAACAGGTAATCCAGTCCTATTTCTCTTTTTCTAATAACAAAAACTAATAATTAAAGGTACATATGCCTTATGTCACTGCGTAACGGACATCTCAGAACTGTAAATTTATCATGTAACATTCCTGAATGAAATCTTTCTTAATGAGTGGATCGGCAAAAGAAGAATGACGTTCACGTTCTTCTGGTTTAGCCCAAATTGATAAGTTTTTATGAAGTGATTTAAAACCGCAAAATTTAGAAAAACTAAGACAAAGTATTATCAACGAAGCTGCGCCCATGTAGCTGAATTTATTATAAATACAGAAACTCACTTTTATGATAGAACAACATTCTGCCAACAGTTGATGGTTACAATTTTGATTATATGCTTGAAGACTTAAGTGTAAATGCTACTCCAGAGTCCCAGAAATGGTCAATCTTACGTTAAATAGCTGAATATTTACCAATTTTTGTTTAGCAAATATGAAAATAATCCAATTATTATAAAAATTAATATGAAAAAAAGATTAATGTAGAGTAAAATGTAGGAGTTTCCATTTTTAGAAAAATATGATCTTTAAATGACCTTTCAAAATGATATTGGGTCAAAGTCAGAATCACCACTGAATTGAAAATGGAGAAGTGTCCATCACTCCCTATGCATATAATTTACATGACGCCGCGTTTAAAACCCAACCTCTCTCTGGAGATATTCCTGCCAAGTAGAGAGGATTGAAAGGGGAAGCAAAATCTTCCGAGAAATGGATTCTGGTGGTATACTGATGGATCTCGACAAGATGAAAGAGCTGTAGCCAGACTGTTTGGCATGAGCACAGGAGTCAGAGGGTACTACCCTCTCGGACAACGTACGATGATCTTTACAGCGCAAATTTATGCTATTCTTCAAGATGCTCATCTCTGTGAGAGGGATATAGACAGGAATATGGTAATAAATATATGCTCAGGGAGTAAGGCTACGGTATTGGCACTGAAGTCCAGCGTCGTAACTTCGCGACTGGTGTCTGAGTGTAAGGACGTACTAAATGGTATGACAATGGGTTCCGGACCTCTCGAGCATACTCGGGAATGAGGAAGCGGATCGTCTGACAAAGTTAGGTTCGGCAACTGGACCATATGGACCCCAACCAATTCTACCAGTCCCAATTGCCATTGGCAAAAGGAAATTAAAATCGTTGCTGGAAAGCCGATTTATTGAATCGTGGAGGGGAGCTCCTGGAATGAGGTGTGCTAAGGAACATATAACTGGACCCAGCGTACTAAGGAGCTTCTCTCCTTAGGAAGGAAAGAGCTGTGAATTGTGGTGGGATTGTTGATAGGACATTGTCACCTGAGGGGCCATCTTCATAAAATCGGTGTCGAAGATGACCCGACGTGCAGATGGTGATTAGAGGTGGATAAAACTGTTGACCATGTCCCCAGAGAGCACTCAATGGATTGAGACAGACATATTTAGGAGATACAATTTTGTTAGCGGAAGCAGTTGGGCAAGTTCATCTAAAAAGAGTACTTGGATTCGCAGAGGCGATCGGCCTCGAATGACCTGCACCTATGGTGGGATGTAAAGGGCTCAATAGAGACTTAGCCATCGATGATCTAGTATCATCACCCTCGCTTTCATTCACACATTCGAAAAATGCGATCATGGAAAGTTTTTCGGATGTGCTAGTCTTTTTGTTGCAACTTGTGAAATATAAGAACTAATATTTTCTGAAAAATTTAATATCCTATGGAATACTGGTTTTATTATCCGCATTGAAATCGAGGAACTCTCTTTTCAACAAAATCGTGACGAATTTATGACAGCCATTTGAGAATGGTAGGAGGTCAGCTGCAATAATAAATATCTCAAAATACAGGCGCTAGTAAATAATCTTATTAGTTTATTGCTTTAACTAAGGTTAAAGGACTTATATTCTTGAGATTTAAGAAATCAACCTTTCATCAAGTTAGTAATAGCTAAAACATATATGAGCTTATTTATTGTAAGAAGTTAATTTAATAAATATCCTGTCTTGAATGAATAAATGAAAGAATAAAAAAAGAGGTTGATACATGGTCAACGATGCCTAGGCACAAGAACCCATTTCTCGAAAGATCTCCTTCCCAGTCCTCTCTACTTGTAAAAAGTATCTTAAGAGAGTGATTGGATTTTAAAAGCAGCGTGATGCAATCTGTGTGCATGGAGAGTGATAAACATATTCCTACCACGCTAACTTAGACACCTGAGGCTCATCAGGACCTCCAGACCTTTAGGGGGGCAGTCCTTATCGCATTCGTTATCCCCATACAAGCCTTTCTTTGAAATTTGTCGAGTCGAAGATGGAGGGAACAGGAGTATGAGTGTATGGACCCGGTGCCAGACACTTGGATAAGTCACCAAGCATTTTTCAGGCAGAAATATATGCCATGAGGATATGTATTCAATTTAACAAGAAGAAAAACTATCACGTCTAAGAGATTATCATCATATCGGATAGTCAAGTAGCTATCAGTGCGCTGAGCTCTCAAGTTATCAGTTCCAAGACGGTCTGGGAATGCCTAAAGGAACTAAATGATTTGAATAAGAATAATAAGTATAATAGTATACAGTCTCGCGAGGAAAGGGGCTGAGATACCATTTTTGGGGCCAGAGCCTTTCTGTAGTATCAGTAGCAGGGTAATGCTGGAAGAACTAAAGATAGAAGAGAAAAGCAGAAGATCCAATTATTGGACAGAGCTACAACGATGGAGACAAACGAAGATACTTCTGGGAAACTACAACCAGAAAAGATTCAAAAAATGCATAAACTTCAGTAAAAACCAACTCAGAGTTCTGACAGGGGTCCTGATAGGGCATTGTCACCTGAAGAGACACCTCAAGAAACTCGGACAGGTAGAAAGAGAAGAGTCTAGATTCTGCGAGGAGGAGGACGAAACCTCTATTCACATCCTTTCAGAGTGTAGCACTCTAGAAAATCCTAGGATGCGGTTCTTGGGAACACCAAATCGAATAAGGGGAGCTACCTACCTTGAAGCCGTCCAATATCCTAAGGTTCCTGAGGAAAATAGGACTGGAGGACCTGCTCTAGCCGATAAGGTTATTCTTACGACTGAACAGCAGTAGGAGGGAACAATAGATCTACCAGGTCGCAGTGTACAGACCCCAATTCTACGTACATACCTATCTTTATTCCTAAGTATTTTAATGTGTTGTAGTGTTCATTTATTTGCCCGTATTTCAAATTTAAATTTAAATCTTTTTGTCATCCTCCTATACACATATATTCGGTCTTGTCTAAGCTAGCCTTCAAACCCGTAATTCACATTTCGAAATTAGCTTGTGCATCATTTAATTTGTATCTTCGATGTCTTGGCCATCTGCCTAGGGTTTATATAAGTAGAATTTTTCAAGCATTCGGTACTTATTGATCTATTCATTTCAAGATATGTTTCACACTGCTCATACTTTATCGCTCAATGTATTATTGAACCTACATTTTAAATTTTCATGCCGACCCATACTGTAATATAATACTACCGCCTTTAAAAATTATACATCTCTTATCACGGATCCATATTCGTAACTGTCAGATGACACCTTAGGACTCTGAGTCAACTTGGATAAGTTTCGAAGGTTTCAAGATAAGCTTTGTAATCATATCTAAAAAATTTTGGCGTTTGCTTTCATATTGCGAAACTACTAGTGATCATAAAATGTATCCAGTTTTCGAAATTCAAGATACCAGAGTCAGTGTAAAAGATATAATATGGCAGATTTGAAATTTAAAGTAAAACAATTTCCGTGCATATTTATTCTGTGACTCTTTGGTCTTTTATTACATTTTAAGACAGTAAACGGAAAATATGACTGGCTTAGAATATTACTGCTGGTTAAACTTTTGGGAAGCTGAAATATTTCAATAGTTATAAAAGGTTTATTCGGAATAACGAACTCTAAACTTATTAAAGATTTTTGAAAATTATCGAATCTTAGAGTCTTCCATAGAAGAAGCAGCACACAATTTATTATATACTGATCATATTTCTGTGAACAAAGATCTCCAGTTATGCGGAAGTACGATCTACATTAAAAATAAATTTAGAGACTGTAGACTATGTTGGTTAATAATATAGTCGTGGGGTATACACAAAAGAATTCATTAAGGACAGTTATTACTTAAATATATGTTTATTGAATCTTTGTAGGCTCTAGTTTATTTACTTTATCTGGGAACCATGTATTAAGCTTAAACTTTTTAAAATTTAAATAATTTTGCAGAATTCACTTTAAAATATTGGACAAGGTCGTCACAAGGCACTTTGAAACAGCAAGCCAAACGTTTTATACAAACATAGTTAGAGCTCCAGCTTTAGCGTTTTGTAGTAAAAATGATCCAATTGGAACACTAGCCACTTATCAGAAGTTTCTAGGAAAGTGGATGAAATTAGGAACAAAAGTGAGTATTTGCAAATATATTTTAAGAATCAATACACGCGCAAAAAATTATGCAAGACACTTTGTGAGACCCGTGCGAAAAAAAAGTATTAGCTTTAAATAATTGAGGATTGTACTTTACTAAAAGTAAGTGAGTTTTCAGTGATTACATTCTCTAGAAGAAGAGCAATACTGATAGTCAGATGTAGGAAGTTTTTAAGTGAATCGCATGAATAAGTAATATTTGCTCATCTTATAGTTCTAGGAGTTTATAGTGAAAATGTTCTTATAAAACTCAAAAGTTATGCGTGAATACCGCAAAGGTGCATATTTACGTGAACACGAACAGGAAAGCGGTAATGCCTTAGCAATAAGGCAAATGGCCCGAGACAACTTATCCGATGGAAGTTGTGGCCTCCAAGATCTATTGGGTACTTACTTTAATTTTCTTTATGTTTTGACACTTTAAAAAATGTTTTTGCATTTTAATTAAAATATTATTATACCAATAATATCGTAGAGTATAAGAACAACTTCTTTTTATGGAATAAGGATGACATATTTTATTACAACTTTAATAAAAAAAAAGGGATGCTCATTAGCTGTTTTGATTTATTTAAAAAATACTTCAAGCTAGTATATGAATTGTCAAGTGCTAAATATTTATGTACTATAACTAGTCGTTCTTCGGCAATCTAGCTTTGCGAAAATTCGTGTCATTTCCAGAAATGTTACTATGCAGTAAAAAATCAAAAACTTCAGAAGACATTATGAAAATATCGAAAATGACCATTTTTTTCCTCGCTATTTGAAAACGATGGACAGCGGATGATCAACCTATTTTATGGATATGGATGTTCTTTACTATTTTTACTAATATAGATAAAATAATATATGCAACACTATTAATTATTTAATGGTCAAAGATTACTGGAGTGTCATTCATTGCCTTGGCCAATTCTGTAATATATGAGAAAAGTCAAGAGAAGTACAAGGAAAACGAGGCAATCGTTTGGCCTCGTCTTGTCTCTTTCCCCTTCGGGTTCAGATGACTGGGCTTCTTAATGACGCAGCTTAGCCAGCGTCATTCATTGCCTTGGCTAATTCTGTTCGTAATATATGAAAAGACTTAAGAGGGGTACAAGGAAAACGAGGCAATCGTTTGGCCTCATCTTGTCTCTTTTACCTTTGGTTTCAGACGATTAGGCTTCTTATTGACGCAGTTTCGCCAGTGTCATTCATTTCCGTGGCCAATTCTGTTCGTAATATATGAAAAAACTCAAAAGAGATACAAGGAAAATGAGGCAATCGTTTGATCTCGTTTTGTCTGTTTCACCTTCGTGTTTAGATGAATAGGCTTCTTAATGACTCAGTTTAGCCAGCGTCATTCATTGTCTGGGCCAATTCTGTTCGTAATATATGAAAAAACTCAAGAAAGATACAAGAAAAACGAGGCAATCGTTTGACCTCCTCTTGTCTCTTTCCCCTTCGTGTTCAGATGATTAGACATCAGGTGCAACTTGAAATTCGCTACGTTATTCTATCGCGTTTTTCAAAAGATATCTAAAGAAGGTAAAGAGGTTCTCTGTTGAATATTGTCTGTGAAAGCTATTCCGTTCGTAACTAACGATACGAAAGCCATTAAATGTTTTAATTTTATGCAATACCTTGCTCCATGCACTGCGAGCCTTTTCAAGTGGATTTTTTAATTTTTACAATTATATTTTCGCAAACTATATTTAAAATTCTATTAATCTCATTTTACTTGACTTGTTTATCTCCACATGTATATTTTTACTTATCACAAATAACAAAACGGGTCAAACTCCTTTTTTTTCAAGCTATCAAAACTGCTAGTGAATTTTAAATTTTCAACACATTACATTTGGCTAAGATTAGCAACAACATGAACAATAGTGATGCCGCGAAGTGTTTTATGTCATATTATTCCGCACAATGCCTCAGAGAAGACTGTCTTCTAATGATTTTGCCGCCATCACAAATTTTCTTCAACATGGAAACCGTACACGGTATGAAGTCGCTGAAATGTCCAACGTTTCACAAAGTGTAATAAGTCGGGCTAGGAATCGTTTTCAAGAAACTGGGAGTGCAGGCAATGTGTTAAAACCAGAAGAGAGGATCCGTTTTTAATTACCACTGCCCTGAGAAATCGAGTGTTTTCTGCCTCCAGGCTCCGGGCGTACACCGGGATAAATGTACGTTTGGCAACCATCAGAAAAAGTTTACACGAATATGATCTTAGAGCCAGAAGACGTGCTTGACATTCCCGATAAAACAGGGAACACCGCGTTGCATGCAGAACATTGGTAACTGAACACCCTAACTGGATTGCAGGATAGCGGAAATGTTTGTTAATGGATGAGTCAAGATATGTCTTATATCATTCGGATGGTCGCATTTTAACATGGCGTCAATAAGGAGAGAGGTATACTGAACACAATATGGCTCCAACAGTTGCCTTTGGTGATGGCTCTGTACCTGTTTGGGGTGGAATTTCTTTGGAGTTGCACACTGAACTGCTCATTTTGAATAAACAGAATATAGATTCTCAGAGATACCATGATTTAGATATTCAACCCATTATTGTCCCACTTGCATGGGAATCTGGTCCTAATTTCATTTTTGTGGATGACAATGCTCGGTCCCATCGTGCAAACATTATGGCCTTAGAAGAGCACGGCATTTCTCGAATGGAGTAGTCCCCTCGCTCTCCTGACTGTAACCCAATAGAACATGTTTGGGACCAACTCCAGAGGCAACTGCATACAAGAAATCATCAGCCATTGACACTGGATGAGTTGTGTGAAACTTAAAGAGAAGAATGGAAAGTTTTGGATAAAAAATTTATTCTATTACTAAGTTTAAGTACGACAAGAAGGGTACAAACAATTCATAGAGCTAGGGGAGATTCTACAAAATATTAATTTTGAAACTGGTGATAGAAATATTGTTTTTTTTTTTTGTTTTTTTTTTTCGTTGGAATTATTAGTTTATAAATCTGTTTCTTCTTTTGGTAATAACTTCTTTATTAATAAAACGTTTTTTTGTAGAGAATTAAAAAACCTACAATTTAGCTTCTGTGCGATCATTTTCGTGAATTAGTCATTGCAAAATGGGCAAAAAATCATCCAGATTGGCAATATTTTAAAAATTAATTTTTATCCCAATAATAACTTTTTACTTTGTATTATTACTTTAAAAGGAAGTTTTTTTAATGTTAAATCGAAATAATTTTTTTATAAGTCCATCGGTCAATTTGTTACCAAGATATATTGGTTGATTTTACCCACGATGCTAAATCTTTTTTGCCATAACTTTTTTGTTTATCAACTTGTTTAGTCAATCAAAAATTGATTATCTTAAGGAAGAGCTATACTTTCAATTGGAAATGAAAATTAAGGAAAAAAGTTATAACTAACCTCTCATTTATTGCTTAGAAAAAGGAGGTACTTTTTTTATAAACAATTAAAGTTGCTGCATGGCTCTTACACTGTATGAGTTTCTAACTTATGTAAACCGAAAATGGTTTAGAAATAAAGATTTTGTTTAAAAAAAATGCTGTACGACCCATAGGGCCCGATTTTTTTTTAATTCGCATCCGGTTTGTTAACAACAATTAAGAAACGAATCCAATGGCATTGGATAGACAGAGGTTAATTTATTTATTACAAATTACGTGCAAAGTGGAGCATATTTTGAGGGCCGCAGCAGGAGTAGTGGTGGGACTAGTCTGGCAATGGATTCGCTCGCGAGACAAAAACTGAAAATACAATTTAAAATTTGCGACGTAAAAAAATTGTCATATTTTCGCAAAAATTTATTTCAATTAATTTTTTCCCTAATTTTCATTACAAATTGATAGTATAATTCATTGTTGATTGACCCAAATGTTGATAAACAAAAAAATTATGACAATATAGATTTAGCATCTTGGGATAAACAAATTAATATATCTCAGTAACAAATTAATCGATTGACTTATTCAAAATCTTGTTCAATTTGATATTGAAAAAGCTTCCTTTTAAAGAGCATGTAAAAAGTTATTATTGCGTTATATAATTAATTTTTAAAAAAAACTACCATTTTGGAAAGTTTTTTGGCATTTTTTCAATAAATAATTCGATCACGATCACACAAAAGCTAAAATTATAGGTTTTTTAATTATAAACAATTTTTAATCCTAACTTTTTTCTCCAAAATATATACCTTTTTTTTCAGAATGAAAAAACTGTATTTTCACCAATCAATGAATCTTGAGTGACAAATATGCTGGGGGATCTTTATTTAACACCTTTACAACGTGAAACAGGTCCCATGTACTTCTTAATTTTATCTTTGAAACAGCATTATATTTGCTCCCTTTCTTGGGCTACAATTCTGGTTAATTTTTATAATCAAACAGTAACGAGGTTTGGCAAAATTTAGACTATCTGCCTTAACAATCGTCGATTAAACAGTTTAAAATTTCTAGGTTACGTGCATTTTTCGAGATAAAATAAAGGGTGTTTTTTATAGAGGTATAGAACTTTTAAATGGAATAAAACAAAGATGAATTTTTTAAATTGACATGAAATTTACTTTATTCGAAAGATAACCTTCTGGCATTATAATTTAAATATGACTTCTGGCATATGACCGCCACGGCTGGCTCGGACGTAGTCTAATCTGGAGGTCCAATTTTCGATGACTTTTTCCAACATTTGTGGCCGTATATCGGCAATAACGCGGCGAATGTTGTCCTCCAAGTGATCAATCGTTTCGGGCTTATCGGCGTAGACTAGCGACTTCACATATCCCCACAGAAAATAGTCTAGCGGTGTTAAGTCGCACGATCTTGGAGGCCAATTCACGGGTCCGAAACGTGAAACTATGCGATTATCAAACGTTTTCTTCAATAAATCAATTGTGGCACGAGCTGTGTGACATGTTGCGCCGTTTTGTTGAAACCACAGCTCCTGCACATCATGGTTGTTCAATTGATGAACGAAAATTCAGTAATCATGGCTCTATAGCGGTCACCATTGACTGTAACGTTCTGACCAGCATCGTTTTTAAAGAAGTACGGACCAATGATTCCACCAGCCCATAAAGCACACCAGTCAGTTTTTCTGGATGTAACGGTGTCTCAACATACACTTGAGGATTATCATCACTCGAAATACGGCAGTTTTGTTTATTGACGTATCCATTCAAATAAAAGTGAGCTTCATCGTTAAACAAAATTCGCTTATGAAAATCGGGATCAACGGCAATCTAGTTTTGGGCCCATTCACCGAATCTATGCCTTGCTAGATGATCGTGTGGCTTCAATTCTTGCACAAGTTGGATTTTGTAAGCATGCAAACCAAGATCTTTCGGCAAAATCTTCCATAAAGTGAATGGACACATATCCAATTCCTATGCACGATGGCGGATAGACTGATTCGGGTCTTCCTCTACGCTACGCTCTACAGCAGCAATGACTTCTTCGGTACGCACTGTACGACGTCTCTGTTGGTGCGTATTATCATTTAGAGTAAACGTGGTGCGAAAACGTTCCATAGTTAATCGAATTAATTGCTCTGATGGACGATTACGTTGACCGTAAAATGGACGTAGTGGGTGATACGTATTTCGAACAGAACCATGATTTTCAAAATAAATTTGCACAATTTGGAAGCGTTGTTCAGGCGTCAGTCTATTCATGTTGAAATGCCAAACCAAACTAAACATAAATCACTTGACAGCTGACAAAATGGCCGCCAGTTAAAAAAGTGTTGCCAACTTAAAATTCTATACATCTATAAAAAACACCCATTATAAAGATTTTTAGGTGATTGCAGATTTTTTAGAGCGAGTTCTTTCTCATCTTTTACTAAAGTAAGGTTTATCGTTGATCGTTTATACGTCTTAGAAAAGAACATTTATGCATCTATGTTTGTATAGATAATATTTGCAGCTTCTCTAATATAAACCAAATTAAAAGAAACTTTTATTCAGGGAGAGATCAGAAAATGGTCCTTAAGTTTTTGCCACTTAGCTAATTTCTACTATCGAACTATGGTACGATTTAGATGGTTCCTTAGAAATTTCATTTAATATTTAAATAAAATAAAGTAGTTTGTATAATCCTTGATAAGAAAATTTATTTTTATAAATTGAAAAACAAATCCTCTTATTTTTATATATCCCTAAGATAAATCAAATTTATATTTACTGTTTCGATAATAGTGGTATAAAGTTTAAAAAAGTTTGGGGAAATCAAATTGTAAAAGAACAAGATAACACCGTAATCTTTTTTTATGATGTCTCAAAGCCTTGAATTTTTTTTATTGCTTTTTAGGTTCGCTGGATAATATTCGAAGAATCTCCACATGTTGGCCACTTCAGAAAATACCCTGACGTATATATTACTGAACTTAATAATTTTTTTGAAAATATTAGATTAAATAAAATTATCGAAAATAAAGTAATACATATATAAAAATAAAATAATTCCCACACTTAAAATTTAAAAATGAAATAATCTCCACAAAACATTCACCATTTTATTCATGTTTTCATTTAAATAAATAATACTTTTGACTATATGAAATTTTATTGAAAGTACATGATTTTAACCCGACCTAAACCTTTTAATTCGTAACTTTTCGTATGCCGATATGGCCAATTTATTACTGCTTTTTTAATTAATAATAAGAATTATTATTAAATGTCAGAACATTTGCTCAATAAATACAACTAGGCAGCAATTAGAGTTATTTGCCATGACAACCAGTTTGAGTTTAATGACTATAAATTTTCTATCAAAATTAACTGAAAATAAATTAACAATATTATCACCAGCATATTCTAAACAAAATATAATATCTAGATTTGAAAACTTTGATTTAAAATTAGTTTCATCCCTGCGTATTTCTATATCACAATTGTGGCTGTTTACTTGGTACACTCGATGCTCCACACTACTCCGCATTATGTATTAATGGTCAGTTGCTTGATATTCGTGTAGTTTATCTGACATATCATAATAATATTCATAAGATATTCAAAACAGTCGTACAGGCATAATTTTTAAAGCTAAGTGATAATGAAAACAAATAACAAACACCATTTTATATGGTTTTTATTTGTGTAAAAGAATTAATTGGGATCACGCCATATTAGTAGTTAGCCCAAATATTCGTTATTCAAAGTAACAAAAATTTTGATTCATTTGGAAGATTTATTGTCTTTTGTCATCTTTTATCCTGGCGCATTGGGTTGTAAGAAGTAACTTTCTACTGATTCAGTCCAGGGGCGGATCCAGCCTCTCTCTTTGGGGGGGGGGGGCGGTGATATCGCAAAAGTACAGTATGGCAAGAAAAATAAGTTGTCAACGGGGGGGGGGGTGCAAGCAGCATACTCATTCCTAATATAAAAGGCATAATGGGTTCTATTTATTGAGATTTGAGAGATACCCAAAAGATATGGCTTTCACCTCTATATTTATTCCAAAATCGTTAAACCAGGGCATTTTTTCCTCAACAAAAAACTTATTACGATGAATGTTTATGATGCCTTTAGATATCAATATCTAGATAATAATGTTAAAAGCTCTGTTGAGATGGGTTCCAACATGACAGGAGTTGGAAAATCTACTATGTACCGAAAACTGAAGGAGAAAAAACGACTGGAATTGTTAATACAACCAAGCCACATTCGATCACAGGCAAACGAAAAACCTCGTTGGAAGAAGAGATGAAAACTGCAATTAAAGTGGTTGTATATACATTTTATTATGAGAAGCAGATCCCAACCATCTACAAAATTCTAACTTAAATCATTGACGATCGCGATTTACCTGAAATTTAAAGAACTGATCTCTGGAAATTGCTCAGAGAACTTAATTTTTGCTGGGAAAAACCAGATAGAAAATCTGTTCTTATAAATCGTCCGGAAACTGTCCATTGGAGACGTAAATATCTCTCTCAAGTAAAAGGTAGAGTTGCTAGAAATAACACAATTAATAAAATTAGTAATTTAACTAAACTTTTGAAAGATTTTTTTGAATAAAGTTACTGCGGAAAATTGGGAAACATCCATATAATAAAAGAATAAAACAAAATATGAGAACTCGATCTCATAATCGGTGAGATAGAGGAACCAATTATAATTAATTTTAGCGAAGATAGTTTCACTGATTTTGATTAGGAATTAGATACGTAATGTTTACTAGTGGAAACACAATTTATTATTTAAATTTTTGTTTTTGTTGTATTTTATTGTTTAATGTTGTTTATGTGTTTTTTTTTATTTTTTTACATATTTTTATTTTAGTGTGTCCCACTCTTTAATTTTATATATATTTAATTCTAATTAGTCGTAAGTTTTTTATTATTTTATTATTGTATTTGTGTCTTTTTCTTAAGCGTGTACAATTAACATGTTTATCTTATTTTTTTGGAGCTATCGTATTTCCATATATAAAAGTAAATTAAATTAAGATATCAGTACAATAGAAATAAAAATAAGTAGGTCTAATTTTAATTACAACATAAAAAAAAAAGTAATTACATTTGAATGCCTTTTTAGTGTTTAATTGTAATTCTGCAGATGGTTTAAGAAATAAATAAACTGAAACGTCAATGTCCTAAAATTGTTTTTAATTAATAATAAAATGACCGATAGCCCCAAAAATATTTTATTATTATATGGACGAATTTATTTTTTTATATATGTTTAACTTTTTGTATTTTTGACAATGGATATTTTGTAAGTCTTTAAATTATAACTTAAAATTTCTAACCCATTCCTATGAAAAATATATGTGTCTAACAAATTTTGCTAAAAACACCGAACTAAAGAACACAGGTAGTTTGCGAAGAGAAAAAGGGTAAAAAATGATTTATTACTCTCTCTAGTTCTTGAATAAACTATAGTACAGGAGGAAAAATCTGGTCCATTTTCCTAAACTCAAAGCTCTTGGGGGGGGGGGGCGATCGCCCCCACCGCCCCCCCCCTTGGATCCGCGCCTGATTCAGTCATTTGCAGAGAAACTTGTACTAGCCGAAGAAACCTCTTCACCGCTCACATAGAGTACCGAAAAGCCCTCGATTTAATGCCGCATGACTTTTTGGTTGACAGCTATACTGAGAATATATAGAATTGATGAACATACTGTGTTTTTTTTAGAACATCTTATGCAAATCTGAAGAACTAGGATGCAAATGCAAATGCTTTATATCAATAACATGGAGACAGACACAATTTCAGGATGAAGGGGAATGTTTCAAGGAGAGTCATTAAGCCCACTATGGTTCTGCTTTACCATGAACTCACCACAATCGTAAGAGTAAGTGTAGTAAGACTAAATCCGTTTCGATATATGGATGATATTAAATTGATGGCTTCCACCGAAAATCGGCTGGAAGAAATATTCAAAATGGTGAAAGAGTTTTCCGGGGATATTAGAATGCTGTTCGGTCTTAATAAATGCCGCATTTTCAACAAACTAGCCGAAAGATACAGTTGGTGCATTTTCGATACAGAACGGTCAATCCATTGCGGCAATGGGGGTAGAATAGAACTACTTGGCCATGAAACAGACACAAATAATTGACCAACGAGCTACGAAGGTCGAATTAACCAACGAGTTCATAAGAGGAGTCAAGCAGGTTCTGTAAAATAACCTTGTAACGAATTTACTGAATTTTTGGTGCATGAGTATGTTTACCGGATTGTATCTAAGTTGTTATAAATCCCAAAAAAATGTAGTTATTGCGTTTTACCGCGTCATGCCGGGTAATAAAATTTTCCGATGACGTTCGGAGCGTTCATATATGGTAGTACCGAGTCATATATCGCAGTATTGTATGCGCCATTTCTCCACGCAATCACTCGCCAGCAGGATTACGAAAGCACTATTTATGGCCAGCCTGGCCATTAATTTCTGGCGAACTGCACGTTGTCCACCCAACGAATGAATCCAACTGGACCGCCCGGGTCACTTGCCGAACCACGCCCTCCTGTAATACAGGTGAAGCAAGACTTGTGCGAATATGGTGTTATTACCATCCTGTTTTTCTTATATCTCACCGCTGACCATTCTACCGACACTGTTGAGAACCTTTCTATGTACGGTTAGTAACAGCTCCCATTCCTAACATCCTACCGCTATTATTCGATTTTGTAGAAGATCCTTGTGAGCACGAGCAATGTCGTTCCATCTTACCAAGCTAGTGGAGAACCCTTATGAATAGGGACAGTGTCGTTTCCTTTCTTTCTTTTCTACCGTCGCGTATACATACACGCATCAGATATTCTCCGTGTTTTAATTAGTACCGTAATAACCAGGGATATGTTTACCATTAAGTGCCACCGGTCTCGTCCCTAAGGGCGAAAAACAACTGTCGCCGTCCGTCATGGCCAGGGATCTGTCGCCTCGAAGTTACCACCGCCGCGTAGCGACACCGTGAATAAAAGCACCGCCGCTCGACGCCGGATTTACGTACGAGCTCCTTGAATGAAGTCGCGGAATTTTTGGCACGAGCACCGGTAATAACGTCGTATAATTTTTGTATGAGCGCCGTGATTAGTATTGCGAATTATACCGCTAGGTTACCGCCACCGCTCAACTAAGTAGGAAGGACCGTGAACAGCGCACATACATACTCTTACCCTCCCTAACGTTTGTTGAGCTTGTTTGTATAGTTTCACGATATAGATTATTAAGTTAATTTCTAAAGCATATTTGTAAAAGTATGGAATACAAGATATAGGATATTTTAAAACCGTTTGTTTTATCCCCTAGTTTCTATTCTTAATATTTCAGGAAATAATAATTGGCAGCCGATAGCTAGTAGTAGCTTATCCTTTCTCCACTATAACAAGCGAGCAGGTGCAAAGTGGTCCTTCGACCACGTTAATCCTGAGGGTGGCGCCCGACATCGACAACCGGGTGACCACCAGACAGTCAAACCGTTGATCAGTTCAGAGGATAGGGATATCTCGACCGTGAGTGGGTACCAACCGGGAATAGTATTTAGGATAGTTATCGGATATCCTTACCCTGAGCGTTTGACTGTAGCAACAAAAACTCATCCGTAGATCCTTAGATTATTAGTGATAGATTAAAAATGAGTCACAATCTAAGCAGCTAAAAATATTTTTAAATCACTCAACATTTGAGCGTATTCTGCACTAAGTAGCTCCTTTAGGATCATTAAATGGAACCGGATGAAATAGAAAGTCCAAAGAAAGTCAAAATACTCCTGTCAAAGCGACACAAATATCCTCCTTGTAGTGCTACTGAACAGACAACGCTATCAATATACTATGAAGGAAAAGAATTGGTGAGTATTGATTACTAATTGGATCAACAAATTACAACTCACGCTTATATTTTCACAAGCTAGCAAAGTCTTCTATGCTATAGCGACTAACGTGCAAGTCAGGATTTGGGCCTTCGCAATCATTTGTAAAAAGCCATGCCAACGACAGTGCTACTTGGGATCGCTCGACTTCTCCGGAAGTTTATGGAAAATGCACAGGACCATAACCTCTCATTTATTGCTTAGAAAAAGAAGGTACTTTTTTTATAAACAATTAAAGTTGCTGCATGGCTCTTACACTGTATGAGTTTCTAACTTATATAAACCGAAAATGATTAAGAAATAAAGATTTTGTTTAAAAAAAAAAGGCTGTACGACCCATAGGGCCCGATTTTTTTTTTAATTCGCAGCCGGTTTGTTTACAATAATTAAGAAACGAATCTAACGGCATTGGATAGACAGAGAGTAAGATTCTATGAAGACGTGATTTATTTTTCAAAACAGGTTAATTTATTTATTACAAATTACGTACAAAGTGGAGCATATTTTGAGGGACGCAGCAGGAGTAGTGGTGGGACTAGTCTGGCGATGGATTCGCTCGCGAGACAAAAACTGAAAATACAATTTAAAATCGTCGGTTTTTTGGCATTTTTTTAATAAATAATTGACAAAAACGATCGCACAAAAGCTGAAATTGTAGGTTTTTTAATTATAAACAATTTTTAATCCTAACTTTTTTCTCCAAAATATATACCTTTTCTTTCAGAATGAAAAAACTGTATTTTCACCAATCAATGAATCTTGAGTGACAAATATGCTGGGGGATCTTTATTTAATACCTTTACAACGTGAAACAGGTCCCATCTACTTCTTAATTTTATCTCTGAAACAGCATTATATTTGTTCCCTTCCTTGGGCTACAATTCTGGTTACTTTTTATAATCAAACAGTAACGAGGTTTGGCAAAATTTAGACTATTGGCCTTAACAATTGTCGATTAAACAGTTTAGAATTTCTAGGTTATGTGCATTTTTCGAGATAAAATATAAAGATTTTTAAGTTGTTGCAGATTTTTAGAGCGAGTTCTTTCTCATCTTTTACTAAAGTAAAGTTTATCGATGATCATTTATACGTCTTAGAAAAGAACATTTATGCATCTATATCTGTTTAGATAATATTTGCAGGTTCTCTAATATAAACCGAATCAAAACAAACTTTTAATCAGGGAGAGATTAGAAAATGGTTCTTAAGTTTTCGCCACTTATTTAATTTCTACTATCGAACTATGGTACGATTTAGATGGTTATATTATATCCTCCTTGTAGTGCTACTGAACAGACAACGCTATCAATATACTATGAAGGTGAGTATTGATTACTAATTGGATCAACAAATTACAACTCACGCTTATATTTTCACAAGCTAGCAAAGTCTTCTGTGCTACAGCTACCAAGGTGCAAGTCCGGATTTGGGCCTTCGCGATCACTTGTAAAAAGCCATGCCAACGACAGTGCTACTTGGGACCGCTCGACTTCTCCGAAAGTTTATGGAAAATACACAGGACCATAATATCACTCGGGACGACATCATAGAAAAAGTTCCCATAGAGCACCATCCTTATTATATCAATTTCTCACAGAGGTAAATAGGGCTTTCTCCGATCGATGACTCTATAAATCGAAATACCTGAGTGAATTTTATATCTTTCAGTCCAACAAATTTTTGAGTTGGTTATCAAAACAAATAAAATTCCTTTAAGTACGCAACTTAATTTCTTTATGTGGCTTAATCAACTTTAAACTTGAAACTACAAAAAATGATACGATGGGTCATATACTTATATTAATAATACCACTATCATTAACCAAAGAAGGAGAAGACGTCACTAATAAATCAATAGAATTTTGAGAATTTTGTGTTAAGCGAATTGGTTGTGAAATAAGTTAGTAGGTATCATATTTAGAAGAGTATGTAGGTTTCCTCCAATAAAAACATAATCAAATTTTGGAAAAAATTCTATAATACTATTTTCAAATACGCCTAAACAAAATGTAAATTAGTATTTGGTGAACGATAAAGAGACCGAAAACAGAACTTTCACCATTAATTGTAAAGCTAATCCAAGATTACATTATGAGCCAGTTCCACAAGTGGTGAGGTCCAGCACAGCGGTGCTCACCTAACTACCATAAAAAAAAATAATGAATATATTTTTAAAAAATAATTTCTTGCTTCCTATACAAAATAATTTTAATGAGTAATGTAGAAATAAATGTACATGAACCAAAAAAGAACTGATAATTTGAGTAAATAAACTTATTTAACGCACTTCTCAAGGGGATGATTAAATCTGTTTAGGGATAGGAAAGCTTTAATAGAGGTAGGTAATGCGTTATAGGTTGTGACAGGGATATATGTAGAGCTGTTTTGAAATACTGTGAATATTGTGCCAGGGTATCTGAAAAATTTCCCTATGGCTAGTGCTTTTTTGTTGAATGTTGTGTCCCTTGATCAATTTCTCATAGAGGTAAGTAGGCTCTCTCCGGTCATTGATTTTATAAAGCTAAATGCCTGAGTGAATTTTGTATCTTTCAGTCCAAAAAAATGCTCTAGATGGTTGTAATAAAAACTAATAAAATCTCTTTAAGTACGAAACTGAATTTCTTTATGTAGCTTATCCAATTTTAGACTTGAAATAACAAGAAATGTTACGATAAAAACACAATCAAATTGTGGAAAAAATTTTATAACACTATTTTTAACAAAGATTTAAATTAGTATATATAAACCAAAAGTGGATAATATACTTGCAGTTGGATGTATAAAATACAATTATATAAGAGAAACTTAGCTCTCAACCAACTGAAAAAACCTTATACTATAAGGACAAACGTACTCTGTTCTAACACAGTTAGAGACAAAGCACTATCTCGGATTGCAAGAATACCGAGAAAGGGTTGAAGCCTTTCCTATGGTAGTGCACCGCCATCTGTAGACCGGTTTCGAACTTGTTAGTTCTCGGCAGTACACAATAGGCTAGCGCACTTGAGCATGGGAAAGGTAAATCCTTTAAGCAGCTTATATTAGACAAAATATGAAATCTAATACAAGTGGCGCCGTCTCCCAGCATTTTACGCAATCTGAATATATAATCTCGTAGAGATCTGTATATATAAACCAAAAGTGGATAATATACTTGTAGTTGGATGTATAAAATACAATTATATAAGAGAAACTTAGCTCTCAACCAACTGAAAAAACCTTATACTATAAGGACAAACGTACTCTGTTCTAACACAGTTAGAGACAAAGATAGTGCTTTGTCTCTAACTGTGTTAGAACATAGTACGCTTGTCCTTATAGTATAAGGTTTTTTCAGTTGGTTAAGGACTAAGTTTCTTTTATATAATTGTATTTAAATTAGTATTTGGTGGACGATAAAGAAATCCAAAACACAACTTTTATCATTAATTTTTAAACTAATCCATATTTGTTCAGGATCACTATCCCGAGAGGAATATTTAATATATTAAAATTAAAAGATTTTTTAAATATATTGCAAGATCTCTTTTCAAGAGAATGCCTATCCTTTCTTATAGTCTGAGAACTGATAGGTAAAAAAAGTTATTATTTCTAGCCGCACGATTTCAATTCGTTTCGTTAGGAACGTGTTTCCTAATAACAAAATGAAAAGTCAGACCGCGCGACTGAGTCGTTGTTAATACAATTATATTTTAATAATAATATTAATAAAAAAAAAAATGAAAAATTTAAATTATTTATAGGAAGCAGGAAATTGTTTATGATTGGATAAACATACAAAATATCGTCAGACTCATTATTGATGTCACCTAAATCATCAGACCGATATTATAAAAAATAGGTCAACATGTACAAAAATAATTGTCAGATTAAACAATTTTGTCGCAAAAGTCGTCAGATTGCGGTATGAAAGCGGCGACCGCGCGCAAGCAATAAACTCGATGCTCAATATATTCATCTACAGCTGACGACTTTTGTCGCCACTCTAGAGATCTGACGATTAGTTTTATGCATTTTCATCTATTTCCGATAACCTAAATCAATTTCAGAGGGCTATATATAATTTCAAGTATCATTTTCATAAATTGCAGTGTTACAAAATGTTGTACAATAAAGCTAGGTATTGCCGATGAGTCAGACTTGCAACAATATGCAGATATTTTCCAAAACTATATAGGTAAAATGTATGGATTCGGAAAAATAAGTAACATTAATGCAGCTAGAGTAGAAACTTTCATGAAAACATACAAAATTATGGATAATGCAAATATTTCGCTAACGCCATGTGACGACTTCGATGGAACACTGGTTCCACCATACGAAATAGAATTTGAACAGTAGTTTTTGCATATGATTTACATTAGTAGAATTTGGCAAAATGCTTGGAAAAAATTGCCAGCAATGCATTTAGATCTCACTGAATATGGATGGGAAGAAGTTGATGGAATATTGCATTTTAAATGGTTCGATGGCGCTCAATTGCCTACTACGATTCAAGATATAACAAGCTTTGAGAACAGCTCATGTTTTATAAATGTGAAGCATACCATACACACACACACATATATATATATATATATATATATATATATATATATATATATATATATATATATATATATATATATATATATATATATATATATATATATATATATATATATATATATATATATATATATATATATGGAAGATAAGAAGAGGATACTGGTGGTGATATCTCCGATGATAAGGATGCGGTGGATTAAATTATTTTGTACTGTTTTAATAAAAATTTTATGTTTTAAATGTAAGGTTATACGGAAAATATAAAAACATATTTTTTCGAAACGGTCAATATAAATTTAACATATTTTTTTTTAGATAAAAATACAATAAAATAGTTCATTAAGTTTTTTATGACACGATGTTAATAATATTTTTATATTTAATACACTATCTCCACAAACTCGATGAAATTACTTGAAATCGTTTGATGTTTTATTGTACAGTATTCAGTAACACTGCAATTTATAGAAGTAGTACTTGAAATTATATATAGCTGTCTGAAATCGATTTACGAGGTTTGTCCCAAAAGTATCTAGCCTACCTTAATATCTCCGCATTGGTCTTATTCTTTATCATCCGGTGAGTGACATCCTTCAAAATAGTCCCCATTTAATTGAATAACAAGTTCTCAGCGGTGTTTCCACTTCCTGAAGCAGTCCTTGAAGTCAGTTTTCGGAATTGCCTTCAGTGCACTCGTCGCATTAGTTTCAACCGTCTCTTTGTCATCGAACCGGTGTCCTTCGAGCGGCATTTTTAATCTGGGAAAGAGACAAAAATCGCAGGGAACTACATCGGGACTGTTCGGAGGCTGGCGAAGCTGTTCGACTTAGTACTTTATTAAATATTGATTCACAAGGTTTGATGAATGCGCTGGCGCATTGTCGTGGTGAAGCAGCCAATCACCGTTTGTCCAAAGCTGTAGCCCTTTTCTTTTGACTGCGTCACGCAATCTTTTCAATACTTTAACGTAGTATTCTTTAATGATCGTGTGACCTCTCGGAGCATATTCGTGGTGCACAACACCTTCATAATCAAAGAAAACAGTCAACATTGTCTTCACTTTACTCCGACTTTGACGTGCTTTTTTTGGTCTTGGCGATTCAGAATGCTTCAACTGTGAAGAGTGTCGCTTTGTTTCTCTAAATGCCTTATTCATCATATTAATTGTTTCCGAGCAAGTTTTTCCAAGATTAAAGCAAAACTTGATGCAAATTCGTTGATCCAATTTTTTCGTCATTTTTTACAATAACAAAATGCGACGAACGAAAAAAAGACACTGTAAACAAACGCACACCGTTCACCAACTAACACGTCCAGTCGGTAACTGCGCACATCGAGTTCGTGGAGACTTACTGGTGACGCCCATGCCCCACAGAGGTCGCTCGGAAGTTTTGACGCGGAGATATAAATGCAGGCTCGATACTTTTGGGAAAAACTTCGTATGTTATTGAAAATAGATGAAAATGCATAAAAATAATCGTTAGACCCGACAGAGCAGTCGCAAGAGTCGTTAGCTGTAGATAAATATGTCGCGCTTCAAGAGTTCTGCTCAAGCCAGCCCGGCCACCTTCATATTACAGTCTGACAATTTTTGCCACAACACTGCGTAGTCTGACGATTATCTTTGTGCATGTTTACCTATTTTCCACAACACATGTTAGTTTCAGATGGCTCTATATATTTTGAAAAATTCATTTATTTTACGCTATTACATATCGGTCTGACGATTAAGGTGACATAGATAACGGGTCTGATGATATTTCTTATGTTTATCTAATCATAGACAATGTCCTACTTCAATATCAGCCGGCTATAAATAATTCAAATTTTTCATGTTTTTTTTTTTTTTCATTAATAACGGTATTGTTATTAACAACGACGCAGTAACACGGCTTGAGTTTTCATTTTGTTATTAAAAAACACGTTTCTAACGAAACAATATGAAATTAAGCGGCTAAAAATAATATTTTTTTTGCCCTTTAGCTCTCAGACTACTATTAAATTATAAATAGATATATTTATGCCATAACTATTAATTTTTTAACTTTACCTTGGATCAGATATTCGATAATATCTATTTGCTCATCCACAACAAAATCTAAAAATAGATGAAAACCTAATATCAATTAGCGTACATTGAAGTGAGAATGCCTAGTCATGCATTTGCCACTTGGTGTCGCGTCAACCTGCTTCTTCAGTTACTTAAATCAAACAGACCAAATTAATCAACATTTTTATCAGAAAGTAACGTACTATCTCCTTATTCTATAGTAAAAGGAACAATTATAAAATTATTATAGATAAAAAAAAATAGACTTACACAAAATTCTGTTTAGAATAAATAACGCAAAATATGTGACGAATACAAAAATAAGTTTATAAGAAAATCATATTTAGGTTTACTTTTGTTCTCCATAAATATGAAAAAGAAGTAAATGATGTTTACCTGTTACGAAAACTCGAACATACAAAAATATATTTTCTGCTGTATCGACATAGAAAAGTAGTATATATATATGAGAGAAGGAAAGAGGAGGAGGAGTAAGAAGAGTAAATCATCAACACTTTTCATCCTCCTCCTCTTTTCTTCTCTCATTATACTTTTCAAATCTCTCATTATACTTATTAAAAAACCTCATATCATCAACACTTTTCATCCTTCTCCTCTTTTGTTTTCTCATTCGAATTATCTCGTATACATTCAGGTTACTTCGTATACATTCGCGTTACTTCGTATACATGTTAACATGACCTTGTATCCCTTCTCTAAATTTTGATTATAAAAGCAACACTTTACCAGCTTTAAACATACTAAAATGAAATATGTCTTCTGCTTCTAACGAAAGTGAATTAAATTTATTAATTCAAAAATTTTATAAAAAATGTAAAAGTTCTGCTTTTGAGTTCGAACATTATGCAGTTGATAGTGGTCCATCTTGGTTTCAATATTATTTGGATATATCCAAAAACCATATAGAGGCTGTGAAATTGTGCGAACGTTATTTTAAAAACAAAGATATTGTACAGTTTATACGTGAATTAGTGAAGTTAAGTTGGTTTCATCATGAAGTTCGTCATTTAAACCAATATATTAGAGATCCTATTGTATTACAAGAACTAATCAAATCGCATGGTGAAGATGATGCCTAAAATTGAAAATTTTGTGAGGGACCTTTATGAAGAGTTCATTATGAACGAAGCATGTTCCAGATATTTATCTTGTTTAGTTGAAGAAGAAAGTGAGGGTCAAGATTTATTGTTATATATAAAATATGTTGATCATGCAAATTGTTGTAAAAAAGCAGCAGAATTGTGTAGTGAATTTTTAAAGACTAAAAATGTGTTAAAATTCTTTGATGAACTTAAAAAAATTGGACTCAATAAAGAAATAAATTTATGTATTGATTTATTGGTTAATTAAAGTTAGTATGAAATAAAATATTAAAATTTTTATAGTTGTTTTATTAATGTGTAACGGCTGTTATGTTTAAATATTTGATTATGTAAAGATAGGAAAATATAATTTTCTGTTAGTAATGTGGGGATGTGGATAAATAAAAAAAATATTATGACATTCATTGTTAATTTATTCATTCATAAAAAAATTTTTATACATAAAGAATACATTAGAAAGGGCACACATTGAAGGTAATTGAGAATGATAAAAACATTTAGGAGATGATTTAATTAAAACAGGTTGTTCGTCCAATTCAATTATTGGCTTAGTACAATATTTTCTAATAAAATTAGCTTTCTCTTCTCCTTTAATATAAATGAATTCTCCTTTTTCTGTTAAGTTTTTTACTATAGATGAAAAATTATGAAGAGGAATATATCCTGTATTCCAATTGATGCAGTGATGAAATTTCATTAACCATTCTGCTTGCTTGTATGTTTCTGGTGGAAGCATTTGTAGTGGATACGGTGGTTTAAAAATATAATGACTCATTTTATGTCCATCAAACATTGCAAGTTCTTTAGGAATAAACTTGTTGTGTTCATCCTTAAATCCTTGAACATCCATAACTATTCTCATTTTTATTTAGCAAATTTTTAAAGTACTAAATTTTTTTATTACAAATTGTTTTTTCGAATAGTCTTCAATAAGATTTTTTAGATGTTTAATTTTTTTTAAAAATAGTTCGATTTTTTCTTTTTGTATTTTGTACATTCCATTTGTTGTGCAACAAACTATGGTATAGAAACAACTGATCTTATTCGATATATTTTCATTTTAATAATGATATTTGATGTGGTGGGAGAAGTTAAAGTTGTTTAACAATTTTTGTTAATGGATTATAGCTAAATACTTTATCATGTATTATAACACAATACGCAGCTGTTTTTCCCGATATTTTTTCTTTTGTCTCAAATTCAATTCTCATGGTTACTGGGCCGGATTGTAATAAATCTCTCTGATGAGAGCAATTAATGTAAGCAATAGGTGCATTATCTTTAAATTCTTTGGGATTAAATATTGGTTCTATTGGAAAGTTATAATATACTTGACGAAATTCAGAAAACATTTCATACAGGGTAGCAAACTTATTATTTTTAAAATCAAGCTGAAGATCCTGGTAAGGATATCTTTCTGAATTTAAAAACACATTTATATTCCTTAGGTCACAATGATCAAATTTACTCATATCTGATTTTAAATTACCACGTCTATCCTTTTGAAAAGCAATTAGTACATGTCTTGGTGTTTCAATTTTTGTGGAGGTTTTGACAGGCCAATTATGTTTTGTATTTTCTAATAACTCTGGATATTCAATTAATTCCCAACTTCGGAAAGTAAGAAGAATATCATTGTTTTTATCAATAATTTTCGTTAGTGCCAATTCTTGGGGAATGGCCACAGTAAGATGTGGAACTCGCCAACAAAGTTTGGTTATTTTAATTTTCGGTTTTTCATCATCACTTGTGGTTACTAAAGCATTAGTGTCATCATTGCTTCTTATTAGTATTAGTTCTTGTTGTGAATTTAAAATTATTTTGTTATAATCTTCAAAAAATCCCGAGTACATTTTTAATGGGACGCATAGGGAAACGTTTCCTTTTTCATCAGTCATAATTTTTTCTTTAGGTTTCGTTTTTGGATACCATCCAGCATTTTCCAATTTAGCACTTTCGTTTTGATTAAATGATATGTATCCTTTAAGAGTTGAAGTGATTCCTACATCTCGAACTGAATCAATTGTAACACCATTTAAAATATAACGTAATTCTTTAAACAAGAATGCTGGAGCATTGTTGATTAATACCATATTAGCCAATGGAGTATCATCTTCTTTGGTAACTTGAAATTCTAAATATAATTCACTTTTGCAAGGTAAAGGATATTTTCCTGTTTGTTGTAGAGCAATTCTAATTTCATCATTTAATCCAAGTTTTGTAGGATTGAAAGGTTCAAATGATAGTATTTCCCAGCTTAATATTGATTCATCTACAAGAATATTTTCTTTTACATTTAAATATTCCATTTTATTTTAGTTTGAAACCTAAATTTATCAGAAATTTTTTATTAGAAGGTGTTAACCTTTGAGAGTTTAATTTATTACTAGTTAAATGTCGTTTAGTATCTTTCTTATTAATGTTTTTAGAGTAAAATTTTTTTGAAAAATTATAATTTGAGACTTTTTTATTATATAAGATAACCATTATTCATCGATTTTTTTAAGATGTAGTCTTACTGTTACCGTTTCTCCTCTGAAATTGATGAGATCACCATCTTGATCTACTATTTTAATGTTTATATTGTCTATTACCTTTACAGTAACAGGAAAGTAAAGCACATTTTGTGGTGATTCTATTATTTTAAAACCAGGAGCTACACTAGGAAAAAATTGATGTATTATATGAACAGGTTTTCCATTTAAATATGATCCTTCGGCAATATTACAATCGATGTTTATGGCGTTTACTTTAATAATTTCCGCTGGAAAATCTGAAATGTGCTCCTTAAGACCTTCTAATTCCTTATTTTTAAAACCTAATATTTTTCCTATAGTTCCATCACGAAACGAGATAGGAATATCTGTTTTAATATGTGTTCGTAAAGTATTATTATTGGCATAAATATGAAGAAAAGTACGATTGTCCAAAAATTTTTGAATAAAATTATTTACATCATCTATTTCATAACTACCTGGTGGTATTCTTATTTCTTTATTTGAGTCATAAATGAAAAGATTATTTGTCTCATCAATATTTGGAATAGCATTAAAAGTTTCAAAATTTACAAGTCCAATGGAATATTCAAAATTTTCATCTAAATATATTGGAGGATGAATATTAACAGAAAGCGTGGGGGAATTACCACTAATGACAAAACTGTACGACATATCTCTTTAAAAATTTTTAACAAAATGAATTAATATTGTTTTTCAACCATTATTATAAAGAAATTTAAGACAGAGCTCACCACAATTTGTTTTGTTAATTGATTGATAATGGTCGTAGTTATATTTCACGATATTTTTCTTTTTATCGCTGAAAAAATATTTTGTTAATTCGGTAGATGGTCGCAAATTGCCATAACTATCAAAATATAAAATATTTTTTCCTTTTTTTATGTATGCAGTCCAATGAGTTCCATCACCACTATTCTTATCGAGATTAACAATACCACTTTCATTTTTATTAATTTTTTTTGGTAATTTATCTCTCATGAATATACCTCGAAAGTTGGGAATTTTAAGTAGATTAATATATTTACTTAAATCATAATTTGTAAGTGGTTTTCGAGGTATTTGTTTTAACGTTTTTTGAATAAGGTTTCAGATATAATCCACATCCAGTTTTATATGGTTTTAAATAAAGACCACTTCCTTGTTTTCCTACTGCTATAAATTCCATCATTTTATTATGTCTTTTGGACTCTTCTAATTTTTCTTTAGCAGCTTTTGCATCATTGACAGCTTTCGCAATACCTGCTGCTCCTCCTCCAAGAGCACCTAAAGCGGACAAACCAGCAAATAAAGGAATAAGAGGTAGAAATCCACCAGTTTTTGGAATTGGTATGATTCTATTTTTTGGTGATAATATTCTACTATCTCCTATAGATCTAAGTGCGGTTTGAATAATATCAGTCAAACTTTTAAATTGTTTCCCGTTTAGTGCTTGTCTTGCTTTTGAAATAGCTTGAGATAAAGTTATTCCTCGTCCTAGACGAGTTTTTCGACTTCTGTTTTTCCTTCTTTTTTTTAATCCCATACCAAATTTTCTTTTAATTTTCATTGCACCTCTTATTCCAAGTGCAGCAGTTTTTTCTCCAAAAGTAGCGTCTTTTGCTCTGAACCTTTCGGCAGCTTTGTCACCTAATAATTTATCAGCAGCGTGTCGGCTTTTTATATCATTTGATTGTGCATAGGCAATATCATGCTCTTTACAAGCTTCATCCAATAAGTTTATGCCTTTATCGCCTCTAGCTAGTCTCTTTTCTAGTTTGGTTCCAGGTCCACAAAAATTATACCCAGGTAGATGTAATTCAAAAGGTAACTTATTTATTAGAGTATTAATTAAACCACTACCTCTTTTTCTGACTCTTCTTTTATAAATGGATTGTTGCTTATATGAGATTGGCATTATATAATTGAAATCTTGGAACACTAGACTAGTTTTAAATTAGAACTTACCCTTTATACATCCTCTTATATATGAAAATTGTCAAACAACCTTATTCAATTATTATTAAAGACCATGAGACTTCAAGAAATAATTTTAGAAAACATGGAAAATTGTTTGAAGGCTCTAGTAAAAGGGGGTTAATTATAGGTCCATCAGGGTGTGGTAAAACTAATATCATTATAAGTTTAATTGAAGATCCTAATGGTTTACGGTTTGAAAATTTATATATTTATTCAAAGTCTCTATATCAACCAAAATATGAATATTTGAGATTACTTTTTAAACCACTGAGAGAAATTGGATATTATGAATCCGAAAATGAAGAAAATATTGTTTCTCCACAAGAAATAAAACCAAATTCCATAATAATATTTGATGACATAGTGTGTTGCAATCAGAATGTTATAAAAGATTATTTTTGTTTCGGAAGACATAAAAATACTGATTGTTTTTATTTGTGTCAAACGTATTCTTCGATTCCAAAGCAATTAATTCGTGACAATGCGAATTTGATTGTTATATTTCAACAAGACAAAACGAACTTAAAACATATTTATGATGATCATGTTAATGTTGATATGTCATTTAATCAATTTAATGAGTTATGTTTGATGTGTTGGAAAGATAAATTTGGATTTTTGGTAATAGACAAGGATTCGAATTTAAAATCCGGTCGATATCGAAAAGGATTTGATTCATATATTTTCTTATAAAAATAAAAGTTTTGTGAAAAATTTAACTAATCATGAATGAACGCTTAGCAAGAGAGCTTGTTAAGTCAAGGAAAGCTGTTAAACAAAAATATCAAAGTTTAAAAAATGCTGAATTTGAAGCACAATCCAAATTGGAGGAAACCTATAAACCAATAACTCAACCCCTACAACAATTAATTTCAACAATTGGTAAAATTGAATCGGCTGAGGTAAAGGAAGAGCTACAAACACCCATTAAAAAAAATTATGAAACACCAGAAAAAAGATTGTTTCCAACACTAACACCAAGAAAAAAACTACAATATGGAACATCAACACCAGAAAAAAGAAAGACAGGGAAAACTCCAATTCTTCCTACAGAAATACCAACAATTATTGATTGGGAAACCAGTATAGCCTCACATAGTCAGATGCCATCTTTACAACAAACAAGTGTCATAGCAGAAACCACCCCTTCTTCAATTTCACAATCTACGGTAGGAAATCTTTCGGATATATTAGAACAAACACGCCAAACAATTCAAACATTTGTCAGTACACCTTTATATCAAGAATATTTATCAGGATTTCATGAATTACCTCGTCAATATATTGACGGAGGTGTAAAAGATGTGGAACATAAGTTTGATCACCTCTATGGAATAGTACATGATTTTGAAACTGAGAAATTCTTTTTGGGCTTAACACAAAGACCTATAGAAATTATCGGTAAAAACATAAAAGTTGAAGGTATAACTTATACAGGTACACCTGGTTTATATGAATTATTATTTAAAAAGGAACCAATAGGTTATAAAAAACAAGATTTGGAAAATTATATGGATATTTTAAAGAGAACCAATGCATACCGTAGAAATTATGATCCAAATGAGCAGGTACAGGGAAATGCATCACAAAAATATATTTCTATAATAGGGCCTTATTTACAAAATAAAGGAATTACAAAAACCAAAACCATAAATCCCGAAACGCATAATATAGTTCAAGGATTTTTTGACAGACGAAAAGCTCCATACAGAGAAACTCGAATATCTTCGAAAAGAACAGGATCCGGTATAACTTTAAAAGTTAATAAGCCTTATACCGATTACGTATATTGGGATAACGTAAATGAACTTGTTGATAGACTTCGACTGTTGGTAGCATCTATGATGGCTGGGAATACAGGACATAACAACGAAATTATTTCTATTATAGAAGAATTGAAAGAAGCCAATATAATTGTATAAAAGAATGTAGTAAATATTGTTACATTACATTGTTAAAATGACCATTGATAAATTTGGACGTCATATTTCTAAAAAGTATAGAGTAGATATACCTACAATAGAAAATAAAATACTAGCCAATGTTGAAAATGAAATATTAAAAAATTTTAATGATAAATATATAGAAAATAAAATTGTTCAAAGATTTGAACCTGTGTTAAAAAATGATATTGTAAATTTAAAAAAGAGAGTTAGTGAAAATGATGAAAATGTGGAATCTATTTCAAAAAAAATTAAGTTATTTGAAGAAAATGTTGTGTCAAACTATGATAACAGGATATTAAATATAAAAAATATTGTCAAAGACAATGATGAACTATTAAAAAGTTTTTCTCAAAAAACATCGAAGTGTGAAGATGATTTTAAAACAATAAAACAGAAATATGATGAAGTAAAGAGTTTTGAAAATAACATAAAAAATTAAATAACATTGGTTAAATCAAAAATAAATGATACTTCTGCAATAGAAAATGTTAAACAAATTATTATAAAAGATATGGTATCAAAGTTCCAAGAATTCACGAACAAACTTAATAATAGGGTTTCAGAAGAAATAGGTAATTTTCAAAACATTCATGATGGTATGAATAAAAACACACAACAAATAGAGAGAGCTATGAATACACACTTTATAATCCATAAAAAAGATAGCGATAATATTAATGAAATAAATCAGAAAATTAATTTAATTGAAAATAATGCTGAAATAATTCTATTAAACTTGAAAAATTTGGAAAAGAAATTAAACACAGATTTACAAAATGTAGATGAAAAAATTGAAAATAAATTTAAAAATGAAATTTTGAAAAATAGTGAACAAATCAAGGAGATAATCTCACAATTAAACAATCTAAAAACAGAATTAAAAACCACTGTTGATGATGAATATTTTCAAAAGATGTTGAATAAAAGATTAGAAAAAGAATTAGAATCTTTAGCAGAACTAATACAAGCTATGATTAACACCTCTATCCATGATTTAAAAAAAGGACTTGCACAACACAGTTCAAAAATTGAAGAAATTTCAACAAAGTTAAATGATTATGAAAAATCTTTGAACGACGTAAGAATTGAAATTGAAAAAGCGATTTTAGATATAAAGAAAATAGAAAAAAAAATGGTAGAAATAAAATTAAATTTAACAAATGTAGAATTTCAATTAGGAAAAGATATAAAAAATCTAGAAGATAAATTGGTAAAAGAAATAAAATCATTAAACGAATTAGTTCAAAGAGCAGCCGAAGTTTCTAGAAAAGAGTTTAATGACACAATGGCATATGCTAGAGAAGAATTAAACGCAACAGTAAGAGAAATGAGAAACGAAAGCATAAAATCACTTGTTCTTTTTGAAACTAAAATTAATGTAAGAATTAGCAACATTGAAGATGAAATCAAAAAAGTCAAAGATTCGAATAATGCATCTTTTAAAAATTTGGAATATAAAATCGAAGGTGAAATCAAAAAAGTCAAAGATTCGAATAATGCATCTTTTAAAACTTTGGAATATAAAATCGAAGATTTACTAAAAAAAGATAACAAACAAATAAAATAAGTTATTTAAAGAAGGTATTAAGAAATTTTATTCTAGTACTATGAGTAAAAATATTAAAGAAACAGTTGTAGATGAATTACATAAACCGGCAAGAAGAAGATATAGAAGAAGACGAACTATTGTTAAAAGCCTAAATGACTTATGGCAAGCTGATTTGGTAGAGATGCAACCCTATTCCAAATTTAATAAAGGTTATAGATATATTCTGGTGGTGATAAATGCATTCTCTAAGTATGTTTGGACTCTTACCACTTAAAAGTAAAAAAGGAAAAGATGTAACCGAAGCTATGAAAAAAATTTTAGAAAAAACAAATAAACCACAAAATTTGCAGACAGATTTGGGAAAAGAATTTTTCAATAAAGATTTTAAAGATCTTATGAATTATTACAAAATTAATCATTATAATACTTACTCTAATCTCAAAGCGAGTATTGTAGAACGCGTAAATCGAACTTTAAAAAATATAATGTGGAAATATTTTAGTAATAGAGGGAATTACCAATGGTACTCTATTTTACCCACTATTATTGAAAAATATAATAATAGTATTCATAGAACTACCGGATATAGACCTGTTGAGGTTAATAAAAAAAATGAGAAAACTATACTGCAAAATTCTTTTACTTTTAAAAAAATATTTGATTTAAAGTGCACTAAATTTAAAGAAAATGATTTTGTTAGAATTTCCAAACAAAGAGAAGCTTTTGAAAAAGGATATACTCCAAATTGGTCAACTGAAATTTTTCAAATTAGAAAGGTTCAGTTAACAAATCCACCCACCTATTTATTAAAAGATAGTAAAAATGAATATATTGAAGGAGGTTTCTACCAAGAAGAGTTACAAAAAGTTAAACATCCAGATGTATTTTTGGTTGAAAAAATTTTAAGGAAGAAAGGGAACCAAGTTTTTGTTAAATGGTTAGGATTCGATAAATCACATAATTCATGGATTCTTAAAAAAGATGTATTGTAATTAATTTTAAGTAATATTGTATATCAAATTTTTAAATAAAAGACCTATTTATATAACATATTTTTTTATTTATGATAATCCTTTTTTACAACAAATACTAACAATATAATTTTTAAGATGTTTACAACTGAGATTAACAATATAAATTTATATTTTTACATTAAATCTTTCAATATATATTTTTTTTCTATGATCTACATCAAAAATACTTTTAAGAATACTTTCACATTGTTCAGCTCGTTTTTCAAATCTTAGTCTGTCAAGATAAAATTTCTGATATTCACTTTTTCGAGCTTGTCTAAATGCAAAGTCCCATGTCACTAATATATAAACTTTATTATTGTTCTCACTGATTGTCACTGATTTCTTCATATTTCTATTGTAATGCACCGGATTTTCTTAACTTGTTTTCTAATTCCTGTTTATGTAGAGATAACATTTCTAAAACAGTTCCGACATTCTCACTGTTTAAATTCTGACATGGATCCAAAACATTATAAATATGAGACAACACATCTCCTGACTGATAATTATAGTGATGAAACAAATTAAAATATTTGGAAAATTCTTGCTTTTTTATTATATGAATTCTGTAGTCAACAAGTTCGTCGATTTCAACTAATTTATCTATTGATTCTTTTCCCAGAATCACATAATGTTCATCCTTTTGAATTCTGATAACAGGAGAATGATTTATTTTTTCAAAAAGCACTGTGATTTTTTCAATTTTTAGTGGGTATGCATATGCTTGAGAAGAATAAAAATAATTCACCAACACTCCTTGATTTTTTTGAAGTTCTTTCCATTCTTCTTCATTCAAGTAAATGTGAAATCCATTTCGACCTCTAATTAGAACTTTTGGTGTAAAATCATTTATACCAATTCCAACACAAACAAATTTTGATAAGGAATTGTTAAGATAGTAGATTTTTGAATTTAATAATTTTTCACTACACTGACTAATTTTATCATTAGTTTCACTAGAACTGGATTTATATCCATTAAAATTGCTACTATTAAACATGATGTCTTGATGCTAACTGAAAACTAAAATACTGGGTCTGAATATATCTTATCCACCCCACTCCTCTATAAATTTCAAGGTCAGGCAAGTTTATTAAATTTTTATGACCTATCTTGATAAAACAAAATTGTCAAGAACGACAAAAGTGAAAAACTACCTATTGATAAAATTATATTGAAGATAAATAGAATTAAACAGTTTTTACCTTCCTCATCATTTTTAACATGAGCACAGCTAGAAATCGTAAATGGTTTTTTATTTTTTTCAATCCAGTTAGTGTCAAAAATTGTATTATTTGGATAATGAAAGTAAATTTTGAAAAAATTACTATTAGATTGACTATTATTCATATTATATGCGAAAGCAGTTGAATAATTATTAATATTCATAGCTTTCATATAATTACATATTTCAGGTTTAATAGTAGAGGTATCGTTTTCAAAACACACCATTCCATGTAAAACCCTTGGAGGATAAAGTACATATAAAGTATTATTTAAAATTGAATGCAAAACAATGTAGTTGATAAGGGATGCCATTAAAACACTTTTCAATTTTAATTGTCTATTAACAAAACAATAAGAGATTGAAATAAGACTGAACAGTTTTAATTAATTTTCTACAATATATAGACATTTTTTTCAAAATATTAAATAATTTGTTTACAAATTAGAGACACAAACATGGTTATTAAAACTATTAAAAAATGAAAGATGTTGACATATTTTCTTTCACTTTAAGGACATTAAATAATTTGTTTACAAATCAGAGATACAAACATAGTTATTAAAACTAATAAAAAAATGAAAGATGTTGACATATTTTCTTTCACTTTAAGGACAACAGGTTCATATTTTTTATTTTTTTCACCTAACCACAAACACTCGATTAAGTCACAGTTCTTCCAGTGACGATAATGTTCCTCAATTGGACAATCATCAATTTTCCAGGCAAATATTTCTGCACCACAGTAAAAACATTTACAAACATCATGAATAGCTAAATAATAAAACCCTTGGGCTAACACTTTAGGATTTAATTTTCCATTCCAGAATTTAAATGAGGAAAGTCTTTTTTCATATGTTCTATATAATTTGTTATCAATTTCTTTTTCAAAAGATTTTAAACACATATTTATTCTAGACGGTGGTATATTTTATACTGATATAATTTTAAAATTTACCATGTTCTTAAATACTTCAAATTTAGCCTTGAAGAGTAAAACTTTTAATCTTAAAAGAATTTTTTATAATTCATTTTCATGGTCTATTAACCACTGAAAAAATGGAATATCTTGGTGACCCCATGCCAATGTATCATAACTATTGGGAATTTTAAATCTTTTATCATCATTAGAAGTGAGTGCTAATTTGTTAACTAATTCTGTATAAATATTGTGAAGTCGAGATCTAAACAAATACATTGTACAGAAAGCTTTTGAATTTTGTTCTACAACATCTTTATAATGTGTTAATTCTAATTGTTTTTTAATGCTACTTTTCTTTATCCCCTTAGCTTTTTTAAGCAACCCATTTTCTGACTTAACACAATAAGCTTTGGCCCCTGTGCCATAAAAGCTTTCTATTGGTTCACCAGCATATTCATCCTTAAACTTTCCAACAACAGATTTAGTTATTGGTATTTCATGAATATTATTAACATCATAATTTGAAGTATCGAATTTATCAATATTAACCCTAATGTCTTCATAAACATTACTTGTCTTAATTTCCAAAATAAAGGAATCTCTATCTGTGTACAGAAGTTTAATATTATTCTTATATAAAGGTTTTAAAAACCCATAAAAAAAGTCATACATCACCGTTTTTGATATATCTAAAATACTAAAGCCTACATAGACAGGTTTATCATATTGAACTAGTACTTTTCGCATTTGAATTGCTACTAAATTTTCAGAAAATACAGTGACGTCTTTAAATGAAGGTTTGGCAATTAAATTTTCCGCACCATCTTTTCTGTTGTTCTTTGACCATTGAGTAACTAAGCGTATATCGGTTCTTTTGTCAACGTTTTCCATTGTTTTACCGTAGACACTGTTATTTGCCAATTTATACAAATTTTTATGAAATTTATTTGTGGATTCATTTCTTAATTTTGTATTAAGATCAATATATTTTTTTAACCATGGAGACTGTGTAAACTGTATTACTCTATGTATTTTAGTTAATTTCATTCCATATTTAATACACTCTTTTAATAAAGTATAGTGAATTACATATTTCTCCTTATTTCTTAAATTGGGAATTAATTTGAAAGTTTTAGAATTTTGAGGCTTATAATTTTCAGGACAAAACGGAAATTCATTATGAAAATTATGTAAAATTTCTGGATATTCTAAATCAACTTCTAAAACATACCCTTTTTCATTAGTGTCAGAAATATTCATTATGTCTAAATTTTGAATTTGTTGACTTGTTAGCCAAATAAAATCTTTTTGTGGAAGATATTGAGACATAGCATATCCGTAAAGATTAGTTGCGTCAAAGTACATAATATATTTAGTTGGTTGTGATGGATCGTAATTTGAAAGAAATAAATTGTTTGCTATAGATTTCCTACATACACAGGTACTGATTCCTCCTCTTACATTACTTTTAAAAAAATGTAACATATCTGGGTCTGTTAATAGTTCTAATTCTACCCCAGTGTATCTCATACAAGCGTCAAAACTTAAACCTGGAAAAGTGTAATAATGACCTGGATCTAATTTATAAGTCTCTATACAAGTTTTTCTGAAATTTTGAAAAATATCCGCCAACAGTAATACATCTGATTTTAGATAAATCTCAGAGTATTGCCCAATTGTATCACAATTAAATAGTTTCCAAACATTTTTAGCTCTCTCATATTCCTCATCGGTGATATGTTCATCCGTTAAATCGTTATAAAATTGTTTTTTATCTGGTAATTGGGTTTCATTTAATTTTGAAATGTCATCAATATATTTATAAGGGAAAACTCCTTTTTGACGAATATAATTAAATTTTTCTTTATCATTAAAATATTTAAGTACTTCTTTACATTGATCGTCATTAAGAATGGAAGCTAAATTTGACAAAGAATTCGGTAGGAACTGAAATGAGTCAATGAACCTAAGATGTAAAAATTTTGATTTTTTGTGACCTGTTTTCTTATCTAAATATTGATCTATTTCAATGGATTTTTCAAATGATATATATTTTTCTTTATTTTGGGCAATGACAGATAATTGTTCTTTATTAGGACATAAATTTTTTATAAATAGATGACAATCATAATTACGCAAATTATGTAATATTACAGGAATAAAATTTGGTAGGTTATAATTTAAATTACATATTGAATGGGCAGGACCTCTGAATGAACCCGTTAAGTGGCAATGGTCCGCAACCTTATCAGAAATTATAGTTTTATTACATATATGGCAATTGTTGGTATATTCATAATGCAGTTGTTCTAAAGTATTTAATTTTTTCATTGGTTTTGAATGTTTTAAATATTTATTATAGATCTCAAAGACATCTCTTTCTAGATAAGGTATAAAAATTTGATCACAATTGTGACCCGTATAAATTTGAAATTTTGAAAGTGAATCATCAAAAGAGCATTTTATATAATATGCAAATGAATATGGAATGTGTTCAATTTTTTTTTCAGTATATGGAGAAGTAGGATCTAAATTAATAAAATTATTGTTTTCCAGAGGTTTAAGAATACATTCGAAATCAGCATAAATAACGAACGGAACTTCAATTTGTTTTTGTATGTTCTGAAATTTTAAAATATTTGCAGGCATAATATTCCCAAATTTATTAATTTTGCTTTCAATAGAAGGAAGGTTTATCCTTACAAAATCGCAATCCACCGCATTATGTCTAACCAACTGCTGTTCAGTAGTGAAATATTGCAAACAACCATCACATAAAAATTTTTTTCCATTATGTTTAGATATTTGTCGAGAAATTAATCTTGCTAAATTTGAAATATAACAGTAATGAAAATTCCCATTATCATCTCCTATTAATAATAAATTAATGTGACGATCTCGCTTATTTTTAGTATAATGTAAAGGTCCTATAATTTCGATTTCGGTTTTAAAATTCCTTTTTATTTTTTCTAAACCATAAACATTAATAGAAATATTATTAAGATTTTCAAATTTAATTATTTCGTTTAAAGTCATAGGAAATTGAATACCTTGAAAGTTTAAAAGTGTTGTATAATGAGGATATGATTCCACTCTGTCTATTGGTCCTGTAGGTGAATGCAGAGCTGCAACTACTGCCCATGCAAAGCAACATTCGTCGTCGTTTTGAATATTTATCACTGCGTTTTTCTGTCTTATTTCCGTTGGCAGAGGAATATAAGACGAAGCTTTAAGTGGGTTGAATTTGTTTATATTGATTTCCACATGTAAAATTTTCAGTAAAATCCATCCTAAAATTAAATCAAAAAATATATTATAAGCAATTTGATTTTTGAAATTTAAATTTATATTTAAGAAAAGTCGTGTACCTGAATCTTTTTCTGCCAGCTCATCGGCTTTTCGATCCATAATTGCAATCATTTCATCCAATTCTGTAGCTAAGTCAGTGGTACTACATAAAATACGGAATGGCGTATTAAAAGACTTTATATCATGATTATCATTTGAAGGATTCAGGTAGAGGCCAAAAAGTTCCATGTTGAGTTTAACACAGGTGTTTCTTTGAACTTCATAATTAATTGTGTCCATTATTTTTTGCAAAATTTCCGTGAAAAATTCATTAATACTTATGTGATATTTAGTAGCTGAAATTTTATATGAAATGATTCGTTGTTTAAATGCTGATTTAATAACAGAAACGTTATCATCTGTGATTACTAAAGAATTTGTCTTGTGTTTGTTTGTTCGCAAATGGCAGAACCATAATGATTTGCTAATAAATATTTTACAAGATTGACAATATTTTCTTTCACCTAAAATTAAAAATACATCTTTATTAAATATATCTATATAACCCAAGTTAATACTTATTTTGTAAAACTGACACATCTACTTAAAGTTAAACTTACACTTCTTCTTCTTTTTATCTTCTAACTTGGGAATGTTGTTGTGTAAGGTATTCACGTGACGATTTAAATTATCTTGTCTAGTAAAAGTCTTGGCACAGTCTTTGCATTTAAAGACCACCTTTTCTAAAACAATCTCTTATTGTGAAGCTTAAGTCAATTTCAGCAAAGTAAACTGAATGTGTTGAGGTATGAATTTAAATGATGGTCGAAAACTTGGGGGAGGAGCTTTTATGTGAACCAAAGAAAGTTAAGGAGTGGGTTTAAAAATGTTAAGAATGTTTTTATACATTTCATGTGCTCTTTTTCACAATTGCCATTTCTCCTCCTCGGTTTTACCACCACCTTGATTTAAAATTGTGTCTAAAACAAATCCCAAAGATTTTACATTAGACAAATGTTTGTTTTTAATTTTAAAATTTGTTTTAGAGCTAAAACAAAGCTTTGGATATTTATTTGGTAGAATTGTTTCACCCACTACATCCGTTTGGGTAGAAACCGAATTTAGGATTTCATCAAAATCAGGTGGAGAACTTTCAAAAATTTTTGGTGAATTTGGAAATGGGTCAAATGGTTCCCTAAAACTTTTTTGGGCACATGGTATATCAAAGGAATTTTGAGTCGATTCTTCGAAAAGGATAGGTGAATTTTTGTTGGGATGTTCACTTAAAACATCATTCCCCTTAAAAAAACGTCCCAAATCTTCACTAGAATTCGAAATTTTATAATTTTCTTGCGATCCATCCTCCTCCCCAGAAACCCTCCCAGGAACCTCCCTATTACTACTACTAGCATTTTCGGACGAATTAAAAATTTTAAAATTTTCTGGATCGTTAGAAATTTGGCATGACGTTGAAGGAGAAATAGCAGTTGTGTTAGGAATTACTTCAAAATTATCTTCATTTTTAGAAATTTCAAAATTTAAATTTGTATTCCTGATAATTCCAAAGAAATTTTGCGAAATATTAGAACCTGAATCGCTATCACTATCATTAGTTACGTTTTTTGGAATTCCCATTAGTTTTTTAAAATTGTCTAAGTTTTCCAAGTCCTGAGTTGAAATGTCAGGAGTTGCGTCTGTTTTGTCTGTAGTCTCTGAATATATGTTTGGAGATTCTGGGGTTAAAATAGTTGCTGTTTCCGAAGTTAAAATATTATTTATATCAATATTTTGATCTAAAATTAAATTTTCCATCTCAAAATCTGTTTGTGAAATAATATCTAAATCCGGAAAATCGTCAAATTTATTCAAAAAATTAATATCAGGTTCTATAGAATTTTGAAGTAATTTCTTTTCTAAATTGCTTTCTTGCATTTCTTTAACCATACAATTAAAATTTTGCGTCCTCTGACTTAAATTTTGATTAGCATTTTCCAAAATGGCAGGTTGAATTACTATATTTGAAATGATATTAATTTTTTTCATTCTTAACTCTTCAGGAAAAGTGGAAACAAAAGAAGACATACCTTTAAAAAGTTAAACTAAACACAAAAACAATTAAAAATGGATAAATTTAAACTGAACTCTTCACTTAAATAAGACGGACCGAAAACGTACTGAACTGGACTTAAGCTTAGGCTGAACTGATCTTTCAACCGCTTTTATATGAAAGTAGGTCATGCTTTCTCCTTGAAAATAAGATGACCTCAATAAAGGTCATTGACCTCAATAAAGGTCATTGACCTCTAATTTTTAAAATTTTTAAAACCCACGAGGATACCACACACACCACACACATACATACATACACACATACATACATACACACATACATACATACACACACACACACACACACACACACACACACACACACACACACACACAGTAGGGGTGAAGGTTGGGGAAAACAATAATCAGGGACGAAAAAGTAGAAGTGGAAGGAAGGACTGAAGCATGAGGCGGTGGGGGCGGCGGCCGAAGGCCGCACCTGAGGCCGAAGGCCTCAGTCGACCCCCGCGTGTCTGAGGCCGCTCTGCGGCCGAAGACACGCGGGGGGAGGAGTTATAGGGGGCGGGGGCGGCGGAGCGGCGGGGGCGGCGGCCGAAGGCCGCCTCCCCCGCCGCTCCGCCGCCCCCGCCCCCTATAACTCCTCTAACACCCGACCGAAGGCCGCTCCCGCCTCCTATGACGCCTATAACAACCGGCCGAAGGCCGCCGCACCCAAAGTGTGGCGAAAGTACCCATGACCTACTTTTATAGAAACGCTTATTTAACGAGGCCAATTTTTGTCATTTGCGGTCAAAGATTCTGAACATTCAATCAAACCAAAACAAATTTTTAATTTTTATACAAAAAAATGTTACGAAATTTCAGAGTAGTTGTAGTGGATAATAATAGAATCCTCATTAGAAGGGACCAGGAGCCCCCACAAGACCCTCAACCCATTCAAATCAGTATAATTTCTTCAACAACAAACCCTGAAGAAAATGAGGTTGGGGGTCGAGAAAATGGAGTTCCAGGTCCCCTACAATCTTCGGAAGTGGATTCTACTACGAAGTAAGTAATTACTAAATAAATACTAAATGTTTTTTTAAATCATAGTTAATCTTCGTTATAACTAAAATACTAATTGATTTTTTATTTTTTCCAGTTGAAATTGAAAACAGAAAAAGACAATATAGGGACAGTGTTAAGTGAGACTTTTTTAGTGTTAAGTTAAACAATTAGTGAAGTTTTAGTTATAGTGGCTAGTAGCTGAAAGAATTTAAGGTAAAATTTATTTATTCTAGTTAAACGAGAATGAAGGAAGATATATTTATAAATTTATTATATTTTCGATAGCTTTATCAAACAAGTTAAGTGAAACTATTTTTAGGTTGTTAAAGTGTTTAAGTGATAACGAATAGTAACGGAGACGATTTAAGGAAATGTAAATTTTATTTAATTGATCTAATTATAAAGGAGTATGAAGATAACTGTACCTAAATCTCCTATAATATTTTTTCTTTCATATTTATAAACTTATTACTTTTAGATTTAAAACTCTCTAAAAGAAGAAAGGATTAAGAATTTTTGAACAGGGTGGTTAATTTAAAATATTTTTTCAATCTATTATGACTAATCAAAACTTTTGTATTGAGTTGTTATGTTTGTTCGTTATTCTTATAAATAAAACATTTTTTTCGAAATTGTTCAATTCTTTATTCCAATAAGATAAGAATAAATGGATAAATTAAATACAAACAATAATAATTTTAAAATAATAAAAATTAAATAATAATACATTTTAAAATAAATATTCTAGGATTATAATTTCTTCATTTTTACATGTATGAAGTGGTTTGTAACACATAAATATTAAATAATATATTCTAAACTAAATATTCTAGGACTACAGTTTCTTCATTTTCACATTTAATTACGCATAGTTCATTGCGACAGATTGGACATGTTTTATTAATTAACATCCACACTCCTAAACAAGGGATGCAAAATCTGTGATTACAAGGTTCTGGTGACATCATTTTATTAGATAATATATCTTCAAGACATATAGGACATTCTTCGGTTTTATTTTCAATTATTTCGTTAACAACTTTTTTTTTTTTACCCTTCGCGACTTCCTACCGTTTTTATATATTGGTTTTTTACCAGGCATTATATTGGCACCACTGGAACATTTGTGTCCCAATCTAAATCAATATTTTTAACACTATTATTGCAAATTAAACAAACTTTGGGGGTAATAATTTGATACAACTGTCTTGAACATATATCGCAATGTAAATCATCACTTAAGCGTTTTAATTTTCTCTTATTATGAGTATTTACATGTCTATGAGCCCCTGCCCTTTGATAATATTGTATAATTTGATAGCATGCGTGACAAAGAGTTTTTTCTTGATTTTCCGTCACTACAAACACAACGATATAACTCTGAGTAATACAGAACACAACTTCTTTGGGATCAGTGTACTTATGTTTCACTAAACAAAATTTAGCACTAGCACTTTCTTCTTCATTATCTTCTTCAATATCGGAGTCACCAGATTCAGCTTCAATTTGTTCGAAATTATTTATATCGTAGTCCAAACAATTTCTGAAGTTCTTCTGAAATTTTTTTTCGTTAAGATATGTATTGTAATCCAATACTCCTATTAATTCATTTAGATCTTGATCTTCTTCTTCAATATTATTATCCATAATTTTTTGAATGAATTTTTTTAATATTTACTTTGTAATATTTACTATTAAATATAAAATTATTTAATTATTATTTACTTATTATTTGTTGGTATTTAATTTATCATCTTTTGTTGCTCCACGTATCTATTTTATAAATTTACTGAAGTGAAAATTCATTGGTGGTAGGACTTTATATCGACTTCATGGTCAAATAAGGTTATCCACCTCAAGGTCAAACATAAGGTTAGATCTCCTACTATGATCGGATTCGATGAAAGGTTAACCATGTTGTTAACTTTAAGATTAAACTCAAGGTGATGTATACGAGGCTTTTTGAAAAGTATAATGAGAGAACAAAAGAGGAGGAGGATGAAAAGTGTTGATGATACGAGGTTTTTTAATAAGTATAATGAGAGATTTGAAAAGTATAATGAGAGAAGAAAAGAGGAGGAGGATGAAAAGTATTGATGATTTATTTTCTTACTTCTCCTCCTCCTCCTCCTCTTTCCTTCTCTCATATATCCACTACTGAGATCATCAAAAATGACAACAGAATTCTATCCTAAGATAAAAGCGTGATGACAGTTGCTAGTAAAATTCCAAGATTTTTTCATTCTTCGACCATACATTTCTTTCTAGAGCTGTCAGTGAAATAAATTATTTCTGCTGGAATCGAATTTTTGTTTGCTGCTGTCAATAAAGTGTATCTCTGGAGAGTGAGACCAAATATAACAGAGTCTTAACTATTCAGGCATAGTATTGACTAAATTCGCTGGAATTGTTCAAGGATTTTTTTCTGTTTTCTTGTCCTCGTCTGAACAACGAATATTTAACTTATTTCATATAAATTGTGTAATCATCATTCAGTTTATCCTATCCATATGAAAGCCTCCCTTAATTCCAGCTATCTCTTTCTATTTTATGCCACTTGTATCCAATTTCCAGCCTCTCTTTTTGTGTCGTCTGTCCACTGACTAGGAGGTTGTCCTCTACTTTTATAGGCCTCATGTCTTGGCCTCCATTCCACAACTCTCTTTGTCCTCTGTCCATCAGTCATCCTAGCCACATGTCCTGCCCAGTTCCATTTAAGATGTAAGATAGATTTTACCGCGTCTCTTACTCCCGTTCGGTTTCTTGTGATGTGATTGGGTATTCTATCCCTAAGAGTAACTAACAACATTGACCGTTTCATTTTTCGTTGCATGACTTGTATTCTATTAATGTTATTTTTTGTCAAAGAAAGTGTCTCAGCTCCATACGTGAGAACAGGCAAGACACACTGGTTAAAGACCTTTCTTTTCAAGCATATAGGGAGATTAAATCGCAATATATATCTGAGTCTACCGAATGCCGCCCACGATAAACCTATCCTACGCTGGATTTCGTGCGTCTGATTATCTCGCCAAATATCGATCTCATGTCCCAAGTACTTGTATAAATGCAATTGTTCTGGATTTATGTTATTGATGTTCAAGGGACTACTCATTACTAGGTTTCTTATGTATTGTGTCTTTGATAAATCAATTTTCAAACCGACTATTTCTGAGGCATCGTTTAGCGTATCCAGCACATTTTGTGTTTTCTGTATATTGTCTGTTGTTAACACAATATCGTCTGCAAAACAGAGATGATTTATCAATTCGCCATCGATATTGATTCCTGTTAAATCCGAGTTTATCTTTATCAACACAACAATATTATATTCAATATGTTTGTCCGTAAAAACTCTAATGCTCAGAAGATGATCATTTGTCCCATAGGCTGATCGCAATCTCGCCTGAATTCTCGAAAGAAAAGAGTCTATTTTATTTGTCAAACAGTTTGCGAGTATTTTGGTAAATATGGTATATGTGGCTAAAGAGGCTGATCGGCATATAATTTTTAAGGTCTGTAACGTCACCGTTTTTGTATATAATAACAATGGTTGCCTTTGTCCACTGTGATGGGGTTATATATATCTTCGATACATTTATTAAATAGAACTTTTAAAGTTTTGATGATTTGTGGTCTGCCTTCTTCGATTGACTCTATTACCAGTTCATCGTCTCCGGAAGTTATATTGTTTTTCATATCTCTTAGGGCACTCATGATCTCTTCCTTGGTTATTTCTGGAATTTCTTCCGATCCCTGATTTAGCAATTTTGGAATAACGGTTGTGATCAATCGCTGGTTTTATGTATAAAGTTCTTGGTAGAAAAGTTTGATAGAGTGTAAAATTTCTTCTTTGTGTGTTACTATGTTGCCGTGTAAATCTTTGACCTTTTGTATTTACTTTCTTCCTCTTGCACTGTTTCTTAATACTTCCAAACTTCTATTCTGCTCTATGACGTTCCTAATTTTTTTCTGTATTATGTTGTCTTTTATGCTTTCTGATTTCTTTTGATACCTCTCTATTTCTTGAAAAAGGTGTTCATATATTCTTGTGTGTTCTTGTCTTCCATTTCTCTTCTCTGCTTCATGAAAAGTTTTCATCTTTGGTTTAATTTTCGTTCTTTCATTTCCTTGGGGATGAATTTTTCGATAGCTGTATTTATGGAGTCTTGGATGTTTCCAAATATTTCATCTATCATCGCACTATTTTCATAATTTAGAGTTGAGGTAATCCATTCCTTATAACAATCTGGGTTTTCAGGAGTTACACATTTCTTACTATTTTTCTTGAGTGTCATGTTGATTCTTTCTTTCTTTATATTTATTTTTACTTCGGCTCTTACAATGCGGTGATTGCTTCCTGTAGAAAATCTGTTCAATACACTTACGTCTTTGACTGTATCTTTTCTATTGCTGATTATGAAATGTGTTGCGGTTTTGGTTTTGCCATCTGGACTAACCCATGACGATTTTTTGCTGTTTCTTTTCTTGAAAAAGATGTTCATTATATATAAGTTATTGTGGTGAGCAATTCTTTCGTTTCGACTTCCCAATCCATGGTAACTGACTGCAGTTTCAACTTTATCTTGTTTATTACCAAGTTTTGCATTGAAATCTCCAGTCAACAAGTCAACATTGTATAGTGTGTCTTTCCATTTTGTAGAGCGGTGTATACATCTTCATAAAAGTTTTCTAACTCATCCTGTGTATTCGATAAATCAGGCCGAATCCTCATTTTCTTGAAATCCGCAACATCTCAAACTATTTCTCTTATAACGCTGCTCCAATATATCAATTTTAATTATCATTTCGGGAATAGCCTCAGTATTCGTGGTTATGCTCAAACTAGTACTTTTCACGCTGTCATAAGCCTGCGACAATTTTTTTTCTATCGCATCCAATTTGGAATAATTTTTTTCCTCCAGCTGTTCAACAAAATGAGCATATGTCTTTTCAGTCAATCTTTTCATATCTTAATCAACCTCGATAGTTGCTCGCGTCAGTGATTCCATTTTAGACTTTTGCAACAAAAAAAGGCCGTTATTGTCTATATTGATATAATTGATGAAATATTTAGAAGATAAACAAGCACACACCACCCTAGAACCGTACTGAAATGACTACTCTTAACTTTTTCCTATTTTTACAAAGGTATTGAAAATTAATTTTCATAAACAGCATACGTTTATAATCGACAACTGCGATACATATCGTTACCTTCTTCGCCTGACGCAAAATCCTATTAAAAATGTATCAGATTTAATGAAGATTCAACTTCATGAAGAACGTATACTCCCTCTTAATGTGTCACCCTTTTCGTCAGCTGGAGTGACCAACAAGGAACACAGTACGTATAGCAACTCATATCCGCTGAGGCGAGAGTCGTAGAATCCAACCTCACTTGTGCAAACTCTTTTCTTGTAATAAGGGCTCTACTCTGAATTTCTTTTAAGTTAAAATAGAGGAAATATATATAATCTTAGATTCGTAACTCTAGCAAATCAGAGAAACTTCTGCTACGTAACTTAAGGTATATTGAGGTGAGGCAATTCCAGTTACAACATCAAGGTTATTTATTGCTACGATATTAAATTTTGATGAAATTTGCCTCTGTGGGTAACAGATAATAGTAACAGTACTCCATAAACTGGGCATTAAAGTGGAAAACACTCAGAAAAACGAAGAAGTGCTTCTAGGATCATTTCTAGATATAGAAAAGACATTCGATAATACATTATTTCAATCAATTTTCATAGCAATAAGGAACGTTAATTTAGAGGAGACCTGCTGCAGGTGGATCGAAAGTATGCTTCGTCGTCTTTACAGAACTGCTTGGCATGAGTACCTGAGGGATGTCCACAGAGGGGAGTTCTCTCCTCACTGCTTTGCAACCTGGAAATAGATGGGCTTTTGCGAATTCTGAGCAGCGAGAGTCACTCTATAATACCATATACTGACGACTTAATTATCTTAACCTAAGGTAAATTCAATCTAACTGGGAGAGAAAGAATGCAGCGGGGTCTCAGGTTTGTAAAAAAATGGGCAGGATAGGGAGGACTTAATAGAAGTTCCCACTGTCCTAATCTCCTTCACAAAACTTAAGAAGCTAGACGACCTCAGTCCCATTAATCTACAAGGAAACATTATCACTCTCCAGGGAAGTAAAATATCTAGGGGTTATCCTGGACTCTAGACTGACCTGGAACAAGCACATGAAAAATCTTAAATACAATCAATCGTGGCTAGAAGGAACCTTCGTAATTTCTGTTTCCGGTACTCAAATGGGTGCAGGTAGACCAAGCAAGCCGTTTAAAGTTTCAAGTGAAAGAAGTAAGGGAAGGGAAACCGAGGACTTCCGTGTTACTTTCGAAGAGGATTTATTAGTACTTGCAATGCAAGTTGAGTTGAGAAAAACAGGAAAACGATATACATCCGATATTCTCAGAAAAGTAACCAGTACACCAACACATGCAACCAAATATAAGAAGGCATGTAATCAAACAAAATCAAGTAAAGGAAAGAAATTACCAATGGGAGCTCTACAAATGTTCATAGATGCTAATTTAGCGAAAAAAACAGTACGAAACCATTAGAAAGGTGAATAAGATTTATTTTCCGTGTTGCAGTCTTTTGCAAAAGGCCAAAAAAATGTTATCCAGCACCGAAAGCATGCACGATAACGTGTAACGGTGCCGAAGTGCAATTACAGCCTTTAATGGACATAACTGTTCGGCGCCTATCCGAATATCTGAAAGAGGTATTATTAACAGTGGAGGAATAAGAGCGGGATACTCTGAAAATAATATCAAAATGGAGTTGAGATGGTTCTCAGCAAACACAATACAAACAAAAACTTAAAAGAGATGCTGATTATGATTCTAACTTATTTCTGAGCTCCTTCGTACCTTTAAAATTAATATATGGTGTGAAAAATTCAATTCTATTATGGGAAAATCCAACATCCTCTTCTCCACGATTCTGTCGACCAATAAGATTCCGTTTTGTGAAAGAGAGTGTCGATGTTACAGAAAAAGAAATCAAATACGTTAATGATTTTATCAAGTCTTTAGTCCTAGCAGAGGTTGATTTAAATGGAGAAAAGTTTGTAGTAAGACATAAATTTATAATGACCATGGTCGACGGAAAGGTATGCAATGCAGTCACCGGTACGATATCAACAAGTCGATGTTTCATTTGTGGTAGAACTTCGAAAGACTTCAACCGATTAAACTACAAAAGAGAAGTAAATATTGAAGCCATTGAATTTGGCCTCTCAGTGCTACATGCCAGGATACGACTATTTGAGAGTATTCTTCATTGGGCTTATAAGCTACCTACAAAGAAATATAGAGAAAGGGAAACAGAAGAGGAAAAACAATTGGAAATAACTAACAAAATGAAAATCCAGATCCGGTTTCACAATGAAATAGGTTTATTAGTTGATATCTTAAAGGCAACATCAATGACGGCAACACAAGCAGTAGATTTTTTGGCGACCCCAGATTAGCATCTAAAATAACAGATATCAACTACGACCTTATATACAGACTGAAAATTATCCTATAAGCAATTTCAAGCGGACATATAGGCTGTATTTTTTAGAGTAATTATCAAATGATCAAAATGAAAAAAGTGAAATTGATAACTCCATTTTCTCTTGAAAATGCATTTACCTGTCATTAGGTCGAAGTGATCATGATTACTTCAAGTGATAGAACTGAAAGTGATTAAAACTCAAAAGAATAGCCCTATAATTGGTCTGGAAAAATATGAAAATTATGCACCTTGAAATAGCTTGTTTATATGTGGAATTATATCCTTGGCTTCCTATGACTCCTACGATGCACAAAATTTTACTAAGAAATTTTTGAGAAAAAGCAGTAACCAAGATGTACTCAATTGGTTACTTTTGAGTTCAGATCCTCTTTTGAGCAGCAAGAGGTGCGTAAAATCTGGGAAATTGGATTATTTTTGTGAAAGTGAAAATTCATTGGTGGTAGGACTTTATATCGACTTCATGGTCAAATAAGGTTATCCACCTCAAGGTCAAACATAAGGTTAGATCTCCTACTATGATCGGATTCGATGAAAGGTTAACCATGTTGTTAACTTTAAGATTAAACTCAAGGTGATGTATACGAGGCTTTTTGAAAAGTATAATGAGAGAACAAAAGAGGAGGAGGATGAAAAGTGTTGATGATACGAGGTTTTTTAATAAGTATAATGAGAGATTTGAAAAGTATAATGAGAGAAGAAAAGAGGAGGAGGATGAAAAGTATTGATGATTTATTTTCTTACTTCTCCTCCTCCTCCTCCTCTTTCCTTCTCTCATATATCCACTACTGAGATCATCAAAAATGACAACAGAATTCTATCCTAAGATAAAAGCGTGATGACAGTTGCTAGTAAAATTCCAAGATTTTTTCATTCTTCGACCATACATTTCTTTCTAGAGCTGTCAGTGAAATAAATTATTTCTGCTGGAATCGAATTTTTGTTTGCTGCTGTCAATAAAGTGTATCTCTGGAGAGTGAGACCAAATATAACAGAGTCTTAACTATTCAGGCATAGTATTGACTAAATTCGCTGGAATTGTTCAAGGATTTTTTTCTGTTTTCTTGTCCTCGTCTGAACAACGAATATTTAACTTATTTCATATAAATTGTGTAATCATCATTCAGTTTATCCTATCCATATGAAAGCCTCCCTTAATTCCAGCTATCTCTTTCTATTTTATGCCACTTGTATCCAATTTCCAGCCTCTCTTTTTGTGTCGTCTGTCCACTGACTAGGAGGTTGTCCTCTACTTTTATAGGCCTCATGTCTTGGCCTCCATTCCACAACTCTCTTTGTCCTCTGTCCATCAGTCATCCTAGCCACATGTCCTGCCCAGTTCCATTTAAGATGTAAGATAGATTTTACCGCGTCTCTTACTCCCGTTCGGTTTCTTGTGATGTGATTGGGTATTCTATCCCTAAGAGTAACTAACAACATTGACCGTTTCATTTTTCGTTGCATGACTTGTATTCTATTAATGTTATTTTTTGTCAAAGAAAGTGTCTCAGCTCCATACGTGAGAACAGGCAAGACACACTGGTTAAAGACCTTTCTTTTCAAGCATATAGGGAGATTAAATCGCAATATATATCTGAGTCTACCGAATGCCGCCCACGATAAACCTATCCTACGCTGGATTTCGTGCGTCTGATTATCTCGCCAAATATCGATCTCATGTCCCAAGTACTTGTATAAATGCAATTGTTCTGGATTTATGTTATTGATGTTCAAGGGACTACTCATTACTAGGTTTCTTATGTATTGTGTCTTTGATAAATCAATTTTCAAACCGACTATTTCTGAGGCATCGTTTAGCGTATCCAGCACATTTTGTGTTTTCTGTATATTGTCTGTTGTTAACACAATATCGTCTGCAAAACAGAGATGATTTATCAATTCGCCATCGATATTGATTCCTGTTAAATCCGAGTTTATCTTTATCAACACAACAATATTATATTCAATATGTTTGTCCGTAAAAACTCTAATGCTCAGAAGATGATCATTTGTCCCATAGGCTGATCGCAATCTCGCCTGAATTCTCGAAAGAAAAGAGTCTATTTTATTTGTCAAACAGTTTGCGAGTATTTTGGTAAATATGGTATATGTGGCTAAAGAGGCTGATCGGCATATAATTTTTAAGGTCTGTAACGTCACCGTTTTTGTATATAATAACAATGGTTGCCTTTGTCCACTGTGATGGGGTTATATATATCTTCGATACATTTATTAAATAGAACTTTTAAAGTTTTGATGATTTGTGGTCTGCCTTCTTCGATTGACTCTATTACCAGTTCATCGTCTCCGGAAGTTATATTGTTTTTCATATCTCTTAGGGCACTCATGATCTCTTCCTTGGTTATTTCTGGAATTTCTTCCGATCCCTGATTTAGCAATTTTGGAATAACGGTTGTGATCAATCGCTGGTTTTATGTATAAAGTTCTTGGTAGAAAAGTTTGATAGAGTGTAAAATTTCTTCTTTGTGTGTTACTATGTTGCCGTGTAAATCTTTGACCTTTTGTATTTACTTTCTTCCTCTTGCACTGTTTCTTAATACTTCCAAACTTCTATTCTGCTCTATGACGTTCCTAATTTTTTTCTGTATTATGTTGTCTTTTATGCTTTCTGATTTCTTTTGATACCTCTCTATTTCTTGAAAAAGGTGTTCATATATTCTTGTGTGTTCTTGTCTTCCATTTCTCTTCTCTGCTTCATGAAAAGTTTTCATCTTTGGTTTAATTTTCGTTCTTTCATTTCCTTGGGGATGAATTTTTCGATAGCTGTATTTATGGAGTCTTGGATGTTTCCAAATATTTCATCTATCATCGCACTATTTTCATAATTTAGAGTTGAGGTAATCCATTCCTTATAACAATCTGGGTTTTCAGGAGTTACACATTTCTTACTATTTTTCTTGAGTGTCATGTTGATTCTTTCTTTCTTTATATTTATTTTTACTTCGGCTCTTACAATGCGGTGATTGCTTCCTGTAGAAAATCTGTTCAATACACTTACGTCTTTGACTGTATCTTTTCTATTGCTGATTATGAAATGTGTTGCGGTTTTGGTTTTGCCATCTGGACTAACCCATGACGATTTTTTGCTGTTTCTTTTCTTGAAAAAGATGTTCATTATATATAAGTTATTGTGGTGAGCAATTCTTTCGTTTCGACTTCCCAATCCATGGTAACTGACTGCAGTTTCAACTTTATCTTGTTTATTACCAAGTTTTGCATTGAAATCTCCAGTCAACAAGTCAACATTGTATAGTGTGTCTTTCCATTTTGTAGAGCGGTGTATACATCTTCATAAAAGTTTTCTAACTCATCCTGTGTATTCGATAAATCAGGCCGAATCCTCATTTTCTTGAAATCCGCAACATCTCAAACTATTTCTCTTATAACGCTGCTCCAATATATCAATTTTAATTATCATTTCGGGAATAGCCTCAGTATTCGTGGTTATGCTCAAACTAGTACTTTTCACGCTGTCATAAGCCTGCGACAATTTTTTTTCTATCGCATCCAATTTGGAATAATTTTTTTCCTCCAGCTGTTCAACAAAATGAGCATATGTCTTTTCAGTCAATCTTTTCATATCTTAATCAACCTCGATAGTTGCTCGCGTCAGTGATTCCATTTTAGACTTTTGCAACAAAAAAAGGCCGTTATTGTCTATATTGATATAATTGATGAAATATTTAGAAGATAAACAAGCACACACCACCCTAGAACCGTACTGAAATGACTACTCTTAACTTTTTCCTATTTTTACAAAGGTATTGAAAATTAATTTTCATAAACAGCATACGTTTATAATCGACAACTGCGATACATATCGTTACCTTCTTCGCCTGACGCAAAATCCTATTAAAAATGTATCAGATTTAATGAAGATTCAACTTCATGAAGAACGTATACTCCCTCTTAATGTGTCACCCTTTTCGTCAGCTGGAGTGACCAACAAGGAACACAGTACGTATAGCAACTCATATCCGCTGAGGCGAGAGTCGTAGAATCCAACCTCACTTGTGCAAACTCTTTTCTTGTAATAAGGGCTCTACTCTGAATTTCTTTTAAGTTAAAATAGAGGAAATATATATAATCTTAGATTCGTAACTCTAGCAAATCAGAGAAACTTCTGCTACGTAACTTAAGGTATATTGAGGTGAGGCAATTCCAGTTACAACATCAAGGTTATTTATTGCTACGATATTAAATTTTGATGAAATTTGCCTCTGTGGGTAACAGATAATAGTAACAGTACTCCATAAACTGGGCATTAAAGTGGAAAACACTCAGAAAAACGAAGAAGTGCTTCTAGGATCATTTCTAGATATAGAAAAGACATTCGATAATACATTATTTCAATCAATTTTCATAGCAATAAGGAACGTTAATTTAGAGGAGACCTGCTGCAGGTGGATCGAAAGTATGCTTCGTCGTCTTTACAGAACTGCTTGGCATGAGTACCTGAGGGATGTCCACAGAGGGGAGTTCTCTCCTCACTGCTTTGCAACCTGGAAATAGATGGGCTTTTGCGAATTCTGAGCAGCGAGAGTCACTCTATAATACCATATACTGACGACTTAATTATCTTAACCTAAGGTAAATTCAATCTAACTGGGAGAGAAAGAATGCAGCGGGGTCTCAGGTTTGTAAAAAAATGGGCAGGATAGGGAGGACTTAATAGAAGTTCCCACTGTCCTAATCTCCTTCACAAAACTTAAGAAGCTAGACGACCTCAGTCCCATTAATCTACAAGGAAACATTATCACTCTCCAGGGAAGTAAAATATCTAGGGGTTATCCTGGACTCTAGACTGACCTGGAACAAGCACATGAAAAATCTTAAATACAATCAATCGTGGCTAGAAGGAACCTTCGTAATTTCTGTTTCCGGTACTCAAATGGGTGCAGGTAGACCAAGCAAGCCGTTTAAAGTATCAAGTGAAAGAAGTAAGAGAAGGGAAACCGAGGACTTCCGTGTTACTTTCGAAGAGGATTTATTAGTACTTGCAATGCAAGTTGAGTTGAGAAAAACAGGAAAACGATATACATCCGATATTCTCAGAAAAGTAACCAGTACACCAACACATGCAACCAAATATAAGAAGGCATGTAATCAAACAAAATCAAGTAAAGGAAAGAAATTACCAATGGGAGCTCTACAAATGTTCATAGATGCTAATTTAGCGAAAAAAACAGTACGAAACCATTAGAAAGGTGAATAAGATTTATTTTCCGTGTTGCAGTCTTTTGCAAAAGGCCAAAAAAATGTTATCCAGCACCGAAAGCATGCACGATAACGTGTAACGGTGCCGAAGTGCAATTACAGCCTTTAATGGACATAACTGTTCGGCGCCTATCCGAATATCTGAAAGAGGTATTATTAACAGTGGAGGAATAAGAGCGGGATACTCTGAAAATAATATCAAAATGGAGTTGAGATGGTTCTCAGCAAACACAATACAAACAAAAACTTAAAAGAGATGCTGATTATGATTCTAACTTATTTCTGAGCTCCTTCGTACCTTTAAAATTAATATATGGTGTGAAAAATTCAATTCTATTATGGGAAAATCCAACATCCTCTTCTCCACGATTCTGTCGACCAATAAGATTCCGTTTTGTGAAAGAGAGTGTCGATGTTACAGAAAAAGAAATCAAATACGTTAATGATTTTATCAAGTCTTTAGTCCTAGCAGAGGTTGATTTAAATGGAGAAAAGTTTGTAGTAAGACATAAATTTATAATGACCATGGTCGACGGAAAGGTATGCAATGCAGTCACCGGTACGATATCAACAAGTCGATGTTTCATTTGTGGTAGAACTTCGAAAGACTTCAACCGATTAAACTACAAAAGAGAAGTAAATATTGAAGCCATTGAATTTGGCCTCTCAGTGCTACATGCCAGGATACGACTATTTGAGAGTATTCTTCATTGGGCTTATAAGCTACCTACAAAGAAATATAGAGAAAGGGAAACAGAAGAGGAAAAACAATTGGAAATAACTAACAAAATGAAAATCCAGATCCGGTTTCACAATGAAATAGGTTTATTAGTTGATATCTTAAAGGCAACATCAATGACGGCAACACAAGCAGTAGATTTTTTGGCGACCCCAGATTAGCATCTAAAATAACAGATATCAACTACGACCTTATATACAGACTGAAAATTATCCTATAAGCAATTTCAAGCGGACATATAGGCTGTATTTTTTAGAGTAATTATCAAATGATCAAAATGAAAAAAGTGAAATTGATAACTCCATTTTCTCTTGAAAATGCATTTACCTGTCATTAGGTCGAAGTGATCATGATTACTTCAAGTGATAGAACTGAAAGTGATTAAAACTCAAAAGAATAGCCCTATAATTGGTCTGGAAAAATATGAAAATTATGCACCTTGAAATAGCTTGTTTATATGTGGAATTATATCCTTGGCTTCCTATGACTCCTACGATGCACAAAATTTTACTAAGAAATTTTTGAGAAAAAGCAGTAACCAAGATGTACTCAATTGGTTACTTTTGAGTTCAGATCCTCTTTTGAGCAGCAAGAGGTGCGTAAAATCTGGGAAATTGGATTATTTTTGTGAAAGTGAAAATTCATTGGTGGTAGGACTTTATATCGACTTCATGGTCAAATAAGGTTATCCACCTCAAGGTCAAACATAAGGTTAGATCTCCTACTATGATCGGATTCGATGAAAGGTTAACCATGTTGTTAACTTTAAGATTAAACTCAAGGTGATGTATACGAGGCTTTTTGAAAAGTATAATGAGAGAACAAAAGAGGAGGAGGATGAAAAGTGTTGATGATACGAGGTTTTTTAATAAGTATAATGAGAGATTTGAAAAGTATAATGAGAGAAGAAAAGAGGAGGAGGATGAAAAGTATTGATGATTTATTTTCTTACTTCTCCTCCTCCTCCTCCTCTTTCCTTCTCTCATATATCCACTACTGAGATCATCAAAAATGACAACAGAATTCTATCCTAAGATAAAAGCGTGATGACAGTTGCTAGTAAAATTCCAAGATTTTTTCATTCTTCGACCATACATTTCTTTCTAGAGCTGTCAGTGAAATAAATTATTTCTGCTGGAATCGAATTTTTGTTTGCTGCTGTCAATAAAGTGTATCTCTGGAGAGTGAGACCAAATATAACAGAGTCTTAACTATTCAGGCATAGTATTGACTAAATTCGCTGGAATTGTTCAAGGATTTTTTTCTGTTTTCTTGTCCTCGTCTGAACAACGAATATTTAACTTATTTCATATAAATTGTGTAATCATCATTCAGTTTATCCTATCCATATGAAAGCCTCCCTTAATTCCAGCTATCTCTTTCTATTTTATGCCACTTGTATCCAATTTCCAGCCTCTCTTTTTGTGTCGTCTGTCCACTGACTAGGAGGTTGTCCTCTACTTTTATAGGCCTCATGTCTTGGCCTCCATTCCACAACTCTCTTTGTCCTCTGTCCATCAGTCATCCTAGCCACATGTCCTGCCCAGTTCCATTTAAGATGTAAGATAGATTTTACCGCGTCTCTTACTCCCGTTCGGTTTCTTGTGATGTGATTGGGTATTCTATCCCTAAGAGTAACTAACAACATTGACCGTTTCATTTTTCGTTGCATGACTTGTATTCTATTAATGTTATTTTTTGTCAAAGAAAGTGTCTCAGCTCCATACGTGAGAACAGGCAAGACACACTGGTTAAAGACCTTTCTTTTCAAGCATATAGGGAGATTAAATCGCAATATATATCTGAGTCTACCGAATGCCGCCCACGATAAACCTATCCTACGCTGGATTTCGTGCGTCTGATTATCTCGCCAAATATCGATCTCATGTCCCAAGTACTTGTATAAATGCAATTGTTCTGGATTTATGTTATTGATGTTCAAGGGACTACTCATTACTAGGTTTCTTATGTATTGTGTCTTTGATAAATCAATTTTCAAACCGACTATTTCTGAGGCATCGTTTAGCGTATCCAGCACATTTTGTGTTTTCTGTATATTGTCTGTTGTTAACACAATATCGTCTGCAAAACAGAGATGATTTATCAATTCGCCATCGATATTGATTCCTGTTAAATCCGAGTTTATCTTTATCAACACAACAATATTATATTCAATATGTTTGTCCGTAAAAACTCTAATGCTCAGAAGATGATCATTTGTCCCATAGGCTGATCGCAATCTCGCCTGAATTCTCGAAAGAAAAGAGTCTATTTTATTTGTCAAACAGTTTGCGAGTATTTTGGTAAATATGGTATATGTGGCTAAAGAGGCTGATCGGCATATAATTTTTAAGGTCTGTAACGTCACCGTTTTTGTATATAATAACAATGGTTGCCTTTGTCCACTGTGATGGGGTTATATATATCTTCGATACATTTATTAAATAGAACTTTTAAAGTTTTGATGATTTGTGGTCTGCCTTCTTCGATTGACTCTATTACCAGTTCATCGTCTCCGGAAGTTATATTGTTTTTCATATCTCTTAGGGCACTCATGATCTCTTCCTTGGTTATTTCTGGAATTTCTTCCGATCCCTGATTTAGCAATTTTGGAATAACGGTTGTGATCAATCGCTGGTTTTATGTATAAAGTTCTTGGTAGAAAAGTTTGATAGAGTGTAAAATTTCTTCTTTGTGTGTTACTATGTTGCCGTGTAAATCTTTGACCTTTTGTATTTACTTTCTTCCTCTTGCACTGTTTCTTAATACTTCCAAACTTCTATTCTGCTCTATGACGTTCCTAATTTTTTTCTGTATTATGTTGTCTTTTATGCTTTCTGATTTCTTTTGATACCTCTCTATTTCTTGAAAAAGGTGTTCATATATTCTTGTGTGTTCTTGTCTTCCATTTCTCTTCTCTGCTTCATGAAAAGTTTTCATCTTTGGTTTAATTTTCGTTCTTTCATTTCCTTGGGGATGAATTTTTCGATAGCTGTATTTATGGAGTCTTGGATGTTTCCAAATATTTCATCTATCATCGCACTATTTTCATAATTTAGAGTTGAGGTAATCCATTCCTTATAACAATCTGGGTTTTCAGGAGTTACACATTTCTTACTATTTTTCTTGAGTGTCATGTTGATTCTTTCTTTCTTTATATTTATTTTTACTTCGGCTCTTACAATGCGGTGATTGCTTCCTGTAGAAAATCTGTTCAATACACTTACGTCTTTGACTGTATCTTTTCTATTGCTGATTATGAAATGTGTTGCGGTTTTGGTTTTGCCATCTGGACTAACCCATGACGATTTTTTGCTGTTTCTTTTCTTGAAAAAGATGTTCATTATATATAAGTTATTGTGGTGAGCAATTCTTTCGTTTCGACTTCCCAATCCATGGTAACTGACTGCAGTTTCAACTTTATCTTGTTTATTACCAAGTTTTGCATTGAAATCTCCAGTCAACAAGTCAACATTGTATAGTGTGTCTTTCCATTTTGTAGAGCGGTGTATACATCTTCATAAAAGTTTTCTAACTCATCCTGTGTATTCGATAAATCAGGCCGAATCCTCATTTTCTTGAAATCCGCAACATCTCAAACTATTTCTCTTATAACGCTGCTCCAATATATCAATTTTAATTATCATTTCGGGAATAGCCTCAGTATTCGTGGTTATGCTCAAACTAGTACTTTTCACGCTGTCATAAGCCTGCGACAATTTTTTTTCTATCGCATCCAATTTGGAATAATTTTTTTCCTCCAGCTGTTCAACAAAATGAGCATATGTCTTTTCAGTCAATCTTTTCATATCTTAATCAACCTCGATAGTTGCTCGCGTCAGTGATTCCATTTTAGACTTTTGCAACAAAAAAAGGCCGTTATTGTCTATATTGATATAATTGATGAAATATTTAGAAGATAAACAAGCACACACCACCCTAGAACCGTACTGAAATGACTACTCTTAACTTTTTCCTATTTTTACAAAGGTATTGAAAATTAATTTTCATAAACAGCATACGTTTATAATCGACAACTGCGATACATATCGTTACCTTCTTCGCCTGACGCAAAATCCTATTAAAAATGTATCAGATTTAATGAAGATTCAACTTCATGAAGAACGTATACTCCCTCTTAATGTGTCACCCTTTTCGTCAGCTGGAGTGACCAACAAGGAACACAGTACGTATAGCAACTCATATCCGCTGAGGCGAGAGTCGTAGAATCCAACCTCACTTGTGCAAACTCTTTTCTTGTAATAAGGGCTCTACTCTGAATTTCTTTTAAGTTAAAATAGAGGAAATATATATAATCTTAGATTCGTAACTCTAGCAAATCAGAGAAACTTCTGCTACGTAACTTAAGGTATATTGAGGTGAGGCAATTCCAGTTACAACATCAAGGTTATTTATTGCTACGATATTAAATTTTGATGAAATTTGCCTCTGTGGGTAACAGATAATAGTAACAGTACTCCATAAACTGGGCATTAAAGTGGAAAACACTCAGAAAAACGAAGAAGTGCTTCTAGGATCATTTCTAGATATAGAAAAGACATTCGATAATACATTATTTCAATCAATTTTCATAGCAATAAGGAACGTTAATTTAGAGGAGACCTGCTGCAGGTGGATCGAAAGTATGCTTCGTCGTCTTTACAGAACTGCTTGGCATGAGTACCTGAGGGATGTCCACAGAGGGGAGTTCTCTCCTCACTGCTTTGCAACCTGGAAATAGATGGGCTTTTGCGAATTCTGAGCAGCGAGAGTCACTCTATAATACCATATACTGACGACTTAATTATCTTAACCTAAGGTAAATTCAATCTAACTGGGAGAGAAAGAATGCAGCGGGGTCTCAGGTTTGTAAAAAAATGGGCAGGATAGGGAGGACTTAATAGAAGTTCCCACTGTCCTAATCTCCTTCACAAAACTTAAGAAGCTAGACGACCTCAGTCCCATTAATCTACAAGGAAACATTATCACTCTCCAGGGAAGTAAAATATCTAGGGGTTATCCTGGACTCTAGACTGACCTGGAACAAGCACATGAAAAATCTTAAATACAATCAATCGTGGCTAGAAGGAACCTTCGTAATTTCTGTTTCCGGTACTCAAATGGGTGCAGGTAGACCAAGCAAGCCGTTTAAAGAATCAAGTGAAAGAAGTAAGAGAAGGGAAACCGAGGACTTCCGTGTTACTTTCGAAGAGGATTTATTAGTACTTGCAATGCAAGTTGAGTTGAGAAAAACAGGAAAACGATATACATCCGATATTCTCAGAAAAGTAACCAGTACACCAACACATGCAACCAAATATAAGAAGGCATGTAATCAAACAAAATCAAGTAAAGGAAAGAAATTACCAATGGGAGCTCTACAAATGTTCATAGATGCTAATTTAGCGAAAAAAACAGTACGAAACCATTAGAAAGGTGAATAAGATTTATTTTCCGTGTTGCAGTCTTTTGCAAAAGGCCAAAAAAATGTTATCCAGCACCGAAAGCATGCACGATAACGTGTAACGGTGCCGAAGTGCAATTACAGCCTTTAATGGACATAACTGTTCGGCGCCTATCCGAATATCTGAAAGAGGTATTATTAACAGTGGAGGAATAAGAGCGGGATACTCTGAAAATAATATCAAAATGGAGTTGAGATGGTTCTCAGCAAACACAATACAAACAAAAACTTAAAAGAGATGCTGATTATGATTCTAACTTATTTCTGAGCTCCTTCGTACCTTTAAAATTAATATATGGTGTGAAAAATTCAATTCTATTATGGGAAAATCCAACATCCTCTTCTCCACGATTCTGTCGACCAATAAGATTCCGTTTTGTGAAAGAGAGTGTCGATGTTACAGAAGAAGAAATCAAATACGTTAATGATTTTATCAAGTCTTTAGTCCTAGCAGAGGTTGATTTAAATGGAGAAAAGTTTGTAGTAAGACATAAATTTATAATGACCATGGTCGACGGAAAGGTATGCAATGCAGTCACCGGTACGATATCAACAAGTCGATGTTTCATTTGTGGTAGAACTTCGAAAGACTTCAACCGATTAAACTACAAAAGAGAAGTAAATATTGAAGCCATTGAATTTGGCCTCTCAGTGCTACATGCCAGGATACGACTATTTGAGAGTATTCTTCATTGGGCTTATAAGCTACCTACAAAGAAATATAGAGAAAGGGAAACAGAAGAGGAAAAACAATTGGAAATAACTAACAAAATGAAAATCCAGATCCGGTTTCACAATGAAATAGGTTTATTAGTTGATATCTTAAAGGCAACATCAATGACGGCAACACAAGCAGTAGATTTTTTGGCGACCCCAGATTAGCATCTAAAATAACAGATATCAACTACGACCTTATATACAGACTGAAAATTATCCTATAAGCAATTTCAAGCGGACATATAGGCTGTATTTTTTAGAGTAATTATCAAATGATCAAAATGAAAAAAGTGAAATTGATAACTCCATTTTCTCTTGAAAATGAATTTACCTGTCATTAGGTCGAAGTGATCATGATTACTTCAAGTGATAGAACTGAAAGTGATTAAAACTCAAAAGAATAGCCCTATAATTGGTCTGGAAAAATATGAAAATTATGCACCTTGAAATAGCTTGTTTATATGTGGAATTATATCCTTGGCTTCCTATGACTCCTACGATGCACAAAATTTTACTAAGAAATTTTTGAGAAAAAGCAGTAACCAAGATGTACTCAATTGGTTACTTTTGAGTTCAGATCCTCTTTTGAGCAGCAAGAGGTGCGTAAAATCTGGGAAATTGGATTATTTTTTGCCGGAAACTATTAAAATGCTCGTGTCTGCGGTGCCGAATACAATTATGAGCTCATCAAATTGCGAAGAAGAAAATGCTCCTAATGTGTGATTTTTAATATGTAAATTTTGGAACTTGTGTGTCTTCTAATAAAATTTATAAAAATAGCTGTTTGTTCCATTTTATTTCGTAGTTTAAAATCCATATGGGTATAAAAATAATTTTGGGCTGCTTGGATTGTTCAAATACCAGTATATGTGCTATTTGGAAGCCCGTCAAAAGGATACATCTCTTATTAAAATTTTTTTACTTACTCCTTTAATTGCCACTTTCAAATGCCCGAAAACAGTTTTACGAAAATTTTATCTTTTGCATATAATGCATACTATATTTTTGACGTACGTGACAACTAGAATTATTTCCATAATGTTACACATTACTCAGGTAAACTCATGTTAGTCCTCGACTACTCGCACCAGAGTTTAAGGATAAAATTTTGTGAGCCGTTTATTGTTTCTCGATTTCATTTTCCCAAAAGCCTATAACTTTTGTATCCGCTTGATTCAGTTCAAGATTTGTAATTTACAGCTTTTGTTTGATTTATACTTACGATTTATTGCTTTAGTTTATTTTGGAAAGCGCAGCATACCTAGTACTAAACCGGATACGCAGATGCCATTTTAATTTAATTTCAAATTGAACATTAAAACTTGATTACTTTTACATCGTATTAAACTTCCCAATGTTGAATGGTGAATAACTGGGAATAAAATGGTGTATAGATGGCAGCTTTCTAAAGAAAATGTATTCAATTTTTTAAATTTTCTATAAACCGAGATTTGAGGCGCAAAGGGAATCATTTGAACTTTTTCTCTTGACACTCACAATTTATTCAAATACTAAAATTTATACCCTTTAAAAACGGAAATTAAACAGATGTTCCATATTTTAGGCCAATTAGGTTATTATCCAAGTTTCTCAAGATGTAAGATATTAAACGCATATTTAAACAAATATAAAATTAGAAATTAATTCTAACACAATTTTATTAAGGAATGAAGTCATTGTCCTGTTCGTAAATAAAATTTTCTTTTCCCTCCGTCAACATTTTCCTAACTGAAGTTTTTAAATTAATCTGAGTTAAATTTTTAAGTGTATAAACCATGAAGCTTTGCTTTTAAATTTGTTGCCATATGACATACATAGTGTAGTACTAAAAGAGTTACAGATACGTTCAAAATGGCGTGCTCTGAATTTTAAATACCCTTCAAATGCTATGGCTTATGGAACTGCCTGCCACTTTCTTCCTCTTTCAAGGATAAATCTAGAATTGGAACCTTAGTCAAAAAATTTTTTGACGTCGAATCAGAAGCTGGATCTAAGTTAGGTTGTGAATATTCATAAAATTTGGTCCCGTATATTCTCACCGTTGGATTTCTTCACCAGGCTAATGTGCTATAGTTGCTACTCTCAGGTAATTTGGGAGAACATGGTCAAAACTGATTAAATCAGCATCTGAATTTAAACTAGTATTTGTATTCACTCAAGAAATCTCTATGTAATTTGCCATTTTGCCATGAGTGAATTATATATATATATATATATATATATATATATATATATATATATATATATATATATATATAAATATATATATATATATATATATATATATATATATATATATATATATATAAATATATATATATATATATATATATATATATATATATATATATATATATATATTACTATTACTGATTGATAGCTAAGCGCAGAGCGTGCGTACGTGTTGAGCGCCTTAAACAAATTTCTACTATTTAAAAAAGTTTGAACTACCGGTCTCACCCTCCTGAAAAATTCGGTGGTCAGTTCGGCCTTCATAGTGCGATGGTCAGTTCTCTTAGCCTGTTTTATACCTAGTTATTTGTATGTTTGTCCTGCTTCCAATGCAGCTATAGTTTCACCGATCCGCATCTCAAATGCTCCTGGTTGTATCTTTTCTTTGACTATGTTCAAAATACGGCGCTTATCAAGTCCAAACTGCATTTCGATATCCCAGGAGACCTCCTCTACAATTTTAAGTATTTGTTCCAGCTGATTTCTAGTAGCAGCCATGAGTTTAAGATCATCCATGTATAGAAGATTTTTCAATTTTACTACCTTCTGGTTGTTATTTCTAATACTGAAGCCGTATCTTGTGGAGTTTAAACAGCGTGAAAGTGGGTTCATTACAAGGCAAAACCACAATGGGCTTAGTGAAATATTCCCCTTCGTATTTGGATTGTATTTATTTTGATGGTATCGTTGGATGGTACTTGCAATTAGATCCTAGTTTTCCAGGTTGACATGATGCGTTCTAAAAAGAAAACAAAATTAATATCAACCCAATAAATTCTCAATATAGTTGTGAGCCACTCATGTGGCAATGAGTCGAAGGCCTTCTTATAATTCACATAAGCAGCAAAGAGTTGTACAGACTTGGTTACATTTGACAGAGTCAATAATCAATTGCTCCTTGCATCCCATTGCTACCCTGGTGCATCCTTTCTGTTGTGTTCCGATGATGTTAATTTGTTCACAATGTGCATAGATGCATTGTGTCAAGCAGGAGGTGATTGCCTTATATAGTGTGGGAAGACAAGTGATTGGCCTATATTTAGCTGGGTCATGTGTGCTATGTTGGTCCTTTGGCAAGAGATATGTAATACCTTCCATCAGGAACAATGGCATTTTTGCAAGGTTAAGAGAAATATCATTAATAAGATTAGCCAGTTGATGGTGCATACACAACAACTTGTTGATCCAGTAGTTTTGGACCCGATCGAGACCTAAAGCTTTCCAGTTATGGAATTCCTTAATTATTCCTGAGATTTCTTCGGTGATAAATGACTCAAACTGCTCCTGACTGTAGTATGGGCAGATTTGGTGTTCTTCATTGATCCAGTCGGCTGCGATGTTACAATTGGCATGTGTGGAAAATTGGTTACCCCAGAACTCTTCTACCTGCTCTCTACTCTCTACTATCTGCCATGTTATGTGGAGAGTTTAGCTTACACTAGAAAGTATTTTCTGATCGCTGGAACAGAGCATTGTCTCGTTTTCAGTTATTGATGGTTTTGTATCCTTTAGCCGCCTTGCAGTAGCAGAGAGCTTCTGTTTCAGTATTTTGAGGCATTGCTGAGCCGTACTTGTTCTCATGCCCCTAATGTACTCCGTGAGATGTCCTATATCTTTTCGAAGATTTTCGATTTTCTTATTTAAACATGTCGCCCATGGTGGTGTGTTGGATTCCGTTCTTGCTAATCGGAGATCTGTTGTAATTTTAATTTCTAAAGCTCTAGCTAGTGCAGTCGCAGCACAATAGATTGTGGTATGTAAGAACTCCAGAGTATAGGCGGTTGAAACATAAGCTGCTAAAATCCGATTTTTCATGATGTTTAACATGATATCCAGTTTTTTAGATGAGTTAATTTTTGGCAGTGTCGGTCTGCGTAACAGATTGGTTCCATTATAATCCAACACCGCAGCACTCATTTCTGTTGATAGTTTTTGATAAAAGAGTTCAGCATTATCTCGTCAGGTATCGTTATTCAGATGCTATTGCTATTCTTGGACCTCGGGTTCCAGTTTTAGCTCAGGTTCAATACTCGGATCATTGTTAATGTTAGTGCCCCTGCTCTCACGTTCAATTTTCGCTTTGATAGTATTAAGCCGTGTTATAAGAATTAAGATGTTTCGGACAATAACTCTATATTGGTCAGCTATTCTCTGTTGTGACACATATGTATGGATACTCCCTGCAGAATGCGCATTATTGGCTTATTCATGGGCACAGCCCATTTCATGCGTTGTCTTTATGGTCCTGCTTGAGTGAGCTCTGGTTGAGGTTCCCGCGCAGCATCTTCGGCGGGTGGAGCTCTTGGAGTTGTTTGGCCCTCATGCTGATATAGTTGTTGTTGTTGCTTTTGATCTTCAGCGATGTCCCCTTTCACGCCGTTATTTGGTTGCTCTTCAATCTTGGGGTCTGACTGTGGCACAGGTTCTGCGATTTGATCATTGATATCATCGGTGCTTCTGATCTCTCGTTTGATTCCCGTTTTGATGATGTTTAGTCGCGCTTCCGAGATTAGGTTATTTCAAAGAATAGCTTTGTATTGGTCTGCTGTTCTCTGTTGTGATACTTGTAGGTGTGGATTTTTCCTACAAAATTCATCATATAGCTGTTGTCTATAGTCGATGTTGTCCATTTCATGCGCTGTCTTGGAAGTTCTGCGTGAGTGAGCGCTGGTTGAGGTTCCTGCGCAGCACCTTCGGAGAATGGAGCTCTCGCTGTTATTTGGCTCTTATGTTGTTGTTGTTGGGCTGTAGCTTCTTGTGCGACAGGGATTAGCCTCCTCAACACCCTGCCACTTAAAGGTGGAGATATCGAAATGTTGCCCCCCTCAGAATCCGTGGGGCAGACCACCTGGGGTAATTTATGTTTCACAGTCGACATATTCGTTTTTAAAAATCTGAAATTTTTCCCCATTTAATCGCTTTCTACGATTAGTTGAGAGAAACCCTGGAACTATTCGTAACCGGCTCCAGTCGGAAAGCTGAAAGAATATGGTCTTTAATATATTGTTTAAAAATTGTGGGTTGGTGAGTCAAGACGGAGAGATATTTAAAAGGTAGAGAAAGGATATGGTTAAAAGTCAGCGGACAGCTGGCGATGCTAGCTGTACTGTCTACGCATTACAGTAACGACAAGTATACTGCAAGCTGCAACACTGCCGGCCAAATACTTATTATTACTATTATTATTCTGATAGACGTATGGGGTAAAGTCTCACCGAAACTTCCAGACGAGGATGAAAACTCCGGCCGCCTCACCTGTGCGTTCTCATCGGGGAAGGAATGAGTTTGGGCTATCCTGTTAAATTTGGAATTGATGATTAATTAGCTCAAAAGAAAAAATATTTTTTCAGGATGTGTTTTGGGAGTGAGCTATCTTTGGAAATGTGAAAATGTATTATTATTATTTTTTTATGGGGAATAACTAATTATATGAAATATAATTAGTTTGTTAAAGTGAACTTTTTATGGCCGATGATATTAGTTCCGCAAAACTCCCATCTTATTATTATTTTTCTATATTTGAATAACGATTATTATCTAAAATGAGCATTAACCAACTTTAGCTAGCTTACTTCCAATAATAACAATTAATTACACTATTTAATTAAACTGTAAATCAGTAAATTTAATCTTCGCAAGCAACTATACTTTTCCGGATTCTGTCGAAAATTCGCTCTATCTTTCCGAATTAAGTCGCTTATAATGTCCTGAGTTAAATTCCGATTTTTAGTCAACTTTTTACGAAAAGTTAAAAATTTATTAACGTTTGGTTTCTACATTATTCACGTCAGTAATATTATGTTGTTTTAATGGACAAGGTTTATTGCGATATTTTTTAATGAACTTGCATTTAATATAAAACAAAGTGTCGAGTATTTCAAATTATACGCGGTCTCATGTCATCTAGTAACTGACTTACTATCTTTCATAGATACTTTGGCGAAGCGACACCTATAGAAGGTTTATGTTTAATCTGTTGTTTATTATTCTATTATAGATGTCTAATCACCATGACAAGTTACACGATTGAGCAGCACATTCGAATGATAAACTTTGCGTGCGTTGTGCCCATTTTACGGCAGACGTGGTGGCTCTTCGAAGACTCTCTAACGTTTGGTGGCCAAATTTGAGAATACCGGTTCGGTAAACAATCAGCTAACACCCAAAGGTCAAAGGAACAGCAGATCAGCCGAAAACATCGCCACCATTTTTGTAGCTCAAAGTTAATGACCATAGACAACGTCGTTTGTCAGCTGACTAAACTTCGGAGCATTTGGAAGAGGACCCCTATTTAGGCTGAAAAATCATCTTTAGCGACAAGGCGCATTTTTGGATTAATGGCTATGTTAACAAAGACCATTGCCGTATATGGGATGATGCCAATCTACATGAGGCCCACCAGATGGTAAAGAATACACAAAAGGTTACTATTTGGTTCGGATTTTGAGCCGGCAGCGTTATTGGACCGTACTTTTTTGAAAACGATGTCACTGCGGACGCTACGATGAATATTCTGCATGAACGATTTGAAGGTATGGTTAACTCTCGCAAAGGTGACGGTGAATTGGCTACCAAGACTGTGCGATTTGACCCCTCCAGATTTTTTCTTATGGGGTTTCTTAAAGTCGCAGATCTATGCTAATAAGTCGCTATCGACCGATTTCCTTAAAGTCAACATAACCAATGCCATCGCTCAAATTCAGCCAGATCTATGCGGCAGAGTCATTGAGAATTGAACAACCGGGATCCATGCCACAGTGAGATGCCACAGTGGTCATTTCAATGTTATATTCCATACATAATGACTTACATGGGCTCTTCAAATAAAAAATAATTCGTTAATACCTGTTTTATTCCATTTCAACATCGACCCACCATTATTGAAAAACGCTATAGATATTAATTTTTTAGATAAAATATGTCAAGGAATAATAATTTTTAATTAAAAATATCTTATATACCCAAGCACAGATTTTCATGAAGCTTTAAATTTAGGCAAAATACTGCTGACGGTGCTATCTGCAAATTGATTTCTCGTCCTAAAAAACAGCAAAGTTCTAAATGAAGTGCAAACTAAGCTATTATTAGGATAATCATTTACGAAAAAACTTCGAATTCTAATATTTTAGCCTCAGGAATTTACGCTAGCATTTAATACAGACACCCTTATTTTGATCATATATGTCAAAATAAAAATGTTATAGGAAAAACAATTTTTGATGTCGAGCGAGACTGTCCTCTGGTGGTAAGTTAGAAAAATTGTGTTACTTATTGATAAGACTATTCATTAGACTTAGCATTTAGCCAAATATCGAATTGATCCATCAAGAACTAAATTAAATATGATTAAAAGTCAATAAGGACTTTTTTTATTTATCGATAACTACGAAACCAATGAAATTTTGCCATTTTTTTAAAATAACTTACTACCTTATTTTAACACATCACCTTAGGTTTCCTGATATTGTTCCAATACCCGGTATAACACTAACATCTCATATCGCGGGTATTTTTTAGACTGTCCTATGTTTCTCAACAGAAATACCCCGTTTAAAGACCGATATTTACGATCTGTAGGAACTAACTTAACTGCACGTGCGATATGCCACCGATTTGCGAAACAGAATATTTTATTTCGGTCCAAATTTACTTTTGTTTACGCCAAAATGATACAACCCTCATAACTTCCTAAGTCATAAATAAGAGATATATATTGTACAAAAAATCAAAGCCCGAAATATACTGTACTCAATTACGAACGCGGCTGGCAGTTGCTTTTGTTTGAAACTTTAACGCCTACATTGTAAAATAATTAAGCAATATGTCTTAGAAATTCGTTTACCCTAGTATTCTATACAATGTTACAAATGATAAAAATATTAACTTCTTAACATAACGAAGCGAAATGGCGGCAGACAAGATTCATTTGCTTATTGACTCAATACACGCAAGTGGCTGTTCTTCCCAATATTTAAGCTTATTTAAATTTTTCCTCAACAATTCCCTTTACTTTCATTTTCTCAAAAAATTTTCATAATATATTTTGTTTCGTCAAAATTTGAATAAAATCTCCAGCCTGGCCATCCTGGCTTGTCTTAAACAAGGATCATAAGAGCTTCACAGCCTGATTGAGAAGTGTATACCTGGATCTTATTATTATCTGGGTGTATACAAGTTTTAATATGCAATTTTTAATCTTTAATTAGACTCCAATACTGTGTAGTATATGATAAAGCTATAGTTAGAATTCTACGATAATTGATTTAGTAGTTCTTGAGATTTTTAGGAGTGTGCGATCATGTATTTCCCAAATACATATATATATATATATATATATATATATATATATATATATATATAATATAAAAAAATCTTAAACAATTTTACTTTTCGCCCTCTATTTAAGGCATTTTCAAAAATTTTTTGTTTTTCATTCATTTTCCATCCTAAAAAATATTTTTTATGAAATTAAAAAAAAATACGAACATGTCTACAACTTAAAAAACAAACAACACTTTTAACACTATAAATGTACTTAATTTTAGCAATATGGCTTTCTTTATATCTGATTGTGAGAAACCATTCCGTTCTAGAGCTGTTGAAATGTGTTTTATTTCGTCTTGTTTTGTGTCAAGTTCTGTTAGGCGGAGAGATCTTGATACTAATGTGTTGACTACTGCCTGCTTTTGAGAGGGATGATGATGTGACGCTGCATTGAGATATCGATCAGTATGCGTGGGTTTCCGATATACGTTAAAGCCCAGGGTGTTGTTGAGTATCCTAGTTAATAGCAGGTCCAAAAAAGGAAGTTTCATTTCTTGTTCGATTTCTAGCGTGAATTGGATTCTGTGGTGGATATTGTTCAGGTATATGAGGAAATCGTCCAGGTGTTTTTTTCCATGTAGCCATATTATAAAAATATCATCAACATAGCGTTTCCAAAATTTCGGTTTTAAAGGTGCTTTTTGCAGTACCTCTTGTTCGAAATATATCATAAAAAGGTTGGCTATGACTGGTGAAAGCAAGGATCCCATAGGTGAGCCATCTGTTTGTTTGTATATTTGGTTATTGAATTTGAAGTATATTCCAAATTAAAGCCTCAAAACTAGACCCAGAAACTGAAAAATCTATAATATCAAGAGAAAAATCAAGCAGATATCCAAAACTGTATGGCTTACCAAAAATACACAAAACAAATACACCACTCAGACCAATAGTGAGCGCCGTGGGATCTCCTACACAAAAACTGGAAAAATACCTAGCAAGTATCATGCAACCAAGAGTCGAACTGGCTGATTCCTTCGTGAAAAACTCCGAACATCTGACTAAAATGATCAAAAACATTCACCTCGAAGAAAATGACATCTTAGCAAGCCCCGACATAAAATCGCTATATTCAAGCATACCACTGGATGAGACTTTGGACAAAATCGCCATGAACGAAGATTTTTCAGCCTACACAATTGAACTTGCAGAACACTGCGTAAAGAACACATACTTCATGTTCAATAACCAAATATACAAACAAACAGATGGCGCACCTATGGGATCCTCGCTTTCACCAGTCATAGCCAACCTTTTTATGATATATTTCGAACAAGAGGCATTGCAAAAGGCACCTTTAAAACCGAAATTTTGGAAACGCTATGTTGATGACATTTTTATAATATGGCCACATGGAAAAGAACACCTGGACGATTTTCCCATATACCTGAACAATATCCACCACGGAATCCAATTCACGCTAGAAATCGAACAAGAAAAGAAACTTCCTTTTTTGGACCTGCTATTAACTAGGAAACTCAACAACACCCTGAGCTTTAACGTATATCAAAAACCCACGCATACTGACCGATATCTTAATGCAGCGTCACATCATCATCCCTCTCAAAAGCAGGCAGTAGTCAACACATTAGTATCAAGATCTCTCCTCCTAACAGAACTTGACACAAAACAAGACAAAATAAGACACATTTCAACAGCTCTAGAACGGAATGGTTTCTCACAATCAGATATAAAGAAAGCCATAAAAAGACAAGAGAAGACTACAACAAAGACCAAAGACCAAGATCAAACAAGGAACAAAGCCATAATACGATACATAAAAGGAATAACAGACAGAATCGGAAGAATCTTAAGAAAACACAACATACAGCCCATATTTAAATCACAAAAAACAATAGCCAACATCCTGGGAAATCCAAAAGACAAAATCAACCTTGAAAATCATGGCGTTTACAGCATTCCATGTGCAGATTGCCATCGAACATATATAGGACAAACAAACAGGCGCATATCAGCAAAAATTCAAGAACATAAAAATTGTTTCAAAACAAACAGACAACCTATTTGAACATCGCCAAACAACCGAACATACCATCGATTTCGAAAAAGTAAAAGGAATAGCGCCAGTACAGAACTATAAGGTACGCGTCATAAGAGAAATCTAGAAATCTAAAAAGCGGGACAGCTGAATTAACGAGACGATGCTTTACATATTCTAACTACATGGGAAACATTAATAAAGAATCAAGAAAGAAAACAACAAAAATCAACTAGTACACGAGAGACCAGCATACAAGAACAAAATATATCGCACTCGGCAGACGGGGGGAGCGTGCGAAATCGCTCATCCAATCAGGAAGCGAGCCAACTAAACAAAACTCGAAATTCATCAGAGGCCACCATCAGTTCTCAGCGAGTATATATATATATATATATATATATATATATATATATATATATATATATATATATATATATATATGTTAAGAAGTGCGGAGAATTCCAAGATCATGGCAAAACTCCTGGTCTTAAAAATGACAGCAGCGCTTTTTCGTTCTATTATGGGACTCATCAGGCCATTGCATTCGGTACAAATCATCATCTCGCATATATGTCCTATAAACAGATTTCACTGTTGAAAATTAATAAATAAGACACAGTCGCGACATTTCGATGGCTCACTCAATAACACAAGAACAACACAAACCAACAATGTTGTATAAAACCGCCATGTGATCGCGCGACGGTAAATCAAAAAAGGAATATATCAAAACACGAAACGTGCTACTCTAAGGATGGAGATTGCATTATCCGGCATCGACAACTAAACCAACTGCGAATTCCGCAGTTTTAAGTGAAGTGTCGCACCAACAATCTCCCTAAGAGAGCTGTTGCGTGTTTTTTAAGCCAACAAATATAAAAAAGAGAAGTTATCATCCGTGTAATTTTAAAATATAATAGGAAATTCTCGGCTTTGCGGACAAAGACCGTTGATAAATATTACTCTCATATAAAAAAGTGCGGGGAATTCCAAGATTATAGCAAAACTCCGGGTCCGAAAATTGACGACTGCGCTGTTTCATTCTATTATGGGCCATTGCATTAGGTACAAACCATCATCTTGCATCTGAGAAACAAATTTCACTGTTAAAAAATAGTAAATAAGACACAGAAATCTGTTTGTAGGACATAGATGCGAGATGATGGTTTGTGCTGAATGGAATGGCCTAATGAGTCCCATAATAAGACGAAACAGCGCTGTCGTAATTTTTCGGACGGAAGGAGAGAGCTAATATACTACGCTTTGAATCTTTTTACCGTTATTTTTAATAAAAGCTATTTTTTTGAGAAAAAATTCAACCTCAAAATTTCCCAGCTGTATCAAGAAACATGGGATAGAATTTCGGGTATCCACAATATACAAAAACTTTCTTCTCCTTTATATAATAGAGTAGATCTCCTATTCTGACGTGAATTAATTAACACACAGAGTGAGTGTAACAAGAATGTAGTAAAGAAAAGCTAGATATTCTCTACTAAAGCAGAAATCAATTTTATTTATGAAACACTGGCAACACACTCCTTAAATATTTGCAACTGTCTCACAATTTTATTTAGAATAACATCCTTTCATCTTTTTCGCAGCTAATATAATTATTTTTATTAAGCTCCTCGTTCCTGATTCAAAAGAATTAAATTGGCAACCACTTCAAATGCAAAGATTTGAAAATCTCTTCCCATTCATTACTCCCGGAAGCTTTTTTTTGTACAGGCTTGACAATAATTATGTTAATATATTTTTTTAAGTAACTTCGAAACGAACTGGAAATACAATATTTATCTCCAAATACAAAAAAACACTCACTAAATGACTACACAGGTTTTCTAATCAACAAATATTTTTTCATGATGTGTAAAATATGTAAAAAGAAATAATTGGAAAAAAAAACTAAAATGTGGCATAATTATAATACATAGAAATTAGTTTCATTTATATTCTCTCGTAACAGTTAGTTGTACCAGTCTAAGCGGCGACCGCTGGATATTATTTAAATAATAAACCACCGGTCTGGCGCTTTGTAACTTGTTTACATTTTTTTTTCTACTTTTTTGTAAATTTAATATACAAAACATAAGTGTATTTTTTTTTTATTTAATAGCGTATGATCAGTAGAAAATGAAAATTTAGGTCTAGCATCCCTATTTTTGACACAACTTTTTAGCAGACTATCCTTAAAATATTTATTTGATCGATAAATTTTTTCCGTACAAGATATTAAAAAAAATTAAACGTCAACATTTTTGTTCTTTATTCCTTTGTTGAATAAAATTGGTCTAGTACTTTAATACTTGACCAAAATCCTGTGAAATCGAGATTGAGAAGTTCGTTCCCTACTCGACCTGCAGGACAATCGATTTTACTGTTGGATTTTTTTATCAAGTAAGAAGATAAGTTAATTTTCGATAAGCTCCTAGAACATTCCATTTGAAACTTAAAGAGATAACGGAAAACGGACTTAATCATCGGACTTGTCATTAAGAAAGAAGTTCCACAGTTTTATTTTAAAACTAGAAAATATAGCGAAAAACTGACTCACTATCCAAGTTCCAATAAACAAGCTTAGACCTAAGTTTTCGAGGATGGAACTACCAGATTTTGTATTGACTACAGGAAGCTTAATAATGTCACTGAAAAAGATAGCTATCCTCTTCCAAGAATTGGGGACACCTTGATAACGTTAGCTGGATCACAATAGTTTTCCACACTGGATCTAAAAAGTGGATATTGGCAAGTAGGCATCCAAAATAAAGGTACGTAGAAGACTGATTTTTCTACTGGAGCTTGTCTGTATCATTTTATTGTCACCTTTGAGCGACTAATGGAAACAGTACTGCAAATGCTTGCATTTAAAAGAAGTCTAATCTGCCTTGATGGTGTCATGGTAATCCACACAGATGAAGCAAAAATTCCAGCAAAAATGATTGGCCCTGACCACGAAACAAACATGAATTGAGATGCTTTCTCGGGTTTTGCATACTATAGAAGATTTGTAAAAGATTTTGCCAATATTTCTTCACTCTTGCATAAGATTACTGAAGGGAATATTCCTTATCAATGGAATTCTGGATGCAGTCTCATTTTAGGCTATCCACAAGATCACGGAAAACTTATGTTGGATACTGATGTCAGTTAAATAGCATTAGGAGCGGTATTATATCAGATACAAATCAAAGTATTGAATATTTCAGCCGAGTGCATTCAAACGTGAAAGAAATTACTGTGCTATGAGGAAAGAACTGATCGCCATGACCAAAGCTGTCCAACATTTACATAAATATTTGTATTGAATTTTTAATAAGAACAGACCATGCAGCTCTTAAATGTCACCTAAATAAAGCTGCCTAATGGACAGGATGCAAGAGGGCTTGGGAAGCTACAACAGTACAATTTTAAACTTATAGACCAGGAAGAGTGTATAACAATGCAAATGTCAAGAAGACCATGCATAAACACTGTAGCAAAATACAACAAAGAGAAGGGTTTCCTATTCGGAGTGTAACGTTTGACGTTGGTCAAGAATTGAGTACATCTCGAACGAGAAGAGATGAACTTAAAGACAATGATCAGATGTCATTTCCTCAACATAAAAGAATTAATGAAAGGCGTCCTAGCTGGGAATATATCTCTGATGATATGAGTGAAGACCGGTTGCTAAAGAGATCCTGGGAAAATGCCGATGACAAATTAACTCAGTTGGTGATACCCAGACACAAAATTTTAGTAGTTTTAGAAGAAATTAACAATGAGATATTCATTAAGGGGTTAACAAAACTCTAGACAAACTTCTAGGAAGATTTCACTGGGTTGACTATTTTCAAAACATAAAATTATGGTGTAGATAATGCGCTAAATGTGCAGATAGCCAAGATCTAAGCACAAGATCTCAGAGAAAAATAAAGAAGTATAATGTTGGAAAACTTTTTGAATAAATAGCTATTGATAGAGCTGGATTTTTCCCAGAGAAATCAAATCAACAGGTACATCTTTGTTGCTATTGATTACTTCAATAAATGGCATAAGATATTTGCCATCCCTTACCACGAAACGTCGACAATAAGTGAAGTCTTAGTCAAAAAATTGGGATTCTTTTAAAGCTCCAGTCTGACCAAGGACGTAATTTTTATTTCAAACATTTTCAAAGGCTCAACGAAATACTTAGCATCCACGAAACTACAACAGCTTACCGATGCGTAATTCACGAAACTATCGAATTTACACCATGGAACTTAGATTGCCTTGTGACATAATGTTCGGTTCCGCAACTGATGAAAATATGGAAATTGATGACTGGATGGATGTCTTATAAGGGAAGTTGCGGGAAGTTCATGAACTCGTTAGAAAATGCGTGGATTTGGGTACAGACAGAATGAAAACAAAGTATTACATCAAGATGAACTTGGCAGGGTTGATAGAGTTTGGTTATGGAATCCACGGTGAAGAAAAGACAGATCACCTAAGTTGATGCCAGCATGGGAAGGATCATATACTGTTCTGAAAAGAATCAATGACATTTATAGAATCTAACGAATTTCCAAGACTAAAATAAAAGTAGTACTTCTCCACAGGTTGAAGCCATACAACGCAGATATTGGGACGATCAGAAAAGGAGAGGAGCAGTGTAACGAAGGACTATGATAAGTTTTTGATACGCCCTGGTAGAAAAATATTACTTTTATATATTGAATCTTCCTTATTTTAATGTAACGAAAGAAATATTATGTCAATGTGTTATCTTAATAAATGTTTCTAGTTGAATTCTGGAACTTCTATTCTCATATATATTAGTAAATTCTATAGACATATAAATAGAGATAGGATAAGCGTAGTTTAGTTATTTGTCGTTTCACTGTAAAATTGTGAAGAAGTAGTTAATTTGATTTTTAAGTAATTTAGTGAAAAGTGTTGTGTTTTATTTGGATCTAGTGAACCATTATTTAAAGAGAGAAAATTGTAACAATACATTTACATAGGGAACTCGAAATATTTATTTGATCTTGATATAACCTTCAGATGTTATTTTGGGTGCATTTGTTCGCTGGTTCAGTATATTGCTTGTGTACTCCTGGATTAATACAAATTAATATATGTACAGGGTTGCACCCTATATTTTGAAAATCTCTTGTGATTTTATTACATAAGTTAGAAAACAACTCTAAATACATTATGAAATGAAATATTAAATATTTCAAAAAGTCGTCATACCCACGTAAATTATGAAACAAAAGGTAGATTATTCCATGAAGAAGAATATACTATAGTTATAAAATAAAGCTAACTGTGAGCAAATATACGCTATAACGCGGCAAAATAACTTTATTAAAAATAACTGATTGGAAATCATATGATTTCTTTGAACAAATTTTTTAGAAACTACGAATAAAAAAATGTAACAAATTCCGTTAACAAAATAGATAAGAACAATAAAAAATGCATTTTTAACAATGATGCTTCTATTGAGCACTTGGAATTATATTTCTTTATTTGAATTTCCTAAAAAATTTGTGCAAAAAAATCATTTGATTCCAAACCTGTTATTTTTGATAAATTTATTTTTGCGTCGTTAGAACGTCTAATTAATTTCTCAGAGTTAACTTCATTTAAAATTATGATACAACTATAATATTTTGTTGTTCATCGAACAACCTAATTTTCAATTGTTTAATAACTTACATGACTATGGTGATTTTTTAAAATATTCAATGTTTTGTAATGTTTTCAAAAAGGGTTAGAGCAAACATAGGTAACATATATATAATAGGGGATTTTAAGCTATATTTAAGATTTAGTAATATACAGGGTATTCATTTAAAAAAAGTGAATTTATTTAAAAAAATACAATTTTTCAGAAACATTTATTTTTTCTAGTAATATATTTTAGCGATATAGAAAAAATCTAGTAAGTTACGTATTTAAAGTTTTTTTCTAACTCCTATAATAAAATCACCAGCGTTTGCCAAAATAAAGAACAACTCTATATATTAAGTGAAACTATGAGACAAAAAATAAATATTTAGATTTTGAACTCATTGCATCCTTTTGTGTATAAATAAAATAGTTTGGATGTCTATTTCTACATATGTATATAAAATTTTATGTGTGTATTTGGCTAAAAATTTGGGTCACTTCTATTTGGTACAAGCTTTATGATCTCATAAAGAAAAAATAAAAATATACCACCATCAACATCCCTCTTGCAAGGAATAAAATATTAGGGACCATCTTGTTTACTTAAGGATAACATAAGAATTTAAATTTGTCACAATTACAGATGTCAAGGTCGTAAAATGGGACAAGAAAGAAATAGACACAATACATCCACGCATTTTTAGTGCTTTTTTATAAAAGTAATTTTTCTAACTAGCTGTGATATTTTTAGAAGTTTGCTGAATGTCTAGGAAAATAAACAAAACACTTAAAAATAGTTTTTCATTATTAAAATTAATACAAATATGAAGCATCATTTTAATTCTCCAACTATTATGGTCTAAATAAATCTTATTCGAAGCTATATTGTCAGAATTATGAAGTTTTTGGAAAAGTTTAGTAACACCATGTAGGTAATTACTAAAAAGGATTTTTTTTAAAACTGCTCCTATGGGAGCATCCATCTCCCCTATCTTAGCTGCACATGTGATGGACGACCTGCTGGACACGGTTCTTCCAGTTCTCTCATTTAACCTACATTTTATAAAAAAATTATTAACGATATAATACTTTCCCTTTCAGAGGATGGTATCCAGGAGATAATAGTTATGACCTTTACATTCAATTCACCATAGAAAAGGAAGATGAGGATCACTCAGTACCCTTTTTAGATACAAAACTCATACATTCCCCTGATCATAATCTTAATCGACTGGTACAGACAACCATGTAGTTCAGGTAGATTCCTGAACTACAAACTTAAATATCCTCTTACAGCTTTTCACAAACAATTCCTATCCCCCTGCTTTAATTAAAAAACTGCTGTTTAGCATGTCGTCATCACTGACAGAAACAATTAATGGTGATACAACAAATCATACCATTATCATGAATGATAACATAAATGTACCTAACAATGATCACCCAACTACAGCCGAAGAAATTCTAACAAACACAATTAAATTCACCTCGTTGCCATAAATTAGGGAGATAACACCCAAACTTTCAAGAATTTTCTCAAAAATTGATAATATTAAAAATGCTAATAACTCTATACTAACAATAAGCCCTGTACACTCAAAACTGAAAGACAAAAAACCAATTGGTTTTTAATCCAATGTTGTTTACAGCATTCCTTATGCGGATTGTAACAAAGTGTAAGTAGTGAACATAACCCGATTCGCTCGATCCCCCCACTCCTCGACCTTGACCTTGACCTTGCTTCACCCCTCTTTGGCCCCGCCCACATGTCCTTGTCATTGACCTTGAAAGTGCACGTGTGCTTTGGCCTTGGCCTTGTGTTCAAGGTTGTGTGTGTGACCTTGACCTTGACCTTGGTCGAGACGACCTTGACTTTGTTGAAGGTCATCTTGGGTGTGTGACCTTGAAGATATGTTACGTGGTTGGGGGTGACCTTGAATGGTTTTATATAATGTATGGGGCAGTTTCATTCATCAGTTGGCTCTGACTTGTATAGGTAGTACATGTGTTAATATTTGACAAATCATGGCATATGTTTGTGAAAATTGCGGTTCTAAGTTTACTAATATTTATAATATGAGACGTCATCAAAGAGAATCGTGTGCGGCGAGATTTAATGAAGTGCCTGGAGGAAAACGGCTCCGAATTGAAGAGTATACATCGACGATTCCGCTAATTAATTGCGCTACATGTAATGTAGATGTTCCAATAAATCATATGTCGGTGCATAAACGAACACAACAACATAAAAATAATTCATGTTTGCCGGTATGTCATGGTGTGCAACTCGTTCAATGTGCCTTCAAAAGGAGAATTGCAACCTATCGGGTTAGCAGTGATATGGAGCATTCCGATTACGTAATGTTCTTTGCAGATATTAAATCCAAGGTGGTGGAACTTGTTAATAATTTATTGCGTGTGCATCATGCTTTAAAAGTTAACATGACAGCTGTTGGCGAGTACATGCTTCCATCACAAGAAATATTCAGTGAAAAATCCTTCAACACTGCTAATCAAATAATTAGTGTAGAAAGTGATTTGGATGCCGTTTACCATTCTTTCACCGAATTAATAAAAACGCAGGCGACAGAGTTCCAGGAGAAAGATTCAGGTATGGAAAAATCAAAACCCGATATATTAAACTGATTTTTATATATTATTTTTCTTGTTATAGGATGGGCTCTTGTGCGAATTTTATACTTGGAAGTTGGTATCAACAAGTATATGCCTATGGGTGGCTCATCATACATCAAGTTGCCGTGTTCTATTGAAAAGAAAGGAGCTGTCGTCAATGTGATTAACCAGGACGAATTTTGCTTTGCGTGGGCTGTAACATCAGCATTGTTTCCTCCAACAGCAGAGACTTCACAGAAGACATCCTACCCCCATTTTTCTAGAGTGCTAAATGTAACAGGTATGGATTTTCCAGTAAAATTACGTGACATTAAAAAATTTGAGGAAATGAACAACATATCAATTAACGTATACGGTCTGGAATCTAAATATGAAAATAATGAAGTAATACATGAAGTTATTGGTCCACTGAGGTATGCGTCAAAAAAGTTGGATAGGCATGTAAATTTATTGTTAATTACAAAAGACTGTAGTAGTAAAGATGGCGGTGAACATTTTTGTGATACGACTTGTTCAAAGAGTCATTATTGTTGGATTCGGGATTTATCACGTTTAGTTTCAAGTCAAATTAGTTGTCAACAACATAAAATATATTTCTGTGATGGTTGCCTCATTTATTTTAGTACACCGTCAGCTTTAACTTTACATCAAAGCTACGATTGTAACCACATTTTCACGCAAACACCCTCAGTGGATTTAAAAATCGATAAATTTGGAAAGAGTGTGCCGGAAAATATTTTAAAATTCGAGGGTATAGAAAAGCAAATGCGCGTTCCATTCGTGGTTTATGCAGATTTCGAATCTGTTTTAAAACCCATTGAAACGGTACAACCAAACCCACAAAATTCTTACACTGTAAAAAGTTTTAAACATGAACCATATTCTTTTGCTTATTTAATTAAATGCTCTTTTGACGACTCACTTTCGAAATTTGAGCTATTTCGGGGGAATAATGCAGCTCAAGTCTTTGTGGATCGTATCGAGTGTGATTTAAGGGCTCTATACAACACATATTTAAAAGACATTAAGCCTATGAAACCGTTAACGCCTGAAGAAAAAAGGGAGTTTAATGATGCTAAAATATGTGGTATATGTGAAGGCCCTTTTGAAGAGGGTGAGATTAAAGTACGAGACCACTGTCACATAACTGGTGCAAAAAGATTTGGTGCTGCACATTCCGTTTGTAATTTAAATTATAATAAAAAATAACGCGATATTTGGTAAAACTATGGAAAATGTGGAAAATCGAAAGGATATAAAATTAGTAACGCATTGGGAAAACAGTGTAGGCAGAAATGGAGCTAGAGCACTAATATCCCGCCCCAATTTCAATAGTAGCTCGATATTTACCGAGAACTTTGTTGCTATACATATGAATAAAGTTAAAATATTGTACAATAAACCAATTTATATCGGTTTTTCCATATTAGATATATCAAAGACTGTAATATACGATTTTTATTATAATTTTATTAAATCCAAGTTTGGTGATGATGCTTCGTTACTTTACACCGATACTGACTCGCTTATATTAAAAGTGTATACGGAAAACTTTTATCAAACTATATCAGAAAACCCCGAAAAATTCGATACATCAAATTACCCCGAAATTAATAATTTCAACATAATTAAAAGTAATTCTGTAGTTGGTAGAATGAAAGATGAGTTTCCTGGTGATCCGATAATAAGTTTTTATGGTACCGGCGCGAAGGCTTATTATGTAAAGTCCATTAATAATGAATTAAAAAAAGCCAAAGGTATCAAAAAATGTGTTATCGAGAAAGACCTTCATCAGGAAGACTACCAAAGAATTGTTGAACGGGGTGGTTTGATATTAAGAAAGATGAAGACATTTAGAAGTGAATTACATAACATTTATACCAACATAATAAATAAAGTAGCATTGTCACATAGCGATGATAAACGTTATGTAATTCCCAGTTCAACCAAAACTCTACCTTGGGGGCATGCAGACATAGATTTTTACAAAACAGACCCGGAAGAAAACTTAGCAAATTTAGTCACCGTGTTGGAATCATTTCTAAGTCAGGACAGCACGTAATCTGGAAAATCCATATTTCATTATTTGTATTGTTTTTATTATTTCTATTAAACATACAACATTAATATGTAACGATAGTATTGTAATTTTTTTTTTTTTTTTTTTTTTAAATAAAAAACATGTATTCATTACTTGATTGCTTTTTTATTGAACCTTTATTTTAAAATTATAAATATAATGAAGTGTCGACAAATAACAAACTGTAAAAGTTATTGTTGAAAAATTTGTCTAATAGTAAATCAAACGCACAGGTCTACGAGTAAATGTTTAATGTGAAACAGGTTTGCTGACAAGATCCTCCATAGTCTTTTCAATTTTCAACATTCTAGAGTTAAGTTCATCACGCAGTTCGTCTTGCCTAAGTTCATATATTGCAATAACAGTATCATCAATGTATCCTCTAAGTTCTTGACCGGTTTCAATTAATTTCTTGCGTACGTAACCTTCAAGTTGGTTTCTGAATATATCTTTAATAACAATTGTTGAGTCATGTAAAGCTTTCTGCGTATCTTGCACACACTGAGCAAGGTTATTATCAACATAATTTCGTGTGGTCGCATCGTCTCCTTCAAGAGGTTCTGCTAAATAGCACAATCTTTTGCTTCCCATGTCGTAATCTCCATTAGGTGTAAGTTTAAAACCTATTCCTGAAGGACCTCGCATAAAGTTAAAATCCTTAAATTTTCTTTTGCGACCGAACTTATCAATAGTGTTTACTTCTGACATTGTTATGTGAGACTGATTTGAAACCATTAGATTTCACCCTAATATATGGTTCTATTTCATTAATAAACGGACTCTGCAGAAAAATATGGATTGCAAAACGTATTTTAGGTGATGTTTAATAAATACACATACAGATTCATTTTACTATTGTTTTATTGAAAAAAAATTAAAATATAACAAAAGATTGAGTTTACTTTTTATTATTAAAAGAAATAAAAAAAATAACAAACAAAAAAATTAAAAATTAAGAAATAAAATACATGTTAATTTTTTCTGTACAGGTAAGCTTCTTCTATGACCCAATTTCTTCTCTGGATGGCACGTTCATTAATGTCCTTGAACTGGTAGTAAACTAGTCCACAAAAGCCGCATTGTACAAATTTAACCCTGAAAAGGTCAATGTAGTTGAAGTCGTACGTAAGATCATTTCGCCAGCAGATACCTAGTCTTTTACAATGATGACAAGTTAAATAAAAAGCTTTTGGTATATGACTGTATGTTTTGGCTGCTTCACTAGGTTGTTCATCGGTTGGCAACATGATGTTTGAATATGTTGTACTTTTCAATCGCGGTACTCTAATTATGTATTACTTTTTAAAATAACCTTGACAGGACCAAAAAAAATCCTTGAAAATTACAACCTCGAAAACGACCCTGACATTGACGGGTACTTTGACCTTGGCCTTGGCCTCGCATCTAACAAGTTTAGTACTATATTTATATGCTTCTTTAAAATAACCTTGACAGGGACAAAAAAAAATCCATGAAAATTACAGCCCTGAAAACGACCCTGGTATTGCCGGTTACGTCGGCCTTGGCCTTGGCCTTGCATCTAACAAGTTTAAATATTATACTTAATGTATCGAACAAAAGGAATAAAGGCGGTGTAGTGGGGGAAATGGGCATAAAAGCAGACTTGCTGGCTCGAGCTCTTCACAGTTCGTCAGAACAGCAAACAGTACAGTGCTAAGAAAAAGTTAATTGTGTGAGTTTGAATATCGAAAATGTCTAGTGTACGGTCTCTTTTAGATGCTCTTGACGTGAGCTGCGGTTCACAGCAAGGCATGCTGGATAACATGAGTGGTTTGGAAGTGTTAAGTCCGGGGGTGTTCGAGAACTGGAATGGCGTGGAGCATGAAGATGCCGAAGACCGAGCCCTCAACGATGGTCGCGACGAAGAGTTAGTTCAGTCGGCAGCGCAATTCCTGGAATGCTGGACGGAGGAGAAGGAGCCAAAGATAAATGTGATTAGTGATGTGGTTGTGCGAAAAGCATCGCGGCCTAGGGAATCTTCTCCGAAAGCGTCGAAATTGAAAAAGCTCTTGACTATGCGGAAGTCGGAAATCGCCGATAAAAAAACATTTTATTCGGCGATTAAAGGTGTGGGACAAGGGAAGAAGAAAAAGTTTAACTTTAAGCGTCCCTCCACCCCTGTTCCATTACCCGACTTCCTAAAAACAGCACCAAAAGAGCCATTGTCAGTAGAAGTGGAAGTCATAGAAGGCCCCGATGGACCAACACCACCAACGCCACCAACACCGGCCAGCGTAGAGAATGAAATAGTGTCGGAGGTGAAGTCTTCCCCAGCGCCAGCGCCACTGTCGCCGATATTGGGGTGCCGGAAACCCATGAAGAAGCGGTTTAAGCGTTGTTTTGAAGGCGATGAAGTTTCCGCTGCTTCGTCGTCGTCGTCGTCGTCATCGTCTTCACCAAATAAAACCGCGTCTTCTTCCGAGCCATCACAACCGGAGTGGGTCGAAGACTTCACCAACTCTCAGAAGACCAAATTGACCGACATTTATGCCATGAAAAAACGCTTAGTGAAAGAAGTGGACGAGTGTGACAGTGACATTATAGAACTTGAAAAACAATTAGAGATAAAAAAGGTGAAATCTGCGCGGTTAAAAAGACAATTAGAGGACTTTAATAAATTATGTAGTAGGTGTTAGGTAGTTGTAGATATTAGCTTTTAATTTATAGTATTAAGTTTGTAAATATATATATATATATATATATATATATATATATATATATATATATATATATATATATATATATATATATATATATATTGTAGTTAATAAAAAAGTGTTTGATCAAATTTTTTATATTTTATAATGAGAATAAAAATGACTTGAAAATTTATTTTTGTGTGTTATTTCATATAGGCCCTGTCCCACATAATATTAGGTAATAAAAAAAAAAGAGTGAATAATCCACTAAAACTACGCAATAGCAATAGTTGTAAATATTTTCTGATAATATTTACAAGTATGCTAAAACATGGTTCGGTTTATGAAGTTAAGGTTCTGTCGCCAGAACTTCTAATACTTTGTATCTCAATATTGTATGTTTTTATGAAAAAAACATAAAATATTGGTTACAAAGTATTATAACCAACTAAAACTACGATCAAATTATTTTGTGGTCCTGAAAAGGACCGTTTGGTTGTAAAACATGCGACTCTTTTATTGAGTTGTGGAGTCGCACGGCCCGTCATCATCAGCGGGGGTGGTGGTGCTATCCTCTGTATATTCGATGATGAACCGCCAAAGTTCATCCCATCTAGGATCGTTCGGCTCCCACTCCAAACAATTCTCTGTGGTAGAATCTACCACAGGGCATTGGATGGGTTGTTGTTGTTGTTGTTGTTGTTGTTGAGTCGCAGACATGTTGAACTAAAATGATTGTAATAAGTATTGGTGGTCGTATATATAGAGACAAATTAATGGTGGGGCGTGAAAACAAATGTCGTATTACGTATTGAGACCAAAAGTTGTTTGTGGTCTCAAATACGAACGAACGATTTAGCTGGGTTCCACCAGCACTTAAAGTTTTAATACTTTGTATCTAATATTGTATATTCTATACATACAATATTAGTAACAAAGTACTAATATGTACTAAAACTACGATCAAAGTATTTTGTGGTCCTGAAAAGGACCGTTGTTGTGTGCCCTTAAAAAGGGCCAGGGAGAGTGTGGGGCTTATGGTGCCCCATCCTCGCTGGTCGACCACCAGCTTGACGAATCGCAGGGGCCTTGTGGGTCGTCGGGTGTTGGTGATGCTGGAATTTCCAGCACCGCATCTTCCGTCGAGTCCGGCTCTGGCTGCGGCGACGGAGTTTCGAGTCTTTGTAAGACCCAATCGCCCGCATCGTCTAATTCCACTAGACCCGGATCATGGTCATATACTAGCGGAATCGGCTCATCCAAGTCGTCCCAACGTAGGACGTCAATTTCAAAATCCACCTCGTCGTCGTCGTCGAAGACTTGCAGGTCTCCAACGTTGTCGGCTACGGTGTCATCACTAAAGATGGATGAGCCTCGGCTGGCGGGTCTTTCTTCCTCCATGTTCATCGTATGAGGGTTGATGAATATATGACTGTGTAACTGGCCCAGTCTCATATATATAGAACTACCCCCACCCCACCAACGGATTCTAAATGTTATGTATTGGTGAGAGCTTATAGAATTATTGATTTTTTCAAAAACTTTAAATAAGGAATTAGATTTGTTTAGACAATAAGACTTATTCTTAATATTTTGTGAAGAATACATTACAAAAAAAAAATAATAGAAACCTTGTTTGAACTGTTAACATTTTCATAGGCTCTCAAGCATATAACTTGGCACTTAAGCTACGAGACAAATCGTCGTTAAACGAATATCTCGCCCCATAAGTGACGATTACTAAACTACGATCAAAATATAATGTGGTCCTGAAAAGGACCGTTTTTGTGGCCCTAAAAGGGCCTGGGGGGAGGGTGGGGTGCCTACCGTGGAGTAATACCCAACGATATTAACACCGACCTAGGTGCAGCCCTTGGTCTTCTTATTGGCGGCACCGTCGTCGTCGCTGGTGGTGTCGGCGTTGCAGGCGGTGCCGAAGGTGCCGCTCCTGGTGCGGTACCCCCGCACTCCTCACACTTGCATATTTTGCCGGGCACGAATGGCCTGACAATGCCAATGATCCTTTTTGGTATATCTTCCATCTTGCCGATCGAATGTGTAATGATGAAATAATTCTAATACCGGCCTCTATATACATTCAAAAAGTTGGAGGGGGTAAGGTGGAGTGCATATATGCATTATATAAGTTTGAGAATAATATGATTTTATAACTCACCGTATCTCTGTTATGGACACAAACTACCCCCCTCCACTTTTCTAGCATATAGTACTAGACTTTCTCTACATTTTTTTCAAATAAATTTTTTTGATATTTCTAACCATTACTTTTCTACATATTTACAAAAAATGCAAATTATGCATATATTTTAATTATTTTCAGGCAAGGTAAGGAAAATTTTGAAAATGTTTTGACGGAATCGTAATAAGGAAGAGTTGAAGTATATCACACTATTTTTCCCGATTCGCTAATATTAAAAAAATTTTTTCATCGCATTTTGGATGGGCCCTGGCGTCGTAACGGTTGACGATAAAAAATTGGAAAAATACATATATTGTGGGAAATTTTCTCAAGGAATCCAAAAAAAAAATTTCCGAACTTCTGTCACCGCAAATAAAAAAATCGATACCACAAAAATTGCGAGAAAATGGTGAATGAGCCGCGCAATCGCTCTGAAACCATCAAAAATCGATTTTTTTCCCTCCGCGGGTGGGAGGGTGGGGTGGTGGTGGTGAACTTAGAAAAAAAAAAAAAAAAAAAAAACCCTCTCCTACAACTTCCACATACTCCCGTTCGGCGGCCCTAGCCTCCTAACTCAAGAATTTCAATTTTTTCGTCTAAATTTTTTGTCATTTTTAAGATTTTCCAAATTTTTTTTCACCATTGTATTCTACTCAAAATTCTAGGTAATTAAAGTGCTTTTATTTTTTCTCTATCTTGAACGGTTCCCGAGCTACAGCGCTTTAAAGAATTCAAATTACTAACTTTCTATAACCCTTTTTTTCAAATTTCATTTTTTCGAATTTTCAAAAATACTACAATATGTAGAAAAAAATTCTCTCTTTAATTTCCCAATACCGTTTTTCTCTAAATCTTCAGCTTTAGCGCGTATTCAGCATTTTCAAAAAAAAAAAAAAATATAATTTTTTTTACACCATCGCATTCTCCTCAAAATTTTGAGCTATCAAAGTGCTTTTATTTTTTTTCTATCTTGAACGGTTCCCGAGCTACAGCGCTTTAAAAAATCCAAATTACTAACTTACTATAACCCTTTTCTTAAAATTTCATCTTTCCGAATTTTGAAAAGTACTACCATATGTAGAAAAAAATTCTCTTTCTAATTTCCTAATATCATTTTGCTCCAAAACTTCAACTTTGGCGCGCATTCACCATTTTTCAATTTTTTTTTGAAAAAAATTTTTTTTACGTTTTTACTATCGAGAAAAATGCTTGCTTATAGTACTCGATTTCCTCTATAATTTTTTCTTATAACTTTTTTCCCTATTCCTAACCGTTACTTTCCTACAAATTTTCTAAATCGTTGTTTTCATATTTTGCCTTAAAAATTTTTTCTTGTGTTATTTAAGCTCTTTTTTCCACTTAATAAACCACCATTTTCTAAATTCCCGTACTCTTTTCTTAAAGAGCGGGCTTTTCCGCCAGCTTTTTTTTTGGTTGGGTTTCAAATAAATATAAAACTACTACTTCACTCATTACAAATTTATTGATTCAAGAACATTATTTTGTGTTACATATAATAGATACATTAAAATATAGATTTATTGGTCACCGAACCGTTTAATACATTATAACTAAAAAATGAGTCGTGAATAACTAATGCGTACACTTTAGTGTCTTTGGGGAATTTATTCTTTCTCGTTTGGAACTCCAATTTTACATCCACTGTCGATGAGTTAATCGCCTCTGGTTGATGACTGCAATTGATAATAAAAACGGGGTTTTTCATATATTCCGCGAACGTTATCATCGGATCGTTTATCTCGCGCCCGTAGTAGCTGCTTTGGAAGTTTTCGTAATTGTAATAGGCTGCTGCGTACAGTTTCTTGGCGAAATCTAAATTCCATCTTTCGTATGGATAAACGGTTGAATTCAGATACAGTCTAATGTCGCATACGTCGGCGTGGGTAAACTGGGTTGCGTTTTTTTCCTTTCTTGTCGCAATTATTGCTGTCTTGAAACCCGACGATTATATAGCGCGGTCTTTCCAGACTTGTACTCGTTCTCAAGGCCCACACGTCGGAAGATGTTTGCCTTAAAGCTGGTAATTCGTACAGATCCCATTTACGATATGCCATTTGAATACTGGCATTGTTTCCTCCTTTATTAATGCGAGACAGTATTTTCAATTTTTGCTTGTCGTCTGGAATGATGTGACGAATTTTCCATTCGATTTTGTCGATACTAATTTCTGCCTCTACTTCGCCGACGTAACAATTTGTAAAAGTGCGAGCTATAATCATAATAAGCTCTTGTTTTACGTTGAAAACACCTTTTGCGTAATCTTCGGCGAATCCCATAAGATATTTTAAGGGTAATTTCCCGGAGAATACGTTACTTGCCGTGTCTACGATATCTTGGTTTGCTTCGTCGAGACCCCATCCGCACGTCATGAGAGATCTTTGTTGCAAACTTCCGAATGAAACCATGGTTTTTAATGTCGTCGTAAGTCCAGGTTTACGAACCACGGCGACTTGCTCACCTCCCATCTCGTAGCGAATTTCATCGAACAAAAATGCGAGGGCATTATTTGATAAAAAACATCTTTTCGTTGCGTCTATGGGTTTAAATTTTCCTTCGATATATATGTAACTTTCGGCGATATCCAGTATAATATCTTGAAAATTAATGGGGATACGGACTTCATCCGAATTGTTGAATGATGGAGATCCGTATGGTTTATACGTATGCTCTTCTAGACTAATAATGGAATTGTCCAAGATGGGCTCGGAGAAAACCTTTATTTTATCGCTGGTGGTGGAAATCATTTTCGCACTTTAAGACCGATTGATTTTAAAAATTTATAGTCTTCGGCAGATAACTGTTGAGATGTTTGTGATCTAACGTCTGGACGACGACTAACCTTGACGTTAACTCTTCTTTTACTTTTATTATGTTTCGGCGGTTCCCCCATCTTAGTCGACAGCACACACAATTGACGATTGAAGCAAAAACCCATTTCTATGAAAGTTTCTTCAGTTCCAATTTGACGATTATTTTCTCGCCTTGAAAATTGATTAGATCACCGCTATCGTCCAAGATGCGAAGAGTAATGTTGTCGATAAACTGACGTCCTGCCGGCATTAACGGCATATAAATATTATTTTGTGGTTCTTTACTGATTTTGTAACCGGGCTTCACGTCGATATCGAATTCGAACAAGGTATGACCTTCCACCGAATTCATATATGCTCCGGAAATTATATTACAATCTACGCGTATGATGCGTACTTTCATTATTTCCACCATCTCGGTTGATTCGTGCTTTTTGTCTCTTTTTAACACTGTATGATTAAATCCTAACATTTTACCGATACTCGCCTCTCCCCTGAAATCTATAGTATATTGGGATTTCAGTTCACATTTCAGCGTATTATTATTAGCGACCAAGTAAAAGATTCCATCGTTCTTTTCTTCAGTTGAAATCCTCAAAGCCTCCGACATAGCTTTACCTATCTCATCTATTTCATAGGCCCCAGGTGGAATCTGCAATTGTATCGGCTGGGTGGTGTAACCCTCCTTCATGTAGGCAAACTTATTGTTGCTTTCGTCCACATTAAAAATTGAATTGTATGTGTAAAATCCCAGCAATGCCAGACCATATTTGTTTTCTCTATTTAATTCGACTGGTGGATAAAAATCGGCGCTTAAGACGCTCGAGTGTCCTGTTAGTGTGAACGTATAAGACATGACTAACCATTAAAACATCACACATCTCGGTTTTATTCTTAGCGGCAACATTTAAAAAGATTCATCTTCACACCTTTTCTCACTGCATTAGATAGTGATGTTTTTATGCTATTTTCTGCTTTTATGCGCACATCGCTGATTTTGCAATAACAACAAAATATTTTTCTAGCTGCAAGATCCTCATCAGACGTAACCTCGTTTAAATTGCTGCTGCTGCTGAAATAATGTTTGCAACCGCACTGATATTTTAATATATCGATATCGCTTTTAAGGTGCTCGGGCAACTTTTCCCAAACGAATGGAATTTCATTTGGGGCTAATGCAATCATCACTTCCTTGGGCATATTTTCTAACTGTTTCACGGTCATTTCCCTTAATCCACCGGCTAGATGAAATGCTTTCAGTGATTGCAACATTTTAGTATAGTTATTGCGATCCATTTGCGGTGTTAATGGTGACGATGATGATGATGACATCTTTTACGCTGATGATTCGACAAGAAACTTTAAGCACAAATGTCCACACCAGACTGTTCCAAAATCCTGCTGACGATCGTATGTATAGTAAATAATTTTTGATGGTTCCGATCCCGTTTGTAGATATCGTACCAATTCGATCGGTGGGGGTAAATCGCCGAAGCTGTCATAATATGTTACTTTAGAATTATTTTTTCTATAAGCTACCCAATGAGTCCCTGCACCACGCGTACTATCCAAATTCACTATTGCTGCTTCGTAACGTCGAGGACCTTGTCTAGGTAATAAATCCCTCATATAAACGCCTCGAAAGTGTCCTATTCTTTTCTTTTTGGCATATTTTTCTATATCGATGTTAGATAGTGGTCTTCGAGGTAGGGATTCAATTAGTTTTTTGATCTACGATTTAAAAATAATCCCATACCTTTACGATATGGCTTTAGAAACAAACCATTTCCTTTCGATTTTAAATACAGGCCGGCACCGGTTTTATCTTCGCTGCTTTTTTTTACTGCTTTTATGGCGCGCACAATTCCCGCTGCCCCACCGGCTAATGAACCCAAAGCTGATAACCCGGCAAAAATTGGTATTAATGGTAATATTCCAGGAATCGGTATTATTCTCGGTGTACGAACCTTCCTTTTGCCACCTGCCGCTTTTACCGATCTACGTGCTGCCGACAGAGCTATTTTAGATGCATTCATGACATTTTTTTCCAACACATTTTTACTTCCGGCTTTTAATAATTCCCTTCGAACTGCTTGTCGAATAGCTGTTCCGAAACTGGCTTTCCGAACATGTCGATTTTTATTAACACCTTTCCTTTTTGTATGACGCGTGCCTTTACTAGATATTTTTTTTGTTGATAATGATGATGGTACACCCATACCAAAACGTTGTTTTCCTTTCATAATGTTTGTAACTAACCAAGCTGCTGTTTTTTCACCTAAACTGGAATCTTTCGATTTTACTCTATTCCAAGCACTTTGTTCGAGCTCGTAATCCGCTCGATGTCTCGCACTTATGTTGTCTTTATTATGTAAATAGGCTAAATCGTGTTTTTTGCATGCGGCATCCAAAGGATTAATGCCTGGATCACCTCTTGTTACACGTTTTATTACTTTTGTTCCGGGTCCGCAATATTGATAACCAGGAATGTGTACCTCGAATGGTAATTTATTTATTAACGAATTCACAATACCGTATCCAGTTTTGTTGGAAACGTGAGACCGTCCACTTCGTTTGACGCTCGGCATCTGAATGACAGTTTTTGTGAAAAATTGCCTATAAAATATCAAATTTTCCTAAGATGCGCGTTATCGATCTTAAACAAAAACTTCCTATTGACAATCTCGATGAAAAAGTCGGACTTGGATTTGAAAAGAAGATAATGAAGAGACACGGTCCTCTACTTCCTTCCTCTATTCGCGGCCTGTTAATTGGTCCATCCAATTGTGGAAAAACTAATGTCATGATTTCGCTGCTTACACACCCCCTTGGGCTACGTTTCGAAAATGTCTATATTTACTCGAAATCTCTGTATCAACCGAAATATGAGTATTTAAGGAAAATTTTAGCGCCCATCAAAGGTTTAGGCTACTATGCCTTTAGTGATTCCAGTAATATTGTGGAACCGTCCGATGCAAAACCAAACTCTATATTTATCTTTGATGATGTTATATGTGAAAAACAAGATGTTATAAGATCGTACTTTAGCATGGGACGTCATAAAAATATCGACTCCTTTTACCTAGCGCAAACATATTCGCGAGTGCCTAAACAGCTTGTGCGAGACAACGCCAATTTTATTATTATGTTTAAACAAGATGAGTTGAATATGAAACACATATTTTCCGACCACGTTTCACCGGATCTAACTTTTACTCAATTTCAAGAAATGTGCTCAAAATGTTGGATAATAAGTATGGATTTTTAGTAATTGATAAAGACAGTGATGTGAAATCGGGAAGATACCGTAAAGGATTTGATAGCTATATATTACTGTAATAATAAGAGAAAACGCTCATTTGATTGTTGAAACGTCCTTTGTTAACATCATGAATAACGCGATCGACTTAAAACGTAAAATAGTGGAAGCTACCAATGCCGTCAGAAAAAAATTTAAACAAATTAAAGCGGCTAAAGAGTTTAATGTTGTGGAATTGGAAAAGTTTTACGAACCCATTTCTAAGCCGTTGACAACTATATCTGATGTGGTTAAGCAACGTCAGCAGCAGCAGCAACAACAACATCAACAACAACAACAACAACAACAGCAACAACATTATCCAGCTACAAAGCCACATAGTCTCAGTACATCAGTGCAGTCGACTCAAATATCAGGTTTTCCCCAACCTACACATTCCTTTCAAACCTCCACACCTATTCAGCAGCAGCAGCAGCAGCATCCCATTTCAAAAGAAGATATTAGCCAATCGGTGTTTGATACACCCTCGACATCAACTAATACATCTCTCGCATCCGCTGACACCACAACTTCCGATACTTTAAACGCACACCTGAAAGGATTACGTTCGAAACCATCTCTATACGATACTGTATATGGTGTACGTTTTGGTTCAAAAACAGATCATAACAAAAATTTTATTGGTAATTTAGAGGTGCGTTTTCGAAATGGAAATATTGTCTTATACAAAAAAGGGAAAAATATTGCAGAATATGGTGGATCACCGGCACTTTATGATTTGTTATTTCTTAAAACACCCCCAAGTGTAGGCAAGGAACAACAACAATTAAGTGATAATGTACTTTCAACGTACAAGGAAATTTTGGAATCAACGAGTGCTGTCTACAACAATTTTAAAAAAAGTGATGGTTTACGGGAGACCAGATGGAACAAATATTTACGAATTATTAAACCTCTGATAATGGGCACAAAATTAGGTGGTACTATTACAAGAAAAAATCTCTCGGAAAAACTACAGTTACCCACAAAAAAGAAATTATCTTCGAAAAAATTTCAATATGTCTACTGGAACAAAACTAAAGAGTTGGTGGATCGTTTACGTTTGTTGTGGAGTTCCAAAATAGCCGGTCACACTGGACACGAAAATGAAATTATGTCAATCATAGAGGAATTACGAGAAGAAGATATAATATATTAAGCTCAATATTTAATGATATTATTCAGTTCTTCCTTCGATCTGAAACCTTTAGAATTACTAATAATATGGAGCCCAGTCTAGAAAAAATCAAGATTGTTAATGAACTACATAGAACGGCTAGAAAAAATTTTGTAAGACGGCGCACGATAATAAAAGGATACAGAGATTTGTGGCAAATTGATTTGGCTGAAATGCAACAGTATGCTGATGAAAACGATGGTTATCGTTATATTTTGGTCTGTATAAATTGTTACTCGAAATTTGTCTATACCAAAGCCATAAAAAACAAGACTGGTATAGAAGTTACTAATGCGATGAAAAGCATCATTGAAGAGGCATCATATACACCAACAAATCTGCAAAGTGATCAAGGAAAGGAGTTCTATAATACAAACTTTCAAGCCCTGATGAAAAAATATAATATAAATCATTATTCCACTTACAGCACAAAGAAAGCTGCAATTGTTGAGCGAGTCATAAGGACTTTAAAAAATAATTTATATAAACAATTCTCGACAAGAGGATCTTACAAATGGATACATATATTATCGGCAGTAACAAAAACCTATAACCATTCGAAACATCGCACCATTGGAATGAAGCCTGCAGACGTGCAAGAAAAAACACATATTAAAGCATATGATTATTTAAAAATTGTACCTAAAAAATTTAAGTTTTCCATGGGTGACATTGTGCGTATTAGCAAGTACAAAAGCTTATTCGAGAAAGGATATACGCCCTCTTGGTCAACCGAATTGTTTAAAGTTGTAAAAGTTAACGTTACAAATCCACCTACTTACTTGTTGGAATCGTTAGGTCAGCCTATAAGAGGGTGTTTTTACGAATCAGAACTACAAAAAACAAGCAGTCCTGACGTTTATCTAGTAGAAAAGGTCCTTAGACAACGCAAGAAAAATCACATCGAACAATTATTTGTCAAATGGCTAGGATTTCCCAACCACTTCAACTCTTGGATAGATAAAGCTAATATTGTTTAAATAACATATTGTATGACTATATTTTTTATTTAAAATGTAAAATAAATAAACAATATATTGTAAAATAAAGTTTTTTATTTCAATCTTCATCATTAAAAAAAATGACAATAAAACATCATACACATAAATAACATTTCAATATTCTTGGAGGGAAGGTCCAATTCACCGACGACTACGACGTTATCTTCAAGGCTATGCCACTCGGAGTGCGTTCTCCTATTCTTTAACCTGCTTTTTTTAGATTTTTTTTGAAGTCGAGTCGTACGACAGTGCGCTTAATGAGTCATTTAAAGGCTGATGATAGAGTATTTTCTGCATAACTTCAATTTTTGTTTTAAGCTCACTATTATTTTTGTATATCATGGGGAGGACATCCTTGTTAAATATGTCACATATTACAACTGCAAAATTGTAAAACTTTCTATTAACAAAGTGTTTTGTCACAGCATCGTCATCATCTTTAGGTTCGCCTAAGTTGGTTATGATTTTTCCACCCATATCATACTGCCCATCCGCTGTAAGTTTAAAACCAATCCCTTGTGGCCCAGATAATATATGATATTTTTCATTATATTTCTGACGACCAAATTTATCAATTGTGTTGTTTCCTCGACTCATTTTCAATCTTTACTAAACTATTTTATTTTTATTTGTCCTACTTATATTAAATATTTCAGCTGAGAAAAAGAAACACTGACTATGATCTACTGGGTTGGTATGTTTATAAAAGAAATAAAATAAAACTGTGATTGTAACAGATATTTATTTACAATTATTTAATTGCACAAATACAAAAATTATAAAAAATTAATTTTCCATGTCTTCGTTTTCGTTGCTCAAAATTCTATCCCATCCGACACTATTTCGATCGTCAACGTCTTGGGCTGTTGCTGTTGCAGAAACCAATTCATATTTTGCAGCAAGCTCACCTGGTAAATGTGGAATATTGACGAGGTATTCTTTTAATTCTTCTTCAACCATTTCAGCACAAAATGTATCCATGTCTATGGAACCATATAAAAATTTGTCGCACAAGTGTGCCCCAGCCATAAAATTGATTGTATCTCTGATCTCGTTCTTATATTGATCTTTGGTTACATCAATATGCGACCAATCATTTACGCTATCTAACATATCGTGAGCCCTATTTCTTAATTCTCTCCCCAACCAAAATATGTATCTATCTACACATTCGTTGGCGGTCGTCGTCGTCGTCGTCGCATCAGCAGACATCTTTAACAGAAATAATGAACACGCGTAAGTATTCTGACATGTGCAACTATATTTTAAATTTAATTACATCCTTTTTTTCAAACAATTTACATACAATTTACTCCAATGAGCCAAAACGTAATAATGTTCGAGTATTGTTTCCAAAAACTCTAGTGCCCTGCCCCAAATAAGTTAGAGTGTATTTATCTTTAGTTTTACTCATAATATCTACAATATCGTCAGATAGTGTTTCGGCCACACGTTTTGGTAAAAAAGTCTCAAATGTGCTATTATCACCGTCATCGTGTAAAGCCACTAAAAGAGTTTTACCAAATCGTGTAGTCATTGAAACCATCTTTACAATTTTATACACTTTGCCTACAATCATTTCGGTAACCTTTTTTCTCTCTAAAACCTCGAAATCTTTGCTAAACATTTCATTAATTTCATCTAGAGTTTCTTTTGCAATACTCATTATTGAAAAAATGGTATATAAATCCAAAAATTACCTTGAATATAAAAGCACTTTCAGAACACTACACGAACACAATATTTGATGTTTATGCCACTGATATCTGCGACTGTTTGAAGTCACTTCTTCTCCCACGAACCTTTATAGCGTGGTTTCAAGGTCGAATTGTAGCAATGGTGGGGGTAGCTTAACGATAGAAATAGTGGGAGGAGTATTGAAGGTCAAATGACGTCACACATTTAAATTGGTATAAGGATAACTTCAAGGACAAAATATAATGAAACAAATAACTACATTTTATGTACTTTATTCATTGATTTTTTTCTGCCATTCTTCTATGCGTTTAACATTATCACCTAAACCTAATTTCCTTAATTTGTTCAATAATAATTGTTTGTTTTTATATCTAAGAAAATTCTTACAAACTATACTAGCTAAAAGACACACTTCGGCATGGTCCATATACTTAAAAAATACACTAAAGTCCTGAGCCTCCGAATCTTGCATTTCATATGCGTAAAATTCCGAACAGGCTGCAGAAATTAGAAATTCCTCGTACATTTCTCGCACTAAACTTTCCATATTAACTACTACTACGTTAAACTTAAGTCCTACACTCTAATTTCATCTAACACAACCGGATCTGCAATGAACCTAATCAGTTTTTCCAAACAGTCACTAAACCCCAACTTTTTTATCTCACGAACAAAGTCTTGTAAATTTATTGTTTTGTTGCAATATTTACGACATGCATTCGCAGCCTTTTCATATTCATAAGCCAAATCACAATAGCGCGACGCCCATTCTGCTCGACTTTTCATTGCATCATTGAAATAATTATTAGCCGTTTCAGTGAACTCATCGCCCAATTTTTTTACTGTCTCTTGCAAAGCACTATTCATATTATTCACTCATTTTTACATTCACGACACTTTTTTATTGCTGGTGGTGGCCCATCTATATGATGACGATATATTTGTTCATAGTGAATGTAACAGGGTAAGCTTAACTGTAGTTCCTTGTTACACCGATATGACGCTGGCAGCTTATCCCAAATTTGCCGTAAACTCAGCGTATCAACGCAAGTTTTTAAATATTCGAGAGGAAAAAATGCTAGATCCTTCTCTTCAAAATCACACAAACTTTTTAAATTACTCTGATATAAACAAATTACTCTGCCGACTTGCTCTATAATTTTTTCTTTAGATAGTTCCGTATCTGACATTTCACACTGAATGAATGCAAGTAGACTCACACAATTTATAGAACAATTTGCAAGGTCAAAATCATTTCAAGATCATCCCACACTATTACAATGCACAAATAACTACTTCAAGGTCACACACCCAAGATGACCTTCAACAAAGTCAAGGTCGTCTCGACCAAGGTCAAGGTCAAGGTCACGCACACAACCTTGAACACAAGGCCAAGGCCAAAGCACACGTGCACTTTCAAGGTCAATGACAAGGACATGTGGGCGGGGCCAAAGAGGGGTGAAGCAAGGTCAAGGTCAAGGTCGAGGAGTGGGGGGATCGAGCGAATCGGGTTATGTTCACTACTAGTGTATATCGCTCAAACTTCACAATCACTTAAAAATAGAATTACATTACACTGAAGCGATTGTATACAACATCCTGAAAGATGTGCACTTGCTGAACATGCTAACAATTACTTACATAATATGGATTATGGGTCAGTGAGAATACTTTCAACTCAGTCAATTATTGCCAAAAGGCTTTTCTTAGAGATGCCCTTTATCTCACAAGAACCGAATAGCCTAAATAAAAAAAACTGATATTAAACATTTGAATGAAATCTATTCTTATCTTTTATCGTTTGATAACTCTTTATCTAGTTCTACAAATATTACTAACAATAATGATTTCAGTTTTCCTTAGATATGAACGATTTAATAATTCTGTGTGGCTGACCTGGCATTGTATAATTATCTTTAATTGTAATGTAAACCCAATAAAATTCATTAAAATAATTACTAATAGTGGACAGCCCTGTTGACTCCTAATCAATTTTTCTGTACTAATAATTTCAGCATGACTGGGCATTTACTGCAGATTTACCCTTAAATGCAGTTTCATCTTAACAAAATTTAATAATAATTGGATAAGGTTGGCAGCCCTACTGTGAGCCTAGTTTTTTAGTCTCTTACGAATGTACATTGTCATAGGACCATTTAACATCTTAGTGAACATCCTCAAATAAAGATGTAAGTTATTAATATTATTAGGTTAATTTTATCTCACTAATTTCCCTTTTTTTGTAACTATTGTAGTCTCTTTGAAAATGAAAATGATTATAAATATCTTCAAAAGCTTGGATTAACTTTAAACAGTACCCTTTCACTTGCTGCACACCCCAATATTAACTAGTTTATCCTAACTAGTCAACAACGACTACCCTTTCTATAATATATATATATATATATATATATATATATATATATATATATATATATATATATATATATATATATATAATATATAACATATGGTTTATTATTACACTTCACTGTAAATCTCGAGTACATAACCGAACTACTTCTTAAGTATTTTAAACATGCAAATTAGGTTAGATTTTGTCAAAATTCATATTACTTAAAAACGTTTAGATACTATAAACCTTATTAAAATAAGCACTTATTTTGATCGGAGAATCCAAAAATGCAATAATATACAAATGGCTCCATTAAAAAAAGACACCTTTGATACTTTCAGAGCTTTTGAAACATCCTGTATAATATGAAAATAATTTTGAAAAGTATCTATATTAGACCCTCATATATCCTAAAGGTAAAACTTTTTGAAAGTCACTTATTTCGGCCACAATATTCCGTGCCGTATAGGGTGAATAACCCTGTATAAAATACAAATTCTAACAATATTACAATCAAAGCGCAATTGTCCAGTATATCTGATTTTCAACTTTTTCATCAATCCGCTGCTAAATTTTTGCAGGACTTTAAAGCTGTTTAGCTCTTTGTATATAACCAAAGATTATGATAGCTATACCATTAGCTATAATAATCTTTGATTAACTTATTTTTTAATATATGTTATAGTCTAAAGACAGATTCTATATGTAAAATAAATAGTATTAGTAAGACTGCTATTGAGATCCCTTTAACCTTTTTCTTTCAGGCAATATTAGAAATTACCTGACACAATATCGACGAAAATCAAAGCTTATCTTCTGGTCAATTTAACATCTGACAGTTTTATCGAAAATAGAGAAACGCGTAGGCTTAAAGGATCCTTGTAAGATGTGGTATTTATTTTATTTATTTCATTTCGCTTTCTTTAATTTACTTTGTAAGGCCATAGTAGACGAAATTAAAATCAGGATATATTTTACAAGGACTACTTAATTTAAGTGAATTTATGATAAACTAAGTGTTGCCTATTGTGAGGACATCGACAGGAGTCTAATATAATATGCGGCAATAATTAACTTAATTTTAGCGCTATTATTATTTGGCTTCTATTGACGATATCAAGGTGCAATAAATTGTGAACAATTTTTGAAAATTCCTGTTTCATAGAATAAAATTATTCGTTATCTGACAAAATAATAAAAAACCCATTTTAAGCCTTTTAAGTCATACGAAAAGAAATTTCGAAAATTGCAGAAATTATTTTTAGATAATCATTCGCAGAATATGTGAAGCTAAAAATCAGTGATTTTTCGCATAAAAATTATTTTTTAAAGAACAATTGAAAAATCGATGTCTTACCCCTTTTCTCTTTTTTATAATCGAAAAATCGTGAAAATAGTTACCAACGGTGATTATAATATACAGTTAGGTGTATCAATACAGTTATATTCAGGGGCGGATCCAGCCTCTTTCTTTGGGGGGGCCGGTGGTGATATCACAAAAGTACAGTATGGCAAGCGAAAGCAAGTTGTCGAGGGGGGGGGGAGACATCAGAAACATTCCAATTTCTAGTGTAAAAGGCAGGGTCGGGTCTATTTTTCTGAATTTGAAGCTCTTGGAAAGGGGCGGGGGCGATCACAAGAAAAAATAAGTTACCGACAGGAGGGGGATGCCAGCAGCATACACATTCCTAGTATAAGAGGCAGAATCAGGTCTATTTTCCTGAACTCAAAGCTCTTGATGGGGGGGGGGGAGCATTCCTATATTCTATTCAAGAACTAGAGAGAGTAATAAAACTGTTACCGAAACCTCCAACGTACCTGCTCCAGTGCCGCAGGTAACTGAGGACTGCCGTAAATCTAATTATATTTAATTATATTTAAATATTATAAGCTTTTACAAATTTACTGCAACCGTAAAATTTCTGATAGTTCAATTCAATTTCTGTCAGTGAGCAAAGTACACCTTACAGTGTGACCTTAGTGATTTTTCTTGTTTACGCTTGTTTTATATATTATTTAAAAATAGTGAGATACCAAAAAGATATCGTTTCCACCTCTATATTTATTCCAAAATCGTTAAACCAAGGCATTTTTTCCTCAACGAAAAACTTATTAAGATAAATGTTTATGTTGCATTAAGATATCAATATCTAGATAATAATGGTAATAGCTCTGTTGAGATGTATTCCAACATGACAGGAGTTGGAAAATCTACTAAGTGCCAAATACTGAAGGAACGACTGGAATTGTTAGTACTCCCAAGCTACATTCGATCACAGGCAGACGAAAAACCTCGTTGGAAGAAGACATGAGAACTGCAATAAAAGGAGTTGTACGTAGATTTTATTATGAGAAGCAGATCCCAACCGTCGACAAAATTCTAACTAAAAATAATGAAGATCGGGATTTACCTGAAATTAAAATAACTGAGCTCTGAAAGTTGCTCGGAGAACTTAATTTTTGCTGGGAAAAACCAGATAGGAAATCTGTTCTTCTAGATCGTCCGGAAACTGTTCGTTGGAGAAATATCCCTCTCAAGTAAAAGGTAGAGTTGCTAGAAATAACACAACTTACAAAATTGGTAATTTAACTGAGCTTTTGAAAGATTTTTTTGAATAAAGTTACTGCGGAAAATTGGAAAAAATCCATATAGTAAAAGAATCAAACAAAATGTTAAAACTCAATCTTATGATCGGTGAGATAGATGAACCAATTATAATTAATTTAAGCGAAGATAGCTTCATTGACTTTGATTACGAATTTGATATGTCATGTGTACCCGTGTAAACACAATTTATTATTTAAATTTTTGTTTTTGTTGTATTTAATTGTTTAATGTTGTTTACATATTTTTTTTATTTTTTTATATATTTTTATTTTAGTGTGTCCCACTCTTGAATTCTATATATTTAATTCCATTTAGCCGTAACTTTTTCATTATTTTATTATTGTATTTGTGTCTTTTTCTTAAGCGTGTAGAATTAACACGTTTATTTTATTTTTTAGGGCTATCTGATTTCCATATAATAAGGTAAATTGAATTAAGATGTCAGTGCAATAGAAATAAAACTAAGTAGGTCTAATTTTAACTGTAACATATAAAAATTAATTACATTTAAATTCTTTTTTAGTGTTTAAATGTAATTCTGCAAATGGTTTAAGAAATAAATAAACTGAAATGTCAAATATTCTAAAAATGTTTTTAATTAATAATAAAATGACCGATAGCTCCAAAAAAATTTTAATATTATATGGACGAATATATTTTTTTTATATATATGTTTAACTTTTTCTATTTTTGACAATGCGTATTTTGTAAGTATTTAAATTATAACTTAGAATTTTTTGAGAGAAAAAGGCTACGTTTGAGTCTGAATGTGCCTAAAACGGTTTCTATGTCAAAATTAAAAATACAGTTGTGATTGGTGTTAAATATGTCAAAATTATCTACATTTTGTAATGTATGTGAATTATTAAGAAATCATAAGAAATAAAATAATATTATAAAAACTTTTTATGTTAAGTTTATTATTGAAATAATATTCTATGCCATAAATACTTAGTGATAAAATAAACCTTCTTCCGACGCCTATGACAAGGATTAAAATCGTTTTTAACTCTTCACACTTCCAAATATCTATTGTTATCCAACCCAAAGTGTCCATTATTATAGATCGGTATTTTTGATTATAAAATTTGTAACCCATTCCTATGAAAATTTGCCAAAGACACCGGACTAAAGAACACAGGTAGTTTGCGAAGAAAAAAAAAGTAAAAAATGACTTATTACTCTCTAGTTCTTGAATGAACTATAGTGTAAGAGAAAAAATCGGATCTATTTTCCTGACCTCAAAAGTCTTGGGGGGGGGGCGATCTAGAATGCTGAAAGTTAAGTTTACTCATAACTGTGGATGTAAAAAGGGATTTTTTATACTTTCTGAAATAAATGTTGTGTCCCAGAATGTTGTAAAAATTATGAGAAAGGTCTGAACGTCCATGTTTTTGGCTTTATAACTGATAGTGTTTTGCGAGAAAAATGGCTGAAAGCTGTCTCACGAGAGTATTACGAGACTAATCAAAATTCCAAAATTTTGCAAATTACCCTATTTTAAAGGAAACATAATTCGAATAATTTCATCGCTGGACCTGAAAACAGGGAAAATTGTTCCATGTAGATTGAAAGAGGAATCATTTCCGTTTTATTTACAAAATTATTCTTCATATTTTTTTTAAATCGGCCCGAATCGTAAAATAAAGAGAAAAAATTTAAGGAACTCGATGAAGTGGTTTTATAAAAGTAATTGCTATACCCAATGGTACAAGCGGGAATATGATAGTTATAAAAAAGCAATACATTTTCAAAATTTGTAAATGTTTTTAAATTTGTTTACCATTTAGCTCCCAAAATTATGATACTGAGACAATTGGAGATGAAATGCCGGTAATAACCTATTTAAACAGGTACTGCAGTTATATTACCTTAAAAAAAGTTTCGTGCTAATTTTGTTTACAATTTTCCCAGTGTTGTCGAAGGCCATTACAGCCAGGTTAACAGTTTAAATCGTAGAGAGCCCCTATATTCTTGTAAAGAAGTAAAAATATTATAACAACTGCTTATATAATTTTCAAAAAATGAATTCATGATTTTGGAGGCATTCTCTTAGATACTTTCAATTAAAGATTATTTTTTTCTGACATAATTTTAAAATATCTCATTGAACATAAAATATTAACTGTTCTTGAAGAATGCAGTAACTATAATAACACATAAATTATCAAAAAGTATATAAGCTATATCCCTAACTAACAATTATGACATTTCTTGAGGTTGGCGTGTTAACTTCTCACCATTTCAAAGATCTTCAGTTGTTTTCTGCATTGGTTTTCAGAATAATTTCTAGTAACTTCAAAGTATATTATCACAATAATTGCTTGTATCATTTAATTAACTTGTTAGTTGACGATTTTATTAACTTTGCTCAAAATAACTAAATATGTGATATTTTCCAATGTTTTGATATTCTGGGCATTGTATTTGTACCTGAAAATACGTTAAAATTCCAAGTTAGTAGCTGAAAGTAAACATGGATTTTTGCTTTAAAATTTCGTTTTCCTCAAAAAAATTCGAAAAGTGGGGCAACTAACAGTTTAGTTTACGACTGACAGTCGTCATTTTAAGCAGAAACCCTTAATTATTAAACAAAAAAGAAAGTTGTTTTGTATTTTTTTGTATTTCGATATATAAGCGGTAAAAATTAATAGCCCGGATGTGATGTCGTTATGCATAAGCAGCGAAGTCTTATGTTTTAGAGGGTGTTGTACCTGCAGACCGATTTCGAACTCATTGGTTCTTGTTAATACAGGGTAGGCCAGCGCACTAAATATAAGAAAAGCATATTCTTAAAGTAACTAATATCAGACAAACTATAAAGTCTAATACAAGTAGCGCCATCTACCAGCTTTTTCAGTTGGTTGAGAAATAAAATACTGTAAGAATATTGTATTTATCTTTGGTATATAGGATATAGATGTGAAATTTAAATGGATCAATTAGAAGCGTTCTCTCCATTTATTGAATCACGGCGCCAAAAGTGAAGATTGTGCCGCATAGATTTGTTGTAGTTCAAAAGAATTTTATAAGCCTTTTCAGCAATTTATTTTTAGGTTTTGTGTAACATAGTCAGGAAACATACTGGATACAAATGAAATAATTTAATTACGTTAAAATCAGCATTTATTGTTCAGTTTTATGTATTCTTTAAAAACGTATTTGCATTTTAAGTCTCTTAAACATTGCAATGATCATACTTTCATTTATTTATTTATTTTATATAAATGTATATTGCATAACAATTTACAAATAGTATATAAATCCAACAAACTTAATTCAAAAACAATATTGGTGATACAGATTAACAGCTATCCAGTAATTATTTTCAACTGACAAAAACTTGCATAATATATATATATATATATATATATATATATATATATATATATATATATATTTACATATATTTAAAAAGTCGTCATTATAATCTTTGACTACGCAATCGACAAAAGCTCTCGAACCATAATTTGTTCGGTGAACTGTTCCAGAAAATAACTGACCCTGTCGAGTATGTCTACTGAGTATCCTAAATTAAGCTGACCAAGAAATTCTTCTCACTTAATCAAACCGTTTACCAGCTTATTTAAAATGAACATATTATAAGCATTTCTAAATTTGGGAAATCTATCGACAATAAATGAATTTCGTGGGATAAATTCTCATACGGGAACAGATGTGTGTACAGCAAAAATTTTTCCGATATATAGGAGCCCAAATGGTACAAGATTATTCGAAAAAACTAGGCACTAAACTGTTATAAAGTGTTTGGATAGTTCTTGTGCTTTCGATATCTCTGCAGTTTCTCTTTATATAATGCAACATCTTAAAACTCTGGAGTACAATATTGTCAATACCTATATTAAAACTTCTTTCTTTATCGAAGATGACCTAGAGATCATTAAAAAATGGCAGACACTCCAAACATAAATCACTCATGTCATAAGAATTTATCACATGCGATAAACTTACAAAATATCTCATAACTTTACATTTGTTTACGGTAAGAGATAAAATATATTATCACTACCTCTCTCTCTCTCTCCCTCTCTCGTTGAGTATGAACACAACCATCAACAAGAAAACCATTGCAAATAATTTTAAATCATCCTCACGCAAAAGGCAACAACACAATTTGAAAACTTTTATATGATCATTAATAAACACTAAGAATAAAATTGGACCAAAATGAGATCTCGGGAGACTCCAGATAACACAGGAATCTCTTTATTCACCACACAATTTAACATTCTGCGTTCGTGAATATCGATATAAGGCTACCAATTCTAAATATAGATTACACACATCGCGACACTCGAGCTTGTGCACCAGCAAATTGTGGCAAACGTTGTCAAAGGTTTTAGTAAAATCCGCGTATATATCCTGCCATATCCACACCTCAGACCAAAGAATCTCTATATTTCTCATAATAGAATTTAATCATGACAATATAGTAACAATTTTAAAATAATTATTTATTAAGAGGGTTCAAATTTAATCTATTGCAAGAAAAGAGAGTCATATTAAACAATAAACATATTAATTGAATTCCAGCTGTAAGATTTTAATAGTAACAATGAGGGCCAAAATTCTCAATAGTATATATAATAGTAGTGTTCATAGAGTTGTACCAACAAAAAATATTAAATATTACCTATTTTAGCTTTTGCATGTTATATAAGCTTTACTTTTTACTGATTGTAGGTATATCTACTTTATCAGTAAGGAATTTAGTCCAGGTAAATGATTTAACAAATAAACATGTAAATAGATTGGTGTTGTTATTATCATTTTTCCTTTCCTATTTTTTATTTGTAATTTACTATTGCATTAACTTAATGTCTATATTCTTTCATATTCTTTGATTGAATTAATTTTTTTTGGGTGTCTCCATATTATTGCCTATGATAATTTGGACTATGTGATATGTTAAAAAAATATTTTATCGCATTCAAAAACCAATTAATTTATGATATTTGAATACTACAATAGCCTAAACTGAATTTTGTGTATTAGGTAATAAAATATTTTTTGCAAGGGAACACCTTAAAAGAAACCGAAAAAATCGTAAAATGTATTATGGAAACTCCTATTTCGTTGAACTCTATGTTAATAATAAGAGAAAACCATTGAAAGGCAGAGGAACAGGGTAAATTTTCAGCTTTAATTATCTTACACGAATATTTAGATATGCAGAAGCTATCGGCAAGTCGAGAGCCGCATTTACTCAGAATCGATTAAAGACCAAATTACATCATTATTTTCAATAAATTCTAATGCTTGATAACTACTGAAGAAACGTATATCTATTTCTATGCACTGAATGTGAAATAGAAGTCGAAATACGTACTTCTGCCAAATGTACTCCCAAGAAGGCCAAAATATATATATATTTTTTTTAATTTACAAGACGCAATGTTATTTTACTAACTAGAGAATGAAACATGTTCACAGAATCATTTTATGCTATATCATTTGATCGGCGAATTGATAAAATTATCCCATTTAGCGAAGATAAAGTTCTCTTTGACCAGGTTTTTAGAATGACGCTATTAAGTTCCTTCATATCAATTATTCCCTAGATAACTAATCCCTGTTTTAAAATTTAAAGAAATTTAATTTTTTAAGTCAATATCGTCAAATATTTTATAGACAACAAGTAGACAAATATATTAAGATGGATAAAAACATTTTTTCATTAAAATCACTAGCTTATCCAGTCTAGCTCTGAAACATAAACTCACAATAGACCCAAATAAATTTTAAACTTTTTTTTTTAATTTGAAATGTTAAAATTTTAGTAGCTTGGGTTAAAACAAGTATACTAAGTTAAAATTTATGAACATTGTTTTCCAAAATTTCATGGGTTTTCTTAATGAAATCATGTTTACGATCTGACATTTTATCGAAATTTCTTTAATTTTGTTTATGTAAAATTTACGATTTAAAAATTTTAAGATTAAACTATGGAATGGTAAAAATATCAAAACAAAATCTACTTTGCTGTACATGATTTTACAAAAAATTCTTGAAATAATTTGTAGAACCTCAAAATAATTCATTAAAGGTGAAACTTTTTCTTCAAGCGTATTATTAAATTTTTCACATTTATGTTTTACCCTAAATATTTGTTTTACATATTTTCGCTACTTTTTGTCATAAAGAATTAACTAAAGCAATACAGAGGATAAAAATTACATAATAATACTTAAGATTGTGAAACCTTCGATGCATTTAGGAAAAAGATATTTTCGATGCCCTTTTGTAAAATATTTTTATTATTTTTATTATTTATTACTTTATTCCTTAGCAAAAAGTTGAAACTATTTTTTTTATTAAAAAAATTGAAAACACTTATTTGGATGTACCTAAACCAGTTTTTCCCCGTAGGGCACAAGAACTTGTGATTTATTTCTTATTACAAAAACGTACAAATAAACACTTTATATTTATATAAATTAAATATCGATCGTAAATGATTTACTTAAAAATGTAGCCTAGTGAAGAAAATTATATTTATTTTATAAAATAGGTATTGCGCAGCACATTTTGCTTAAAAAATTTCAGACCCGTACACCCAAGGAAGAAATAAACAAATATATTCTAACTCAGAAAGTACATTTTTATGTTTATTTAATACCTAATTAAATTTAACAAAATATCTAAAGCGGTCTCAGATATATCAAGAAAAAAAATACTGACCTACGTATTTGACCCCAATTTTTATATGCTGTTGAATCCAGAAATGATAAAATAAGGACGAAAAGTACATTTGTATAATTTGGGGGCCAGTCCTATTTTTGAAAAAATAGTACCTATCTGCATATATACAACCGATTCCCTCTTATCAGACGTTTGGTTTGCTAGCGTTACTATTTGTGGTTTTTACCTTGTGATAATTCTGCGAATTAGAATAATTTGTAGTGTTCTAAGTGTCCTATTTATTTTTGTGTGTTTTCTTAGGTATAATGAGATTCTCAAGAATAGGCTTACGTTTTTCCAAAACCAGATGGCAAATCGATTTTCGAAGTTCGATGTTCTGCTGAACATTTCATGATGCTCGTGTCCAAAAAAATATGTTTACGTTTCAATATAGTTAATCTGCTATTTTTTAATATTATACTTTGCGAGTCTAATAAATATTATGTCTAAGATAAAAACCGATTTTATAAAAAATTTAATATCCAACACCCCAAAACAATTAGCTAAGAATTCACATTTTCAAAAATTAGCATGCAATTATGAAATTTCCAGTATACTATTGTATATCCTCCCTTAATTCTTACATATATTTTTTCGACTCTTGCCCTTACTTTTCTTAAAACCAAATTTTTAATATTTTGGATGATAATTGGAATGTTGACGGTATTCAAGTAAAAATATGATTTTGCCACGAGGCGGTAGTTTCCACGACAGAAATCCTAAAAAACATAATATTTTTCTTTATTTTTAAAGAATTTTATTTTTATTTAATGTAAAATGTAAATAAATTTCCTGTGATTCACGTGACAACGAACACCAATCAAAGTGAATGATGGTACTCCATACTAACGTCATCGCTGGTCCTGATACGGTTATTCTTTTGTCATTGTTAATTTCAGTTCTATCACTTGAAGTAATCATAATTAAGATAAGTGAATGCATGAAGTTTTCAGTTTCACTTTTTTCACTTTGATCATTTGATAATGACTCTAAAGAATACAACGTTATCGCTGTCACGAACTTGACATATAAATTATTTGGTGTTATGTCACATTCGTTGCCTAGTTAATATTTTATAGCCATTTTTATGTAATTTCTTCGAAATTTGCTTACTTTTTCCTTTGAAAATGATTTTAGGAGATCTTCCCATGATGAAGAATAGATTTATTAAGGCAAATAATTTGAATGTGCCGAGAATTACTTGTTTGATGGTAGCGAATTTCTTCGCAGCAAACAGTAACTACTACCCTGCTGAATTTAAAAATGTGAAAACTTCAATGTAAGTAATTTACCAAGGATTATTATTTCCGCAACCGATAATGAATACATAATAGTAATCATAGGTATTTATAGTGTCGAATACTTGCGGGCTAGCTAAAGCCACACTTTCCTATAATAATACCACTCCGAGGATGCAACCGGAATAAATAACGTTTCAGGTGTTTTAACTGTAGTATTTGTACACTGAGGTGCCGCACAACACTTAAAATTACTTAGAACTCATCTTTTATTACAAAAATTATGAAAAAAGTGTCTATATACTAATGATTTTACAGAGATAAAGTGACAAATATTGGCGTTTTGGAGGGAAATTTGAGACGGAATTTAAAATTGATGATTTTTAAAGTATTAGTTGTATTAAATTTTTTTTTAATATTTTGGGTTCCATTACGTACTTGTGCATATTTTTAAACCCTTTCCTAAAAATAGTCAACATCCCAATTGTAACAGCCTGTGATCTATAAGTATAACTCGTTTTATAAAAGTCTAAGTGGAATAAAACAAAACATTTTGGTTTCTTCTGACTGAAATACTTTTCCTTCAAACGTAATAGGGAAGATATAGACACTCGAGGATGAGTGCGGTGGAAGTAGAATATAGTGAGAGATGATGGCCAGAGTATATATTTTTTTTCATATATAATATATATCGTTTTCTCTTTTTATCTTACAGTAGTTAAAAAATATTATTTTCACAGTGCTACGCACTGATGTAAATAATTTAATTTTCCTATGTCATGCAAATTTTTTGCCGCTATTATTTACTTATTTTGAGGCTTTACAAATTTGTGTTTATATAAAACTTGAATATATAGAATTTTCGTTTATATATCACTTTTTTTTTTTATTCAGATTAGCAAAGTTCCATAAAATATAACATGTCTTGTATGCCTTAGCATTTTTGCCTTCCACTTACAATCCCTTACACACTTTTGTATGAAATTTTAAGAATTAAAATTGAATATTATCTTAGATAATATTTGTACAAAATGATATTCCTCGGACTTAAGTCATACTGTATCATCGTCGAAGCGAAAAAAAAAATTTTGAAACCAAAAACTTGAAAACTAAATTTAAATTATATAGAATCTTAAGAATTAAGAATATCTAAAAATTACAGAATATACCACTTGCGTTCCTTGGTTTGCCAGTTTTTATTGAACTTCAAAAACTTTGTGCAAGCTATATGAAACATGATAGAGAAAGTAATAAGTTTTTCGTGAAAAGATTTATATGTAGCTAATGCGTAACTGTATATTTATTACATTTTTGCTTTTTTAAACTTAATATAAAAATTTTAACTGATTAGATATATTATCAGCAAGTCATATGTTTGTTTTCTTGTATCAATTAGAAACAAAATATTAACTATAATATTAATAAGATCATAGACCTCGAGACTTTCTATTATATAACTATTAATATCAATTTAGAATACTACATATAGTCTATTAGCTTTTTAAAACTTAACATTACCAAAATCAAGGTGATTTCAAAGAAAAATAAATATTTTTAATGGCTAAAATTAAGAAATTTTTAGTTCACAATGGAAATTACCTTTAAAAAAAATTAATAATATTAATATTAAACTACAAAAAAATTCATGGTAAGTACCTTATTAAAAACAGCTCTTTTCTTCCTATAGTTAAAACATTATTGAATCAGTAAATTAATTAAACATTTAGTTGAGGTTTGCATACATGAAACACTTTATTACTCTGATAAATGCATTGTCGTAAACTTTATTAAGTAAATCGCATAATGAAATCCGCAAGAATATGCTTACATTTTTTCAAAACAAGAGTAAATAGATTTTCGAACTTTGAGGGTCTGCTGAACATTTCATAATGCTCTTGTCGAAAGTTATTGTCCTATGTTTACTTCCTAGCATGATTAATTTGCTATATTTTAAATTATAATTTGTGGGTCATATAAAAATAATGTCTAGGGAAAAACCGATTTTATAAAAAAAATATCTTCCGATATCCCAAAGTAATTTGCCAAAAATTCACATTCTCAAAAATTAGCATACAATTACGAAATTTCCAGTATACTATTGCCTACCCTCTCTTACTTCTTCCATATATCTTTTCAACTCTTTCCTTTACTTTTCCTAGAACCACATTTTTAACATTTTGGACCATAATTGTAACATCTCGTGATCTGTAGGTATAACTCGTTTCATATCAGTCTAAGAAGAATAATAGTCAAAACATTTTAGTTTTTTCTGACTGAAATAATTTTCCTTTAAGCGTAGTAGGGAAGATATAGATGCTCGAGGATAGATGCGGTAGAAATAGAATATAGTGAGAGATGATAGGCTACAGTATATAATTTTTTCATATGAAATATATGTAGTTTTCTTTTTTTTTATCCTATAGTAGTTAAAAAATATTTATCTTTACAATGCTTTGCTCTTATAATCTAAATAATTTAGTTATCTTATGTCATGCAAATTTTGCCGCTATTTATTTAGAGGCTTACAGAATTTGTGTTAAAATAAAACTTGAATATATAGAATATTCGTTTATATATTACTTTTTTTAAAATTCTAAGTAGCAAACTTCCATACAGTGTAACATGTCTTGTATGTCTTAGCATTTTTGCCTTCCACTTACAATCCCTTACACACTTTTATATGAAATTTTTAGAATTTAAATTGAATATTATCTTAGATAATATATATACAAAATGGTATTGCTCGTACTTAAGTCATATTCTATAATCGTCGAAGCGCAAAAAAAATTTTGAAACCAAAAACTTGAAAACTAAATTTAAATTATATAGAATTTTGAGAATTAAGAATATTAAAAAATTACAGAATATACCACCTGCGTTCTTTGGTTTGCCAGTTTTTATTGAACACTAAAAACGTTGTGCAAGCTATATGAAACATCTTAGAGAAAGTAATAAGTTTTTCGTAAAAAGATTTATATGTACCTAATGCGTAACTCTGTATATTTATTACATTTTTAAGAAAATGACCATATAAATTAATGAGGTGCTTTATTTGCCACATTTTCATTTATTGTTATTTGATGAATATAAATAAATGTATCTTGTTTTTGCTTTTTTAAGTTTAAGATATAAGATCATAAACCTCAATTTTTTCTATTATATAACTACTAATATCAATTTAGAATGTTACATATAGTCTATCAGTTTTTTAAAGCTTAACATTACCAAAATCAAGGTGATTTCAAAGAAAAATAAATACTTTTAATGGCATAAATTCAGAAATTTTTAGTTTGCAATGAAAATTTACCTTTTACAAAAATAAATAATATTATTATTAAACTATTAAAAAATTTGTGGTAAATACCTCATTAGAAGCAGCTATTTTCTTCCTAAAATTACAACGTTGTTAAATGAGTAATTAATTATTTAGTTGAGGTTTGCGTACGTAAAACACTTTATTACGCTAATGAATGCATTGTTGAAAACTTTGCTAAGTAAGTCGCATAATGAGATCCGCAAGATTATGCTTACGTTTTTCCAAGACAAAAGCAAATAGATTTTCAATATTAGACGGTCTGCTGAACTTCTTAATGTTCATGTCTAAAGTTATTGTCTTATGTTTACGTTCCAACATCGTTAATTTGCTATTTTTTAAATTATAATTTGCGGGTCATATAAAAGTAATGTCTAGGGAAAAACTGATTTTATAAAAAAAATATCTTCCAATATCCCAAGGCAATTAGCCAAAAATTCACATTCTCAAAAATTAGCATTCAATTACGAAATTTCCAGTATATTATTGTCTACTCTTTCCTACTTCTTTCATATACCTTTTCGACTCTTCCCATTACTTTTCTTAAAACCACATTTTTAATATTTTGGACGACAATTGTAACATTTTGTAATCTCTAAATATAACTCGTTTTATAAAGCCTTAAAAAAATAAAGTCAAAACATTTTAGTTTCTTCTGACTGAAATAATTTTCCTTTAAACGTAGTAGGAAAGATATAGATGCTCGAGGATGGGCGCGGTAGAAATAGAATATGGCTACAGTATATATTTTTTTCATATGTAATATATATATATATATATATATATATATATATATATATATATATATATATATATATCGCTTCTTTTCTTTATCCTATAGTAGTTAAAAATATTATCTTTACAGTGCTGCGCACTTATGATCTAAATAATTTAGTTATCTTATATCATGCATTGCTATTTATTTTGAGGCTTACAGAATTTGTGTTAACATAAAACTTGAATATATAGAATATTCGTTTATATATCACATTTCTTTTAATTCTAAATTGTAAAGTTCCATAAAATATAACATGTCTTGTATGCATTAGTATTTTTACTTTCCACTTAACAATCCTTTACGCATTTTTGTATGAAATTCTCAGGATTAAAATTGAACATTATATTAGTTAATAATTGTACAAAATGATATTCCTAGCACTTAAGTTTTTATTGCATAATCGTTGAAACTTAAAAAAAAATTCAAACCAAAAACTTGAAAATTAAATTTAAATTATATAGAATTTTGGGAATTAAGAATATCAAAAAAGTACAGAATATACCACTTGCATTCCTTGGTTTTCCAGTTTTTATTGATCACTAAAAACTTTATGTAACCTATATGAAACATGATAGAGAAAGTAATAAGTTTTTCGTGAAAAGATTGACATGTACCTAATGCGTCACTGTATATTTATTACATTTTTATGAAAAAATCCATATAAATTAATGGGGTGCTTTATTTAAATATTTTAATTTATTGTTGTTTGATGAATATACATAAATTTATTTTGTTTTTATCTTTTTATATTTAACATAAAAATTTAAAATGATTAGATGTACTACCAGCAAGTTATATGTTTGTTTTCGTGTATCAATTAGACAATTAACAAAATGTTAACTATAATATTAATATCAAACCAACAACTTGAAAATTAAATTTAAATTATATAGAATTTTGAGAATTAAAAATATCAAAAAACTACAGAATATACCACTTGCATTCCTTGGTTTGCCAGTTTTTAATGATCTCTAAAAACTTTATGCAGGTTATATGAAATGTATATAATGCGTCACTCTGTATATTTATTACATTTTTAAGAAAAGAATCCATATAAATTAATGGGGTGATTTACTTGTAACATCTTGATTTATTGTTGTTTGATGAATAATATTAAATTTATTTTATTTTTGTTTTTTTATATTTAACATAAAAATTTAAAATTTTAAAAGATAGAATAAAAGAAGATAGATACTACCAGCAAGTTGTATGTTTGTTTTCTTGTATCAATTAAAAATAAAATGTTAACTAAAAAATTAATGAGATCATAAACCTCTGTCAGTTTTTTTAAAACTTAACACTACCAAAATCAAGGTTTATTTCAAAGACAAATAAATATTTTTAATGGCAAAAATTCAGAAATTTTTAGTACACAATCGAAATTTATCATTAAAATAAATAAATAGTATTATTATTAAACCATCAAAAAATTCATGGTAAGTACCTTATTAAAAGCAACTGTTTTCTTCCTATAATTACAGCCTTTTTAAATGAGTAACTTAATTAAACATTTAGTTGAGGTTGAAACACTTTATTACACTAATAAATGCATTGTTGTAAACATTATAGTAAGTCGCACATAACATCAAACTTTACGCAACAAGTTAAAAGTGCCGAAACATTTACCGTTTTTTATACGATATCACTCTACAGAGCTCCAACTACCGCACGCAACGTAGAGCTACAACTAAATTTGTTAGAGTATTCCCGCTTTATTAAGGAGCAGCTTGGCGCGCGGCGCATGGATTCGCAAACACCTGTTGCATTTTGAAAAGGAGTAATTATTTTAGCTTAAAATTCTAATAAGAAAATTTTTAAAAACTATAATCTAAATTAAAAATGATTGAAAGTTTAAGATAGGGTAACTGCGTCAGTAATGGACCATTTCCTATTTTTAAGCTCGAAAATAAGAATATGATTTAAAAAATGAATACGAGTATAGCGGCATCGTTTTCAAGTTCATGCAGGTACTAACTGCTAATTTTTGCCTTAATAACTTGATGGTCGCCCTCGCTGCAGAATATACGAAAAAATTAAACAGTAATTGGTGTAATGATTATCCTTAATTTATGTAGGAATCTAACTCTTGAATTTAAGTTAAAAGAAAGCAATTTTTTTAAATAAATTTATGCAATATTAAATATGGGATGTATGCTAGTCATGTAGATAATAATTTAAAGCGGTTTTTTTAGACATTGTGTGTATTTTCAGCATCAGTTTTTTCAATTAGGAAACTTTTGTGGTAGTGTCAACTACTGGGACAGAAAATCTTTTCTTTCCAATAATTAACATTAGCTTCAGTTATTTTTAACTGACTTGTAAACGAAGGAAATTCTCAATTCGTCGACTATGTATTTTTTATGTATGTACAGGGTGAGTCAACGATTGGATGAAGTAGGTTTGTGCCTTTTCGGTGAAATTAACAAACAAACTATATTTATTGTTTGATACAGTTTATTTTTACGCAGATTTTAAAAATATTTAGGACTCTACAGGGTGAGCCAAAAAATTTGGACAGCATAAAGTTGTATTTTTTTAAATAGAACACCCTATATACGAATCATATTTTCGATTTGGCTTATAATTTTAAATCTTTTTTATTAAAAGTTTACTATAACAAAACTTTATAGTTTCTGAGATAATTAAGTTTAAAGAAAAAAAGTCACATTTGCAAGTATCAATTCAATCCTAAATAACATTTTCAATTTTGGGACAAATATATTCATATTTGAAATTTAGCAAGGCCAAGGACAAGTTAACATAATTTTTACCTAATATTTGCAATAAAAGCTACAGGGTGTTGAACACATCGGCTCAAATTTGAACAAGTTTAAATGAATAAATATCTTTTTTTTAAATGGTACACCCTGTATATTTTCATGTTATTTAATAGAGTAATAAAAACCCTAAAAGTTTTGTTCAATATATCCTATACCTATTTATAATAGTTTTTGAGATATTTCAGTTTTTCTTATTTTCCATACTTTTTTACAGAAATAGTCTTCATTATCATAGTAGCCATGTAAAATAATAAAAAGAAACTACAGAAACAAACAGAATGTGGTTAAATATGATGAAATACATTATTCGTTATATTACAACGGCAATAGTTTAATTAAACATAATGTGAAAAAATTAACACAACAATAACGACAAGGCAAATACATATTTATTTTATATTAAATTGAAACAAAAAAATTACCTATTAAATAATGAGATTAATTATTTCTTTTTAATAAGTGTTCGAATAAACGACCCTCTTGTGCAATGCACAAATTTAGTCTTTTTTGCAGATTTTCTCGGACCCTGGGGAAAATTAGTGGCGTTATTGTTCTACAGGTATCCCTAATCCTGTTTCGCATATCTTCCACTGTTGTTGGTGGATTAACATACACCTTATTTTTAATATAACCCCATAGGAAGAAATCTAAGGGGGGGATGTCGCAAGACCTTGGTGGCCACTCAATGAAACCGCACGTCCAATCCATTTTTGCGGATATCGTTGGTCCAAAAACGCACGAACTTCACGATGGCAATGCGGAGGCGCACCCTCGTGCTGGAACCACATACTGTCGAGCTCATCCCTATCGAGACCTTGAAGCAGTTGGGGTAGTTCTTCTTGTAGAAAGTTCAGGTAACTATGGCCATTTAGTGATTCATTAAAAATGTGGGGTCAAATAATTCGATTATGATGAATACCACACCAAACATTTAATGACCAGTGGTTTTGATGTTGCACCTCTCTAATCCAAAATGGGTTTTCTGTGGCATAATAATGCATGTTGCGTCTATTTACGGCACCGTTACTTCTAAAAGTAGCTTCATCACTAAACATTACCTTGCATAATAAATTTGGATTTAATTGAATCTCCGCATTTTTTGTACGACAAAAGTTTACATGACTTTCAAAATCCTGTCCATGCAATTCTTGGTGTAATTCCATGTGATATGGATGATACCTATATTTCTTGGTAGTATGATTAGCGGTGGATTGTGATGTTTCACATAATGCTGCTAACTGACGGCTACCAATATAAGGATTTTCCTGAACATTTAACAATACTTGTAGTTCTTTTTCTTCATTAGTTACTGGTTTGTTGACCACTTTACGTTTTGGATAATTAACAGTACCAGAAGAATCAAATCTTTGCATTAAGTTTTGAAAAGTATGGGTATTAGGCTGGCGTCGATCAGGATACTTCATTTTGTAAATTCTTTGAGCAAGAAGGCAATTTTTTTGAGCCTCTCCTATTGTATAAATCATATCTATTAACTCATTCTTTGGAAAATTCATTTTACAATATAAGATGAATGCAAAAAAAACCAAACTACACTACATAAAATCCAAAAGTAGCGATTGCGGTTATAAATTTGACACACAGAAAAATGTTCTTTTACATTGTTTTTGCCATGGCTACCATGATAATGAAGACTATTTCTGTAAAAAAGTATGGAAAATAAGAAAAACTGAAATATCTCAAAAACTATTATAAATAGGTATAGGATATATTGAACAAAACTTTTAGGGTTTTTATTACTCTATTAAATAACATGAAAATATACAGAGTGTACCATTTAAAAAAAAGATATTTATTCATTTAAACTTGTTCAAATTTGAGCCGATGTGTTCAACACCCTGTAGCTTTTATTGCAAATATTAGGTAAAAATTATGTTAACTTGTCCTTGGCCTTGCTAAATTCCAAATTTAAATATATTTGTCACAAAATTGAAAACGTTATTTAGGATTGAATTGATGCTTGAAAATGTGACTTTTTTTCTTTAAACTTAATTATCTCAGAAAAAAGATTTAAAATTATAAGCTAAATCGAAAATATGATTCGTATATAGGGTGTTCTATTTAAAAAAATACAACTTTATGCTGTCCTAGTTTTTTGGCTCACCCTGTAGAGTCTTAAATATTTTTAAAATCTGCGTAAAAATAAACTGTATCAAACAATAAATATAGTTTCTTTGTTAATTTCATCGAAAAGGCACAAACCTACTTCATCCAATCGTTGACTCACCCTGTACACCGATTACTCCGGAACGGCTGCAACTATTTGAATGAATTTTTTTACTTTATGTAAATATGGTGGTCCCATATTTTTTTCGACGAAATTGATACGGCAATATCCAAGATGGCGCTGACAATATGGCGGCAAAAAAATTAATTTTGTTCGATTTTCTCCAAAATTGGTATGGAGGAATTTTTTAGGTTGTACATAACGAATCTGAAATTATTTTTACAAAATTCAGTATGGCAGATCCAATATGGCGGACAAAAAATTGTAATTTTATCCGATTTTTTCATAATTGTTATGGGGGAGTCTTCGGGGTCGTATATAACGAATCCAAAATATTTTTTAAAAATTCAACATGGCAGATCCAATATGGCAGATAAAAAATCAATTTTGTCTGATTTGCTCCAAACTTGATATTGGGGGTTTTCGGTGTCGCACATAACGAATCTAAAATTATTTTTAAAAAATTCAGTATGGCGGATCTAACATGGCGGACGAAAAAATCAATTTTGTTCGGTTTTCTCCAAAATTAGTAGGGGGAGTTTTCGGGGTAGCACATAACAAATCTAAAATTATTAAAAAAAAAAATTCAATATGGCATATCCAATATAGCGGATAAAAAATTAATTTTGTCCGATTTTTTTCAAAATCGATATGGGGGAATTTTTGAGATCGCACATTAAAAATCTGAAGTTAATTAAAAAAATGAAATATGGCGGATCCAAGACGGCGGTTTGAAGATTCTACATCTCTTGGTTTTGTCTAAAATCAGTATTGGGGGATTTTTTGTTAATGTTAGTTACGAATTTAATATATTTTTTGAAAAACTCAATCTGGCGGATTCAAGATGGCGCCCTAAAAATTGGAAATTTTTTGATTTTCTCCAAAACTGATATAGGGGGTTCTTGAGGTTGTAAATTATGAATTTAAAAGCATTTTTTCAGGATTCAATATGGCGAATCCAGTGTAGCGGACAAAAAATTTTACATTTTTCGATTTTGACCAAAGGTAGGATTGAATCGTTTTTGAGGTTATAAATAGCAAATATGTCAGATGCAATATGACGGTCTACAAATTTTAAATTTCCAGATTTCATCCAAAATTGGTACTAGGGACCTGTGAAGGGTTCAGATTTAGATCAGATTAAGGGTTAAAAATTTTAACTTATTCAATTTTTTCAGATTTGTATTGTTTTCGGCGTCGTGTATTACGAATACTAAGTTAATTTTTTACAACTATTAGGTTGATAAGATACAATATGAGAGAATGAAAATTTTACATTTTCCAATTTTGTCTAAAATTAATATTGTGAGGTTCTTGGGGCGTATACAAACTCAAAATGCAGTATAAAATATATCGCGCTAAGAAATTTACTTCTCAAGTTCTTTAAATATCGATATTGGAAGGTTTTGGGGCCTATATTACCAATCTAAAATTAATTTGAAATTTAAGATAGTGGATTTACAATGACAGACTAAATATTTGTTTGACACATTTTCACTGGTATTTGGAGAACTCTAAGAATCAAAAAAATTTTAATGGTTCATTTTAGGATGATTTACAACTTTTGATAAAATGGGTACTTTTTTACCACCTTGAAGTCATTGCAAGGTACACTAATCTCGATCTTAGTTCAAATAATTTATGGATATTATATTGAATTCAAAACAAAAATCTAAAAATAAAATTTTTATAAAAAAAATTGAACCGACTTCTAAAAGTGCGCTAAAAAGTGAGAGATAACTAGAAATTTTTATATGAAATTGAAATTTTTGAAGTTGGAGCCAAATTATTTCTAAATAAAATAAATAACTACTTATATATGCAAATTATGGGAAGAAAACAATTACAACTAAAGTATTTTTAATCTAAGCGATTTTACATTTTGTCAGGTATTAATTTGGCGCCGAATTCAAGAATTTCAATTTCATATAGAAATATATAGTTTTTTTCACTTTTTAACGTACTTTTAGAAGTCGGTTAAATTTTTTTTATAAGAATTTGATTTATAAACTTATTTGCACTCACGTTTATAATACAAATCTGATCTGTTTAATCTAAATTATGTCTTTTAATAATATGAAGAACATAATTTTGATTTATTCAGTAATTGGCATTCCTAAGATGTAGTGTCAATTAACTTTTATTTCTAGAGTTGCTAGGTTTAAGCCTTTTGTTGCTGTCAGAACTACAATTATGCTTCCTGATACCTTTTAATCTAATTCCGTTAATTTTTAAGATTTAATATCCAATAGTGCAGATGATAAAAATCTTTGAGTTTCACATCAATTTAACAAATTAAGTCATTTAGCAAAACTCAACTATGCATTTACTACAACTAAAATACGTTCTTGGAAGCTTGTGAAAGTAGTCGCCATCTTTTTACAATTTCATCTATTTTACTTTAGTTTGTTTCACTCAATTTTAGCTTTATAAGGTAACAATACTTATTTTTAAAAAAATAGCTTGAAACTTGATGGCAAAAATATGATTTAGTACTAAACATTATTTTTTTTTAGATTTGTTATAATTTCCCGTTAGATGTTGTTACGGTTAAAAATTGATCCTAAATAATAAATATTTTTGTTTACATTTTTCTACATTAACTTACAGGTTCAGATTACTAAAGAAGTGAATAGATTTTTGTTTTGTACGTTTTTCTTTAAAGGTTGTCATTGACATGCATAACTTGGAACGTAAATTTACAGTAAACGATATTTTCTATTATAAAACTAATGATTACCTTTTGTTTTTCATTCATTAATATTGGTTTCATCTATATTCAGATCATTCCTTTTGTTTACATTTTGAAATTTTGATTGACATCGAAACTTAATCTATTTCTGTAAGTTGTAAATTTCGTTAGGTACCTCGAGACAATGTATCACAGATTGGGAAAAGCGTTTTCTTAATGACTGGATAAATAAAAACAGTATTTTTTTTGTTTTCTTGTTGATTTTTTTTTTAGGAAATATTTATTTATTGTCACATATCAGCTGTTTCAGATAGTCAGATCCACTGAATTGCATGGATAGTTTTTATGGTTGCCTATATGATGACACCTCTGTTGAATATATCGAAATGTTAAATTCGAAATAAGATAGTATCGATTTTCATTATGTTGTTTTTAGTTTATTAGTTGAATATTTCTTTTTACTTCACTAATTAGAATTTTTGGTAATTAAAATATTTGAAATTAGGCCCTCGAACTATTTCGAACTAATTGGATTTCATTTTTGAATATTTTGAATCTGTAAAGTACTTTGCTCATAGGATATTCATTTTTGTAGGGCTAGGCAGTTTAGATTATTAAGGTATTGGTTGTCTCTGTCTGATTTCAGTACTGGCCAGTTTAAAATTGAGATAGAAGAATTTTTGCATATATTTTCCGGAAGCAGTTCAAATTGTATGATAAATTTCAAGTGATTTGAGAAAAATCGTTCTCTTTTGGCTATCTGACGTAAGAGCGAGAAGAAGTGGTCTAGTTTTACTACTTTCCCAAGTTAAGGGATTTGGTCATAAGTGGCCGATTAAAGTAACAAAACCAAGTCGGGGTGCAAACAATTTTTGGTAACGTTGGTCGTTTCACCCTACAGCCAGTTTGGCGATTATTTTTCTTCAGCCAGCCCAGAAACAACGGCTAAACAGTTATCAGATGCCTCCATTTTCTTGAGTTTGAGGGTCTTTTGGGATATCTACAATACGTCTTAGAATAACTACAGTATGTCTTAGAAATAACTTCAGTGTCTTTGGATTTCTTCAGTCTTTCTTTTTTTTTTAGATGAAATTTTATAATATACAGCGTTTGGGAAAAAAATATGCAGTTTAGGTTTTCGTGCTGCACTTCTGAGATTGTGAGCCTCTGAATGGGACAATCTCCATATTGAGCCAGGTCAACGTCCTTTCTGGTGAAGCCGATTACATCACAGGCCTTGTTTATCCACCTGTTTGGAAGTGATTCAGCTAAGTGCCTAGTTTTAGCCAAAGTATGTACACGAGAGTTTCTGATTGTTAAGTCTGATGGGTATTAAACCTGTATTTTTAATCGCTTAGTTATCTAAGCACAGTTTTCTTTTCGATTACCTAGAGGGCTAACAGGTAAGGGATTCTTCTGTACATGATTTTGAACTTTTTTCTAATTAATAGATTTTAAATATTTGGACTTTAATATTTTTCTAATGATATTTATCTTTTGCTAAATTTACCATATCACATAATATTTGCGGCGAACCAGTAAACTCTGTAAAGTGAAACGCAGTCGACTCCGTTGCGCTACAACCTCAAATTTAAATGTTTTATTTTGCGATACTCTACTGTAATTGAGGTTTTTTATTGTGGTTCCATTTTTAGAGTCCCAGAGTGGCCAATTAATCATTTAATAATTGTTTAAAGTATTGAATATTATAATGATAAATTTATTGAAAGTTTTAATTGCTTAACAATTGAATATTTTGGAAACTAGTTGATTTGTTCAAAATTGTAACATACTTTTCAGAAAAATTTTGCTAAGATTTTAACCACTTGGGCGACAGTTATAAGTTAATTTCTATGACCTAATTTTTGTAATTATCTATCACCTTTTTGTGTAATTTTCTATTGCTTATATTTCTGTTAACTATCACTTAAACTCTCATTATCTTTCTCATTATCAATTTTCTAATTCTTTCTCTTTGCAGACATTTTTGTAGTTTTTTTGATATTGCTTATTTTTTTTATTAGTGCAAAGTTGATAGTCTCCTGCATTGTTGGGCTTATGGAACTTCATAGTCTAGTTTAAAATAGAGTGTGTTCTTTTCGTCAATAACTAGGCTATTTCGACATAAACCTTCCAAGTGTAGTAGTTGATTTGTTTACTTTTTGGATCGGTTTGCCGTTCACTGTGCAGCACACTGCCAAGTTTAACTTATTCTTTTTTTTTTTTTAATTTTCTCTCTTTCTACATCATGAAAAGTCAATAACTTTCGACTAAGTCGTTAACAAAGTTTTTTATTTTAGTTGCAATTTACCAATTGTAATCGCATTTCTATCAAATAGCCCCATTAGAGGAGCTTGCAATAATTCACATGGTGATAACTTTTTCCAGGGGTTGTCCTTATTTTCTGGGAAGGGGTATACCGTGAGAAATAAATGTATTGGCCTCTATTTAATTGGTTTTATTTCCTATAATCTTAAATTAGAATACTATTAAGCAGTTAAACTCAGTGATTTATTTATCCGGATATAACATATTAAATATTTCTTTTTTTCCAAGTTTTCTCTACTACAATTGCTCGTAGTATAATCATTAGGGCACATTTTAAAGTAAAATTTGGTGGCCCCTTTTTTCCTGATTTAGACATTTATAAAACTACACAGGCAATATATTAAAAATAGTGGAAAAATCTAAATACAACGAATCTACCCTGAGATGAGCTAGCGTATAGGTAGACTCCAGTCAGCATTAGGACAAAATTTAGGTAAGTCTGAACAGGGTATTGCCAGGATTTGGTAAGGCGTACATAGTTGGTAATAATAATATATTATATTTCATCGTAAAATGTTGAGATTTCATTAGAGCGCAAAATTTCTATTTTTCACTGTTAATAAATTTTATAATAAATATAGTTGAACAGAAAGAAACTTATGGGCTAACTTCAATTAAAAAGATGACGGGAATTTTTGCTACTAAAGTTCTGTTTAAAAATATTAATCTTGATAGTTTACCAAACCTGAAGTTAACAGGGTGATGCTTGGAAAGTAGTTCAATTCTATTCCAATTTTAGGTTTGGAAGATACTTGTCTGATATCAAGAATACTTTGATTCAACCCCAAATTATGCTAAATACATTAAAAAATCGTGCCCAAGTAGCAAACGTTGAATTTCATATAAAAGCCTTTAAGGTCTTTAAAGAATTTGAACAGATATTACAGGAAATTGATGCAATAAGAAATTTTATGGTAAGTTGAATCCAGATTTAAAAGCTTCAATAGCTGTTATTCTACCCTTCCTTTCTTAAATATTAAATGTGAAAAGTTTTATTTTACTACATGTATCACAGGTTTAAATTGAGAAGAACGTACCAGCTCGATCTCAGAAATCATTTAAAATAGCTTATAAATGTCTAAATGTATATATATATATATATATATATATATATATATATATATATATATATATATATATATATATATATATATATATATATATATATATATATATATATATATATATATATATATATATAATGCAAAATATTATTGTATTTTTGACATAATCTAGTCACACTTGGCATAGAAATTTGAAAGTAATTTTCTGAAAAATTTTCACTTTACTTATATTAATCTTTGTGTTAAACGGTACCAAACTGTTCAGAAATGCATGCCCAGTATTAAATAAAGAAAGAGTATTGTTCTGATTCATGTTTGCTCTTTTTAACCGACTTGTAAAAGGAGGTTCTCAATTCGTCGACTATGTATTTTTTTATGTATGTACACCGATTACTCTAGAACGTCGGCACCGATTTAAATGAAATTTTTTACGTTATATTCAGGAAGTTGCTGCAGTGGTCCCATATTTTCTTGGACGAAATTGGTGCAGTAAAATCCCAGATGACGCTGACCATATGGCGACCAAAAAAATTAATTTTGTCCTATTTTCTCCAAAATTGGCATGGGGGAAATTTCGAGGTCGTACATAACGAATCTGAAATTATTTTTGCAAAACTCAATATGGCGGATCCAATAGGGCGGACAAAAATATTTAATTTTGTCCGATCTATTCCAAAATTGTTGTAGGGGAGTTTTTGGGGTAGCACATAACAATATCAAAATTTTTTTTAAAAATTCAATATGGAGGATCCAATATGGCGAACAAAAAAATTAATTTTGTCCGATTTTCTCCAAAATTGGTACGGGGGGTTTTCAGAGTTGCACATAACGAATCTAAAATTATTTTTAAAAAATTCAATATGGCGTATCCAATATGAAGGATAAAAAATTAATTTTGTCCGATTTTTTTCAAAATTGATATGAGGGAGTTTTTGGGATCGCACATTATGAATCTGAAATTATTTTAAAAAAATTGAATTTGGCGAATCTAAGATGGCGGATAAAAGATTCTACATCTCTCGATTTTGTCTAAAATCAGTATTGGAGGATTTCTGTTAGTGTTAATTTCGATTTTGTTCAAAGGTGGGACTGAATCGTTTTTGATGATGTAAATAGAGAATATGTCAGATACAGTATGACGATCTAGAAGTTTTAGATTTCCGGATTTCATCCAAAATTGAAACTAGGGGGCTTTGAAGGGTTTATATTTAGATTAGATTAAGAGATGAAAATTATTTTTTTGAAATTCAATATGGCTGATCCAATATTTACCTTATTCGCATTTTTTCAGATTTGATATTAGGGGATTTTCGGGAAGGTGTATTGGGAATATGAATCTAATTTTTTACAACTATTATGTTGATAAGATACAATATGAGGAATTGAAAATTTTTCATTTTCCAATTTTGATTAAAATTGATATTGCGGAGTTCATGGGGCGTATAGAAACTCAAAATGCAGTATAATATATATCGGATTAAGAAATTTACATCTCAAGTTCTTCAAATATAGGTATTGGAAAGTTTTGGGGCCTATATTATCAATCTAAAATTAATTTGAAATTTAAGATAGTGGATTTGCTGTGACAGACTAAATATTAATTTGATACAATTTCACTGGTATTTGGAGAATTCTAAGAATCAAGAATTTTTAGTTGTTCATTTTAGGGTGATCTAGAACTATGGATAAAATGGGAACTTTTTTGCCATATTGGAGTTATTGCAAGGTATATTAAGCTCGATTAGTATTTAGTTCAAATAAATTATGGATATCATAATGAATTCAAAACTAAAAATCGAAACATAAAATTATTATAAAAAAAATTGAACCGACTTCTAAAAGTGCTCTAAAAAGTGAAAATTAACTATAAATTTTTATATATAATTGAAATTTTGAAGTCGGTATCAAATTATTTCTAAATCAAATAAATAACTACTAATATCTACAAATTATGGTAGGAAAGCAATTAAAAATAAAATATTTTTAATGTGTTTAAGCGAATCACATTTTGTCAGCTAATAGCTTGGCGCCGCATTCAAAAATTTCAATTTCATAGCGCACTTTTAGAAGTCGGTTCAATTTTTTTTATAAAAATTTTATTAGACTCATCATTTAGTTGCTATTAGATGTTCAGGACTGATAAGGTGAATCTTAAAATTTATAATGTCAAAAGAAATTGCCACTTCATTTAATTAAAAAGGACAGGTCGAACATTTCTTTTAAATGACCAAAATTAATATTATTATATACAATGAGTACATTTTATTTAATATCAACAGCATACTACATAAATTTATTTATTTTTTACTTTTTACTATACTTGAATTAAAGTAGGAATAGAGCGATTGTGGTTTACAAAAATTTATAAAGTTTTAAAAGAAATAGGGTGTTCTATAAAATTTTTCAAAATTTTAAATTAATTTTGTTATTTTTTATTTTACCCCTACCACTACTGTTTGTTAATTGTTCACCTTGTTATCATTAAAAATATGAACTGCTATGACTTGCATACTAAAAATATTTCATATTTTTTTCATACTCTGCTATTAAATTTTACAGCTGCTACAAGAGTACAATTTCCAAAAATCAAAAGAAATTATTCGACAATTGAAAATGCACTTAAAGAAGGGTGAAATATGCAAAAACAAGACCAGCAAGAAAGAAAGAAAATAAAAGGTAGTAGGTGAATTTATTTAATTTTTCGATTGTTTGAAGCAATATAATAAAAAGTTATTTATGACAGATTTATTTGTATTAATATATTCAAATAAATAAATAAATTATAACAATTTAGATTATCCAGTCAAGCTGAATTTTTTTGGACACATGCAATAATATGACCTTGAAAGTAAGTTTTAAAATTATTTCAAGGTAAACTTCAGTTCTACTAACTAAAAAGTGTAAAATAATTTACCACATGTCATGAAAATTTGTCATTTTAAATTTCTTATAGCTATGAAAATATTTGTAATATTTAAGACGAAGAACATGGGAGGCAATACACAAGCTTGCACCCCATGTTTTTCATTTTAAATTGTAAAAGTATTTTCATAGCTATTAAAAAGTAACAATCAAAAATTTTCAAGAAAATGTGACGAATTATTTCATTCTTATTAGTTCGTTTTCAAAACGTAGCATATTATTTTTTTTTTATTAAAAAAACTATTTAAATAGTAAATGATAAAAAGAATACTTGCAGCTGGTATACATAAATAAATACAAATTTAGAAGAAACCTTATAAGGACAGGCGTGCTTTGTTTTAGTTGGGGATCAAAAGAACTAGTTAAAATTGCTAGAAACTACCAGAAAAAGTTGTAAACTTTTTCCATTGGTAGTGTACTGCCAACTGTAGACTAGTTTTGAACTCATTGGTTCTCATCAGTATAGAGCAGGCAAGGACACTGCACCATAAGAAAAGTGTATTTTTTAAGCAACATATGATATTAAACAAAAAGTTCCATACAAGCTGCACATCTCTTGGCATTGCATGCAATCTGAACAGAAAAGTCTTTCACGAAATCTATTTAAATGGTAAATGATGAAAAATACACGTGTAGCTGATATATATAAATAAATAAAGGTATATTTAGACGAAAACAACTGAAAAAAGCCTTATATTATAAAAACAGGCGTGTCTGTTCTAGTTAGGAATCAAAAATACTACTTCAGGTTGCAAGAAACTACCAGAAAAGGTGGAACCTTTCCCATTGGTAGTTTACGGCTATCTGAGAATCAATGAGTTCGAAAATGGTCTACAGATGGCAGTACACTACCCATGGGAAATTCTTCACCTTTTTCTGGTAGTTAGTTATTTATGTATACCAGCTCAAAGTACACTTTTTAGCAATGACTATTTAAATAGAACTCGCAAAGGATTTTTTTGTTCAGATTGCATGAAATTCCTTAAGATGACGCAAGTTGTATGGAACTTTCTATTTAGTTTCATACAAGTTGCTTAAAGAATTCACTTTTCTTATGATGCGATGTACCTGCCTGCTCTATACTGACGAAAACTAATGAATTCGAAACCGGTCTACAGGTAGTGATGCACTACTAATGGAAAAAGTGTTCACATTTTTGCAATCTGAAGTAGTGCTTTTGATTTCTAACTAGAAGAAAGCACGCCTGTGCTTATATAGTTTTTTTAGTTGATTTCTTCTAAATATGCATTTATTTAATTATTACAGGCAATTGGCTGAAGTCAACCTGCTCGGAACCTCTACCTATTCAAAGAGTTATTTTCACTTTATTAATTAAAATTTTTATGTCTTGGCTTCACTTTTAAAAGTAGTATAAGTTGTTATATTCCGATCATAAAATGATCTATAAGTAAAAAAATACCAATAAACACCGGGAAAGAATAAATATTTAACTAATTCCTATAATTTCACTAGCAACTAGTTGTCAGAGCTTCACACGCTCACTTGATGGGGATAATTTGAATATTTATTGTAATTATACATTTCAGGAACACGATTTTATAAAAATAAATCTTGAAATCGAAAGACATAACATTATATAGAAAATGCTAGAGAATGGAGCAGTTGATTCTCGACGAAATATACTTATATGTTTTAGCCAATAACTTCCATAATTTTACCTGAAACTAAATAAATATATTATATGAACATGAATGAAAAGTAAATTAATTAACGAAATGAAAATATTGCCTTATTATTCTGCTTATATTTGTGATATCAAAGTGAAATATATTTTATACCATTTTTCCAAATTGCCTCTACAAAATTTATGCAATAGTTTTAGCGTTATCTGGCAAAATAGATGTTAACTCTTTTCAACTTTATAAAAATACAGAGATATCATTTTAGATAATCGTCAGCAAAATATGTAAAGCTAAAGATCATGTTCGTAACGTGAAAGAAGATTAATTTTTAGTGAACAATCGTAAAATAAACGTCATACCTTTTTAAAACAAGAAAATCAAAAAATTAATAAATTAGTTTTTAAATCATATTATGAGTGATGTTTTGGAACAAAAATCGAGTCTATACCTCTATTTTATCAAAAAATATAGATCAAGTGAAAATTTACCCCTTCCCAACTTTAGGGAGTGCGTAGCCAACCTTTTCTAGAAATTTTATGATTATCTCTTTAATAGTTACGGTTGTGCTTTTATATGTCAGTCAGTCTATCAGGACAATTACGCTGATAAGGGTAGATATAAAAACTTTTTCTTTGTTCATAATTGAAGAAATACCTAAAAAATAAATGCAGAGAAATGGAAAAATACATTTTTCATTATAATTTTAAATTAAATTGTATGTACTCTTTTCTAACATAAAGCCTCTTCCTTTATATTTTTGTCATAATTTGAAAGAAATTATAGTCCTTGGAGTGCAATCACAGTGGTAATATACTAAGTTATATATATATATATATATATATATATATATATATATATATATATATATATATATATATATATATATATATATATATATATTCGACAAATTTTTATTAATACATTTTCTGATCGACATATTTCTAAATTACTGATTTTTTGAGAAATAGAAAATATTTTATTGCTGTTAGGGCAAATCAGGCTTTTAAATCTCATCTAACTTATGCTGTTATAACAATTTAATAATCGACCTTTTTTATGTTATTAAAAGTTTTAATTTATTTTACTGTGCTCTCATAAAGCCTTCTTAGTGACAATAAAACATATATACTTTTATAGTTCCCACATCTTCTTCGATCTTATCTTTTTTTTTTAAAGATCGATTGTTATAGCCTCTATACTACTTTATTGGAGGCGTTTCGCTCTTAATAGTTCTCTTGGACGTTGTACATTATAATTTTAAGAAAGGTAATTTTAAGCTTCTCTACTGTGAATTAAATAAGGTTGATTGGTCTGATGTTCTTAACCAGAATAATGTTAATGTAGCAATAAATAATTTCTACAAATGTGTATATAATGGATTTGATATTTGTATTCCAAAGGCTAGGCATTTTAAAAGAAAATATCCAGTTTGATATAATTACGAAATAATAAAAAATATAAAAAGGAAAGAAAGTTATAGAAGAAAATTTAGAAAAACAGGTCTAAACCAGTGGGAGTTGAGATATAAAGAGTATATGCAGTTAGTAAAAGCACATAATTCAACCACATATCGTTTATATCAACAACGTGTGCAGGATGAAATAAAATCAAACCCTAAAACCTTTTGGGATTTTATAAATAAATCAGAAAAATATTTCCGATATTCCCGAAAATATGTTTTTAAATCAGCAAGAAATTAGGTGTTTTCAAAGTGTAGTAAATGCTTTTGTGGAATACTTTAGTTTCATATACATTGACGGCAACCAGATTAATAGAAAAATTTCTAAGAACTATGGGAATTTTGCTTTCTAGAAATTACCGAAACGGAAATTAAAGACGCCGTTAAAAAACTGAAAGTTCGTAGATCAGTTGCCACTGATAATGTGTCGGCCTACGTTATTAAAGGTTGTATTCATTTATGACACCTTTAAAATATATTTCTAACCTTTGTTTGAAACAAAGTATTTATCCCTCAAAGTGGAAAGAAAGCAAAGTGTTATTCCTATATTCAAAAGTGGAGATAGAAATGAAATTTCTAATTACCAATCTATTAGTATTGTCTCAAACAACTCAAAAATTTTGGAATTAATTCTTTGTAATAAAGTATATAATGATCGTAGACATAGAATCTCAGATCAACAACATGGTTTCTTGCCACACTGATCAACCGTTACAAATTTAGTAAACTTTGTTCGGTTTGTTCAGGAATCAATTCAAGAAGGATATGAGGTTGATGTAATTTCTAATGATTTAGAGAAGGCATTTGATAGAGTGAACTTTGGTCAAATAGTGCTTGCCCTCCAAGATTTTTCTGTAGATCCCAACATTATTTCATTACTAATATCTTATTTGCATGATAGAATTTTATTTGTTGAACTTAAGGGGTATAAGTCTCAAAGCTATGTACCCACCTCGGGAGTGCCTCAGGGTTCAAATCTTGGGCCACTTATTTTTTTACTGATTATCAATAACATAGGTGTGAATGTAAAATTCGCCAAAAGCCTTATCTTTGCGGATGATTGTAAATTTTTTCGTGCTATTATGGATGAACCAGATGCGAGGGCTCTGCAAGAGGATTTTAATGCGGTTGTGAGATGGTGCAAGTAACATGATTTAAATGTAAATATAAATAAATATGTAGTAATGACTTTTACAAGTAAAAAGCAAATAACTCATTTTAATTATTGTATAAATAACACGCCCTTAACAAGAACTGATTTACATAGGGATCTTGGTGTTTATTTAGATACGAGGTTAATTTTTGGTAGGCACATTGATAATGTAACCGCAAATGCAGTAAAAATTCTTGATTTTATTATTAGGAGCTGTAAGTGTTCCAATATCAATACAATGATTGCCTTGTTTAAGTCACTGGTGATTATTAAGCTTCAATATGCTTGTGTAATTAGGGATCCACAGTATGAAAATAAAATTTACAGCTTGGGGGTGGTTCAGAGAAGATTTTTAAAGTTTTTACATTACAAGGCATTCTCGGTATACCCTCAAAGAGGACCTGATCAGAAGCTTTTGTGTTATTTATTCAACTTTCCCAGTTTGAAGCACATGCGTATTGAGGCGGGTGTTGTATTTTTGTTTAAATAGATTGGGAACACTATTGATAATAAAAGGTTTTAAGTACAGCTTCCATTTAAAATAGGCCGAGTTAACACCAGATCCGGAAATATATTTTATATTAATACCCCTAGGACTAACCTGTATAAAAATTCCCCAATAAGATTATGTTCATATTTTATAGTGCCATTGACATTTGTAACCTAAGTTATAACAGGTTTAAAAGGGAAGTGAGAGACGAGTTATGTAGGCAATTGTAGTGCTTTTTATTTAGGTTCTAATCTGGATTGTAGTCTTAGTATATTAAGTTTAGTTGTATCTGTAATTGGCTTTGTAAAAATTGCTGATACAATGAATAAATAAATGATAAGTTCAATCTCATCCGTTTCTTCTAAAGCTATCTCCTCCTCGTCTAGATTAAATTGAGGTCTGTCTTCTATAAGTTATTCCCTATAAATTTCTTTCCATTGTTTATCTTATATATAGTTCAGATACACTTTTTTATTTATGTTAGTCAGTGTTCTAAGTAACCGCTATGATAATTATATATTCTGTTGATGTTCCACTAAGGTCTTCTGTAAAACAGTTTGGAATTTTTTCTTCTGCTCCAAGTGCTTTATTATCTGTTTATTTAATACTGCTCTGGATGTTTTGCCTCTACATATTTGCATCTAAGTTCATTTATTTTTTAATCTTCTGATAGTAAGTATGATATAAATTTTTGTTATTTTGTTTTGGTTTTCAACGCTATCAGTGTGTTCCCTCCCTAACTAAAAATTTGATTATAGGTGTTAGTAGTCTGTGGTCTGAATTACATTGTGTTCGTAGTTTGACACGTACAGATTTCATATTAATTGTGGAGTTTTGTTTCATAATTATTTATAATTCCCTAAGCCCAACTAACCTGAACTGCATTGTGTTCCTAGTCTGACACGTATAAATTGAATATTAATTGTGGAGTCTCGTTTCATAATTAATTATAATTCTGTTGTTTACGTGTATGTGAACTATACATTTTTGGATATTAGAAGAAGCCGTTCATGACTTTGAGGTTGTTTACTTCATATAGCTCGACAATCCCCTCTTACTTTTTATTGATGGTGTCTCTTTCGAATTGTTCTGTCATTTTATCGCTTTCTTCTTTTCCTTGTCTGTTCTTTAAAAAACTTTGCTATTAAAAATTCTTGTGTATGTTTCATTTTGTAAATTGTTACTTACGGCATCTCCATAAAATGTTCCTTCTCAGGGCTTTCGCTGTCTCATATACTTATATATGATCATTTTAAGTCTTTCAAATATATAAAAATTGACTTACATCAGTAATTCATTTCCCCGATTTAATGCTCTTTATCCATTTTTTCTTTCATATTAGGTTACTTACTTTCAGCTACGCTCTTTTTTCTTTTTTTTTTGCGAGTTTCAAGCAGTAAAAAGAATCATCGATACTGATAGTATCATTCCTTTTTTTTTTATTTTACTGACCATCAGTAATTCGCCAAACACTCGTTATTTGACCACTACATTTCTACCATTAATTACGTACTTTGCGACAATACTCTAACTACATTCACCCACTAAATACCAAAGCAAAATAAAAGACGTTCAAATTGAGTACGAAAGTATACGTATATTTCTTTGATGTTTAGTAAAAAAAACCTATATCACTCTAGCTTGCGCCATGCATGTTCAAAACAATCGTGAAAATTGAGCACTGATCATACCTATATATGTTTAACTGTATGTAGCTGTTCACCGTATACATATACAGATTTGGAGATGGCTTAGGGATAAAGATATGCATATATAAAAATACCAGGTCTCTAGTGTGTATTTTTATCTTTAAAAATATTGACATCATTTTCCTTTCACGCCACTGCTACTCAAACTTTTTATATCTAATAAATAAAATTTATTTCAGATCCCTAAACAAATTTATAAAGGTAATTTATACAAGTAAAAGAAGAGGTCCTGACTGGCTGATTGATTGACTCATCATATCCGAGCCGAAACCGCTGAAGCTGACAACATAAAACTTGGTGAATATATGGAATTCTTTATGCACATGGCTTTTATAGCGTAAACTCACGATAAGAAAAAATTTTTCGAAATTCTGCCCGTAATAAATAGGTATTATTAAGGTTAAAGTATGTTTATATGTCAGAAACTGTCGAACGATGAAATTCCATATATAGACTTTTTATTACAAATAAATAAAACACTTGTCAGCATCTTTCATTATCTCGACCCTAAATCAAGATATTAAAGTAAGGAATGTTTTTGAGAAACTTCTGTACTTGAGCAAAACTTGAAATTTAATACGTAAACATGACAATTCAATGTAAGAGAGTGATGTAATGAGGGCGAAAAAGTTTTGACTGACTATAAAAAATTATTTAAGTAATTTAGGGTATTTCTGCACTGATATAAAAAAGGGTGGTTCAATAGAATGGCAAAGTCTAATAGCTCCGTTATTATAAAAGCAAGAAAAAATATTTAAAATAAAAGTTATGTCATAAAAACAGATTCATATTTCAAAATAATTTTTTGTTATACAAGGTAATATAAAAATGAAGGAGAGCAAGGAATTTGTTTTTAAATGGGACTTTTTCAATTAGCGGCGCACTTACAGGTTTGTATGTATGTATGTATGAGCGTAGAGTTGGGGGTCTGCACACTGCGACCTGGTAGATCTATTGTGCCTCCTTGCTGCTGCCCAGTCAGTTACCTTATTGGCTAGAGCAGGTCCTTCAGTCCTATTTTCCTCAGAATGTTGGATGGCTTCCAGGTGGTTAGCCCCCTTCTTCGATTTGATGTACTCCTAAGAACCGTATCCTTGGGTTTTCTAGAGCGCTGCACTCTGCAATGACACGAATATAGGTTTCATCCTCCTTCTCACAGAATCTGCACTCTTCTCTTTTTACCAGTCCGAGTTTCTTGAGGTGTTCCTTCAAGTGGCAATGCCCCATCAGGACCCCTGTCAGAACTCTAAGTTGGTTTTTACTCAAGCTTATGCTTTCTTTAAATCTCTTCTGGTCGCAGTTCCCCAAAAGTATCTTCGCTTGTCTCATTTCTTGCAGCTCCGTCCAATAATTAGATCTCCTGCTTTCTTCTTTTATCTTTAGTTCTTCCAGAATTACTCTGCTACTGATTCTATAGAAAGGCTCTGGCCCCAGAAATGATATCTCAGTCCCTTTTCTCGCGAGCCTGTCTACTATTTTATTCCCCTCTATCGCAGTGTGTCTCGGTATCCACATGAGGGTGACTTTATTATTCTTACTCAAATCATTCAGGTATTCCCAGACCATCTTGGAACTGATAACTTGAGAGATCAGTGCACTGATGACTGCTTGATTATGCGTAATGATTATAATCTCTTGGCCGTGATAGTTTTTCTCTTTGTTAAATTGAATACACATTCTAATGGCATGTATTTCTGCCTGGAAAATGCTTGGTGACTTACCCAAGCTCTCGTAATGTCTGGTGCTGGGTCCATACACTCCTACTCCAGTTCGCTTCGTTGTTTTTGAGCGATCTGTATACCATATAGTAGATTTCTTGATGAGTTTTTCGATGGTGTTTCTGTCCCATTCGCTCTTGCGACTCAACTTTGTGCTGAAGTTTTTCACAAAGTTGAATTTCTTTTTCATTTCATATTGGAGCATGTCCCAGATTTGTTCATTTCTGGATAAGAAATTGGGTCTTCGTTTTATGACCTCATCTTTCATCATTCTAAAAATCGTATTTTTCGCCATGTTCTCTGAAAATATATGTAGAGGTGTGAAGTTTAGGAATACTTCCATGGCGGTTTTCATTGCCCCGGTTATATATAGACAGGCTAGTTTTTGGACTTTCGAGAGGTTAGCTCTCGTATTAGCCAGACTGATTCTTTTGTTCTAGATCGCTGCCCTATATGTGATGATTGGTCTCACTATTCTGTATATCCACTGCAGGATTTTTGGGTTTGTACCCCATATTTTTCCCCGCAAAGCTTCTACAGACCTTCAAGGCTTTTGTAGCCTTGTTGACTTCTTCTGTTGCATGCTTATTCCAGAGGAGTTTGTTATCTAGGATCAGTCCCAAATATTTGACCTCTGACTTCAACTCAATAACATTCCCATCCATCATAAAAAAATAGATATTTAAAATTATTGACTTCTAATATAATAAAAAGGTACCATAAATAAAACTTTTTTTCTCTATTTTTCTCATCTAAAACAAAACCTGTGATGTCCTATATCATGGCTTAGTAAAACCAATGAAATTTTTTAAAACAACGTTAATGTCATCAAAATCACTCAAAATAGGCACAAGAATGCCTTAATAAAAATTAAATAAAATCCAAATATTTATAGTTCCATTTAAAAAAAAAAAACTGCGACGTCGACTTCAAAAAAGAGCAATGTAAATCAGTAAACTCGCAATTTTTAAATTAATTGCAATATAAAATAGTTCAAAATTCATTTTTTACTTTTTAGTGTAATTTTTCGAAGTTAGTATAGTTCCTTTATAAAAATAAATTATTTTAAATTTATTATTATGGATTTTATAATTCTCTAGAGTATAAAACAAAATCAATTTCCTCTTATGTTTATCTAGCAAAATTTTCTCAGTGGCTACCAGCCGGATTTTATGGAAGCTCAGTTATATCATCATTACCAAATTTCTTCATTCTTTCATCTGTAACAGCTTTTTTTAACTTTTCCGCCTGTTTTATTTAAATTTAAAATTTTGCAAAAGATCGCATGTCCCTCGCCATCTATCAGCATCGGCTTTAAGTGAAGTAGTGGTTTAGCGAGATTTTTATATTGATATCCTTTGTCAATTTTGATGTCTTGTCTATAAATTCCTGTTTCAGTTTTGGGTAGTTAATATTGAATTTTGGGAATACGTCGTGCTGAATATTTTTGCAATAATTAGGACATGGTTTAAAAAATTTTTTAAAATATATTTTTGACAGGTCTAGTGTAGACTTTTTGGCGAACACCGCCATTTCCTTTGTAAATGATCATTCTATCAATCAAGTCCAATAGTTAAAGAAATAAACTGTGAGCTATTTTATTTGATTTGATTAGTCTACATCAAAATCAGGTAACTGCATTCTATATTTTTCGTTTTCGTCGCAGAATTTAATAAAGTAAATTATTTCCATTTAACGAGCATCATAAAAAATTTCAAGATTACTGATCCATCTATTTCTCTTTTGTTTCAGGGTCTAGCATTTAAGTAGTTTCAAGTTTTATCCAGCATTTAAAGGATCTAAATAGTATCAAATATATTCAGCATTTAAAGCATTTAAGTAATTTCAAGTTTTTTTCAGTATTTATAGCATTGAAATCATTTAATCAAGGCTTCTAGTTTAAAAGCTTTATGATAATTTTTTGTTTCTTGCTTTTATGCAAGGCATTTCAAATATTTTTGAAGCTTTACCGTTCTTAGAAGAGATACTACATATATCTGCAACATTAAATACATTTTTTAAAAAACAAAATTTCAGAAAGAAATAAAGAGATCTATCTGCCGTATTTAAATAATTGTTATATATGTATTCTCCTTTCAGGCATAGAAAAAAAAGAATATATACAAACAGTTTATTTCTTGCAAATACCACCTCATGGTCTCATCAGTGGAGCTGTTTCAGATTGAGAGCAACATTCGTAGGAAATAACTGATATATTATACATAAATTCCAAGGTATATCGGTAGAATATTGCAAACTTGCCACCTACCAACCTTAATGCCAGACTGAAAAATATTGCCAGTGGAACGACATATATGAATAACTGGAGTATTGAGAAAACTGTTTGTATATATTCTTGCTTTTTTTCTGACGGAAAGGAAAATACATCTATAACAACTATTTAAATTCGGTAGATAATATCTTTATTTCTTACTGAAAAAAAAACTGATTACTTTCGTGATTCATAGATGTCGTTCGACTGGCGATATTTTTCAGTCCGACATCGAGGTCGGCAGGTGGCAGATTTGCACAATATCTTATCGACATACCTTGGAATTTATATTTCATATCTCAGTTATTTCGTTCGAATGTTGCTCTAGGTTTGATACAGCTCCATTCACGAGATCGTGAGGTGGTCGAAACGCGTATGGAGAGAGGATCAGATTGGTATTTGCAAGAAATAAACTGTTTGTATAATTTTTTTCTCTGCTTGAGTAGAGAATACATACCAACTATTAAATACGTTTGTTGGCGAATGCGGTGCATCTGTTTCCGTTTCGGCCATATTTACTGACTAGATACAAGATAATTTCACGATCCTACAACATACTAAATCGTCCAAGAGATGCGTTGTTTTCAAGTATTCCATTTACTTGAGACCATTTATTGGTGACTGCAGCTTGAAAACTAATACATACAAGCAGATAAGTAGCAGTATTGTTTAAATTTGTAAATAAGAACGTATTGCTAATATTGTAGAGGAAATTGCAATTTTCGTTGACCAATAATGTAATTTTTGCTGTATTATTTTTAGCTACAGCTGCCTAGAATTTTTACTAAAGTGAGTTTCATAATTTAACACAAATATCTTGAGTTTTATTTGGATAATGTAAAGAATATATATGTAGAAACATAGTCTTCCTGGAGTTCAGTTAAGCTAGAGATAGCGCCTTAAATTTAAACTGTCGTTAAGAGTAACTTGAGGTTAGTACTGATTTTGCATTTTATAGTTAGTGAGTCATCACAATCTCACCCATATATAATTGCTACTGTAAGAGCTCGCTGACTCAGGAACTGTGGATTTTTCAGCTAATCGACTCAATTACTTATAGACCAATCAATAAGTAAGTAAGTTACAAGGGTTACACATCTCTTAAATTATCTTCTTGAATAGCTGCAATGTTCTTTCTTTATTACTTTTGTTAAACCTCTCTTTCCTAAATATTTTCTTTAATCAAATACAAAATCTATTTAAGTTTTTGCTTGCCAATGAATAGTGTATATATTTTTATTTTAAATGAGAGACCGATTCACTTATATTTATCCTTATCTAACTATTAAAAAAATAATTGCAACTTATTGCTTACACTATCTGGACAGACTTCATGCTTATCCAAACGTACTAGTGAAAAATCTATTCACACCATCATGTCATAAAAAGTTAAAATGTCTCCTAATCAGTAGAAATTAGCGGCACATATCAGTATTTGTGTGAGAAAATAGACCTTTCGTTCAACTTAGAAATGTTACATCCATAATTTACTGTTTTTAACTAAACACATCGTAATAATTAAAGGATGTTGAAAAAAATAAGACATCAATGTTTATCCTCGGTACGGTCCTGATTTTCCTCCCTCACTCGTATCTATGTTATAACGTATTTTTTGACATTTTTTACAAACTAAACAGAATAAATTGATATTTAATATTCTTGTTTTGTTTGTAGATATTTTTTGGGAAAGATAAAAAACTTAAAAAATACATAACCATTAGATTTACTTTACTAACAAGGACGACATGCGGATTTATGTCAAAATAATATTCAATAAATTTTAAAGTAACCAAAATATTGTCTTTCAGATAGACGTAGAGATGTATTTTTTTCTAAACTTTCTTCATAAATGTTACCTAATTCAAAAATACGATAGAGTTAAAGTGCAACCAGACGTATTTTCTATAATTTCTAGCGTTGAACAGAAAGGGTCATTTCATCTTCGAAGTTTTACTACGTACCCTGCAATCACAGACGGCATGTACTAATAGCGAGTCAAGTTAGCCCTAAAAAGAGAGGTCAAGTTACTAAAATTCGTATAGAGCTGAAAATTTGATCCCATGTCTGGAAAAAAATTTATTCAAGGTCAAAGTGGGGAGATATGGATTTTTCGCGTTTTTCAGCCAAACGGTAAGTTTTATCATCAAAATAGCTCAGATCAAAATTGTAGATCATGAAATTACCACTACAAAGAAGAAGCAGAAGTATTTAACGCTAATGAATCCGACGAATAATTGACCTAAATTCAATAGAATTTAGATAGCTTCGATTATTTTTAACTATTTCTGTGCATATTTTGGAGAACACAGCTTTCTCAACTTTTTGAGCGATGATATCTCGAAAACGGTGACTCAGAAAAAAATGTGTAAAAACAATTTTTATATGTAATTTTATGATCTACAATTTGCGTCTGAATTATTTTGATGATAAAAATTACCGTTTGACTGAAAAACGCGAAAAACCCATTTTTCCCCAATTTGACCTTGAATAAATTTTTTTCCAGGCATGGGATCGTTGGGGACCTTTGACAACTTATTTGTAATGGTGTTCCGAATATTTGTACAAATTTTTAGCTCTATTCGAATTTTGGTAACCTTGAATGTCTACTTTGACCGGACAATAAGCGATTCGGAAGATTCTCCAAGCTTCAAATAGGTGGCAGAGAATATATTTGTATTGTTTCGACAGGATAATGGATTATAAAGTGTTACTAAGTAAGAAATAAAAGAAATTTTAAATGAATGTATACAGTCATCGCAGCTCCATTGGTAGGTATGATGAAATTTTTAAATATATTTTAAAATAAGGGATGTTGGATTTCACAATTCAGCATTTAAACTCCTTTAAGTTTTCTTGAATTATTTAAAATTTGTTCGCATAAACCGTACTTAACTAAAGATCAGAAAAAATTGAATCTGGCGGTGATTTTTGGTCTAGAAAACGAGAAATGAAATGACTTGGGAATTTTGATTATAATAACGTCATTTTTCCGGACACAGTGTCATATATGGGGCCATCATGTTGAAAACAAATCTCGGTTGAATCCAATTGTTACAAAAAAAAGTTTATTAACATGTCAGGGTAGCGATTACCATTGACAATCATGGAGGCAACATTATTTTCAACTGGTACTCTAAACTGTCATTTTTTGAAGGACCATCGAAAATTCTTGCAAGTAATGTAGATAATCCACTTCCTAGATCCGCGAGTTATGCAGGTTTATGATGTCGTTGAGATAAAAGTAAGTCTTGCCGTTAAATATGATTTTGTCAACATGTAGTTGTTCCAAAATTGAATCAGTAAAATTTCTAAGCTGTCGTTATCAGTAAACTGCATTATTGATTCAGCTGGATCTTATAAGCACAAAGGTGAAAATATTTTGTCAAAATTCGTTGAAGAGTGGTGCGGAAGGTTTAATTCTAAAAACCATTAAGAATGGATTTATTTGGTTTTTCTGCCAAACTAACGCTTACAGCCGTCATGTTTTAGCAGGTTCTTTTAAGCTATGACGGGACTTATCTTTCAATGAAAACGTTTCAGCAAATTTCTCTTGATTAAATTTTCAATAGCGCGCCGCTTCGACTAGGCATAAAAAATGATCCAATAACTTGCAAATCATTACCGTAAAAGTTTCTTAATTTTCTGGATTTTCACTATTAATAAAGGTTTTTTTTTTCGAACTGGAATACATAATTATTGTCAAGTTAGGTTTTGGTGGGGCCTTTATTTTTATATTTTAAATTGAATCATAAAAAACTTAAAGGTAAGGTAATTTGTTTAAATATTTTTTTAATAATATTTAGGGTACTCTCAATTTTTAGAGCAAAATGCTATTATAAAAATCGTAAAATTTTTTGCAAGGAAGCTCCTTTAATTTTTGTTCCTATAATTATTTTTGAGTGACCGAATTCCATTGACTGCAGTTCATTTCTTTCCACCTTACTCTATTTTCATTGAAATGTGGGAAGAAGTACATTTTTTTCACGAAACAGACGTTATAAAAACTATACCACAAGTTTTATTCGAGGATCATTAGTAATGTTAAATAAAATAAAGGATCTTTTTGTAGTAATGTAATCTTATTAAATATTGTTTATCGTAATCGAAGATTTCACGAACTGGAGGAATTAAATAATCACTCTGAATATTAAATTTAATCATGGAAAATGGAAAAGTGTTAATCTTATATTACTACTCAAAAACCGTTACCGTTAAAGGACAAAATAAACCAATTTTCAAACTTAGCCCGTTTTATTACTTTTGGATCATTTCTGAGATATTCTGAAACCACACACATAAATATTTTTTGGAGGTTCATAAGCCGCGTAGTTCATCTAAATATTCAAAATTATGTACAGTGTCAAATATGGAAACCTATGATTAAAGTCCAAGATGGATTTAGCACCATCTAACCTAAACCTCCAGATATTTTAAATTTGACAATTTTCTCCTCATAAGGAAACAAACAAATGATCAAATAAAATAGCTATAATGCAATATATACTTTTGATTACATGTACATTTAATTCATGTAATGATTGTTTTTTATGACAAGGAAGAACGATCTAAAAACCTCAAAGTTGACCAAAAGAGTGAACAGTTTGTTTTACCGTTATTATTAAAGCTTGTAGTTATAGACATATGTAGAATATTTTATGAACCCTGTTATATAAAAAAAAATATATTAATTTTAAGATGCTCCAGTCAAATCGGAAATTAAATATTCAACACAGGATTGCGAACGAAAGACCAAAACTTTCGGAAGTGTTGTACTCCGGACCATTAACTACTTCTCTTGGTTGAACGGATGTGAAAATGGTATTAATAGGAGTCTACAGAGCGTCTGAAAGATTAAGGTTTTGGTGGTTACGATTGAAATTCATTAGAAGAGTTATGTTTTGAAATCTGTTAGAGAAAATTACGTTTTACGCGTATAACCGATTTGGTTAAGAAGGTTTTTATTTTTAATTTTTCATTTATCTTAGGAAAAGTTAAAGAGAAATTCTATTTTATTCTTCATGAAAGAAGGATTCTTGTACTGTTTGCCTAAACACTTTAAATAGATGTTTTTCATTTTTTTTTTTAAATTCTTTTCTTGATTAAACTTTTAGAAAGCTATTTAAACGTGTTATTTTAAAAATCGAATTTATTATACTGGGCTAAAAATAATGCCGGCAGGAGCATTTATTTAGTTATTCTGGAATTGTTTTATTTTTGTCCGCCATATTAGATCCGCAATATTGAATTATTAAAAAATATTTTGAATTCGTTATGTGTGACCCCAAAAACTCCCTCACACCAATTTTGGAGAAAATCGGACAAAATTAATTTTTTTGGTCGCTATATTGTCAGCGCCATCTTGGAATTTACTGCACCAAATTCGTCCAAAAAAATATGGTACCATCGCAGCAACTTCCTGAATATAACGTAAAAAATTTCATTCAAATCGGTGCCGCCGTTTCGGAGTAATCGGTGTACATACATAAAAAAAACATACATACTCGACGAATTGAGAACCTCCTTCTTTTAGAAGTAGATTAAAAAGTCTCCTACGACTAATAGGAGCTGAGATAACCTTTTTGTTTTTAAAGTCATATCTCTTTTGTTTATAAACATTAAGAGTCGAAATTTTCAAGGATTTTAAACAAAGACCTATATTTTACGATGCAATTGATAAGTATGAAATTCATCCATCATTAGTAAAGTCCCCTTCGAAATGAAGGTACTCTTGTCAGTGCGTTGTAGCGAATGGTGGGGGAAGCTCGGCTTTTTCATGGCGTGCTTCTGAAATTCAAACTTCAAATTGGTGCGCACAATAAAATTGTACTATATCTCGGGTTCCAGATAACGTAGAGCCTTCATTTTTTTTTTAAACTGGGGTAACTCGCCGAAATATTACGAACTGATTTATTTTCACTATCATAGGAAATCGGGAAATACCGGAAAATCGACATTTCATCGGAAGTATCCCATTGGTTATGAAATATATGCTTGACTCTAAACCAGAACTTCATTACACATGTTACTCATAAGCCCTTGTTAAATCAATAAAGAATTTCTAAGACATAAGAAACTTAAAATCAAGTCGCAAGGCGCATAAGTTCTAAAAAGGAATGCAAGCACGAGTCCTTAAAGTATATATCGTATGAAAATAAGCAGGGGTTGTTATTTTTACTTAAAATTGACCAAAAAATCAAAAAAGTGATTTTAAAAAAAAATTGCTTATGTTCTAAAAAGAACTAAGGTCTTTTAATTGCTGTTAAGCACATTTTGAAATTTTCATTGAATTTCCGCATTACACTAGAGTCCTTTATATTTAGTAGAGATTTTTTATTTTCCTCGCGATTTTCCAGTCCTTCGGGAAAATCAGATACTGTGAATAGCATATTTTTATCTTAAAATACATCAAAAATAATAAATTTTACGATTTTGATACGAGTATTACTTTCTGAGTTATTTCGCTTTTTTATTGAAGAGCTCGATTTTTACATACAAATTGCTCAATAAAAAGTTTAATACAACTTTTTTGCAAATACAAACAAGATATTTTTGTTCTGTTTGATATTTAGCAGTTATTCAAACAAAACCGAGCCTCTCCCGCATTTTTCCTGTGTTTTTCGGGTGTCTCGCCTACTACTAAATTTCACAAAACATATATGCAAAATTTCGAGTCTTATTATTATTTTAGCTCGACAAAATATCTTAATAAAATCTATAAAATAAGGACCTATTATAAAATATGAAGATAGGATGAAAATTTTCTGGCCTCTTCTGGAGATGGTGCTGATTCAGCAATTTTGACTATACCACGTTGAAAAGTTTTCAGAATTACCTGACTGTTTGAAAGAGCTATTTTATGTTGTTTTACAAATATAAAAATATTTCTTTATCAAAGATTTAGCTCTTACAGCGATTACGTAGAGATAAATGCTACATTAGAGCATCTGCTTCTCAACTTCAAACATAAAATCGTGGATTGGAGTAAAACCTACAAGCGTAGTTGTCCGAACATTTAAGGCGCTGAACGTTTCGGAAGATCAAGATCCACCATAACCGAAGATGATCACAAGTTCTACAAAAAGATTTTGAATGACGGACAGGTCAAAGAAAACTAGTGCCAAAAAGTACGAAGAGCGCAACATCTGTAGAGAGATTATGGCTACTATTTTTTGGAATACTTAATATTAAATGTTACTCTTCTTGTTTGACCAGTTAAAATAAAAAGCTGAGGGAAAATTGTGAAGAAAAAAGTCCCTTTTAATCTGGATCTCGTTGTCAGTCATAAGGGTTTGAAGGTGATGATTAAAATTTATAAACTGAAGTTTGAAGAAATAGTGAACGCACTCTATTCACCTAGCGTAGTTCCTTCAGACTTCAATCTCTATTCAAACTCTAAAAACTTTGCTTTAACACATAAAGAACCAAAAAAGGGAAAATTTCATTCAATTTTTTTTAAACTGATTCTATGCTATTAAATTGTTAAAAATGTCTTTATTTATTAACCTTTCTTCTTATCAAAACAATCTCTCGGTCTTTTATTCCAAAATTGAGAATTTTGCCTCCATCGGCTTTTAATTTAGACTTTGATTTGAAGGCCAACAAGAATTATTATTTTCTGATGGAAAATAGACAGGGCAAGTGTGTTCAAGTTAACCTAGATTATGATGTAAATTAAAATTCTCCTCCTGGCATTGGCCTTGGTCCTGTTGTTTTTATGCGTTCGTCAAATACACACATTCTCTCTTATATAATCAACTAACAAAGCAGTTGTTTACAAAGTAAAGCTGGTTTTTTAAACACTTATTAGTGAGCTACTCTATACTATTTATTGACTTTCAAAATGGCTTGTTCAAGGTAAAAGAGAACTTTTTATTTGTATTTTAACGAAACCTTAGTGAATACGAGGACACTTTTTTAAATGCTTTTTGGTCGATTATTGTGTAATGAGGACAAGGTAACAAATAATATTTTATATTTACAATTGCCTCCTGTTAGGCATCTCTAAATTAGAATATGAGACAGATTGGTTTCAAAAATTATAATATATATATATATATATATATATATATATATATATATATATATATATATATATTGTTACGAACTTTAGAGCGTTGTACGTTTCATAGTATTAGTTTCGTTCGTAGTTTGTAGGGTTTTAGGTATATTTTCTACGAGTTCATAATTTGTTTAAGTAATTTTACCTTTGTTAATTTCCTCAAGAGACGACTATGAAAGAAGGTCTGGAACTTTTTAGAGAATTCGATTTCCTTATTTTTAACATGGAACGCCTATGATAGAAGGTCCAGAAATCGCCGGATTATTCCTTTTTTTTATTCTGCTTTCCCCACGTAGTATGGAAATCCTTCTAGAGAATTAGGGAATCTTCCGGTATCGACCAAAAGGGTATATAAAGGGTCCAGATCGGCTTTCTTGATGAGTATATTTTGAGAGTTCGTCGACGCAACTTGAATTAGTTTGACAAGTGTCACAATTAAAGTTGACAATAAAAAGCTGTCAAAATAATAAAGAGTGTATTCAATAGTACAGTGTGTGTTCGAAAATCGGCCGTCCGGAACAATATATATATATATATATATATATATATATATATATATATATATATATATATATATATATATATATATAAATATATGTATATATATATATATATATATATATATATATATATATATATATATATATATATATATATATATATAAATATATATATATACCGACCTCGATGTCGGACTGAAAAATATCGCCAGTCGAACGACATATATGAATCACTGGATGTTCCAACATGACAAGAGTTGGAAAATCTAGTATGTACCGAATACTGAAGGAAAAAAAAACAACTGGGATTGTTAGTAATCCCAAGTCACATTCGATCACAGGCAAACGAAAAAAATCGTTGGAAGAAGAGATGTGAACTACAATAAAAGGAGTTGTACATACATCTTATTATGAGAAGCAGATCACAACCGTCGACAAAATTCTAACTAAAATCAATGAATATCGGGATTTACTTGAAATTAAAAGAACTGAGGTCTGGAAATTGTTCAAAGAACTTAATTTTTGCTGGGAAAAGCCAAATAGGAAATCTGTTCTTATAGATCGTCCAGAAAATGTCCCTTGGCGAAGGAAATATCTCTCTCAAGTAAAAGGTAGAGTTGCTAGAAATAACACAACTTACAAAATTAGTAATTTAACAGAACTTTTGAAAGATTTTTTGGAATAAAGTTACTGCAGAAAATTTGGAAAAATCCATATAATAAAAGAATAAAAGAAAATGTGGAAACTCGATCTCATGATCCGTGGGATAGAGGAACCAATTATAATTAATTTGGGCGAAGATAGCTTCACTGACTTGGATTACGAATTAGATAGGTAATGTTTACCAGCGTAAACAAAATTTATTATTTAAATGTTTTTAACATATAAAAATTAATTACATTTGAATCCCTTTTTAGTGTTTAACTGTAATTCTGCAGATAGTTTAAGAAATAAATAAACTGAAACGTCAATGTCCTAAAAATGTTTTTAATTAATAACAAAATGACCGATAGCCCAAAAAAATGTTCACATTATATGGACGAATTTATTTTTTTATGTATGTTTAACTTCTTATATTTTTGACAATGGGTATTTTGAAAGTATTTAAATTATAACTTAGAATTTTTTGAGAAAAAAGGCTATGTTTTATTCTAAATGTGCCCAAAGCGGTTTCTATGCCAAAATTAAAAATTATAAAATTACAGTTGTGATTTGTGTTACATATGTCAAAATTATCTATATTTTCTAATGTATGTGAATTATTAAAAAATCATAAGAAATAAAATAATATTATAAAAAATTTTTATTTTAAGTTTATTACCGAAATAATATTCTAGGCCATAAATACTTAGTGATAAAATAAACCTCTTTCCGACGCCTATGACAAGGATTAAAATCCTTTTTAACATTTCACACATCCAAATATCTATTGTTATCTAACCCAAATGGTCCATTATTATAGACTGGTATTTTTGATTATAAAATTTCTAGCCCATTCCTATGAAAAAGCCTCTATATATGTCTAACAGGTATTTTGCTAAGAAAAAAACCGTAAAAAATGATTTATTACTCTCTCTAGTTCTTGAATAAACTATAGTACAGGAGGAAAAATCGGGTCTATTTTCCTGAACTCAAAGCTCTTGGGGAGCGATCGCCCCCCACCGCCCCCCCCCTGGATCCGCGCCTGCGTCAGACCACATAATTAGTTTGGTAGTATTTAAATTGTCTGATAAAACTTGCTTTAAAATATTATCTATTGCAAATTTCCTCTAGAGGTCACATGAAATTTAAAAACATTCTTTGGAACTTCTGTTTTCGAATTTCGAGGTAATGACCCTTACAAAATACTTTTTTGGTAGCGCTGATTATGAAGCCGTGACTGTTATGTCGAGAAATATATTTTTTTGACCTCAAGTTATTAAAGAGGGGAACATTTTATTGACTTCTAGAGGTCACATAAATGTCAAAAAACTTCTGCGGAACTTCTGAATCTTATCATGGTTTGCGATTATTGAGGTAATAACCCTTAAAAAATACGTTTTTGGGCGCGCTGATCACGAATGTGCTCAATTTTGTTATATTTTGAAAATCTTCAAATTCGACTACACTGACGAATCTCAGATTTATTCCAGCATATCATGGTCAGGAAATGCTACAATTTATGTTGAGGGGAAAGATACAAGTGAAGGAGATCATCATGCTAACACACGTTTGGGGTTAATGAATCCGTATCGAGATTCTTTTGACCCCATTTAGTTAAAGTTAGATTAACTTCCAAGATAGATTAGGAATCGAAATATATACACATTGTTACCGGCAAAAAATCTAAATATCTAATATGACGTTGACTATAAAGTTTTGAAGTTATAGGGTCTTTAGATTCGTCGGCGCAACCATAAACTCAGACCGCGCGACCTCTTTGCGTTGAGCAGCGAGCCGGCCTCGGCAGTTTTTCATGTCGCCTCTCTTAGGACGCGTATCTAATTTCGATAAATATGTTTTACTTACACCTAGTGGCTTAAACCTTCACTGCACCTTAATCCTAGCCTCCCCATCCTTAAGTGCAAAGACTTTTTTCCTGTCTGTGCATTAAAGTTTGTGATTATAAGATATTTATTAAATTGAATTCTTCTTTTATTGTACAAAGATTTTCAGATTATTTTTTATAGTTTACTCATAAAAGTAAGGGTTCTGATATTTCTTAGATATATAAAGATTTTAATTTTTTTTAAATCAGAATTTTTGTAAGAAATAAAGAAATCTATCTGCCGTATTTAAATAGTTGTTATATATGTAATTCTCCTTTCTGGCAGAGAAAAGGAAAAATATGTGTAAACTGTTAATTTCCTTCCAAATACCGCTGTGGTCCACTCTCCATACGCGTTTCGATCATCTTATGATCTCGTCAGTGGACCTGTATCGGACCGAGAATAACATTCGCAGGAAATAACTGATATATGAAATATAAATTTCAAGACATGTCGGTAGAATATTGCAACCTGTCATCTAGCGACCTCTATGTCATACTGAAAAATATCGTCAGTGGAATGACATCTATGAATCACTGGAGTAGTGAGAAATTTTTTTAAAAATCAAAATTTCAGTAAGAAATAAAGAAATCTATCTGCCATATTTAAATAGTTGTTATATATGTAATTCTCCTTTCATACAGAGAAAAAGAAAAACATAAACACACACCTTATTATCTCGTCAGTAGAACTGTATCGGACCGAGAGCAACATTCGCAGGAAATAACTGATATATGAAATATAAATTTCAAGGTATGTCGGTAGGATATATAATGACTATTTAAATACGGTGGATAGATTTCTTTATTTCTTACTGAAATTTTGATTTTTTTAAAAAATTCTCACTACTCCAGTGATTCATAGATGTTGTTCGAATGGCGATATTTCTCGGTAGGTGGCAGGTTGCAATATCCTACCGACATCCCTTGAAATTTATATTTCATATATCAGTTATTTCCTGAGAATGTTGCCCTCGATCCGATACGTCTTCACTGACTAGATCATAAGGTGATCGAAACGCATGTGGAAATAGGACCAGAGCGGTGTTTGCAGGAAATAAACTGTTTGTATATATTTTTCCTTTTCTGTGCCTGAAAGGAGAATTACATATAAGACAAATATTTAAATGCGGCAGATAGATTTCTTTATTTCTTACTGAAATATTGATTTTTAAAAAAAATTTCTTACTAATCCAGTGATTCATATATGTCGTTCGACTGGCGATAATTTTCAGTCCGACATCGAGGTCGGTATATATATATATATATATATATATATATATATATATATATATATACGACATATACGGTATATATATATATATATATATATATATATATACCGACCTCGATGTCGGACTGAAAATTATCACCAGTCGAACGACATATATGAATCACTGGATTAGTAAGAAATTTTTTTAAAAAATCAATATTTCAGTAAGAAATAAAGAAATCTATCTGCCGCATTTAAATATTTGTCTTATATGTAATTCTCCTTTCAGGCACAGAAAAGGAAAAATATATACAAACAGTTTATTTCCTGCAAACACCGCTCTGGTCCTATTTCCACATGCGTTTCGATCACCTTATGATCTAGTCAGTGAAGACGTATCGGATCGAGGGCAACATTCTCAGGAAATAACTGATATATGAAATATAAATTTCAAGGGATGTCGGTAGGATATTGCAACCTGCCACCTACCGAGAAATATCGCCATTCGAACAACATCTATGAATCACTGGAGTAGTGAGAATTTTTTAAAAAAATCAAAATTTCAGTAAGAAATAAAGAAATCTATCCACCGTATTTAAATAGTCATTATATATCCTACCGACATACCTTGAAATTTATATTTCATATATCAGTTATTTCCTGCGAATGTTGCTCTCGGTCCGATACAGTTCTACTGACGAGATAATAAGGTGTGTGTTTATGTTTTTCTTTTTCTCTGTATGAAAGGAGAATTACATATATAACAACTATTTAAATATGGCAGATAGATTTCTTTATTTCTTACTGAAATTTTGATTTTTAAAAAAATTTCTCACTACTCCAGTGATTCATAGATGTCATTCCACTGACGATATTTTTCAGTATGACATAGAGGTCGCTAGATGACAGGTTGCAATATTCTACCGACATGTCTTGAAATTTATATTTCATATGTCAGTTATTTCCTGCGAATGTTATTCTCGGTCCGATACAGGTCCACTGACGAGATCATAAGATGATCGAAACGCGTATGGAGAGTGGACCACAGCGGTATTTGGAAGGAAATTAACTGTTTACACATATTTTTCCTTTTCTCTGCCAGAAAGGAGAATTACATATATAACAACTATTTAAATACGGCAGATAGATTTCTTTATTTCTTACAAAAATTCTGATTTAAAAAAAATTAAAATCTTTATATATCTAAGAAATATCAGAACCCTTACTTTTATGAGTAAACTATAAAAAATAATCTGAAAATCTTTGTACAATAAAAGAAGAATTCAATTTAATAAATATCTTATAATCACAAACTTTAATGCACAGACAGGAAAAAAGTCTTTGCACTTAAGGATGGGGAGGCTAGGATTAAGGTGCAGTGAAGGTTTAAGCCACTAGGTGTAAGTAAAACATATTTATCGATATTAGATACGCGTCCTAAGAGAGGCGACATGAAAAACTGCCGAGGCCGGCTCGCTGCTCAACGCAAAGAGGTCGCGCGGTCTGAGTTTATGGTTGCGCCGACGAATCTAAAGACCCTATAACTTCAAAACTTTATAGTCAACGTCATATTAGATATTTAGATTTTTTGCCGGTAACAATGTGTATATATTTCGATTCCTAATCTATCTTGGAAGTTAATCTAACTTTAACTAAATGGGGTCAAAAGAATCTCGATACGGATTCATTAACCCCAAACGTGTGTTAGCATGATGATCTCCTTCACTTGTATCTTTCCCCTCAACATAAATTGTAGCATTTCCTGACCATGATATGCTGGAATAAATCTGAGATTCGTCAGTGTAGTCGAATTTGAAGATTTTCAAAATATAACAAAATTGAGCACATTCGTGATCAGCGCGCCCAAAAACGTATTTTTTAAGGGTTATTACCTCAATAATCGCAAACCATGATAAGATTCAGAAGTTCTGCAGAAGTTTTTTGACATTTATGTGACCTCTAGAAGTCAATAAAATGTTCCCCTCTTTAATAACTTGAGGTCAAAAAAATATATTTCTCGACATAACAGTCACGGCTTCATAATCAGCGCTACCAAAAAAGTATTTTGTAAGGGTCATTACCTCGAAATTCGAAAACAGAAGTTCCAAAGAATGTTTTTAAATTTCATGTGACCTCTAGAGGAAATTTGCAATAGATAATATTTTAAAGCAAGTTTTATCAGACAATTTAAATACTACCAAACTAATTATGTGGTCTGACGCAGGCGCGGATCCAGGGGGGGGGGGGCGGTGGGGGGCGATCGCTCCCCAAGAGCTTTGAGTTCAGGAAAATAGACCCGATTTTTCCTCCTATACTATAGTTTATTCAAGAACTAGAGAGAGTAATAAATCATTTTTTACGCTTTTTTTCTTAGCAAAATACCTGTTAGACATATATAGAGGCTTTTTCATAGGAATGGGCTAGAAATTTTATAATCAAAAATACCAGTCTATAATAATGGACCATTTGGGTTAGATAACAATAGATATTTGGATGTGTGAAATGTTAAAAAGGATTTTAATCCTTGTCATAGGCGTCGGAAAGAGGTTTATTTTATCACTAAGTATTTATGGCCTAGAATATTATTTCGGTAATTAACTTAAAATAAGAATTTTTTATATTATTATTTTATTTCTTATGATTTTTTAAAATTCACATACATTAGAAAATATAGATAATTTTGACATATGTAACACAAATCACAACTGTAATTTTATAATTTTTAATTTTGGCATAGAAACCGCTTTGGGCACATTTAGAATAAAACATAGCCTTTTTTCTCAAAAAATTCTAAGTTATAATTTAAATACTTTCAAAATACCCATTGTCAAAAATATAAGAAGTTAAACATACATAAAAAAATAAATTCGTCCATATAATGTGAACATTTTTTTGGGCTATCGGTCATTTTGTTATTAATTAAAAACATTTTTAGGACATTGACGTTTCAGTTTATTTATTTCTTAAACTATCTGCAGAATTACAATTAAACACTAAAAAGGGATTCAAATGTAATTAATTTTTATATGTTAAAAACATTTAAATAATAAATTTTGTTTACGCTGGTAAACATTACCTATCTAATTCGTAATCCAAGTCAGTGAAGCTATCTTCGCCCAAATTAATTATAATTGGTTCCTCTATCCCACGGATCATGAGATCGAGTTTCCACATTTTCTTTTATTCTTTTATTATATGGATTTTTCCAAATTTTCTGCAGTAACTTTATTCCAAAAAATCTTTCAAAAGTTCTGTTAAATTACTAATTTTGTAAGTTGTGTTATTTCTAGCAACTCTACCTTTTACTTGAGAGAGATATTTCCTTCGCCAAGGGACATTTTCTGGACGATCTATAAGAACAGATTTCCTATTTGGCTTTTCCCAGCAAAAATTAAGTTCTTTGAACAATTTCCAGACCTCAGTTCTTTTAATTTCAAGTAAATCCCGATATTCATTGATTTTAGTTAGAATTTTGTCGACGGTTGTGATCTGCTTCTCATAATAAGATGTATGTACAACTCCTTTTATTGTAGTTCACATCTCTTCTTCCAACGATTTTTTTCGTTTGCCTATGATCGAATGTGACTTGGGATTACTAACAATCCCAGTTGTTTTTTTTTTCCTTCAGTATTCGGTACATACTAGATTTTCCAACTCTTGTCATGTTGGAACACATCCCAACAGAACTTTTGACATTATTATCTAGATATTGATATTTTAAGGCATCATAAACATTAATAGTAATAAGTTTTTCGTTTGAGGAAAAAATGCCCTGGTTTAACGATTTTAGAATAATTATAGATGTGGAAGCCTTATCTTCTGAGTATTTCACTAATCTCATATAATATACAAAAACAAGCACAAACAAGATAAATCACTAAGGACACATTGTAAGCTGTACTTTGTTCACGGCAGTTCTCAGTTACCTGCGGCACTGGAGCAGGTAAGTTGGAGGTTTCGGTAACAGTTTTATTACTCTCTCTAGTTCTTGAATAGAGTATAGGAATGTGTATGCTTGCGATCGCCCCTCCCCTTCCCAAGGGGTTTGAGTTCAGGAAAATAGAACCGATTCTGTCTTTTATATTAGGAATGTGTATGGTGCTAGCACTCCCCTCCCGCTGACAACTTGTTTTTCTTGCGATAGCCACTCCCCCAAGAGCTATCAGTTCAGGAAAATAGACACGATTCTGCCTCTAATACTAGGAATGTGTATGCCGCCCGCATCCTCCCCCCTGTCAACAACTTGTTTTTCTTTGTGTTCGCCCCCCCCCTCTCCAAGAACTTCAATTTCAGAAAAATAGACCCGACCCTGCCTTTTATACTAGAAATGGGAATGTTGCTGATGTCTCCCCCCCCGCCCCTTTCGCTTGCCATACTATACTTTTGTGATATCACCGCCCCCCCCCAAAGAGAGAGGCTGGATCCGCCCCTGGTCTGACGCCTATGTTGCTCAAAATCGAAGTCGCGTAATAACTTTGGCACTTTTCAATTTTCTTCCCAGAAAATTCTTAATGTATCTAAAATTATTAAAACAATTTTTGAACCAGGCAATGAATTCTTTCAAAAAGTGGACTGTGTGCACAGTGAAAATGAAATATATTTATAACCTATCGAAATTTATAAACCTGTTTTACTAATGAGAGTTTTAAGAGAAATGCCAAAAAAAAAACTACAAGTTAACAGCTGAAAACTATATTTGTTCACAGGTTTCATATACCAAAGTAAAATTTACTGAAAATCAAAAAAGCACCCAGTACATCAAATATAAAACATAATTTGAAGACCGATCATAAATATATAACCTAAAAAGACAAACTCCACCACGCAAAAATAAACAAAGTATTTAAACTATGACATAAAATTTTGGAAACATTGGTATTACTGAAAATAAACCAGATCCAGAAAAATTAAAAAAAGAGAATATTTTAATCATGCTGTTTCTTATGCCTCAAGAATATAAAGAATTTTACAAGGTAGTTTTTAGTAAAGCCCAAATTTTCTGACAACTGGAAATAATAAAAATTGTTTTTTCTATCGTGGTAAAGTTTTTTAATAAATAAGTAAACGCATAGAGCAATCTATGTTTTTAAACTTCAGGAATTAAAATACAAAGAAGTACACTATTTTCTCCCTACTAAATTGTACAGGATCTTCTAAATAAGAACAAATTGGCTTAATAAATTTTAGGACGTACGCATTGTGATTCTCGATTCTCGGACATACGCAAATGAAAAATCTTATAACATTAAATTTTATTGACAAATGAATTATTGAAAACTGATCTTTATTACCGTTTGTAGAAGTCAAAAACAATATGCTACAAAAATAAATAAAAATCCAACACAACAACCTTCTTAAATTTGGACAGCGATTTTCTTCACTTTTTAACCGACTTCTAAAAGAAGGAGGTTCTCAATTCGTCGAGTATGTATGGTTTTTTTTATGTATGTACATCGATTACTCCGGAACGGCGGCACCGATTTGAATGAAATTTTTTACATTATATTCAGGAAGTTGCTACGGTAGTCTCATATTTTTTTGGACGAAATTGGTGCAGTTATATCCAAGATGGCGCAGACAATATGGCGACCAAAAAAAATAATTTTGTCTGATTTTCTCCAAAATTGGATGGGGGAATTTTTGGGGTCGTACATAACAAATCTGAAATTATTTTAAAAAAATTCAATATGGCAGATCCAATATGGCGGACAAAAAAATTTAATTTTGTCTAATTTTCTCCAAAATTAGTGTGGGGGAGTTTTCGGGGTCGCACATAATGGATCCAGAATATTTAAAAAAAAATCAATATGGCGGATCCAATATGGTGACCAAAAAAATCAATTTTTTCCGATTTTCTCCAAAATTGGTACCAGGGAGTTTTTAGGGTCATATATAACTGATCTAAAAAGATGGCGGATTAAAGATTCTATATCTCCCATAAAAATCAGTATTGGGGTATTTTTGCTAGTGTTAATTATGAATTTAAAATATTTTTTGAAAAACTCAATCTGGCAGTATTGAATCTGCCAGATTGAGTTGGTGTACTAAAAATTTTACATTTTTCGATTATGAATTTTAACATATTTTTTCAGGATTCAATATATGAAAAATAGATAAATAAAATTTTTATAAAAAAATTGAACCGACTTCTAAAAGTGCGCTAAAAAGTGAAAAATAACTATAAATTTTTATATTAAATTGAACTTTTTGAAGTCGGCGCGTAAATGAAATAAATAAATAACTACTAATATATACAAATTGTAATAAGAAAGCAATTACAAATAAAGTATTTTTAATCTGTTTATGCAAATTACATTTTGTCAGGTATTAGTTTGGCACCGACTTCAAAAAGTTGAATTTCATATAAAAATGTATAGTTATTTTTCACTTTTTAGCGCACTTTTAGAAGTTGGTTCAATTTTTTTATAAAAATTTTATTCTAAATAAATAACTTCGTCCCTGCCCGTCTCCAAGAGCTTCCAGTTCAGAAAAATAGACCCGACCCTGCCTTTTACACTAGAAATGGGAAGGTTGCTGGTGTCTTCTCCCATTCCCCGTCGACAACTTGCTTTCGCCTGCCATATTCTACTTTTATGATATCATCCCCTCCCAAAGAGAGAGGCTGGATCTGCCCCTGTGTACAAGTAAAATGAGTTAACCGGTTGTTGGATTTATTTTTTTTTGCAAAAGTGAAGGTGGCTCAGAAAAGTTGGAGAATATGTATTCTAGAGCTTTTATTTTTCCTTGTAACTTAAACTGCACTGTGTTTGCGATTAAGTATTTAATCAGAGTCACTGAATTAGTTTTTTACTTATTACTGGTATTATTTTTATTGCCAGTCAAATATCTAGAGTGTAACTAAGTTCAGTTTGTTTAGCACATCTCCTTTTTTCCCGGTACATTTTACATTTTTTTTTAAATTTATCTGTTATCTCGTTCAACATTACATCGCACAATATTCTCCTTATGTTAGCCATTATTTTTAACTTATCTTACAGGAGATTATTAATTAATCACGAATTACAATTAAAGAAGCAAAGTTTATTTCTAAAACTAACACATGACAGACTGAGAGATTATTCTGTAATTGTAATTACTAATAATAATTTCATTCTCCAGCAAAATCACAGTAAATTAGAAACATTTTCGCTATTAACTATTCAGTAGTCACAAAAAGAGCTTTTTAAGCTTAAAAAAGCATTTTCATCTTTTGCAGTTCAAAGCCCATGATTAAAGTTCAGTCTCATTATATTTCAAAGAGAAATTTAATAGTGAGTCTGACGTTACTAATTAAGAATTGTTTGCAGACTACATCTGCCTATAAAGGGCCACTTTATTAGCAAAACAAAGAGAATGTTGCATTAAAGCGACAAAAAATAAATGGCTAAGTGGAATTTATTATTTTGTCCAGCAAATTAACTTTCCTCTCGAATTAATCGTTTTAAGGTTTTATTTGCTACAGACACCTGTTTATTTATTGAGTTTTATTTACTTTTCCCATTCAAGGTAGTTCAAAGTTTTAAATTAGGTCTTATATTGGATTCTCTAAGAAACTAACCTAACAGTATTATAGGACAGTCATAATTTAGTTAAATAACCTTTTCTTTTCATGGGTCCTCAATCTTGGAATTGGTATCACGCAGCTTTCCATTTTTTCCTGTTCTGCACTAAATTTTTATTTTAATTGAATCTAATCTTACATGTGTTCTACACTATTTTTGCCTTGATTTATCATTTTCGTTCTTTTCCTTTGCTGTTCCTTCTACCATAAATTATGCGAGATGTTTGTATAAATATCTTCAATTAATACTTTATGAAGAATGAAGATATAATCCAATCGAAACATCGTACAAACAAAAAAAAATAATTCAATCTAAAAATATGTTTCTTTCCCTGCCTCGATTTAGTATTTTTTTCTACCTACTACTCGAATGCCTCCAGGCTGTATACAGGGTGTCCGGGAAAATGTGGGAAATCTCCCGGAAATGCATAAAGCACGTGCACTTTTTTCCTATAGACCTCCTTTACGGAGATATGGGCTCCCAAAAAGCTGCAATGGAATCAAGTTTTTTACACAAAATTATTAAATCACCAGGTATATATCAATTTTTTTATTATGGCGTATACCAGGTAAGACCGTTCAAATTACTATTCAAGAAAGTCTTGCGATTACTCACAGCTGCAGAGACGGACTGGCTGTGATACTCATGACCCCATTTTTTACTCCCTATATAATAACAAATTTGGACAACGTTTTTTACATACCTTTAACTATTGACTATAAATCATTTCATGTCACTAATCCTTTCCGTTTTCGAAAAAACTTTTACATTATAGATTTGGCATATTTCAATAAAATATACATCTTTGTTCCTATCAGATGATCAACCTTCAACCTTATGACAAAAATAATTCGATCCAAAATTAGAGTTTACCTTTTTAGTTATAAACGCCTACTTTTGTGAATTGCAGTTTGATATAGGTTTGCAAAAAAATGTTACTTTTATTTTATCTGTACCAAAAACAAATCATTGTTGTTGAAAATGTTACTAGGTACGAAAAAAATGAATATCCTGCATTTTAGAACTTGTCAACTCACATCACTGGCACACTGATTTTCTACTTTGATAATAGTTTACTGATTTTTGGATTTCGTAGTATATGAAGTCCTTTAAGAACAACTGTTATATCCATATCATTTGAAAAAAGTGCATCAACTGATTCCTGCGAATTGTCCCCGTAAAATGCAGTTTGCAAACTGATTATTGGATCAGCAACGAAAAGCAATATTCTCTTCTCGGATGAAGCAGGGTTTACCAAAAATGCTATCATAAATTTACACAACTCACATGTATGGACTGATGAAAATCCTCATGCAACTATTGTTTCTCATCATCAACATCAGACCCAATCAATTAATGTCTGGGCAGGAATCACTGGAAATTTTTTGATTTAACCATTCGTATTGCCGCCACGATAGAATGGAGAACTTTATTTGGAGATCCTCCAGAACGTTTTTCATGATTTAGTAGAACAATTACCACTTGAAACCCACCGAAGCATGTCCTACATGCACGATGGAGCACCACGTTGTTGTGCGGGAGCACCTGAATAAAGTCTATCCAAACCGTTGCATAGGTGGAGGAGGACCTATTGCCTGGCCTCCTCAACCTCCCCTACTTAACGTCTTTTGTGTATCCTACTGCAGTCGATAGTATTGAAGGACTTCGACGGAGAATCATGTTTCAATGTGATCAAATAAGGAACAATGCTGAGTTAATATGACGGGTACAGCAGTCCTTGATTCGTCGTGCGGAACGGAACCCACGTCGAACGCTCTTATGAAGCTTTTAACACAATAGTTAGTTTCACTTTTTATTGAAACTATGGCGATAGAGGAAAAATACCTCTTTTTCATATTCAACCAGACAGAAGTTAGGGGTCTAACAGTGTAATTAAAATGAAGTGTCTTCGAAAACGGTTAATATTAGAGCCATGAGTGTGTAATTTTTGGTTAATAGTTAAAGGTATGCAAAAAAACGTTATACATAGTTCTTATCATACAGGGCCTAAAAACATGGGGTCATGAAAGTCACAGCTAATCCGTCCCTGCAGCTGTAACTTACAGCACTTTTCTAAATAGTAGTTTAAGAAGGGTCTTACTTGGTATACATCATACCAAAAAAAAATGAAATTTACTTGGTGATTCAGTAATTATGTGTAAGAAACTTGATTCCATTGTAACTTTTTGGGAGCTTATATCTCCGAAGAGTAGGCCTATACAAAAAATATTTATATTCTGTTCACGTATTTTTTATGTCCGGAAAATTACCCACATTTTCCCGGACACCCTGCATGTCTTCTTTTCCCGATGACCACAACTCACTTCATATAAAGGAATGCTTTTGCGGTCTTCATATAGATCTTGCTACCGCCTACATTTGTTTTGATTGCTAGCAAATGCCTCTTTTCCAAGAGAGCATTTTTCTTGTGCTATTCTGCTCCTTATGTCATGCACACTCTATTGTTTTTTATTACGATACAGTGTAAGTAACAGAATCTCTCAACGTTTTCTAGTAGTCTACACACTATATTTAGTTTCCTTCCATCTTATGTCTTCTTGCTATCTTATGATGTTGATATATTTGTTATTTATTTTTCTCGAGGAACACTTCATGCATTTGCCTTGTGATTTTCTCTCATCTTTCGGTTAAATAGTTATGTCATTTGCAATGGGAACGTTATCACCAACATCAGAGTTAGCCTTAATTTATAAATATTTCTCTTTTATTAAACGGTCTAAAAAGTTATGTATTTCAGAATAATTTTTCAGTGGAATATTTAGTTTTTTACTACATGGTTATATTATGATAGTTGGAATTGAAAATGTTAGGGAAAGAATATGTTAAATAGCAAAATCAGATCTTTAGAAAATCAAAGTTCAAGTAGCATTGTTTATTTGGAAAAATATTATTATTAACATAGTTATAATAAAAATCGATAATTATTCGAATTTTTTTTTTTTGGATTTTTATCTTAGCCCCTATTTTCGAACAGCAGAATACGAATCTGTATCACTTTTGTATATTTTCTGACCTATTCCGTTACAAGTTGCCACTTTCACTAAAATACATATGAACATTTTAAACTATAGCTCATTTTTCTTAAAATTGTACACAATACTTTGTTGAAATATAGAAGAAAACACCAAAAATTGAGCCGGGAAATGAATAGTCACTAGATTATCACCTCATAGAGTTACCGGATGTTTTCTCATAAAATTGCCCTTGTTCAGCATTTATATATTTCCTACTCTTCTTATTCAAAAATCCTTTTTTTAAGTAAAAGATAGAATAATTTTTCAAAAGGTATTGTAGAAACAAAATATCTGTGACGTCACAAAAAGGTCCATCAGAGAGAACTTGCAAATTACTGAATAGGCATAAAATAATTTTCCTCAATAAGATAATCGTTTTTCGAATTCCCGCATTGTGCAAAATTAAAGATTGTGTTGCTTTAGTGTTTCAGCTATTAAGCTGTTTGTGTTAAAAAAATGGCTGTAGGTACACAAGCATTTTGCGGTAGATATTCTTTGTACTTTATGATGCAAATGTTAAATTTAGAAAAACTAAATCTAACTTGTAGAACCGTTCCCAACTCCCATTCATACCGGCAGAGGATGTTTCGCCTCCCCGTGGTATCTGCTGGACAACAACATTTTTTCATAAGGGTGTTTCAAGGATACACCACTAAATGCAGCATGTAATACACCGCTCAGGTTACACGAAACAGAGGTAGGGCCAATAAGGAGTCATGCTATCTAGAATTTTAACTACCAGTTTGCCATCCCAATGAAATTTAAAATCTAAATCAACGTCAAAACATCGTATGTAGATCACGTGTTTCAGTCTAAATCCTTTACAAGCTTAACCGTAAGACCAAACGACAAACCCACATATTTTTAGGAAATTCACATTTTCCTTAGTTATTTATGTAAATGTAGTTAAAAAAGTAATTAAATATTTGTGTCGTCTTTGTGTATTTTAATAGAAGTGGCAAAATTTAAATGTAAAGATCAGACACGTACGAAAGTAGTTTTTTTTCAAAAACATATTTAACAAAAAATAGGGGAAATGCGAAAAATTAACGAAAAATTCGATGTTCCCATTATTCTGAATTTTACCATGAGAAATTTTTTCAAGGAATCTCTGTATTGCTCGAACAATAAGTGCATCTTTTATTATTTAGAAATGAATGAATGAATGAAAAAGGGGTGATGATACTAGATCATCGCTCCATTGGGCCCTTTACATCCTACCATATCTGCAGGTTATTCGAGGCTGATCGCCTTGGCGAATCCAAGCAGCATCTTTAGTTGAACTTGCCTAACTTCTTCCGATAACAAAACCGCATCTCTGAAATATCTCTGTCTCAGTCCGTTGATTTCTGGGCACTCTCTGAGAACATGGTCAATAGATTCACCCTCCTCCAGACATCATCTGCATGTCGGGTCGTCTACGACACCGATTCTATGAAGATGGCCCCTGAGGTGACAATGTCCTGTCAACAATCCCACCAAAATTCGTAGCTCTTTCCTTCCTAAGGAGAGAAGCTGCTTGGTACGCCGTGTACTAGGCCCAATTATATGTTCCTTAGCACACCTCATTCCAGGAGCCCCCCTACACGATTCAATAAATTTGCTTTCCAAGAACGATTTTAATTTCCATTTGCCAATAGGAATTGGGACAGGTATAATTGGTTGGGGTCCATACGATTCAGTCGCCGAACCCAACTTTGCCAGATGGTCTGCTCCATATTCTCTCGTATGCCCAAGTGACCCGGGACCCATACGAATCTGATTGTGCAGCCTTTCCTTGGGATACCATTTAGTACATCCTTGCACTCAGACACCAGATGCGAATTCACGACACTGGACCTCAGTGCCAATATGGCAGCTTTGCTGTCTGAGCAAATATTTATTACTCTATTCCTGTCTATGTCCCTCTCACAGAGATGGGCACACTGCAGAATAGCATAAATTTCCGCTGTGAAGATTGTCGCACATTGTCCGAGAGTACTCTTTGACTCCCTTGCTCCAGCCGAATACTTCGGCTGCAGCTCTTTCATCTTATCGAGATCCATCAGTATACCATCAAGATCTATTTTTCGGAAGATTTTGTTCAACCTTCCAATCCTCTCTACTTGGCAGAAATATCTCCAGGTTGGAGAGGTTGGGTTTTAAAAGCGGTGTCATGTAGTCTGTCCGCATAGGGAGTAATGAACACCTCTCCGCCGCGCTTTCCCAAACACCTGAGTTGCCGCCCGTTCCAATTCCAAGATGTTCCAGGCAATTGAGACGATAAACAGTCTTCAGGGCCTCGTTCTCTCTGTATAAGTAAAGAGGAGGCAGGTTCACCAGGACTTCCAGAGCCCTAGTGGGAGCAGTCCTCATCTCACTAAATATTCCCACACAAGCCATTTTCTGAACTTTGTCAAGTTGAAGAATGTGTTTGCACTTTGCTGTGCTACGCCACCATACAATAGCGGCGTACGTTACCATGGGGCGGATCACCATAGCATATATCCCAAACAGCAGTTTTGGTGTCAGTCACCATGTACATCCAAAGGCTCGTTTACAAGCCCAGAAAGCACATATGGCTTTCTTGGTTCAAGCCCCAATATGATCATTCCAGCTCAGTCGTAAGTCCAGAATTACTCCAGGGTATTTAACTGTCCCCTTAGGTTGAAGAGTCCTTCCCACCAACGTAATTGTGGGAAGTCTCCCCATTTGCCTCTTTTTTGTAGAGAGTATTATCTCGGCTTTGTCCGGATTTATTCCGAGACCCTCCCTGCGGCACCATCGTTCCATGATCTGGAGGGCCCACATCATTGGCCTCTCCATGTCCCAAACACGGCGACCAGGGCACAAAATGACTAGATCATCAGCATAGGCCAGTGTATACAAACCGGTGTTATTCAGTTCACTCAACAGGGTATTCACCACAAGGCTCCACAGCAAAAGCGACAGCACTCCTCAACATAAATTATTCTCTTAGTTAACATTGCTCTGGTTCATGCGACCACTGTCGGTTCAGAGCCTCGTTGTTGTAGAGCATTGTATATCGAATCGTGAGACATGTTGTCACATCCTAGGTATTCATTTTAAACGGTGGTCATAATCCAAGGAAATATATCCATACAACTGACAGACTAGACAGTTGATTGGACTAAAGGATAATTTAAAAAAAAAATAGATAAAATCTTTTTAAAAATATTTTTTTTCCATTATATTACTACTAAAAAAGCAATAACTCATGTAAATTAAGGTTTTC